>JAYESD010000010.1:136083354-136683354 GCA_036927565.1 Tuctoria greenei | reverse complement strand
GTTTAACCACTTTGACATTTGGCGCACCAGGTAGGGGGCGCCCGAGATCACAAGATGGTGAACTTCGCCGCAGGATCTTCCAATGGCAACCATGCTGGACAGCCTGCTAGAGGCAATCCCTCTAACATGCAGCAGCCAGCGGGCATTGTTGTCCCGGCAGGTGTCATGCCACCACCACCACCATCAGCCCCAACAAACAATGCTGGACAGCAGGATGGGGTACTTGTGTCGGTCACAACATCAGCAAACAACAACCCAGAGAACACGCTAATTGTTGTGTGAACTCTGTTGGAGCACCCACCAACACCCGTAGCACCTCAGGGTGCGATGGAGCAGTGGCGCGCTGATGTACAACATCTGGTTGCAGCTGCAGCCGATGCCATCAGCAACCAAGGTCCTCCTCCTTTGGGGCAGGTAACAGCTCAACGTAGGACCTTGTCTAGAAGACTTGGTCCCCACGTGTCATAGCACCGACGGCGTGCTGCATCCCAGCAGGTGACTTCGCTACCTTCCGGGGCACGATGCACCCACACCATCACTAGGATTCTGACTCACGACCCGCGGTCAGAACTTGATCGCCGTTACTGGCAGCGCGACAATCGCGTCCATATCGAGCATGCTCGCAAGAGGTGAGAGGCTCGAGACAACCCTGCTCCTCAGGGAGTAGGAGGAGGCTGTTCTGCCCTGGTCATGCACTTACGCATGGTCAGATGACCATAAAGTTCTAGCCTCATTTGGCGGAGAAATTCGACAGGACTGTCAACCCCGCCGAATTTCTTCAAATCTACTCCACTGCTATACTTGCGGCGTGGGGCAATGAGGTCATGATGGCCAACTACTTCCCAGTGGCTCTGACTGGGACTGCAAGGTCCTGGTTCATGAGTCTTCCACCCGACTCTATCAATAGTTGGGCAGAACTATGCTAGCAGTTCATTGCCAATTTCGGGAGTTCATACACCCGACCTGGCACTGAACTACACTTGTTTGTTGTAAAGCAAACGACGGAGGAATCGCTGCGATCCTTTATTCAGCGGTTTTCTCAGGTACGCAATACCATGCCCTCAATTTCGAGCGCTTCTGTTATTGTTGCATTCATATAGGGCGTTCGAGACAAAAAGATGCTGGAGAAACTGGCGACCAAAGAGGTCACCAGTGTCACAAAGCTTTTCAGCTTAGCAGATAAATGTGCCAAAGATGCGAAGGGACGTGAGATGCACTCCAAACCACCTCTGGAGGCCAACAAGAAATCCTCCAAGACTGAAGCCACTACATCCGGGGGTGGCAAAAAGAAAAAGAAGTCCAACAGCAAAAAGAAGTTGTCGGTCAGCGCACCTACTGCTGCAGCTCCGGGTGGCCAGGGGCCACGCCCCGAAAAATGACCTCGTCCTTCATCAGAAGACGACAGTAGCTCCAAAGTGTGGTGTCTGATCCACAAGACGGACAAGCACAGTGTGGAAGAATGCCGAGAGGTTCGTAACCTTGTCGAGCGCTACAACAAGTGCCGATAAGAAGTTCCTTTCCACCAGCAGGAAGGAAAACAAAAGGTCGACGAAGCTCCGGTTGAAGAAGAGCTAGGATTTTAGGACCCCAAGAAGGTCCTGAAGGCTGTCTACAACACCATTGACGACAACTCCGACGTATTAGAAACCGAGCGTCGGAAAACCCTAAACACCATTTATGGTGGTTCTTAGGACATCACCTCTCGCCGCATCCTCAGGAAAATGTGGCAGGACATGGCCACTGCAGATCCTACCACCAGGGCGGAGCCTCATCAGAAGAGGATGGACACTCCCATCATTTTTGATGCTTCGGACTGCCCTTGTAACATGATCGGAGCTGGCCAACTCCCGTTGATGGTGTCCCTGACCATTAACAATGTTCAACTCCACCATGTAATGGTGGACGGAGGTGCAGGGCTGAACCTCATAAGCTTTGAAGCCTTCGTCAAGATCCAACTCTAACCTTCGGACCTTCACCCCTCTCGACCTTTTTCTGGGGTAGGTCCGGGGGCCATTACCCCACATGGCTCTATCACACTCCCAGTGACCTTCGGGCGCAGGATAATTACAGAACCGAAAAACCAGTCTTCGACATCGCACAGATCAGTTTACCATTCAACGCCATACTGGGCAGGCCTACTTTGTACAGGTTCATGGCCGCCGCCCACTATGGATATTTGGTGTTAAAAATGCCAACACCTTCGGGCATTCTCCGGATCCGCGAGGATCGCACTGCAGGAATCACTGCATTGGAAGAACTCCACGCGCTTGCTACAGCGTAGGAGGAAGCATCCAGTAAGGAGCTAGCTCTGAAACCTTTGAGCTCTCATCATCGAGGCTCAACCTCCGCACCCCGTGTGCAACCAAGCGGCGACACCGATGTTCCCGTCAAGGTCGTCCGAATTGGTTTCGATGCTGCTCAGACCACCCGTATATCAGAAGGTCTGAACAACAAATAGGAAATAACGCTCATCACTTTCCTCTGGGCGAATGTTGATGTGTTTGCCTGACAACCATCGCAAATGACTGGGATCCCTAAGGAAGTAATTGAGCACAATCTGAAGATTTATTCTGATGCACGACCTGTACACCAGAAGCCCCAGAAGCAATCAATTGAGCGGCAAAACTTATCAAGAAGTTGCTTGAAGCTGGTTTCATCCGGGAGGTGTTTCACCCAAAATGGCTGGCAAACCCAATAGTGGTGCCCAAGGCCGGCGGGAAGCTTCAGATGTCTATCGACTACACCACTTTAATTAATTCATGTCCAAAGGATCCATTTCCACTACCTAGGATAGACCAGATAGTGGACTCCACTTCCGGGTGCGAGCTATTGTGTTTCTTAGATGCATATTCGGGATATCATAAGATCCAAATGTCTAAGGAAGATTAAGAGCATACTTTCTTTGTAACAGTAGATGGATTATATTGTTATACTGCCATGCCCTTTGGTCTTAAAAATGCTGCTTCAAATTTTGTGCGAGCTATGTACAAAACATTTGGAGAGCTAATTAGAGACTCGGTGGAGGTGTAAGTCGATGACATCGTCGTAAAGATCAAGAACAAGGAGTCCCTCCTTGATAATTTGCAAGTCGTTTTCAACAAGCTGCGCATCACGCGACCAAGCTAAACCTAGACAAGTGTGTCTTTGGGGTTAGCTCCGGGAAACTCCTTGGTTTCTTGGTGACTCACCGAGGAATTGAGGAAAAAGCGGCAAAGATCAAGGCCATAGAAGATATGCGGCCCCCAGCCCGCATCAAGGACGTCCAGAAACTAACTGGATGTCTAGCTGCGCTCAGCCGGTTCATCTCAAGACTGGAAGGGCGGGCGCTACCCTTCTTCAAACTCTGGAGGAAATCCAGACCATTTCATTGGTTTGAAGAAGGAGAAAAAGCATTTCAAGAGCTGAAGCAGCTCCTCACCACCCTACCAATCTTGGTAGCTCCAAATCTTGGTGAGCCTTTACTGCTTTATATTTCTGCAACTATAGAAGTTGTAAGCATGGCCCTGGTCACGGAAAGACCGGAGCCACATCCAGTCCAGGAGCCTAGACCACTCCGGGAGGGTCCGGAGCTACCTGTAGGCGAGTTTGGGTCCCAGCCCCAAGACACGAATCTTCAAGATAGAATGCTAGAAGATCAACCTATCTCATCCGAGGGAGTTTTAACGGGTGTTCAGGAAGATCTGGACCCATCGGGGAAGGTCTGGGTTGAACAGGAAGAAGATCTGGACCCCTTCGGGAGGGTCCAGGGATCTCAACAAGAAGGCTCAGACCCCCCCCCCCCCCCTCGGAGGGTCCAAGTCGATGGAGAGGAATCTTTGGGCTCTTCCGCAAGAGTCTGGACTATCCAGCGACCAGTGTACTTCATCAGCAAAGTACTCTATGATGCCAAGACCAGATACATTGAGGTCCATAAGCTGCTTTATGCAGTTCTTATTGCGTCAAGGAAGCTTCATCACTACTTCCAAGCTCACAAAATATGAGTGGTCACTTCTTATCCACTACTTGCTATTTTGCGTAACCCTAACTCTACTGGGAACATTGCAAACTGGGCAGCGGAGTTGGCCGAGTTCGATCTCGAATTCGTGTCATGAGAAGCAATCAAGAGTCAAGCTTTGGATGATTTCATGGCGGAATGGCTCCCTCTCCATCAAACCCTGGGGGCCCTAGTGAGCAGAAACTGGAACCCAAGGTTCTGATATTCACCGAGCCTCACTAGACTCTCTACTTCGACGACTCTGTGTAGAAGCAGGGAGCCGGAGCTGTACTCCTTCTCCTTGCTCCCACCGGGGAGAAGGTCAAGTACATGGTTCACCTTGACTTCAAGGCGACTAACAACATGGCGGAGTATGAAGCTCTCATATACAGACTCAAAGTGGCAATATCCTATGCTGTCAAACAACTGTTAGTGAAGGGTGATTCACAGCTCATCATCAAACAAGTCAAAGGTGAATGTTGCTGTAACAATCCCAACTAGCTGCTTATCTCCTTGAAGTCCAGAGGCTCCAGAAGGACTTCGAAGTCCTGGATCTCCAACATGTTCAGCGTCTTCACAACACTAAAGCCGATGAACTCTCGACGAAGGCTCCAACCGGAGCTCTGGCTCCCAACAGAATCTTTGTCCGGAGGTTATCAAGACCAACAGTTCAGTCTGTCGAAGTGAGCGAAGGGGGCGAGACCAGCACCTTGAAGTTGGCAATCCCGGTGGCCCTGTTACCATGGCATTCACCAAGGGTCGTAGGTGCCATTGGAAGCTCCGAGCAACCTAGCACGCAAGACTCAGAAGCTCAAGTTAGCTCCGATGCATGGATCTCGAAGATCCGGAGCTACTTGAAAGACAACATCCTTCCTGAAGACGGTGTATCCATTGACTGGATCGTTAGGTTGGCTAAAATATACACACTGGTAGAAGGGGATCTCTACCGGCGTGGTGCCAATGACATCCTAATGCGGTGCATTACAAGGGAAGAAGATTGTGAACTTCTCGTGGAAAGCCATGGAGGCGAGTGTGGGAACCACGCATCTTCCCGTACGTTGGTTGGTAAAGCCTTCCGACATGGCTTTTACTGGCCTACAACACTCCAGGATGCAGTTGAGCTAGTGAAAAAATGTGAAGCGTGCCAGTTCCACGGAAAATAGATTCACACACCGGCTTAATCACTAAAAATGATACCTCCTACATGGTCATTCGTTGTGTGGGGCATGGACATCTTGGGACCACTCCCAAAATCCGTCGGAGGTTACAGGTTCCTGTATGTCACCATCGACAACTTCACCAAGTGGTCGAAAGTTACTCCAGTTGTGACAATCAACAAACAATCAGCTATCAAGTTCTTGAAGTCCATAATATGCACATTTGGAGTTCCAAACAAGGTTGACAACGGAACTAAATTTAAAAGTGTTGCATTTCAAGAATATTGCGAAGACCTCGACATTCAACTTAGCAACGCTTCAGTAGCTCACCCGGCAAGTAATGACCAAGCCGAGAGAGCAAATGCAGAAATCCTAAAAGGACTCAAGACGCACACATACGAGCATCTAAAAAAGCATGGAGCCAACTGGATTGAAGAGCTTCCGTCCACATTGTGGGCAAACAGGACAACACCTAACCGGTCAATTGGGGAGACACCCTTCTTCCTAGTGTACAGAGCTGAAGCAGTCCTTTCTTCGGAGATCACCATGGGGTCCCTCCAGGTCTGGACCTTCGACAAAGCCACACAGGACTAGCTCCGGCATGAAGACCTTGACCTCGTCGATGAGGGAAGGTGCCAAGCAGCTGTTCAGAATGCACGCTATTGCCAAGCGCTCCGACGCTATATCAAAGGCACGTGCACAACCGACAACTCGAGGAAGGCGACCTGGTGCTGCGGAAAATACTAACTCACGAAGGGATGAATAAACTTTCCCCCAGCTGGCAAGGTCCCTTCCGAGTGATCAAAGTATCTCGGCCCGGATGCGTTCGCTTGGCAACTGAGGATGGGACTCCGCTTCCTAATCCTTGGAACATCGAGCACCTCCGTAAGTTTTATACTTAGAATCATGGAGGTGAGTCTGTAATTACACACAATGTATGTTATAGAGTCAATACACAAAGAAGGGTAGGTCCTCCAGGAGAACATTCGGACCCCTCTGGGAAGGTCCGGGAAGTTCAAGTAACACTTTATACAGTCACAATACTAAAAGTTTAACTACCTACCCAGGGCTAGTACAAGATGTATAGCACACTTAGCTTGGTCTTGCACTCTAAGTGTGTCCTTATATCCCCTGTAATCCAGACCTATAATGAAAGACATTGTTGTGTGAAAACAGACTCCACGTGCATTTATTTTTGTACGAGGCTCGGTATATCAAATTATTATTTTTACCCTTCTTGTCTATAATGAAGTTGTGCAATTCTTTTTCAGTTTTTTGTCCAAGTTATTCATATGTGTTACAAGTTATATTGTTGATCTCTCTGGATCTTAACATGATGTATAGTGTACTTGCCTGAACGCCAAGCCAACATAGGTCTGGAGTGTGCTACCGACTTAGCCTGGTCCTGCACCCTAAGTACACCACTTTACCTACACCACGGTAGACCTCAGTAGGGGGAGTACTAAAAAAGCATACAGATCTAGGAAGATTACATTAATATGCTTGTTACTATATCGTGTTTCTTCGGATTTAAAACTCAAATAAGAACAGTAAGTCACAAACGATTTATAGAGAAGAGGATAAATTTTACTCTTTTTCTTGTCTCTAATGTGCAGGAAAAACAAAAACTCATAGTGATGGTGGACGACGCCGGAGCTACTAAGCTCCGACATCCTCCAAGGGGGCCCACACCATCGACGTTTTATATGTTGACAGTGGGTGCCGTCGGAGCTACAAAGCTCCAACAACCCCAGGAGGCCTGTCGTCCATGATTTGCGTGTTGACATCGGGAGCTACCGGACCTATCAAACTCTGATAAATCCCAGGGGGCCCACCGTCGATGTGTTATATGTTGATGATGGGTACGTCGGAGCTATCAATCTCCAACAGCCCAGGGGGCCACCCGTCGACGTATCGAAGATAAAGACTTCAGACCTAAAATCTACAAGTTTGAAGCGTTCAAGTCATCAACATACTGTCAAATCCTTTTGGTACATGTACACACTTGAATTGTGCATATATACCAGGGGGCCAACAAGATAGAGCACAGTATATTGAAGACAAAGTGAAATTCATTGCAAAAAGAGTGGATTTCATTTATTCAAAGTACTGGATTACAAAATTGGGATTACAGTAAGGGGCAAAAGGAAAAGGTCCTAGCTACTGGAGGATCTAAGTCCTGTGGAAAAACGAAGCAACCTTCTCAGCAGCCTCTTGGACACTAGCTCTGGCGACATCCTCCTCTTCAGCAATGAGTCCTTCAAAGAATGGATCGAGAGAGAACTGGGAGTCTCGACTTCTGTAACACGCCAAGATATACTCAGTGATGTATTTAGCCAGAGATTTCCCCTCTTTCTCTAGCTGATCGGCGATAACATTACCCATTGTGTCGAGTTTACTTCCCGCAGAGCCAAGCGCCACCAGCGTCTGGTCCAGCTCCTGCGCTGGGTCCTCTGGGCGTACTAGACTAAAACCAAGAGGCACAAGAGCCTTGTCCGCCCGTCCCAGAAAATCCCATACCATCAGGGATTCAGTTGCCTTTGAGCTCCGCAGCTCCTCCAATGACCTCCGGGCGGCTGCTAGCTCCGAACTCTCACGAGCGAGGCGTTCCACCACTTTGGCAAGTTGCTGCATATTCTCAGCAGCCTGCTTTTTGTGGTTGGTTAGCTCCGTCTCTCGGAGGTGGATGCCCCTCACTTTCCCTTCTATGGCGGCAATATTAGCCTCTCCTTTCGAGAGCTCCTGCCCCTATCTCCAGTACTTCTCCTTTTCTTCCTCACTCCATAGATCCAACTTCTTAGTACGATCTGCCAAAATTTGCTCACCCAAAGTCAATTTCTGGGTGACCTCCTCCTCCCTCTTCAAAATATCCTCCTGTTGCTCCAGGAGTTTTTCTTCTCTCGCATCAAGGTCCGCCCGATGCTTCTGGAGAATCTCATTCAATGCAGTGAGGTTTTCGTGACGCTCATCAGAAGCATCACTCCTCTCCTTAGCACGCTCGAGAATATCCCGAGAATTAGCGTCGAGGGCCCTGATGGTGGCTTCCTTCTCCTCCAACAGCTTGCCCAAGTGTTCCATTCGGGTTGTCTCCCTCTGGATCCACTCCTTCTGATCAGCAAGCCTCGTCTGAGCAAGCCTGGTCTCAAAATGGAACTTATTGCGCCAACGCCTCAAGGTGTGGCGCTCCTCTTCAAGGACCTTCCTCTCATGATCGAAGGCGAGCTGAACTTGCCGGAGGCTTGAGCAGACATTGTCTATGGACAATGCCAAGGGGATAGGCTTTGGGCCTGCTGGGGTCAACTCCGCTGACTCCAGGGGATCCTCCATAAAAAAAATTGGGTCTCACTCTACAAGTGTGGTTCCCTGAGCTTCTGCGGCACTAGGGCCACACACTGGGATCTCCTCAGCTGCTATTGAGGAAGACCCCACTGGGGGAACTTCCACCTCCGAAGCAGAAGACGAAGGTACTGCTTTTGGGTCTTCAGTTTCCAGCTCCTTCGGTAGAAAGCCTGCCACCACTTCTTCATGGTGCTCCGGCTCTAGCCTAGACACCTCCGGAGCAGCTACCTCCGGGGCGACAGTTGGAGCTTCACCCGGTGCCTCTACTGCCGTCGACTCAGGCGCCAGTACATCCGCCACTTCCGACTCAACAACCGGAGCTTCAAGCACTTCCGGCTCAGCCGTCGGACCTTCAACAACTACTGGCTCTGAGATCGGAGCTTTGGCCATCTCCGGCTTAGTGGTCGGGGCGTCAATCGCTTCTGATTCAGCAGCCGGAGCTTCAATGACCTCCAACTCAGGTGCTGAAACTTCTGGCACCACCAGCCCTGCAACAACCTCTGGTGCAGGAATCGGAGCCTCGGTAACCCCTGTCTCAAATGTCGGAGCTTACGACATCTCCACCTTCGGCACTAGAGCCTCAGTCTCTGGCTCTATTGCTAGCAGTGCATCTTCAACTTCTCCTCTGTGGTCCGGTGCTACCACGAAAGCTTCTGGCGATGACTCTGAATCCAGATCCACGACAGCTGGTGCCGGAGCTGCCGTGACCTCAGCCACCACTGGAGGAGACGCGGGGGTGGAAGCTGGAGTTTCCATCCGCACTGTTTCGGCCAGTGCGACGGAGGCCAAAGCCTTAGACCCCAACTTTGATGCCCTATAGTAAAAAAATGGAAGATTCAAAACATGATAAAAACAAAAGTGGGGAATCAAGGTGAAAAAGCAAAACTTACCTTAGAAAGCTACCGCTCCAATCGGCGCAGAACCTTTTCGTCGGAGGCTTAGAGCCGGAGCATGTCACAGTCGGCACGGTGGGAGCTCTAGAATGTTGCCCGGAGCTTGCCATCGTCGTCTGTGCTGCCCCAGCCGAGGTCTCTCTCGGTCGGGAAGAACCTCCAGACCTGGAGCCCCTTGCTGGCACCGGGACCGATGTCGACTGTCCGAAGCTAGCGCCTCTAGAAGAAGCTTGCCCCAGAGGAGGTGTAGCCACAGAAGATCTACCTCGCTGAGGAGAAGGTGCTGTTGTAGATGGAGCAGGCCTAACGGACCTCCCAGCAGCATGCTTCAGTTTCCTCTTCTGGCTGGAAGACTCAGCTGGCTCCTTGCCCTTGCATATGTCTTCAACCCTCTGGCTCAGAGCAGGAGCGGCCACCTCCTCGAAAGCTCCGGGGATTACAACCCTTGAGGTCCGGTGTTTTTCTACCTCACCAAGGTCATCTAGCGCTGGCATCTTCCTACGGAGCTCTCTGCTTATCTCTGGAATCATATTTAAGGGCAGGACAATAGCCGACGGAGCCAAGGCATCACCGTCGACAAGCCCATGCTGAAATTTCTTGAGATGAAGCTTCAAAGCTTCGTCATCCAAGTTGGATTTCAAACTGGTTTCAATCCAGTCGTTATCCATCACACTTTTGAGAGCCCATACAAGCTTCTTCCTCTTCCTCAGCTGAGCCCACTTGTTCACCAAGAAATTTTCGAAGACAATCTAGGGGGTCACTCCACCCTCCACGCATTCTCGGATCCTGGTCAGGACAGGGTTAAACGCATCCGACAACTTCGGAACTACGTTCTAGGCCTCAGTGTTGACGTTGGGGAGTCCTTGGGGCAGTTCCAACCTATCGTGCTCCTCCACTGCAATGATAATCCAATCCTTCTTTGAGTCGTCCCATTTGCCAGAGGGGAACGACTTCAAGTACTTGAAGGGGAAGTTCTTGTGCTTCACGAAGTAATATAAGCCAACCAACTTTGTCCCCTTGCCGGTGGTATGAGCTGTGAAGAAGGTCCAGAACAATTCAACACAGGGAGGCACACCCACCCACATCTTGCAGAAGTGGACGAAAGTGGCCAAGAGCAGGAGGGAGTGCGGGCCGAGGTGATGCAGTTGGAGGCCGTAGAAGTCTAGCAACATCAGGATGAAGCTCGATAATGGTGGGATCAGTCCCACCATGGCGTACGCTGAAAAATACACAATCTCCCCGCGGCGCTCCTTCTCGAAGGGGAGCTTGCCGGCGCGGACTAGGTGGTTGAAGGAGTCACTAGACCATCCCATGAAGGTACGAAACTTCATCAGATTGTCCTTACTCTGGATGTAGCTCTTGGGAAGACCTAACTCCATTGCAGCAAAGTGGAGCAAAAGAGTAGAAAGTTAGGCAAGGTTTGGGAGGCTCTGAGCGCGAGTTTGATCGAAAGCGTAAAGAGTCCTCAAACCGCATGTGCTTTCCTTCTTAAGTAAGGCTCCATGACGCTTGGATGAAAACCACAACAAGAGCAAGTCCACATTACAAAGAACCTACCCTGTCAATGATGAATGGGCCCGAGGCCACCCCGACGAAGAGTTCAAGGTCATTATCCTAGGCGAACTGTTGTCATGATGAGTGGTGGGGAATCCAAAGGCAGCAGCCTGACAAGGCGCTCGGAACCGATACAGTTTTCATATTGGGAACTGGCGACCTTCAATTGCGTGAGATCCACACTCAAAGGTCTCATCTGCCGCATTCAAAGCAAGCCATGCGGTGATGGTTTAACCCCGAACCATCACCCCAACGGCATATCAGAAGGCCTTTGAAGTTACAAGGCAGGAATCGAGGATGGCCCCTCCTCCGGTAGAATAATGACCCAAAGGGTTTCTCCCAAAGGTGGGCCTGGGGGCCACTGTCGGTACCCTACGTACTGGGTACCCCATGATACCGCAAGAAGTGCAAGAGAATTCCACCTGTACGAGTTGAAGGTTTCCACAGGAAACATGTGTCACACGACATTGGACTCGCCCCCCTCATATGGGTAGCTCCGAGACTGCCACGTGTAATATAAGACCGGAACTGAACTCCCGACATAGAGAAGCTCCAGTGTTGACACGTGGATAATGACCCCAGACCTAACCCCACGTAGAGGGAAGCTCCGGTGCCGCCACGTGTATATCAGTTCTGGACCTATCTCCCTAGGAGGAGAAGCTCCAAAACTGCCACGTGTGAAGCTTCCGGACCTGCAACACCAACAGAGACGTTGGCTGATATCCAACAGCACAGACATTCAAGGGACAGTTAAAGTGGCAGTTACAAGACCTGATTACGTGTCATTAATGTTATATTAATGACACATGATTAGTGGACTATTAATAGGGGTAACGTAGCCATTAAGGCATGTTATCACCCTATTAATCACGCTTAATACCCACATACTATGTATTAAGTTATCGAATACGCCAGGGCCACATGTCAGGCTAGGCAAATGTTGTAACGACCAGTCCTTGGACTATAAAAGGACTGTGCCGTACAATACAGGGAATTGAATCTAAGCTCACACGCGTACTAGTGCGATGGACTTACTCAATACAACAACACAAACACCGTGGAGTAGGGTATTGCGCTCAGGCGGCCCAAACCACGTAAATCACCCGTGTCATCATCTTGTTCCCGATCTCTGCCCGCCCAAACCAATACAAACCTCCACGGGCTACATTTAGTAGTACCGGGGGAAGTATCATTTAACCACTTCGATAGCGATTATGCTACATGCTTGGAGAGGACCAAATTGTGCTGAGACTTTGTCTTGTTGTCTAGTGAATAGTATAAAGACCATTAATGCATCTGCCGAAAAGAAGTATTTTCTTCGTGGTTCGATTCTTGAAACAAAAGAAATCGGGTGGAATTCAGCAAAGGCATCATTATCAGAAGTAAGACGATGAATAGAAATTAAACTCTTCTTTGCTCTAGGTACGTGTAAGATATCATTGACATGTAACTTTCGAGAATGAGTATGAAAAGCGGCATGACCAACATGAGTGATTTTCATACCTGTTCCACTGGCACTTTGAACTTGGTCTTGTCCTTCATACCTTTCTCTTGTAGTGAGTTTATCAAGTTCCCCAATTATATGATCGGTTGCACCGGTGTCTGAATACCTGTTTGTATCCACACCATAGGATGGTGTTGTGGCAGATCCGACAAAGCTTCTCCTGGCATTTTCTTCTTCAATGTTTCCTATGAAGTTCCTATCAAATCGTCTTTGACAGTTTTGTACTACATGACCCTTGTAACCACACAATTGGCACATTAGTTTTGGTCCTTCACCACGACCTCCACGTCCACCTGAGCATCCTTGACTTGTTCTTCCACTACCACAACCATGCCCTCGGCCCCTTCCTCGAAAGGCCGAGTTTGCAGAAGATAGTGCTGTCAATAAAGCTCGAGGATCGTAACTCGCTCGTGTTCAATTCGTTTTAGACTCGATTCGATCTCGGCTCGAATTCTTAATGAGTCAAGCTTGAGCTTGCATATAAGCTCGCAAGCTCGATGAGCTCGAGCTCGAAAAGCTCGAGTAAGATCATTTATTATTGTTGTATATAAGATGTATGATTAATTAAATTATATAATCTTATTAAAAATGTTTTCAGTGATACATTTTTGATATACGCTCGCAACAAATAATGTGCAAGGTCGTCTACCTTCTTACTTTATTAGTTGTGAAGCTGAACTTGGTAGATTCTATTGTATATATGTACATTAGACTGGCAATTAAAGTATTGTTAATAAAGCCGAGGATCGTAACTCGCTCGTGTTCAACTCGTTCTAGGCTCGATTCGAGCTCGGTTCGAATCCTAAACGAGCCAAGCTTGAGCCTGGTTGTAAGATCGAATAAATTTTGGGCTTGACTCAAGATAGACTCGATTTTTTATCAAACTCAAGCTTACAGAGATAAGCTCGCTCGAGTTTGACTCGTTGACAGCCCTAGCAGAAGATGCAAACTGTTGTTCACCAGTTTGAGCTTCTAATCTTGCCTCGAAGGACAACAACTGTGCATAGAGTTCATTTAACTTGAGATCTGTCTCACGAGTCATAGCTGATACGAACGGATTGTAGTCAGCTTCTAGTCCGGTAAGAATATAGGAGATGACCTCCTCTTCTTCAAGTGGTTTACCAGCTGCCGCTAACTCATCTGCATATCATGTCATCTTAGCAAAGTACTTAGTGGCCGACTGATCTCCCTTCTTCTCTCTGGCTAATTGTGAACGAATCTGGATGATACGAGACTTTGAAACAGAAGAAAACATGCTCGTATGACAACTCCAAACCTCATGTACAGTTTCAAAACGAACCACCTGAGATATCACTTCTGTGGATAAAGTTGATTTAAATAGCCGAGGATGATTTGATCTTGCGCAATCCAGTTAGAGTACTCTGGATTATCAATCTATACTCTTTCTTTGTTGATATCTTCAACAGTGATTTTATTGGGCGGCGCAGCCTTTGAACCATCAAGGTACCTAGTAAGTTGTGCACCTCGCACTGCAGGTAACATCTGCACTTTTCAGACTAGGAAATTGTCCCTAGTCAGCTTCTCTGATACGGGATGACCGATGATTTGCATCGGGGTAGCGCTCGTTGATGAGCCTACGTGGCTTGACATCTTGAACACCAAGACAGATAGCCGATCCGATGATCGCCGAAGTTTTCGTCGAGATCAAAGATATTGACGAGTCTAGATGGAAACGGAAGATGGCCCTAGTAGCATGTAAAAACGATATATGAGGTGATGACTCATCAGGGCCAAATCAACTTGTATTTAAAGGGGGGGAGATACATCCAGATACATATGATATACGAAACAAACTACAACTCGATACTCTTGTAGAACACGGACTCTAATATTCTAACAAGGATGGATGGATCCATCAAGTCAGGTAATAGCAACAACTTAAGGCTTAACTGCTCATCAGCAGCCGCATCATAGATCTACCAGGAGATCCTGTCAAATATAGTTAATTAAACCTTAAGTCAGATGTGATTTCATTTACATCTGCCTTTGTATAAATCTGTTTGGCCCAACAAGGGGTTTACTTAATCGTCAGTACGTAGTTGAAAGCTTTCTTTTCCTTTCCTCTCATTAATCTGTAGTCAGAAGCAAACTGCTTGTTGGAGCAAGAAATTAAAGTTTGTGATCTGACTCGGCCCTCTCCCCCCTCTTCATTGAGTTTCATCACCACTTGAGTGACCGCGTACTCCTCCTTGACTTATTAAGCGCTCGCCAGCCACCATATGACCTGATCGACTGACTCGTGAAGTTCCTTAGATTATCTGATGATAGTAGATCGAGTCTTGGCACTGACCGATCGCCGACACCTGCTGAATCTGTCTATATATACACATGCAGCGGAACAGGATCCATTAAGCAACGAATCCATCTATTCGCTCCATCCATCGGTACTCGAGTTCCACTACCACAGCAGAGCGCAGAGGCACCTCCCTCCGCCTCCGGCCACTCGCAGCTAGCAGCGGCCGGACAAGAAACAAGATGTCGGCCTGCAGACCGGTGATGCAGCGTCAGCACCATGAGCAGCAGGGTCTCCGCCCAGCTCAGCTGCAGCATCAACACCACGAGCTGCAGGGTCGTCCCCGCCCAGCGTCGCTCATCGTCACACATAAGGCATCTCCCACGACAATGATGAAGAAGCGCCGGCGGCGTCATCCAGTGATCATCTACGTGGAGTCACCCAAAGTCGTCCACGCACACCCCAGCGAGTTCAGGTCCGTCGTCCAGCGCCTCACCGGCGCGCCGCCATCGTCCGCTACTGCAGCTCTACCGCCTCATCAGCTCCGGTTCCAGATGTATAGGCTTGCACTGAATAGTAAGTACCACCGCATGGACATGGACATGGACACGGACATGAACTGCGGCAGTGGGCCGTTGCCGTTCGTAGCGAGAACCATGTCGCCGACATCTTATTTGCCTGGTGGTGCGAGTAGTAGCGATCAGCAGCTACGACTAAGCCCAGCATTCCTCTTTGAGGATCAGAACATGGCGTCACAGGTTGCCAGTCCTGCTACCCCAGTAGTCCAGGCAAATTATAATAACAACCACTGCTACAATAAGACTCATCACAGGCGGCTCCAAACCTATTATCACAGACGGCTTTTAAAACCGCCTGAAACGAAGAGTCTGTGATAATCCGCAATTTCACAGGCGGAGAAGTGAAACCGCCTGTGAAGACACATTATCATAGGCGGTTCTTCACTTAGGCTAGCCGCCTGTGAAGACAGATTATCATAGGCGGTTCTTTACTTAGGCTAGCCGTCTGTGAAAATACTTTATCACAGACGGGTCGTGCAACATATATAACCGCCTGTGATAAACGTCTTATCACAGACGGTTATTGAAGCATAACTAACCGTCTATGATAATAAGTCTTCACAGGCGGGTATTGAAGCATAACTAACCAACCGTCAATGATAATGTGTCTTCACAGGCGGGTTTTGAAGCTTAACTAACCGTCTATGATAATGTATTTTCACAGACAGATTTTGAAGCATAACTAATCGTCTATGATAATGTGTCTTCACAGACGGGTATTGAAGCATAACTAATCGTCTATGATAATGTGTCTTCACAGACGGGTATTGAAGCATAACTAACCGTCAATGATAATGTTTCTTCACAGACGGTTATTGAAGCATAACTAACCGTCAATGATAATGGTGTTATCACAGATGGAGTTTACCTATATCAGCCGTCTGTGAAGACCCTTTAACGCAGCCGGTTTCTACCATAACAATCACTGCTTGTGAAAATTTGGTTATCACAGATGTTTCTTTACTTGTATCTAGCCGCCTGTGATAATTGTTTTTCACAGCCATGCCTAGCCGTTGGTTAATAACCGCATGTGATAAGGTATAACCTATGCAGTACTACTGCTGTTATTTCTAATTTCCAGGTCAATTCAATATAATCACATAACAAAAAATAACAATATCATCACAGAACAAAAGTCAACAATATTATCATCACCGAAGTCAATTTCACTAAAACAATATATATATGTACGAGTTACAGATACAATTCATCTCAAAGTTTACAAGTTTTCACTAAAAACAGCTTAAATTGGCATAGTCGCAAAGTTCTGGCACATTAGCTGCTGCACCATTCTTATCAAAGAACTTCCCTTTCTTGTGCAAAATTTCGCGACGTATGAACTGACAGAGTTCAGAAGCAATCCTGTCGGCTCCTCCATCAGGAATACTTCTACAAACCGGCCATTCTTCGTTCAGATTCTTCTTATGCTGCAATATAACACATAACAAGGTTTAGAATGTGTTGGTTTGAACAATCTCAAAGTATAGATCAAAGTGAGAGTATACAGGAATTTAGTTGGTATTTTTGGAGCAGTTGTACTATGAGCAATTGAATTTTGAAGTTGGAATCAAAATATGAAAATAATGTTTCTGGTAATATTGAACAGCAGAGAATATAAGCATTAAACTATGCTAGTTACAATGGAAATGAAACACAAAAGTAAGAAATAAGGTATCGACATTAAGGATAACTTACATCCTCACGATTGACTCTATATACGGCGGCGGTCCGAAGATGCTCGCATACATAATACCCGCATAAGACACTCCCAGCAGGCTGCTTCAGACAAGCATAATACGTTTTAATGTCCAATGCATTCATATTACGAGGTCTCTGACCGTCAAGCTCCGCGTAAAACTGCCAAGCGCTGTAATACAAGAAATGTCATATAAAACTTGTCAACACATTCTAAATGTGCGTAAATTAAAATTATTGAATAAACGTACTTTTTCAAATTGGAAAGGAAATCTTTGTAACGATCTGGTGGGTAATCGGCCGAGTCCAAGACTGTTGCCATTCCCTGCGTTGGCTTGATGAAGATCATTATGTAGTGATTACTGCAAACATACAAACACACGTGTTAACAATTACCAATAATTGCTATTTCAATGTCATGTGTCGAACTTACTCGAAGTGGTACGGAGCCTTTACGAGGTCCTTGCCGTCTCTGACAAAGTTAAACATCGCATGTCCTATGTAAGCTGCAACTTCTGTCTTTCTATCCTTCTTAAGTTTTGCAATTGCTCTTTCAAAATCTTTTTTTTTCATGTGTTTGTACTGGCTTGATTCTCGATTCGCCTGGACGTCGAATAACGACTTTGCAATCCTAGTAGTGTCAAGGATACCTGTCTTGCACGCCAACTTTTCATTATCCATGTATTGCATCCTAATGAAGAAGTCCAAAATTGTTATAATCTCATGAAATGCGTATGCGTGTAGTAAGAAAAGCAAATACAAAATATTAGAGCACTTACAAGCACCAGACGAGCAGCAGGTTGATATCGAGCATGCCCCGATGGAAAAGGGAAAGCAACTCTTCAAATAAAATGACTCGTTTATCTACTCCAGTGCTCCAGAATGCTTCTTTTGGAATACAAAATGTGACGCACTCAAGACCAAATTTTGTGCTGGCAGTGATGTACCACTCATGCATTCTTCTGAGCGTGACGGGTTGTTTGCTAAGTTGTACGGATGTCATGAACGGCTTCCCATTCTCAAATTTAGGAGGAACATCCTCAAGCTTGTATATTAGAACTCCTGGTTTAACTAAAGCCGTCTGCCGATTATACATGACACCGTCTTCTTCCCACTCCTCGATATCTTCTAATGCTGGCTCATGAGAAGAACGAGATGCACTCGATTTTCTAATATTTTCCTTCATAGCTTCCAAATACTTTGACACTTCTGATGAAGGTTTCTTATTTTCGTATGAGCTAACTTTGACAGGCACTGATGATCGAGGAGTAGTCGTCGGAAGTTGGACACTGGCTTGTTGTTGAACCTGTTGTTCAACTGATTGCTCTTTACTCCCAGCAGCTGGCTCTAGTACTACTTCAAGCTGTTGCTCAACTAGTTGCTCTTTACTAGCAACAGCTTGCTCTGGTACTGCTTGAAGTTGTTGTCCAACTTTTTGCTCTTGGATATCATACTTGCTCAGACATAGGGGGAGTGGATCTTCCCGGACTGAGAGTGGATCTTCATGCACTTTCGCCTTAGAAGATGGGGTTGCAGTATTTGGAGATGCGACGGGGCTAGAAATTGGCTCATCGTCCAACGAGATATCGCGTCGGTGCCAAAGGATTAATTGGTTGACAGCCTGCCCCAGAGTCGCGATCCCCTCAGGTGTGACGTGGTCTATTTCATAATCTTCATAATCATTATCAATGATCTGAATAACTTGCACCACAGAATAATACAACGGAAGTGGATTCCCGTTGAAGTCACGATCAGGCTTTGCCATAGCAGTGACAACCTGTTTGGTTTTGTTCCCTGCTCTGCCTATCGGGACAAGAAGACGACAAGATTTGTCGTTAGCAATATCATCGACGGGGAACTTATGGGTTGACCCTGAGCCTGGCACGGAACCAACGCTGCTAGGGTAGGCAGTTGGAGATACTAATTGCTCCTTTTGCACCGGAACCATCATTGTACTCGGTGCCACTAATTGTCCTGATTGTCTAAGTTGTTCCATTATTTCTTGCATATTTTCTTTGACCTTTTGAGCAATCGTTTCATCAAGTGTTTTCTTAAACTTCTCACGTCTTCTATATGTGTCTTTATCTTTAGGGTAACCATCTAGCCAAGACATTTGAGAAGAGACCGCTCGAACCCGTCCGCTGTGTTCAGGGTTTCCTAAGATAGCGGTAAGTTGGTCATTCTCCCTCTTCGGCTTGAAGAGACCCTTCTGTTGCTTTTCAATTACTTCTTTCATTTTATCCTCTACTTCATTCAGAGAGTCGGGCTTTTCAAGTTTGCCCTCGCTGGTCAAACCTGATCGAGCAAAGACCCAGTGTTGAGTTCGCTCATCGCACCCTTCTAATGGGTGAGGAATGCCCTTACTGATAATTTCGTCTAATATCTTATTCCATTTCTGGACTTTGGGGCCATATCCGGCAGACCCCAAGCGATGATGGTATTTGTTCTTCTTTGCAAACTCTGACCTAGTTGCACTTAGAGCTTTAGCATCAGGTGTGCTCTTTTGACGAACAAACTCTTGCCACTGAGCTTGTGTGATTTTTCCCATCTTCCTCGGGCTAGGGACCTTATTGGCCTTAACATAAGCATTCATTTCACTCTTCCAGCATCGAAACTTCTTGCCGCAAGAGACCATTGTTGCTTTCTTTACAGCTTCTTTTGTGCCTTTCGGTAACTTGAATTGTTTCTTTATCTTTTCCCACAACTCATTATTGGTCCGCTCGGGTAATTTCCTCCAATTCTCGGTTGTGATCGGCACAACCTCCCTAACAAGAAAACCACATGCATTACGGTACTTGGTAACTGAATCCAGTGGTTCTTGGGGAAGCCCACCTGGACCGACCCTTGTTATGTACATGATGTGGTCCAATGCACCCTTATTGGGACCTCGTTGCCCTCGTTTCCGCTTGAGTGAAGCTGAGGATTCATCCATTGGAGAACCTTCTGCGGTTTTAGGAGCCGATGTCACCTCATTGTCTTCGAGATTAATCTAGGTAGAAAAAAATTATAAGACTTCGTATACTTGACAACCAACATTAACTTGAACTGCTGAAGTTAAGATTCGTGATCCATACCTCGTCGGCAGGATCATATTCCGGGTCTAGATCCACTGAAGTCGTTTTAATTTTTATATTTGGAAAAGGATTCGAAGGACTGTGATAGGAGCCTGAACTGCTGGAGTCAGTAAACTCCATTTGTCTTCTTTGTTGTTACTATCAGGACCAGTCTTCTTAGGGCTTTCCATGCTAGATCTAATAAGACAAAAAATCTAATAAATGGCATATTAACTCTACATGAAGTGTTGCATGAAGAAAAAGATGGAAGCATTCTAGGATTTGATAAGGCATTCTAGGGTTTAAGGCGACTAACCAAAAGGTTCCTATACATTGCGAGGGTGACAAGCATGTTAAAGTTGCTCACCAATGGCAATTTTATCTTTTTATTCTAAATAGGCTAGCTTCGTTCAGAGTGGCGACCACGTTCTTGAGGTTTACTAGGCGGCGCCTAGCTCCGGACCTATAACTGATCAAGCAAGGGACAAAAAGCAAATCCCCGCACAGCTCCTACCTAGCTTAGAGGGCATTATCGTCCCCGCTCTCAAGTTTCCTCTTATTCCCTGTCACTGATTCTTCTACCTACTGAATGAAAAACAACATGCTGATGCGTACTTGTGCAGATGCAGTGCCTAGAAGAGACTGATAGCAGTAACAACAACTAGCAAGCTCACTTTACACCGACAACTCAAGGCATAACTTAGTCAAAATTAGTCAAGTATAGCTATATCTAATGTAACTTAGCCAAAATTAGCCAAATTTGCTCAACTTAACCAAATATAGCTAAATCTTGCCCAGCATAGTCAAACATGCTTGATTATGCTTCAGTTAGCTAAATTTGGTCATATTTAAAACAAATTTTCTGAATTTTGGCTCACTTAAGTAAATTTAGCCAAAACACATTTTTGAAGTTATATAGGTCTTCATATGCTCAGACTCCATCGCCACACCTAGTGGTACCTAGATATGGGCGTGAGGATGCTCCTGGCATCACAAATGAGTTGGCCAGCAACTTGTTTGGCTTCAGAGCTAAATATAGCATAACTTTGGTAGCTCAGATTAGGTACAATTGCTCAAATGAAGCTGATGGAGCCACAAGTGCAGACATATTTGGTAGCACAGATTATCTACAATTGCTCAAATGAAACTTAGAGAAATAAAAGCAAACTTAGCCAAACTTAGTCTAGCATAGCTAACTCTAAGCAAAAGTAGCCAAATATAGCTAAATATAGCATAACTTAGTCAAAATTAGTCAAGTATAACTATATCTAATGTAACTTAGCCAAAATTAGCCAAATTTGGTCAACTTAACCAAATATAGCTAAATCTTGCCCCTAATAGAGAATTATGTGGCATATGCAAGGCCGATGACAGAAATAGGGAATATACTGCTGTTACTAGAGTCTAGAATCATGTTTACCACTAATGTGTCAGAACAGTTTCAGACACACAGAACCAACTACCAATTTATCGTGATATAACCATCCACGACGAAGGGAGTAACTCCTATTCATTCGAACTTGACAATTTTATCTCTGCAAACTACCAGAAGATGAAATGATACTGATTTCACAGTTTCAGAAACACAAAACCAACTACCAATTTATCGTGATATAACCATCCACATAAATCTTGCCCCACCGAACCCTAACCAAAGATGCCACCGAACTTGACAGTTTTTCGAATTCCACCGAACCCTAACCAAGGATGCCTACCATTTTCTAATTCCCGAACCCTAACCAAGGATATGCAAGGCGGCAGCGAGGGTGGGGAGGGAGGCGGCACGGCGAAGGAGGATGGAAGGTCGAAGGGTTTAGGGTTTACCTTGAAGCTCGGAGGCAACGGCAATGGCTTCGCTCGGCGTACCTGGAAGTGAGGAGGGCGAAGCTCGGCGGCGACGGCGGAGCTCGGCGGCGACGGCGAAGCTCGGCGGCGTACCTGGAAGTGACGAGGGCGAACACTTGGCGGCAAACGAAATTTTGGCAGCCTAACGGCGTCTAAGTGTTTCGCCCAGGTTAGGTTTTTCCAATGCTGCCGAGGGGTATATATAGACTTTCATTTTCTCAGACGGATTTTAAGTACCGACCGCCTAAGAAGATTGTTACCTCAGTCGGATTTTACTTATCAACCGCCTGAGAAGATACAATTATCTCAGGCGGTTGGTTAGTAACACCCGCCTGAGATAAACATGGGCCTGTGAAGATATTTACTTCTTCTTAATTAATATGTGTTCATTATAATTTGATGAACGCCTACATAAAGACCCCTCACCAACCGTGCGCGACCTTTCTTTTCCCCAAGGCGCGACCTTTCTTTTCACCAACTGCTCCATCTTCCACTCCGCGCGGCCTTAAAGACGCGCTATCGCTCACAAGCGCATCACTCACTTTGAATCCTCTTGTTTTCTTCGTCTTCCTCCGCTCCGACGACCCAACACCACTATGGCCGACCTTCCGCCGCCAAGCCCTCCGAGGGAGCCACCTTGCAAGAAACTATGTTGCAGCTCCCCCGAGAAGATCAACACCGAGCAGCGCCTCCTCATGGTGCGAGAGGCGTACAACAATACGTCTCGCGCCATGAGTGCCTTGGGGCTGGGTACCCTTCCAGAGTATACTGGAATGGGTACCATGGGCCACTACCTCTACGCCCTCACGGGGTGGTTGATCGTCTCGACATTCTGTTCGCGACGATGGCCCAGGTTCTTGGCCCCGAGGGCCGTAGAACGCTGGTGGAGGCGACGGCTAGCAACCTCGGGGTTGCACCGCCGATGCAGCCGGTGCAGCCGGTGCAGCCGACCCTGTCTCCTGTTGCACCGGTGCCGGAGTCGTCGCCGGAGGACGAGGAGGAGGAGAAGGAAGAGGAGTAGGAGTAGGATTTAATTAGTTTTTCTTTTTGTTGTTTTTAGTTGCTTCTGTTTTGTAAATATTGTTAATGAATGAAATCTATCTTTGTTCATCTATGTGATTGAATAACTTGTGTATCTTGTGTGTTCTTGTGTAAATATTGTGCATCTTGTGTGTTCTTCAACTGTGTGAATGAATGAATGTGTAGTGTGTTCATCGTTAACTAGAATTTCACGTCTGAGAAGAAGGTTATCTCAGGCGGTTGTTAAGCAATACCCGCCTGAGATAAATATATTTTCAGGCGGTTGGTAAGTACCAACCGTCAGTGAAGATATTTACTTCTTCTTAATTAATATTCTTGATTAAATGTGGTCCTTTAAAAGGCAAAAATCCACTTTTCTTGTAATATTATTGATAAGTAAAGGTTACCATTAAATTTCACTTCATAAATCCTTTGAAATTGTTCAGAACATAAAAAACATACAACAAATGCTATTTTTCATTTTTCTATCTTGATGAATATAATACTTTTTTCATTTATTTTTTCAGTGGACATTTTTACTCATCATACCAACCTCTACGAATTTTTTCATATTTTTTAAGTTTTTTTGAATCAATGTGTGTTCATAATTTGATGAATGCCTCATATGTATATGAGCATTTAGTTAGAATGGTGGACAATTTGAAGTTTGACATGTTGGAATGCTTTTAAAAAAATTAAAAAAATTCATACATGTATAAATTATACAAATATGTTCATACCAACAATATTGAGTGAAGGAACTTTTTTTATGAGATACACAAATGTGAATAATATGTGAGTAGAAATTAATTTGATATTTACCAAAACATTACAATGTCAGCTATACAATTTTTAAAAATATTTGGTTCAGGTGGTAGATGTTAATTTTATACAAATGTAGAAGAAAGAATCATTGAATTTGGACACAATTTACAGAATCTAAACATGTTTGAGTATTTATATTGGAATCTAAATAAAAAAGAAGCAAGGGATAAGGAAACTGAAGAACGGTATCGGGCATTATCTCAGGCGGTTGTTAAGCAATACCCGTTTGAGATAAATATATTTTCAGGCGGTTGGTAAGTACCAACCGCTTGTGAAAATATTTACTTCTTCTTAATTAATATTTTTAATTAAATGTGGTCCTTTAAAAGGCAAAAATCCACTTTTCTTGTAATATTATTGATAAGTAAAGGTTACCATTAAATTTCACTTCATAAATCCTTTGAAATTGGTCAGAACATAAAAAACATACAACAAATGCTATTTTTCATTTTTCTATCTTGATGAATATAATTCTTTTTTCATTTATTTTTTCAGTGGACATTTTTACTCATCATACCAACCTCTACGAATTTTTTATTTTTTAAGTTTTTTTGAATCAATGTGTGTTCATAATTTGATGAATGCCTCATATGTATATGAGCATTTAGTTAGAATGGTGGACAATTTGAAGTTTGACATGTTGGAATGCTTTTAAAAAAATTAAAAAAATTCATACATGTGTAAATTATACAAATATGTTCATACCAACAATATTGAGTGAAGGAACTTTTTTTATGAGATACACAAATGTGAATAATATGTGAGTAGAAATTAATTTGATATTTACCAAAACATTACAATGTCAGCTATACAAGTTTTAAAAATATTTGGTTCAGGTGGTAGATGTTAATTTTATACAAATGTAGAAGAAAGAATCATCGAATTTGGACACAATTTGCAGAATCTAAACATGTTTGAGTATTTATATTGGAATCTAAATAAAAAAGAAGCAAGGGATAAGGAAACTGTAGAACAGTATCGGGCATCATCTCAGGCGGTTGTTAAGCAATACCCGTCTGAGATAAATATATTTTCAGGCGGTTGGTAAGTACCAACCGTCTGTGAAAATATTTACTTCTTCTTAATTAATATTCTTAATTAAATGTGGTCCTTTAAAAGGCAAAAATCCACTTTTCTTGTAATATTATTGATAAGTAAAGGTTACCATTAAATTTCACTTCATAAATCCTTTGAAATTGGTCAGAACATAAAAAACATACAACAAATGCTATTTTTCATTTTTCTATCTTGATGAATATAATGCTTTTTTCATTTATTTTTTCAGTGGACATTTTTACTCATCATACCAACCTCTACGAATTTTTTCATATTTTTTTAAGTTTTTTTGAATCAATGTGTGTTCATAATTTGATGAATGCCTCATATGTATATGAGCATTTAGTTAGAATGGTGGACAATTTGAAGTTTGACATGTTGGAATGCTTTTAAAAAAATTAAAAAAATTCATACATGTATAAATTATACAAATATGTTCATACCCACAATATTGAGTGAAGGAACTTTTTTTATGAGATACACAAATGTGAATAATATGTGAGTAGAAATTAATTTGATATTTACCAAAACATTACAATGTCAGCTATACAAGTTTTAAAAATATTTGGTTCAGGTGGTAGATGTTAATTTTATACAAATGTAGAAGAAAGAATCATCGAATTTGGACACAATTTGCAGAATCTAAACATGTTTGAGTATTTATATTGGAATCTAAATAAAAAAGAAGCAAGGGATTTGAAACTACAATATGTTAATTAACGGCCTGAGAAGTGTTAATTAACTGACGCGCCGCACGAGGTCTGCGGAGAAGTTGAGAATTTGTGGTGCACGGACGCGTGCGACGGAAGGATCTCTGAAGATCGTCTTCCACAGTGGTTTAATTGTGCGCTGCACGAGGTCTGCAAAGAGTTCAATGCGCAATGAACAAAATATTTTGTTCAGTTGGTAGATGTTAATTTTGTACAAATATAGAAGAAAGAATCATCGAATTTGAACACAATTTGCAGAATGTAAACATGTTTGAGTATTTATATTGGAATCTAAATAAAAAAGAAGCAAGGGATAAGGAAACTGAAGAACAGTATCGGGCATTATCTTAGGCGGTTGTTAAGTAATAACCGCCTGAGATAAACATTTTTGAAAAAATGCTATTTTTCTCAGGCGGTTTGTAAGTAATACCTGTCTGAGATAAACATTTTTGAAACTACAATATGTTAATTAACGGCCTGAGAAGTGTTAATTAACTGACGCACCGCACGAGGTCTGCGGAGAAGTTGAGAAGCCGTGGTGCAGGGATGCGTGCGACGGAAGGATCTTTGAAGATCGTCTTCCACAGTGGTTTAATTGTGCGCCGCACGAGGTCTGCAAAGTGTTCAATTCGTGGGAAACGAACCGCTCCCTCGTCTACTCCGCACATACCATATATAAGGCGCGTCGTCGGTTATGTACAAGCACAGAACTTTTCCACTCCTTTCTTCTTCTTCCATCGTTCCACCTCTCCTAGCCCGGCGCCGACTAACCAACACAGCCATGGCCAACCTTCCGCCACCTAGCCCGCCGAGGCAGCCACCCTGCAAGCGGATACGCTGCAGCTCCCCCGAGAGGGTGAATGACGACCAGCGCGTTCCACCGCCAGTGCAGCCGGAGCCACCGGTACAGCCGGAGCAATCGGCTCAGCCGGAGCAGCCGACCCTCTCTCCTGTTGCATCATCGCCGGAGGAGGAGGAGGAGGAGGAGGAGGAGGAGGAGGAGGAGGAGGAGGAGGACGACGACTTCGACGACGACGACGATGATGACGATGATGACGACGAGTCGTCCTCCGACGACGGCGACGACGAGTCATCCTCTGACGACGGCGACGACGACGACGGCGACCACCACCATGGTGACGACTACGACGACGACAACGACGAGTCGGAGGAGGACCGCTTGGCTTGGTTTGAGAAGCTGGCGGAGAGGATGGAGGAGGCGGGGCCGTAGTGTAGTTTTAGGATTTCAATCAAGTGTTCTTGTACATTTTTCTTGTGTTTTGTACATATTTCAATCAAGTGTCAATGAATACTGGTGGATAATTTGAAGTTTGACATGTTGGAGTGCTTTTAAAAAATTAAAAAAAATTCATACGTTTATACAAATATGTTCGTACCAACAATTTTGAGTGAAGGATCTTTTTTTTATGAGATAAATGTGAATAATATGTGAGTAGAAATTAATTTGATATTTACCAAAACATTACAACGTCAGCTATACAAGTTTTAAAAATATTTTGTTCAGTTGGCATTATCTCAGTCGGTTGTTAAGTAATACCCGTCTGGGATAAAAATCTTCTTAGGCGGTTAAGTAACAACAGTCTGTGAAGATATTTACTTCTTAATTAATAAACATCTTCTCAGACGGTTGGTAAGTAAAACCCGCCTGCGATAAAGTTAAAAACCGCCTGTGAAAAACCGACGTCTATATAAGGACCTCTCACCGCAGTCAAAACGCAACCCTAGAGAATTTATATCGACGCCGCAGGGCTGTTGAATTTCCCCTGCGCCGCGCCGCCGCTCCGCCGCCCAGCCCATACTGCCGCGTCGCCGCTCAACCCCGCACCGCCACTTCTCCACCCAGCCGGCCCACCGTCCTGACGCCTCCCCACCGTGCTGACGCCTCTGCAAGGTAAATGTGGTTTCCTTACTTTTTCTTTGTATATTTTCATTAGCTGATAAGCTGTTAGTTTTGTGTGTTCTGGTATATGGATTCTGTCCTTTTGCATGTGTAAGGACTGTATGGATTATGTTCTGGTATATTGATGTATGGACTATATGGATTGTTTCCTTTTTTTGTACCTATTATGTGACATGAATATGATGTTTAATTAACAGATGCTATTGTAATATATATAAGATGCATCTGGGCCTGTTTCCCGATATAACGGACCGGATCCCACCCAGACCTAGCCCATGCTGCTGGGCCTGTTTCCCCCCTTTGACTCTGTCCGCCTCAAGACGTCGCCCGTCTCCTACATTAGTCGCCCTAATCATACTTGTTATGTCTCTGTAAATTCATTTTATAGAAGACCTTTAGAGAATATTTGTGGCCAAATTTTGTAAATCTGACAAAAATTCTATTATTGAAGCATGGACCGTCGAGCGTGGATGTATAACATGCCAAGACCAGATCCTATGTACATTCGTAATGTTGCAAATTTTATTGAAGCATCCAAGAGACATGCGAAGTTGCAAAAGATAGATGACATATTATGTCCATGTATCGACTGCGAAAATAAGATTGCTTGGACGGATACTATAGTAATCCAATCTCATTTGGTGAAAAGAGGTTTCAAAAATAACTACACAATATGGACAGAGCATGGTGAGTTAGATACACATAATGTGGATAAAGATGATGAGAGAGGCTCAGATGATGATAATGTTCATATCGATGATGGTAGTGACAATCAAGTTGGTGATGATGATGATGAGTTCGATTGTGAGGAGATGTTGCGTCACATTGAACCACATGTACTGACTTCTATGGGAGCAAGCAAAGGATTAAGTAAAATGGAGACATTGCAGAATGCGGCGACAGAGCTTTTATATGATGAATCAAACGGTTGTGATAAAGAGTTTACTACATTGCGTGCAGTCTTAGAACTACTAAAGTTGAAAGCTACGCACGGATGGTCCGATTGTAGTTTCTCTGATCTTTTGAATCTTCTGGCAGAAATTCTTCCAAATCCAAATAAACTGCCTAGAAGCACTTATAAAGCGAAGAAACTTCTTTGCCCGATGGCACTAGGTGTGACAAAAATACACGCTTGTGTGAACCATTGTATTCTGTATCGCAAAGAGCATGAGCTCGCAACTAGATGCCCCATTTGTGGTGTCAGTAGATACAAGAAGGACTACAATCACCAGTATGTTACCAACATGAAAAAGACTCAGAAGAATAAGAAGTTTATTATTGGTCCTGAAGGTGACGATGACGATACTTCTGGTGATGCAGACGGGAAGAATAAGAGAAAAATTCCTGCATTGGTGATGTGGTACCTTCCGGTAATTGATCGCTTGAAGCGTTTGTTCTCAAACCCTAGGGAGGCTGAACTTATGCGTTGGCATTCCGAGCAACGCAAGAAGAATGAAAAACATATACGACACCCTGGTGATGCAACGCAGTGGAAAAATTTTGATATTCACTATCCAGAATTTGCGAAGGAAATCAGAAATGTGAGGTTTGCCTTGGGTACAGATCTAATGAATCCGTTTGGTGAAAAAAGGAGCATACACAGCACATGGCCCGTGGTCTTAACTATGTACAACCTACCGACGTGGTTGTGTCACAAAAGGAAATATATCTTATTATCTGTTCTTATCCAAGGTCCGAAACAACCCGGCATCGAAATTGATGTGTTCTTGGAACCTTTAATGGAAGATATGGCGAAATTGTGGAATGAAGGCGTACATACATGGGATGAGTACAAGCGGGAGTATTTCACGATAAGAGCAATGATATTTGTTACCGTGCATGATTATCCCGGACTGTTTACATTATCGGGACAAATGAAAGGGAAGAAAGGTTGCGTTAGGTGCGTGGATAGAACTGGATTTCTATACCTCACTTCATCCAGAAAGACGGTGTATATTAGACATCGACGGTTCTTGACAGATACACACAAGTATAGGAAGATGAAAGAACAATTTGATAAAAAAATCGAAAAAGATACTGCACCGAAACCTTACAGTGGAAAACTTGTGTTTGAAATGGTCAAGAACATTCATATTGCTTTCGGTAAGGGAAAAAAGAGTAAAGGAATTAAGAGAAAGAAAAGTACATCTTCGGATGATACAACTGACATGGCTTTCAAGAAACAATCAATTTTTTTCAAGTATCTTCCGTATTGGAAGAATCTGGAATTTTGCCATAGTATTGATTTGATGCACGTTACAAAGAATGTATTTGACGGCATCATTGGGACCTTGTTGGACATGCCGAGGAAAACAAAGGACGGATTAAATTCACGTATGGACCTAGTAAATCTTGATTTGAGACCAGAGCTTCATCCAGTAGAAAAGGCGAACGGGAAGCATTACCTTCCCCCAGCCAGCTACAACTTGACGCTAGAAGAGAAAAAAGCAATTTGCGAATGCTTGCGTGGGATCAAAGTGCCCACAAGTTTCTCATCCAATATCCGCAAACTAGTCTCGATGAAAGACTTGTCTTTATTCGGTTATAATTCTCACGACTGTCACATGATGATGACAGTTTTCCTTGCCATTGCAATAAGAGTAATCAAACCTGAGCATATAAAAGTTGTCATCACACGTTTGTGTTACTTCTTCAATGCAGTATCGCAAAAGGTGATAGCACGTGAAGATTTAGACTATCTGAAAACATACATCGTCGAGACAATGTGCAAGCTTGAGATGTGTTTCCCACCATCCTTTTTTGATATGCAAGTACACCTAATCATACATCTTGTTGATCAGATAAAAGCATTGGGGCCACTATATTTACATCATATGTTTTCATTGGAGAGATATTTAGGAGTATTAAAAGGTTATGTGCGGAACCGTGCTCACCCAGAGGGTTCAATTATGGAAGGATACACCACTAAAGAAGTGATTGAGGGTTGCGCTGATTACATCAAAGATGGAAAATCGATAGGTGTGCCTATACCGGTACATTAGGGTAGACTACGTGGGAGAGGCAAAGTGGGTAAGAAAACTTTTATTGTTCAAGATTACAAGGATGTACACCGTGCACATTTTGGTGTACTACAACAGCTCACAATAGCTGAGCCGTACATCGAGGAACACCAAATTGAGCTTCGTGATAAAAACCAAGACCACAAAGAGGACTGGATCATGAAAGAGCACAGAAGATGTTTCACTGAATGGTTAATGGACAAAAATATATCATACGGAAACACTATAGAAGAGGCAACAATGAAGAAGTTAGCTTGTGGCCCATCTGCTTTGGTAACATCATGGCAAGCATATGACATCAATGGTTACACATTTTACACTAAAGAAAAAGACGGTAAGAGTGTTGCACAAAATAGTGGTGTTCGTATTGAGGCTTATGATACACAAGGGCAGAAGACCACATACTTCGGGTTCATAGAGGAAATATGGGAACTCGATTATGGCGAAAGAATGATAATGCCCGTATTTAAGTGCCAATGGGTCAAACATCCTGATGGTTTGAAAGTGGACAATTACGGGCTGACACTGGTAGACTTGAATAAAGTGGGTTACAAAGATGACCTGTGGGTTCTCGCCGATAATGTTGCACAAGTTTTTTATGTTCAAGATCCAGAAACTGAGAAGTTGCACGTAGTTGTTTCTAGAAAGCAAAATATTGTTGGGGTTTACAATGTGGGAGATAATGAAGAGGAATATAATCAGTATGAAGAGATGTACCTTTTCACCGAACCAGAAAACATCAAGCGTGTAGAGAGAAGCATTAAAAAGAATTCGAAACCCTATATGCGAGAAGATGCCAATGCTGGAAAAAATGTATATAGCAATGCGAGATGATATATATTGTATATATTTGTATCTTCTGAAATCAACTTAGAACAATGTTGGTATATGGATTGTGTCCTTTTGCATTTGTGTACACATATGCGTTTGGACTCAATGATTTGGAAGTTTGGAAGTTTGGTCTTTCATATAATGATGTCTCGGGCGTGTAGCCGATTGAAGGAGGAGCGCTTGGCGTGGCGCAAGAACCATCCCCATGTATGTACATATGGCACACCAGTCACATGGTTGTATATACATATGTATCTGTAATGGACTGATGAACTTAACTGCAGTTTGTTTTTCTGTCTTGTTTGTTTTTGGTATTTTCAATTTCTCCGCGTAGGGTTTCTCTGCGAAGCCTGAATCGGGAGATTTATTGAAGTGGCAGTGCATCGTACCCGGTAAAGAAGGGATAAGTCATGAAGAACAAGCACAATATGAGTTTAACCATCGTCCTCCTATTAATAAATGTCTTTTGCAGACTGAATGGGAAGATGGTTACTACCCCCTGACAATCTCCTTCTCTGAGGACTATCCCTTGGTGCCTCCAAGATGCACCTTTCCAATTGGGTTCTTCCACCCAAATGTCCATCGTTCGGGAGCACTCTGCATCGGGATTCTTGATCAAGAGACTGTAAGATAGACCTATTTTGTTCATGTAATTATTACTTATAACAGATGGTTGAACTTATTTGAACTGGTTTCTTATATTGCTTAAATTATATTTCGTAGGGGTGGTGCAGTGCTTTTACGATCAAAACTATACTACTTGAAGTTCAGCGTTTGCTGCATCAGCCAAATGTGTCTGATGTTGAAAATGATTGCTATAATCTACTTATCAAGGTTAGATGACACTTTGACTTAGTGACCAATGTAGGTTATTCATTCCTCCTTCGACATTTGTTAATTTAAATAATGTCAATATTTTTAGGATCCAGCGGAATATAAGAGACGTGTTCAGGAGCAAGCAGGACGGTACAATTTAGATTGATCGATGGGAGCTTCATCGTCGATCTACAATGAATGTAGCATGATTTTTGTTCAGTGTGTAAAGAAATTATCTTTGAACAATTGTAAAGCCTCTAATGGTGTATTATCACAATTAAGCCAGCCTCACTGGTGATCGAGCATTTCCTACAATGCATTACTGTACTATGATCCGCTCATCTGTGTTTTTTCCTGATACAATTTTCCCTACATGATCTTCTCAGACCGTTGTTAACCAAGAACCGTCTATGAAGTTCATTGCATTACAGGCGGTTATTAATTAAGAACCGTCAACGAAGATCATGTATTTACTCAGACGGTTGTTTTTTAAAATCCGTCTATGAAGTTCGTTGCATTACAGACGGTTATTAATTAAGAACCGTCAACGAAGATCATGTATTTACCCAGACGGTTGTTTTTTAAAATCCGTCTGTGAAGTTCATTACATTACAGGTGGTTCTTAATTAAGAACCGTCAATAAAGATCATGTATTTACCTAGACGGTTGTTTCTTAAAATCCGCCTGTGAAGTTCATTGCATTACAAACGGTTCTTAATTAAGAACCGTCTGTGAAGATCATGTATTTACCTAGACGGTTGTTCTTTAAAATCCGTCTGTGTTGTTCTGTCATCACAGGCGGTTATTATATCATTCGTCATCATAGTCGCATATTTTTAAGGACCGCCTGTGTTTGAAAATTTGAGGCGCCTGTAAAAATGCTTTTTGTAGTAGTGGACCTGATGCTGGTGCCATCTATGGGTGGTGTGAATCATCGCTTCACTGGCCAATAATCAGTGACGGCTACCAAATGTGTGGTTACATTTGGAGATGAACGAAAAGGCTTAATTTGTTGTGTTGTGTGCATGAGATCGAGCTGAGCTCTGTCCCAGTGACCCTGTAAATGTTTTGTATCACGTACCCGTCAGTCGTCTTATAGCCCAGTAATAGATGCATGATGGTAGATGGAGTTTTCGTAATAAATTTGTAAAACGTTTGTTAGTCTCAGCGCTAATTTCACTTTTGCTGGCCTGGCCTTTGTCTCTCTAGCTCCTCATCACAAGTCGGTTTGCTAGACAATGCATGGAATGGAGAACAACGCGCGGTTCCAGCTGATGCCTTTGCATCCCTCCCCTGCCATGTTTCTGCGCTCCTCCGATCCTCCTTCGTTGTTTGTAGGTACGGTAGGCATTAGGGTAGGAGCGATGCTTGGTCCTGTCACCTGTGAAGTCCACTCTTTTTCCTTCGTCCTCCACGACACTGGGCACTGCACACTCGTCGTCCGTCACAAGAACCATTATATAGGACTGGAGTACCAGTGGTACATGTTCTCTGGACTGGAGCGGTCATCACTCATCAGGCAAGGCAAGGAAAAGCCCTGATGTATTGTACAGTGCCTTCTTCCGCCATATGGATTCAGGACAAACATATAAACTCGATGTATGCATGTCCATATATCATCATGGTATTGGCATGGAACTACTAGCTAGCCAGTAGCGCCGCACACCAATTATTGGCATCCGTCATTTTTAATTGAAATGAAATAAAGTTTGCCCAAGAATGCAATGTTACGGTTGCCAAAGGAAATATATTAAATAAATAAGTGCACGTGTATTTTGCACTGCGGTGTAGATACAATGAAGAAGATCCGAAAGGCCAACAATATTTCAACATTCATTCTGCCAACCTTTTGCTGCACTCCACACACACCCGGCCCTCTCGCTCTCAGAGGTGACACTTCATCCTCTTGCAACCTTTCTTTCCCTTGAGCCGGCCTGAGAATTAAGCTAATGACCAGAGAACAGCCGCCCGATGGCCGTGGTATATAATTCAACTAATGATCCGTAGCCAGAGCAAGAAAGCATGCCCGTTCATTCAACCAGCAGCAGCAGCGAACAAAACAGCGAATACAAATATAATAAATGCCGATCGAGGAACGTGTGTAAATGTTGAAGCACAGTGTCATGCGCAGGTCACAACTTACGTACATGATGCCACTAGATAGTAAGTACGTATATATGATGACCTTCACCTTCACAATTGTTTACATATATATACTAGTACTAAATATCGAGGGCCTTGTATTAACCTGCAAATAATCAAGGCCAATGCATGAGTGACGGACGCATCTATCTCAAGGTCTGTGCTTCAGCTCCTCCTCGGACTGGCCGATGGAGTTCTGCCCCTCCGACGGTCCGGAAGGCGGGATTAGCTTAGCTCGCGGTATGTAGTTGCCGAGGTTGCCCATCTTCTTCGGCGAGGTCGCTGTCGTCGTCCGCATGCTTCTTGAGCCAGCGACGCAGCGCGTGGCCATGGCGGCCGCGAGGAGGAGGAGGAGCAGGGTCGTCACTTTGCAACTGTGGAAGCGACTGGTCATGCTAGCCATTAGGCAGTCGGAGGAGATGGAGATTTGGGATGGAATACAACGGAGAAAGAATGGGGCATATATAGCTGAGCTCTCGCTCGTCCTTTATATATGCACGCACGCGCAGGGTTCAGTTCAGTCGGGCAAGCAAATCGAGCGTGCAGTGCAAGTCCTCTCTCTATGCAAGCTCGGGACCACGTACGCATCCTTCGTTTACAAATCGAAGAAATCTCGTGACCACACGGCCGGCGAGCTCTACTTTTAGCTTAGCTGTTACTGTACTACAGCTGAAGTAGCTGTATCAGTATTTGAGGGTGCAGACGCGCCAATTACTTGATTATCCTGCTCTGCTCAGGTACTCTCCTCTCTTTCCCTCTCTCACGTACACAGATGGATCTCTGGGGTAGAGTCGGTGAGATTGGACGGGGCCACGGTCGTAGTCACAGAGAAATACGCTATAGACACGACGTGACTGAGCTGAATTGAATTAGTTGGTTCCATGCATGCATGGTTTTCTGTACCCGTGGCGTCCGATTCGGCGTCCTTGCTGCTGCTGGACGGGATGTTACACGAGAACGGGGAGGACGGTACCGTACTCCTGCAGGTGATCATCATGAGAAAAGCAAAAGCCATCGGGGTCAGGGCGGTGATCATCTTGGTTTATTCGGGTTGCAGGTACTGTAGCGTGTGGATGGAACGGAACCTTTCTGACTGCTCACTTCTTGTTCTTTTGCTTTCATCATGCAGCGAAAAGGTTGTGAATGCAAACACAAGAGAAGATGATGATGATTCAGGGCAGGGAATGAATGAATGAAAGCAAGCAAAGGACCGGTCGGTTTGTGCTGTTGGAATAAATGAGCTAGACCCATTTAATATTCAGATTTAATTCTCAATAAATCTCAAAGGTCTATTAGTGCAAAAGAGGGTGGTGCTAAGTGTTTAGTCTCACATGGGAAGTGTAAGTGGAGCAACCCCTACATATAAGAGAAGTTGCTCTTCCACTCCTTGAGTGAGAGAGAAGAGAGGAAGAGAGGGGTGGCCCACGCGCGCTCATCCTCCTCCTCGCTCGCCTCGTCACGCCACGCCAAGCCCCGCGTGTTCGTGTGAATTTGAGCCTCGAGCCGAGCCTATATTTTATATTTTTGCAGAAAATTAAATTGGACTTTGGACTTTTGGGCTTCTGAATTCTTTGGGGCTACCGAGACAGAGTCTAAGTCGTTGGAGACGGACGCGTTTGCGACTACGGAGTCAGTTCGGATCCGGATCCTCCGGATCGCACACGAACCGTCTCCGTGGGACTCTATAAATACGGGCGTGCGCGGTACGGTAGAGGGCATACCACGATCATATCGCTTCCCACGTTCGAGTTCCTTGCGTCGCCTTCTAGTCTACTCCATCCCGAGCGCCGGTGTGCACCGACGATCTGGAGAACCGCTCGCAAAAACGCTCCGCGCGATTGCTCGCGTTCTTCACCATGAGTCGTCTACCGAGGAGATCGGGCGCTACGGCCCAACGTCGTCACCAACGTCTGCAGCGGGTGTTCGCCGTTAGATCTACAGTGGTTCGTCCGGCTTCAAATCTGTATGTGTTATTTCTCGTCCCGTTTGTATGCCTATCGCTGTTGTTTTCGCGTGTTTTTCCGAAATTGTTCATTAAATTGCCTCTTCTTTTCTAACAATCCAAAACCTTATTAGACAATTTCCAGAGTTGAACATGATGACTTTAGCCGATGCACTAAGGCCGGAGAAATTATGTGGTGTGCACTTCAAGAGGTGGCAAGTTAAGGCCACACTCTGCCTCCAATCGCTTAAGATCTTCTGGGTAACCGAGGGCAGACCTCAAGATCCTTTGTCTGTTGAAGAACAGACAAAGTTCAAGAAAGCCAATTCTGCCCTGAGAGGATGCATCTTAAGTGTTCTTGACAATAAACGTTGTGATGTCTATCTAACAGTCACAGATGGTAAGGAGCTCTGGGATACACTTAACGCTAAGTATAGTGCAGCCGATGCAGGCGGTGAACTGTATATCATGGAGAATTTTCATGACTACAAGATGGTTAGCAACCGTCCTGTAGTTGAACAAACTCATGAAATACAGTGCTTTGCGAGAGAGCTCAATCTTCTTAAGTGTCCTTTACCCGACAAGTTTGTGGCTGGGTGCATTATTGCAAAGTTACCTCTATCGTGGAGGAACATCGCCACAACTCTCAAACACAAGAGACAGGAAATATCACTTGAAAACCTGATAGCATCTCTTGATGTTGAGGAGAAGGCTCGAGCTAAGGATGCTTCTGAGAAAGGAGGTGAGGGTCAATCTAGCGCCAATGCTAATATGACGCAGAAACCCAATATCAAGAACAAGGGGAACAAGTCTCAATTCAAGCCAAACAAAACTACTGCTTTCAAGAAGAAGAAGTCAAACAAAGCCAATGATGGCTACTGCTACACTTGTGGGGAGCAGGGACATATTTCCAAGAACTGTCCTGAAAGGGCAGATCGCAAAGGGAAAAATAATGTCAACATCATGACATCTAGCAATACATATGGGTACATTAATTCCTTTACTGTTCTTTCTGTTTCTCAAACACCATCTTGGTGGTTTGATACAGGTGCTAATATTCATGTATGTTATGACATGTCCATGTTTACTTCTTACCAGTTTGTCCGAGATTCCGCCGTCCTAATGAGGAATGGGTCACATGCTTCTGTTCATGGTGTTGACACGGTCGATCTGAAGTTCACTTCGGGAAAGATTGTCCAGCTGAAGAACGTGCAACATGTCCCTACTATGAACAAGAATCTTGTTAGCGGTACCCTTCTATGCAGAGATGAGTTTAAAGTTGTTTTACAGTCCAATAAAATAGTTGTGTCCAAACATGAACAATTTATTGGTAAAGGTTATGAATGCGGAGGTCTGTTCCGCTTTTCTCTTTCAGAGTTTAATAATAAGTCAGTAAACCATATTTGTGGCAGTATTAATGATGATGCAAGTGTTTGGCATTCTCGTTTATGTCAGTTAACTTTGGTTTAATGAATTGGCCATCTAGTCTCAAATTAATTTCATAATTCACCATTGTCAAATGTTCTAAGTGCCATAGTTGTGTGCAATCAAAGCAACCTCGAAAGCCTCACAAGGCAGCCGAGGAGAAAACTTGGCACCATTAGAACTCATACATTCTGATCTATGCGAGAGGAATGGTGTGTTGACAAAAGGTGGAAAGAAATATTTTATGACAGCAATAGACGATTCTACTAGATTCTGCTATGTTTACTTGTTGCAAACTAAAGATGAAGCTTTAGACTACTTTAAAATCTATAAATCTAAAGTAGAAACTCAATTAGAGAGAAAGATCAAATATCTTAGGTTAGATCGTGGTGGTGAGTATTTTCCCAAAATATTTGATGATTTTTGTGCGGAACACGGTATTACACGTGAGAGGACGCCTCCCTATTCACCCCAATCAAACGGGGTAGCCGGGAGGAAAAACCGCACACTGTGTGACTTGGTGACTGCCATGTTAGACACGTCCGGTTTATCTAAGGCATGGTGGGGGGAGGCTCTATTGACTCCATGTCATGTTCTAAACTGCGTTCCAAACAAGAATAAAGAGAAAACCCCTTATGAGGAGTGGGTTGGGAGAAAACCATCACTTTCATACTTGCGTACTTGGGGATGTTTGGCAAAGGCCAATGTTCCAATTACAAATAAACGCAAGTTGGGACCAAAGACAGTGGATTGTGTCTTTCTAGGCTATGCTCATCGGAGTATCGCATATAGATTTTTAGTAGTCAAATCTGAGGTACCTGATATGCATGTTAGTACTATTATGGAATCTCGTGATCCAACATTTTTTAAGAATATTTTCCTATGAAAGATATGCATAGCACTGTTAGGATCTCTTCTGAAATTTGTCTTGAATCCACCACAACTAGCGAGTTTCTTGATACACCGTTTTAGAATGTCCCAGAGGAGGAACACAATGAAATAACTCAGTCGAGTAAGAGATCACGGATTGCAAAATCCTTCGGTGATGATTTCATTGTGTACCTTATGGACGATACTCCTAGATCCATAGCAGATGCATATGCATCACCTGATACAGATGACCGAAAAGAAGCAGTTCATAGTGAGATGGACTCAATTCTTTCCAATGGAACCTGAGAGTTAACTGAACGGCCATACGGGTGCAAACCAGTAGGCTGCAAGTGGGTGTTCAAGAAGAAGCTCAGGCCTGACGGTACTATTGAAAATTACAAGGCGAGACTAGTTGCAAAGGGTTATACTCAAAAGGAAGGTGAAGACTATTTTGACACATATTCACCTGTCGCCAGAATGATGACAATTCGTGTACTACTTTCTTTGGTTGCCTCTTATGGTCTAATCATCTATCAAATGGATGTAAAGACAGCTTTCCTGAATGGAGAGTTGGAAGAGGAGATTTATATGGAACAACCTGATGGGTTCGTAGTAAAAGGTAAAGAGACAAAGGTGTGCAAATTGTTGAAATCCTTGTATGGCCTGAAACAAGCACCTAAGCAATGACATGAGAAGTTCGACAGTACTTTGACGTCTGCGGACTTTGTCATTAATGAGGCTGATCGGTGTGTGTACTATCGCCATGGTGGGGGCGATAGCGTTATATTATGCTTGTATATGGATGATATACTCATTTTTGGTACAAGTATTGATATAGTTTTTGAGGTCAAGTCTTTTCTATCAAAATGTTTTGATATGAAAGATCTGGGAGAAGCTAATGTTATTCTGAACATTAAACTGAATAAGGATAAGAGTGGGATTACTTTAAGTCAATCCCACTATGTTGGGAAAATCTTGAGCCGGTTCGGCTTTAGGGATAGCAAGATTTCTCCAACACCTTATGATCCCAGCGTGATACTCAGAAAGAACAAGAAAGAGTCGAGAGATCAACTTAAATATTCTCAGATGATCGGTTCACTCATGTACTTAGCGAGTGCAACCCATTATGCTATCTCGTTTGCTGTGAGCAGGTTCATGTCAAACCCGGGTATAGATCATTGGCATGCACTTGAAAGGGTTATGTGCTACTTGAGAGGCACAATGAGTTATGGAATTCACTATACTGGGCATTCGGTCGTGCCCGAGGGTTATAGTGATCCGAACTGGATTTCTGATGTTGATGAACTCTACGCCACGAGTGGATATGTGTTCACTCTAGCTGGTGGCGCTATATCATAGATGTCTTGCAAACAGACCATTTTGACAAGGTCAACTATGGAAGCAGAACTCACTACTTTAGAGACAGCAACTGCAGAGGTAGAATGGTTGTGAGAGCTCTTGATGGATTTGCCTGTAGTTGAACCATTGCCGGTAATCTTTATGAACTGTGACAATCAGACGGTGATTGCCAAAGTGACTAGTTCTAAGTATAATGCAAAATCATCAAGACACATCAAGAGACGTTTAAAATCTGTCAGGAAAATGAGAAACTTCGGAGTTATTACTGTTTCGTACATACAAACAAACAAAAACCTGACAAATCCCTTTACGAATGGTCTATCACGTAATATGATAGAAAGTGCATCGAGAGAGATGGGTTTGAGACCCATTGATGTGACACCATAGTAGTAACCCAGCCTATGTGATCGGAGATCCCGTGAATTAGGACATGCGAAAACAAGCTAGTTCTTCACTGAGGAGAGTACTTCCTTTATACCCTCTCTATGTGAAGATGCATACTTGTACTCTCAAACTGTAAGACAGGTTGGCGATTTGTTTTAATGTGTTTCTGTTGGATATGTGTAGCAAAGATGTCGTTATACAGGGCAGTCTTGAAGAAAACACACCTATATGAGCTCCGACTGTCTAACAACGCAGTCTGTGAGATTTGGGTGATCTCTAGAAAGCTCATGAAGAGACCATGGAGTACGACGCATATGCTCCACCCGCGGGGTAGACCACTGCTAGTCAAGTACTGGTAATGGTCTTTGTGTGAAGTCAGTTCACACAAAACTTGCAATTCAAGGCGTAATCTATTATTCAAGTTGTGACCTGATGAAACTTGAGGATCTAGGCAGAAGTTCAACTTTACAGTCTCTGCCGAAACACTAGTATATCAAACAAGGAACGAGAATGATCTCTCTCCTAATGGCTTTGAGATCTGGTGAGAGATTGTTGGAATAAATGGGCTAGGCCCATCTAATATTCAGATTTAATTCCCAATAAATCTCAAAGGCCCATTAGTGCAAGAGAGGGTGGTGTCAAGTGCTTAGTCCCACATGGAGAAGTGGAAGTGGAGCAACTTCTACATATAAAGGAGGTTGCTCTTTCACTCCTTGAATGAGAGAGAAGAGAGGGGTGGCTCACGCGCGCTCCTCCTCCTCCTCGCTCGCTCGCCACGCCACGCCACGCCCCGCGCGCGTGTGTTCGTGTGAATTCGAGCCTCGAGCCGAGCCCATATTTTATATTTTTGCAGAAAATTAAATTGGGTCTTGGGCTTTTGGGCTTCCGAATTTTTTGGGGCTACCGAGACAGAGTCCAAGTCGTTGGAGACGGACGCGTTTGCGACTGCGGAGTCAGTTCGGATCCGGATCCTCCGGATCGCACACGAACTGCCTCCGTGGGACTCTATAAATATGGGCGTGCGCGGTACGGCAGAGGACATCCCACGATCAGATCGCTTTCCACTTTCGAGTTTCTTACACCGCCTTCTAGTCTACCTCATCCCGAGCGCCGGCGAGTTCCTTTCGGGAGAGCAGGTCCCCGGAACCGCTCACCCTTGCGATCCTGCACCGAGAGAGGGCAAATAAGATTTTTAGGAAGCGCTCTGCGCAACTGCTCGCATTCTTCACCACGGGTCGTCTACCGAGGAGATCGGGCGCTGCGGCCCAACGTCTGCAGCGGGTGTTCACCGTCAGATCTACAGCGGTTCATCTGACTTCAAATCGGTACGCATTATTTCTCGTCCCGTCTGTCTGCCGATCGCTGCTGTTTTCGCGTGTTTTTCCGAAATTATTCAGTAAATTGCCTCTTTTCTAACACGTGCTCCTGCACTGCAGGAACGAACCGTTTCCGGTCTATTACCGTCAGTCAGTCAGTCAGTCACTTGCTCAGGTTTCCTGCTCCTCCCACGCACGCTCTGGCTCCGATGATGCTGTCATTCTATAGCAGTTTCAGAACTAGTCTTCGATGTCGATGATACAGTAGGTGCTAGAGATCCGGCTGATGCAACGCATTGTCAAAACCATTCTTGTGTTATTGGACCGCCCAGCATCACTGCATCAGCGGCCGAGTGCAGATAACAGAGCTGAAAGTAATCCTCATCTTCCTCCCGACAAAACCTAAGTTTAGTACTTACAGTGTAGCCTGCGATGAGATAACATCTTATACTACCGAGAACAATATAATTAAAAACGAAGGAAGTGGTTCAGATTGCTGTCGGATGCTGAAATGGATCACAAGTCATGGAGAAGGAGAACCATGCATGGGATCCATCTCAAAGCATGAGGAAACACGAGACGAGAGGTGGCAAAGGTACCCACTAGAACTAGAAGCAAGGATGAGCTTTTGCTCATCCATTAAACCCAAAAGGGCACAAGCAATACGAACAAAATTACTCTGTAGTCTGTATCATTGGCCAACGGAGCAGCAACCATTTGCCCTCCCATCATCAAGTGTCGCGTGATTCTTCTATACGACTAGAACGCATGGAGGCACAAGAGAGTAGAGGAGGGAGCTAGAACAAAAGATCAACATGACGATGCAGCCCACAGCCAAAAAAAAACCCAGACCAATGGACTGTTCCAATCCATTTCGGCTTTTCCAACAAGGAGATGTCTCCAGTAGCGCAGGCTCTAGCACTGGTCCGGATATCAACAATAAGCTGTCATTACTGAAGACAGCTGATCGGTTCCACACACATTGTACTTCTCGTACACTTTGTCACGATTCTCATTCCACCATGATTCTGCTTGATGCTCTGCAAATCTTCTCCGGCTGCAAATAATCAAAATATGTGGGTTATTCATGCAAGGGGTGTGCTCAGGGCATGTGGTCATTCAACGAAAAAAAATCTCTTTGTTATGGATAATTAATAGGGGTACCTGAACCGCACTCTTTTTAGTTCTTTCGTTCCATCACGAAGGGAAACAAGGGTTAGGTATACCCCAGGTTCATACTGCTCTATCCACTCAGCTTCGACTTGATTATTGGGAGAACAGGAACTCCTCATGATCAAACCGTTAATGTTTATTTGGAACCTTTCTGTTTCCCTTCTATCAGGATCGTCTGGTCTGTAGCGGTACCCGATCGGCCCTCCATTAGCCCTCTGTTGCACACTGGATAAATCTTTAATACTGTTGACATGTTCACCACGGTTCTCCTGTGGAACCATTGCAGTTTCATTTCGGTCACTTGATTGAAGGACTTGGGCAGGTACTCCGCCAAACCGAGCAGATGCAACTGAAGTGGGTGTCAGAGGATACGGAACACTGCCTGGTTCATATCTCCTCTGGCTTTCTCTACCAATTTCAGGAGATAAAGCACCTGTCAGGTGTGAGTGCTTCACAACACATGCTCCTCCTGTAGGAAGCCTTCCAGCCATTTCCAGCTGCCAGAAAAGGGGAAATGTGATACTTGTTTAAATTATGAATTGGCATGGAAATTTCTAGTACCATCAAAGAAAAAAAGAGAATAAACATATCAAAATAACACTGATAATCTTATTACTCCATCCGTCCCAAAAAGCTTGTCGTTTTCTAGTTCAAAAATGAAATACAAAGCGACAAATTTTTTAGGACGGAGAGAGTACTATTCTATCATTTCAATGAGTTGTGTAACCTCCAATTGCCTGGTTGCCAGTAGTTGTGGCTATCGCTGTAGCAGCAATTATCTTGAAGAACAGGCAGGAAGTGATGTGAATACAATGATAATCTGAAGTTAAAATTTTACCTGTGTTGTAAGTGATTTTATAACATCTTTCGCGGCCTTCAATTTGGATGCTTCCTCAGTAGCAAGGGTCATTGCCTCATGTGCTTTTGCCTCAGATTTATTCAATTCAGCATCTTGCTGTTCACGTTGCTGTTTTAAGCTGTCAACCTGATCCAGGGACAGGTATAAGAACTCTCTCTTGGCGTTTTTAATCACAACAAAAACTGGAGCAAACATACCTCTGCCTGTAGTTTTTGCACCTCTTGCTTTAGAAGTTCGTTTGCACCCCTAAGGCTCTCAAAACTTTCTGAGGACAGGGAGCTCGAATAATTCAGGTATGGCATCCTCAAAAACGGAAAATTATATCTGGGGTCACCAGGGTCTCGGTTAGTTACTGTAGATAAATTATGCAGTTCAGGTGTACTGATGAAGGGGACGTCTTTCAGATGCAAAACTGCAGGAACCTGAGAATGATGGTCAGACTTCTTTGCCTGCTTAGCTGCCTTCACATCTAAGTTCTTAATCATGTCTGAACTACTAGATATTGCAACTTTTTTTGAGCTACCAGAATCCAGAACTTTACTTAGTTTCAGGTAACATGAATCACATACACGGTATGGTTTTCCGGGATTTGGAGATAATGCTGCTCTTATAGCTTTTTTTGAACTGCATGCATGGCAGTGTACAAAGCCACAATTGTAACAGTTGTGCCGCTTTCGAGTGAATCCAAATGGATGTCTACATGCTGCACATTGAGATTGCTCCATCCCAGACACCCATTTATGTTGGCATATCGCAGCCGTAAAGCTTGATCCACAAGCAATGCGTTTTACAGACCTCTCCCTCAAAGCTTCAACAAGTGTAGGTACTTTACGATCTGCTATATCACCATGGCCCAATCTCCCATTTGCGCCCTTACCCCATGTGTAAACTTCACCGGTATTTGTCAACACTGCAACATGATAAGACCCACAAGCAACATCAACGGCACCACCACCCCCAACCTTTTCTTCAACCAGACGAGGGTACCTTCCATCATTATTTGAATTGCCAAGCTGTCCATAAACAGAGCTCCCGACTGTAAAGATATGCCCTGAAGTAGTCAACCCAATAGTAAGAGTATGACCACATGCAGCCTTATGGAAGTTGTAATCTATCAACGAAGGTACACAGGTCGGTTTTAGTTTTGAAGACCTGTCACCGTGCCCAAGACGGTACTTGTCTCCATCACCCCATGTAAACAACTTTCCAGATGAAGCATTTGACTGCGCAATGATAACCTCAACAACAGCGGCAGTGTGCCACACACCACAGGAAACTGAAATCGTCCTTAAACCCTTCAAAGACTCCACTTCCTTTGGATAGGAGGTTGATTCTCGATTCCCATGACCTAAGACTCCAAATGTGCCATCGCCAAATGTGTATAGCTGCCCCGAACTAGTTATCAAGGCTGTATGCCATATGCCACATGAAACAGTTGATACCTGAAGACCTTCCAGTGGGCCTGCAACTCTTTTCGGGATCCAGTGGCTCACATTGCTCCCATGACCAAGAAGCCCTGCATTGTGTGTACCATCTCCCCAAGTGTAAAGATCACCAGTTGCAGTGACAGCACAAGTATGGAATTCACCACAAGCAATTAGTTCAACATTGCAGATCGATAACGACTCAACAAGCCGTGGTTGAAAAACATTTGTCCCAACTCCATGACCAAGACGCCCGCTGCATTCTTCTCCCCATGTAAATACCTCTGCCTGTCTTGTAATAAGGGCAGCGTGCTTCACGCCACAAGCCACAAAACTGACATCAAGCATTACATTTGACTCTAGGGGCTTTGGTACTAGAACATCAGACGTTGAGACAGGAGAGTAAGCAATTCCATCAGACTGTGGTCTTGTATTGGCATCACACATGACTTCCCCCCAGACATAAACATCCCCAAATGATTCAGAGTCATCACCTCCGGACCCCTGGCTGGATGTGCTAAGCACGCTAGAAATACTGATTCGAATGTCTGAAGAAGAAACACTTTTCACTTGCATATCTGACACACCAGTCCTTTCTGAATATGTATATTCTCCAGAAGAACGATCCTTGTTAGAGTTTGCTGAACTCAACTTATTCTCAAGGGAATCCGAGGTTAAAGTAGAGCTACTGCTTAGGCTACTATCTCTTCCACCCTGCAATCAGTTCACAGGAAAATGCTCAGGATTCTAGCAAGATGTAAAGGATGTGATTTATCTATTTGCACAGGATATAAATGATGCACCTAAAAAGGGTGTACCTAGTGTTGAAAGCTCAAACACATTGTGGGTTTGGAGAAGGGAATTTCTAGGCAGCCTTCCACTTGCTTATCTTGCAAGGAAGCTGATTTGAATGTCAACGAGCCGAGCGCGTCGGAATGGCAATCAGACCCGCGGGTTCGGGTCCCCATCGGGTTTGGAACCCGACGGGTGCAGGTTCGGAACCCGACGGGTGCGGGATCGGGGGGAATTTTGCACCCGCCGGTCAGACCCGCACCCGACCCAATGTTTTGCGGGTTTGGGTTTATTTTTTCACCCGCGGGTGCCCGTCGAGCGCTCAAACTGTGTGAAAATCGTTCGGCCCAGTAGCCCTGGCCCAAAACTGTGTGAAAATTGTTTGACAGTACCCGAAACCTGCACAAAACCCGTCAGGTTCAGGTAGTATTTTTTGCCCGCGGGTGCGGTTCGGGTTTGAAAATTCACCTGCGCACTAGTTCAAGTCGGGTCGGGTTTTTGCTCTACCCGACTCAAACCTGACCCGCTGCCATTCCTACAAGCGCGAGCGAGCTTGCCCTCTCAGGATCGAACTTGGTAAGAATTCAAACCGAACCTGTAATTTGTTCGATCCTATAATCAAGCTCGAGTTTGGCTCGATAAGTTTTGTTTAAAAAGTTAGGCTCGGTTGAAGCTCGTAAAGGCTCAAGTTCGAGCTCGAGAGGCTCTTTTAAACAACAAAAATAAATAATATTGAAAAAAATATTAAAAATAATGTTTAGGAAAACATAATTTATTTAAACGAGCCTTAGGAGCTCGAGCTTGTTAGACCCGCTAGCTTTGGGTCAAGCTCGAGCTCGACTCGTTTATCTTTTGAGCCGAGCTCAAATCGAGCTTTTAACAATCCGAACTCAAGTAGCTCACAAGCCTCGAGCTTCATTGACACCTCTAATTTGAAAAAATTATGCACCTAAAAACACGTAATAATTTGAAGCTACATACAAATACGAGAATAGTTGTGAAAATCGAAAAGAATATGCATTAATAAAATAATATAACTAAAAAAATCTGGCCCAAATAATGACATGAAGTCAAGACAATATGAATAACTAATTGTTAAAACTAAAAATATGTTCAGAACTGAACTCGAATGAGGCAAAGGCACCTCAAAAGAAAAACAGCATTGTGTATTACATCTATTCGTTGGGGCTGGGATCCGTGCTGCCCCGGAGATATCAATGCGTCAAGACCAGTAAACCAAGCCTCCGCCTCAACTTTATCCTTGCATATCTTCAAAGCAGGATTGGAAATATTTAAACGTGATGAGTCAGAAAGGAAACAGAAGCGAAAAAAGATAAATTGATTTTCGCAGCAATACCAGATCAAGAGACCGCTTGCCATCATTATATATGAGTGAGAAGGATAAATGATCCTTTTCAGGGAGCAAAAAGCGTTGAAAAACCAGCTGCGAAAGAATTCATGTTAACAAATACAGGGAACTTGAGGTGAAGATTAAAAAGATTGTTTGGACTTCCTTACCGTTCTTTGCCCTGAGAGAATTTTGGACACGGAAGCTAGTTTCAAAGTTTTCTCTTTGCCATTTGAAACCCAAATAAGAGTGGATTCATCCTGAAGAGAGCAGAAAATGGACTTATGCATGTCAATAACTGCAGGAGCAGGCCTCTCCAACCTCATTACCCAAATAGTTCTTTCTGATGCAACGGCTTTGAAGCTTAATACTTTAGCGTGAATGCATCAATAAAGGAAGATTGCAACTCACAGATACGTACAGACCAATTTAAAGGAAACAAACAAAGCCGGGAGAGCATAATCTGCATGGAACTCACATTTGATAGTCTGAAGGGAGTAAATTTTGGTTTCCCTTTGCGACCATATTTCAGCAGTTGGGTGCCTTTCTTTAAAACTATGAGCGCCTGCAGAATTCATGAGGGTGATTAGAGAGTAGTGAAGAAATGTAATTAGTGAAGGTTGCATCATGGATAGCACGTTGAAGTAGATTGTTTCAATTGAAATCGGAGAACATTTATGGACATGTACCTGTTAGTAATTGTTTAGATAATGATGTAATACCTGTTAATAATACAGACCTTGAAAGCACCAATGGCAATGGGAAGTACCAGGTGTCTTTCGCTGGCATTTTCCCTGAAGACAAGAATAACTAATGGAAATGGCCTTTTGTTGCGGCCTTGATTATATTTTAATAGATTTGGTGGTCTTGGAGATTTTTTTACTCATCCCAGAACTATCCAAAGGAGACTAAGGAATATTTACAGAGGGAAGCCATATCACGACAGAGAAAACATGGAGATCCTGAAAGGTTTTGTCTTTCCTTGGTTGTTTCGCAATCTTACGTTTTCAAAAGTTCAGCAGAGTTGTGCAGCAGATAGAACTATGGCGTAGTAGTAACAATTCTGTTTTTACACCAACCACAGTACGGATACAGGTGTGTTGAGCGCTCAAAAAGCAGATTTTTCGGAAGCCTGGAAATTTTATCTGGCAACGAACCCTCAGTCGCTCCCCAGACCAAACACAACGCGTCCTCTCCGCCTCAAGGCCCAGGTGTGCGCGCTGATTCCGCCAGGCAGCATGCGCACGCCCCCTCGGCTCCCGGAGTTGGACCGGGGTCGCCGAACCATAGGGAAACGGGACGGGGCGGCATCGTATTACGTATTCTCAAACCAAAATTTGTGATGGAGCAAAAAAATTTGACACGGGGCTGGCATTTGGTAGTGGTATTTCGTGGACAGTAAAAGCTACAGTAGGAAAACAAACGAAACAGCACAAATTGGAGAAAGTTGAACAAAAAGAAAAACTGGGGACGAAGCTGAAGAGATTGCGGCGGTAAGGGGAGGGAGAGAGAGAGAGATGGAGGACACCTTGTCGATGTCGACGGGATCTGCCATTCTCCGGCGGTCGTCATGGAAGTCCTCTGGGGGATGTCATGAAAGCCTCCTCCTGTTCCCTTTGGACAGAGGTAAGGAGAGGGTGGTGGCGGCCGTCGGCGAGGTCAGAAGGAAGGGTGGTGGAGGAGTGGTGTCGTGCGGGGGTGGAAGACAGGAAGAGGGAGGGGAGCCAGCCGAGTAAAATAAACCAAGTACGTACTGTACTGTACTCGACTCCGGCGCTGCGTTTTGACGCCAACGGCAAAGACAACAACAGATCAGAAGAGGTGAGGGAGGGGTGAGCAGTGCACGAGTTACCGGAGAGGAGCAGATTCATTCGGAGTCCGTTTGTTTGGTTTGTGACCTTGGGACGCCTTGACATTGACACCCAATTTTCAAATCAAGAGGGAAAAACATTGCATGGAAGCAAGCAAGCTGGCAGTTTTCCTAAACCCTAAAAAATGCAAGCAATCCTAAACAAAACTCCATTTCAACTACCCAACCCAGTCTCTCTCTCTCTGCTCTCTTTTTTTCTTTGGTTTCAGGCGAGCAAGAGGAGGAGGAGGAAGAGGACGTACAGAGAAACGGCAAAGCGTGCGTGGCGGGAACGTTTGCCGCCGGAACGTGCGTCGCGTGGACATATTTCATCCTCCTGCTCAGTCCAGGAGGACGCTCGGCTGGGGCCCTGTTTGCATTGGCGTCACTGCCGATCCAGTTTGGAGCACCCTCAACCTCCATCGGCACGGCACATGCAAATCCAACAAGACGCGAATACTTCTAAGTCTCGGTCAAGCTCAATGTCTACTCGCTTCATTCCATCCCTGTCCATATCCATCCATGCGTGCATCTGAATTTCAAGACACCGAATCGAATCCCGGTGAGGATCATCACACAAAATGCCAACGGAAAGGACAAGGGAAAAGAGAGAAATCACTATCGACGTGTGTTCTTTGCTGCTATACAGTAAAGCGCACTATCTTTCAAACTCTGAAACCAAACCCAACCAAAACCAACGTGCATATGCATCCGCCCGTATCCTGAAATGTGAATTTGTTCCTGTTCCTGTCCTGGTCGGTCCCCGGGCGGCGTAGCGTAGTGCTTGAGCCTGCTAGCTGCTTTTCTGTCTCGTTACTGCCGCAATCAAATTAGAAAGATCAATCAACATCAGCGAGCGCCTCGGGATTCAACAAATTCTCCCGACACTAGCAGCGTCCTTCTGACAAACTAACAGCATGGCTCCAATTACACTGAAAAAAGGAAAGAAAAAACAGAGACGAAATCAAGCGTTCTGCGTGCACATCCCATCCATGCTTGCATGTCCTCCGTTCTTCCATCTATGAGCTGGTTGTCGTGTTCCTATCAGCAGCAGTATTAGCTGCAGGTTTTGTCCTCAAATGGCCCCTGTTGTACTCAAGGTATCCACCTCTCAAGAAGTAGTACACCGCTGATGGCAACAAAACTGCGTGATGTGTCGGCTCCTGAGCACTTGTAACAGATGATGAATCTACGGCGCGGTAAAAAAGGAGAGGGATGAGGAATCTACAGTTCCAGGACCCGATGCTTTTGCCCAGGTTCTTCTCTGCTACTACGTGTAGCAGCATTATTGGGTCCATCTCGCCGGCGTTGATTCGCATGCATGCATGCTTGATGCATGGAATTCGAGACGAGACGAGGCCCGTCGCTGCAATGGGTTCGGTTGGACGGTGTCTCGTCCCCTCGAATCCTGCCTGCTGTGGCTGCGAGGCGAGCATGTGATCTGAATCTGATCGACGTGCCCGGTCGTAACTGCAGGCAGTTCCGCTCCGGCAACCTCGAGCCACGGTCAGAGTATTGTCCTCTTCCTCTTGGTTGGTTGGAGAGCATGCATCGACTGACTACAACCGGGACCGGGGTAAACAAAACAACGGGTTGCCAAATAATCTTCCCCCTCCACAGCCACAGTCATTCTGCAGTTTGCTGCTCCCCAATCTCTCATTGAGATAGATTCGTGGATTGTAAGATATGTCAATTCTTCTAACTCAAGTCCTCAGTCAGAAACGATGGACGCTCCTCGCCGCATTTTTTTCAAGTTAGTTCTTGAATGTTTAACTGCCAGTTGGTGAGTAATTAATTGTGCCGTCTCAGATCAGATGTTTAATTATCCCGGTTTCTTGGGGCGATGAGTTGCATCGGAGGTGAGGTGAGGTGAGTGAATCGAGGCCAAGCATTCGTACAAGACAAACAAAGCTGAGCCCCCAGTCCAATCAATCAATTCAAACCCATGCATGGCCGCAATCTCCACGCACCCAAGTGCCTACTTGTAGCGATGCACGCCATGATCACTCTCTTGTGTAGTGTCCCCATGCTCTACACACCAGCTTTTGGCACCAGTTTTGGCATGTGGAACATAATCCAACAAGTAGACTACTAGATGTTGAATACCCTGCGACCAAATTGCGCATTGAGCCGATCGCAAAAAAGTTGCGAAACGGCATCTGCAAGTATATACCTTCAGGTTAGCAGTATATATAAATCCATGTCAGCAAGTACGTGTCGGCCCGGAGCATTTCATCATGGTTCATTCAGGTGCCTGGTTTTTTATTGGTTTATTACTTTGCGCAGAGCCATCATGCACGAAACAAAGTTACAGGAAGTCCAACAGATAACAAAAAAAAAAAGAGGCTGCCATATCAGTTCAGCGGCTAAAGTTCCAATACAATGGCTGGCGATGAACCACTAATACAGATACAATGTGCTCTCTTTGGCAGGCTCAACTTGTAATAAACTTTCAACCATCTCACTCTACAGGCCTACTTTTGAGACTCCGCTGTCTTCAAGACTTCCTCACCCATCCGCTTGCATCCAGCTAATGTCTGCTGATAGAGAACATTAGTTTCGGAAAAAGACTTGAAAGATATTGTCGGTGCCTGGCGAACCGAGTATCCCTGGGTACAGAGATAAAAGAACACTGGACCCAGCGCCTACCGGGGCGAGGCCTGACATGGGCCCAGAGCGCTACGTGACAAGTGGAACAGTAGCGTCTCCCGTCGAGGAAAAGTCCAGCGCCTCCACGCCGACCGTGCCCCTGGGCCAACCACCTCGCCGGGGAATGATCCGGCGAGGCCGCTAGAATGGCGGCTTCGGACCTCCCCACCTGAGAAAAGGGTCCGATACTGCGACAGTCCCGGCGGCTCCGGATCCAACCTCCTGGACCTGGACGTCCCTCTAAGGGTCCAACACCGCCAGCTTCCAGAGCTCCGGACCCAACCACCCGGAACTAGGCATCCTGCTTAGGTAATGTCCGGAGGTGCCACGTGCTAGGTGGCACCGAGCCTGAGCTTTTCCACGGAAGGCTCAGAGCGGGGAGGCGTGCCCGGGACACCAAATCTAGGACACGCATGTTCTCTAGGCAAGCGGGAGATCACACTCATAAGTCAAGTGGATTGTGGCCGGTCTTGTCATGACTGGTTAGAGCCGAACTACTACGTACGACGGACCAATGAGGAGCTCCGACGGGACAGACAAGACATGGCCAACCATGATGAGGGGACTATTCATAGCCCCGCAGCAGGGTATGGGCAGATGGCACATTGAAGCTGTTGTCAGGGGAGAACATTTACTCCTAGATCTTAGGGAGGATTTTGTATGCCCGGGGCCACTTGTCGGGCCTCGGGCCCCACTTGTAAGCTGATCGATCTTGGACTATAAAAGGATCGAGCGGACACTAACTTAGACAACTTCGCTCAGGCTAAGATACAGACTCAAGGAATACAACACACAAACCACCGTGGAGTAGGGTATTACGCTCAGGCGGTCTGAACCACGTAAATCCCTTGTGTTCATCGTCCATCGTGTTTGATCTTGCTAGGACTAGCCCCCCGATAACACATCGAACCTCCGCATACCACTCCTGAGTAGGTCCAGGGGAGGTGTCAGTTAGACACCTCGACATTTGGCGCGCCAGGTAGGGGGCTTCCTCCTGCAAGAATCTTCACCAGCAGTATGGTGAACACTCGCTCCAATGCCAGCTCCTCCAGGCCACAGCCTCGTCAACAAGTGGCGCGAGGGGACCAAACTTCATCTCACCCCAGAGATGGGTCCCGCTCCAGGGCGGGAAAATCTGGGCCTTCGCATCGCCGAACGGATATCCCATTGACAACAGGCCAGCGTGATGGGGCTCGGCGGACCCCAGCAGCGACAGCCGTCACGGCACCATCGACGGCAAGCCCAGAGAGCGTGCTTCTAGCTGCGCGGGAGTTGCTCCGCAACGCACCAACGGCAGGGGTCCCACAGGGGGCAACCAAACAGTGGGTAAACAACGTCGACCATCTGGTCGTCGTCGCGCTCCAGGCGGCTCCACAGGGCTGAAGGCGAGCGGCGACGACATTTGTTTTGTTGTCGCGCACGCCTACGGTCGACGGGCAGACCGCCGACAGCCGTTAAACTAGGCTTTCATCGGCGGACCTGCGGACGAGGTTGCAACGTCGCCACAGAGTCGACGAGGACTGTCGGGTCGTTATCGAGCAACAACGGGAGTGACGCCTCAATCTCAAAGCTGATTACACCCTGCCGGGTGCTGTGGCCCAGGTGCACGACGCTCGTCCACCACGTCACGCGAACACAACGCCTCCCGAGCAACACCAGGCGTACATGACGCCTCCCCCGCACCAAGCGTATGCTGCTCCTCCTCCACTGCAAGCATATGGTGTGCCCCCGTCACACCAAGCGTCGGCCGCAATACCCCAACAACCGATATACGCAGCACAACCAACCCATTATGGCCATGCGGCACCAAACTTGCCACCTGCAAGCACAGGAGGTGGTTGTGCAGCCTTAGCTCCCCACCTGTGAAGGGTGGTTTGGCCCCACAAGTTCTGGCCACACACGCCAGAGAAATATGATGGGAGCGTCAACCCGAGTGAGTTCCTACAAATCTACTCCACCTCAATACTGGCTGCAGGAGGTGATGAGGTCATCATGGCCAACTACTTCCCCATGGTTCTGGCCGGCACGGCCCGGTCATGGCTCATGAACCTGCCTCTAGGATCCATTACCTCCTGGGAGGAGCTGTGCCGGCAGTTCGTGGCAAACTTTGGAAGTTCGTACGAGCGCCCTGGCACGGAGCTCGACCTTCACGCTGTTAGACAGCGATCGGGAGAACCGCTGTGGGCCTTCATCCAGCGGTTCTCCCGGGTATTGAATACCATTCCCCACATCTCGAATGCATCTGTCATAGTTGCGTTTGGACAGGGTGTGAGGGACAAGAAGATGCTGGAAAAGCTTGCCACGCATGACGTGCGTGATGTCTCTGAGCTGTTTGTCCTGGCGGACAGATGTGCCAAGGCTGCAGAAGGGCGTAACTGGCACGCCCGAGCCTCCTCGGAAAGCGGGGAGCCTGTTCAGTCTGAAGCGGAGGTTGCTGTTAGAGGAGGAGGCAAGAGGAAGAACGGGGGTCGTGGCAGGAATAAGCCGGGGTCGGGAGTTCCCATGGTGGCAGCCGCGACACCTGGCAGAGCCCGGAGCTCACGTCAGGATAAGATCCGATGCTCATCCCCCAAAAGGGATGATGGTGACTTCAGATGCCCGGTGCACCGGACCAATGGTCATAGTGCGAGCGAGTGCCGGGAAAACAAGGAACTCGCAGAGCGTTTTCGCGAACAACGGCAGAAACAGCGGAGTCAGGAGAGAGACCCCCCCCCCCCGCCAGAGGGAGGGAAAGCAGAAGGTTGACCCAGTGGAAGAGAAGGACGATCATATGGGGTATCAGGAGCCCCATAGGGCAGTGAAAGCAGTGTTCACGGGTGCTGACTCGGACACTAGCAGTGATCAGGAGCACCAAAAACTCCTCTACGTCATCTACGAGGGCGCCTCGGCCCCTGTGTCTCAGAACGCAGTGAAAGTTCTGCGACGCGTCGTGGCGGCAGTGGCTCCGGTACCAAGCCCGGCTCCCCACAGCAAGTGGATGAACACGACTATCAGCTTCGATGTTTCAGACTGCCCGAAGAACATGGCAGGAGCTGGGGTCCTCCCGCTGCTCGTGGCCCCAACTATCGCCAATGTAAAGCTCCACTACGTGTTGATCGACGGTGGGGCCGGCCTAAACCTCATCTCCACTGCAGCTTTCCGGAAGCTGCAGATACCCATGTCCCGACTCGCTCTGTCGAGCCCGTTCTCAGGCGTGGGCCCAGGGCAGATTGTGCCCAGTGGAAGTATCCACCTCCCGGTTACCTTTGGTACCCCGGAGAACTACCGCACGGAGAATATCTTATTCGATGTGGCGGATGTTGAGCTCCCCTTCAATGCCATCATCGGAAGGCCAGCGCTCTGTAACACCCCAATTTTCTTATCCAAGAAAAATTTGAAATTCAAATAATAAATTCATAATTTATAGTGAGTGAAATAAAATAAAATAATGTGTGGAATCATGTGATAAATGAATTTTATAAAAAAAATTATTTTTGCCGAGATGAACACATGTGTGTACTGCTGATTGAAAAATTATATCAAAAAAAGGTGTGTGCCAACAATTTGTTTGAATTCATAGACTTAATTTCAATTATAGAAAGGAAAAGAACAAAAACAAATAAATGGAAAACTCTCTCCCTCCTCAACCTTTTCCTGGGCCAAAACCCACTTTCTTTCCCCCTCTCCCTTTTCTTTTCTTTCCAGCGGCCCACCTTATTTTCCCTCTCTGAGGCCCAGCCCAACCGGAGCCTTGGATTCTTTTTAACTCTCCCTGCGCAGTGGACCCCGACCCCACCTGTCGGCGCTTCTTCTCATCACCGGGCCTTGGATCCCTCCCAACCTCTTCTGACTTGTGGGCCCGCGCCAGCCTTCCTTCCCCCACGTCTCTCTTCTTTTTCCTGCGCCAGTCACGCTGATGTCGTTACTCCTCCCCGCGCGGCGCCGTTGGCGCGGACGCCAAAAAAATCCCTAAGCCCGGACTCCAAAACCCGTTGATTCCGGCCCCCAGTTGCATTGTCGCCCACGAAGCTCCCGCCCTATAAAGCCGACGCTAACCCTAGCTTCCCCCCCCCCCTCCTGCTCCCGATTTCAAGCATTGTGCCGCTGCCGCCACTTTTCTCAGTGTGCGCCGCCGCCGCGCGATTTTCCCCTAGACACACACCGCCAGCACTCACTACCATGTCGAATACCTTCTCAACGTCTCTCACGTGCTCCCCGAGCCTTCCCCGCCGCGAATCGACGCCGTATTCGAGGTCCCTGTCGAGATCCGGTGAGTTCCCGATCTCGTCATCGTCGTTCCCACCTTTCCCTTCGCTTTCTCCTCGTGTTGACCCCACTATCACCCTTGTCGTGACCTAGAACGCGCGCCAGACTTGGAGAACGCGAAGAATCGCCTCGGCAATGCCCGCGCAACAAAGACCGTCGAGGTTCGTCCGCCTTCTCCCGTCACGAGCACCCCCCGGCGTCGTTCCAGGCCCTGTGCGCCCCTAGGTGAGCTGGCGACGATCCCCTCCTTTGTTTTTGTTTGCCGGCGACTAGTTTGGCGTTTTTCTCCACGGATTAGTGTGCTCCGGCGAGCTCCATGGCCGCAGCCATGGCGCACTGTTGTGGTTAGGCACAGCCGGCCACCGGTTTTGGCCAGAATGTGTTCCGACCCTTAGATCTCGTTTGGGTGGCCAAGATTAGATCCAGCACACCTCTTCAATTCTATTAGATCCCCACCATCCTCTTAGAATCCTGTGGTTCCTGTTAATCCAGAGCATACCCCTTCGTGTTTTACGCTTTGGTCCCTGTGTTTTTGCACTAAAACACATTTAAGCCCTTGTACTTTACTGTCTAGCCCCTGGAATTAATTTGAATGAGTAGACTTCATATGGAACCCCCTGGGATGATTAGAAATAGCCTTTTAACCACTGCAGTAGTATGCTTTTCGCATAAAAGCCATTGTAATGTTCTGTTTTTATTCTAGCACCCCTGAATTCATGCTGACCTGTATATTTTCACCCCTGGCAACTTGCATATAACCCTCTGTCCAGTTCTGATTGAATGCAACTGGTCCCTGCTTAATTCTGAAATTGTATAAACCCCTTGTTGCTTGCTATTTTGCATTTAGAACCCTAGTAGTTGCTGTTTTTACATTAAAGCACCTCTAGACAATACTTATTAGTGTTGTTAACTCTGAAATGGCATAATAAAATACTTGAGCACATGCTTACAACTTAGTGTTAAATTAATTAATGCATAGAAAGTATTTGATAATGCATACAAATGCTTGAAGCACATAAAGTAATGTATGTTTGCATGTGATAATGATTTGTGCACTAAATGTATCATTCTTTCCTCTATCATTGCATGTGATAATAAAGAAACATACTCTTGCTCACATTAAATGAGTTATAATCTAGGTTTACTTTAATATTGCATGCATGTTCATGTGAAGTTTCTCATTAAAATTAATGAATTGCCATAGAAGCCACTGTATAGATGTTGTTTATGTAAACACTCATGCTTCATAATGTATGTTTATAGACTTAGTAAATTATGCTCTTGTATAAATCATCTCTATGAAATATTAAGTAAATGCCCCTTAACTCATGTCTTGCTTAGTAAAATGTATTATTGCATATGTTAAATGGTTTACAACCTATAAAATGCATATAATCATAATCTTGCGCATTGTAAATGATTTATAGTATGAATTGATTTAGGTCATCTTAATCATTATTTAATTATGCTAGTTAAACTATAATCACAGATACAACGTGATAAAATGAACATAACACCGTAATAAGCCGTTATCGCGTGTAGGCTCTCGTTACACCGTAGAGTATCCGCGTAGTATTCTTTATTACTTGTTTTGCATGAATGGTGTACTGTTATTGAATGTGTTTCTTTATCGCTCTTTCGGTAGTTGTTCATGTTCGCGCAATGATCGTGATGCGACGTGAAGACTTGGAAGATCAAGCGTTATACCCGAAGGCTGAGCAGCTACATGAAATAAAGAAAAGGCAAGTGTCCTTGACCACTTTGCACCGGTTAGGAATTATTAAGGACATAGATAGAATTAGTTGCATGCAAGTCTTAAATCGAATCCTATGTTAGAAAGTTTCCCTAGATTTCCATATTATTCCTTGTTGCTGGGTTTGGGATGGTATTGTTGGGACTTGGGAGTGTGTTTACGCTTAGCCCTGCTGTCTTAGTTGGGTGGTAATGATAACTTGATATAATACTTCTAATATCATTTATTGGATGGATATGGTTATATATGTTTATATATCGTAGATAGGAATCTAGACAGGCAGGATTGAGTGGTGGGTGCAGTACGCACGAGACTTGGGTTCATTGCGTTGGCGCCTGTTCTAGATTCTAAGGACCGGTTATTGGTGACACTACAACCAGGTATTACCGTGCCACCACATGACGGTATGGAACGACTTAGCTGATTAATTAGGATATCTTTCAATGAGTATGGGCAATGGATTGGTGCGGGGAACGAGTTCAGCGTTACCTGCTCTGGGATCCGCATGGCTCAAGAGGGGGCTGCCACGTCGGAGGGTGTACTCCAGTATGTCGTGGTAGGCGAAACCTTAGAGTGCTCGTACTTGTCGGGAGACCCTTTGTAAAGGCTCTGTTGTGATCTTCTGGCCACACACCTTAGGCAGTGTGAAGTGTGATTGGCTGTCACCGGCAAAAAGGAGGTTCTTAGTCCACCTGGAGACAGGGGATGAAATCACAACATGTGGGTAAAGTGGTACAAACTCTGCAGAGTATAAATCTATCTAGATAGCCGGGCTCACGGTCACAAGCGCGCCTGGAAGTACTGCCTTGATTAGTTGGGACTGGTTGGTTGGTTCGTAGCCGGGTGGTGTAACCCGGTGAGTTGGTAGTCGGGTGGGTAACCCGATGAGTTCGGTCCCGGGTGGTGTAACCCGGTGAGTTGGCATCCAGGTGGGTAACCTGGACGGTGGTGAGTCGGGTGGGTGTAACCGGACGGTTTTTATATATTTATATTGTATATAGATTGTCTTTCACCTAGTAAATAGGATGCTAAGGTCAACATAGGAAATTAAGGATGCATAGAGGCTTAACCCGTGTCAGCCTTTCCTCATTGAATAATCTGCATGTCATAACTTCCACATTTGCGGAGTACATTAGGTACTCATCCTTGCTTCTTTCCTTTTCTTTTTATACATGTTATGCTGCTCAGGTAATAGATGATCAAGTAAAGATGGAGTCCAGAAGGTCGTGTTGCTGCCAGTCGATTTGCCTGTGGCGTGCCCTGCTTGTTTATCTCTTCCGCTATTGTTCGTAATGGTTCTAAGGTAATAATTGTTGTTTTATTCGTTATAGAACTGTTTACCATATTTTGTTGTGCATGTATGATCAAACTGATCCTGGCATACATGCAGGTTTTGCCCCGTTTTACGTTATGTAAAATGGGGTGTGACACGCTCTACCAGTTCATGGTCGTAGCCCACTACGGCTATCTGGTCCTGAAGATGCCAACGCCATCTGGAGTTCTCAGGGTCCGGGGGGATCGCACCATAGCAGTATCAGCCTTGGAGCAACTCCAAGCACTCGCTGCGGGTTGGACCCCGAACCTGGACGATGCAAGGGAGGGCCAACCGAGTCAGGGGGCGCCTCAACAAACCCCCACCGCAGCCCCGCGCGTGCTGCCTGCCGAAGACGACGTCCTAGTGAAAGTCATCAAGATCGGCCTTGAGGCTGCCCAGACAACCCGCATAACGGGAAACCTGGACATCAAATAGGAATTCGCGCTCATCACCTTCCTTCGGGACAATAACGATGTGTTCACTTGGCAACCATCGCAGATGCCCGGGATCCCCAGGGAGGTGATTGAGCACCATTTGAAGATCTACCCTGATACCCGCCCGATACAACAGAAGCCCCGGAAGCAATCCGTTGAGCGCCAGAACTTCATCCGGGAGGAGATCAAGAAGTTGCTCGACGCTGGCTTCATCCGGGAAGTCCACCACCCTCGGTGGTTGGCCAATCCTGTTGTCATCCCCAAGGCTGGCGGGAAACTTCGGATGTGCATCGACTACACCAACTTAAACAAGGCATGTCCGAAGGATCCTTTTCAGCTCCCCAGGATAGACCAAATTGTAGACTCTACGTCAGACTGTGATCTGTCGTGTTTCCTCGATGCGTATTCTGGTTTTCATCAAATACCTATGTCTACAGATGATGAGGCACATTGCTTTTGTCACAGTATATGGGTTGTATTGTTATGTCTCTATGCCTTACGGTCTTAAGAATTCTCTCCCCACCTTTGTACGTGCGATGCATAAAACATTTAGGGACCTCATTAGAGACCTGGTTGAGGTGTATGTTGATGACATCGTGGTCAAAATCAAAGACCGCATGTTCTTCCTAGATAGCCTAGCGCAAGTCTTCAGCAGGCTATACCTTATGCGCATGATGCTGAACCCCAAAAAGTGCGTCTTCGGGGTCTCTTCTGGGAAGTTACTGGGACTCCTGGTTTCCCACCGGGGGATCGAAGCAAATCCACAGAAGATCAAGGCAATAGAACTGATGCGACCCCGACACGTATCAAGGACGTACAGAAGCTTGTCGGTTGCCTCGCGGCCCTTAGCCGCTTCATCTCGAGGTTGGCAGAATGAGCACTTCCCTTCTTCAAGATTCTGCGCAAGTCCAGTCCCTTTGCTTGGACGGAAGAAGCGGAAGCATCGTTCCAGGAGCTCAAGAGGCACCTGACGTCCCTCCCGGTTATGGTGGCACCGGAGCCCGAAGAGCCCCTGCTGCTCTATGTCGCTGTGACAACTGAAGTGGTCAGTATGGTCTTAGTCGCAGAGCGGTACGAACCACAACAGCAAAATGTGCAAGGAGGAGCCCGCAACGCCGAGCCTCCGGGAGCCAGGAGATCGTTGGCTCCCAGTCCCCGGGATGTGATGCAGGCCCCGAGAGCCAAGAACCCCTGGACCTGGATCCAATGCAGGTGCTACCAGACCTCTCGGACAGAGTCCGGACCACGCAGAGGCCGGTTTACTACATTAGCAAAGTCCTCCATGAAGCAAAGATAAGATACCAGGAGATACATAAGCTGCTGTACGCCGTGTTGATAGCATCGAGGAAGCTCCAACACTACTTCCAGGGACATAAGGTCTCAGTGGTCACCTCCTTCCCGCTGAGGACGGTCCTCCACAGCCCTAATGCCACCGGCAACGTTGCCAAATGGGCAACTGAGCTAGCAGAGTTCGAAATCGAGTTCCTCCCTCGGCATGCAGTCAAAAGCCAGACTTTGGCAGACTTTCTGGCTGAATGGACTCCATCACCCGACAACCCTGGAAGCCCAGTCAGTAGGGATACACTGTCCAGGGCACCGGCTTTCACTGAAACCCCGTGGCTACTTTACTTTGATGGTTCTGCTTGGAAGCGGGGGGCCGGGGCTGGTGTGGTGCTCATAGCCCCAACGGAGGAACAATTCAGATATATGGTACGTCTTGACTTCAAAGCCACCAACAACATGGTAGAGTACGAGGCCCTTATCTACGAGCTGAAGATGGCACTGGCCCTCAATGCTTGCCAGCTCCTTGCCAAGGGTGACTCCCAGTTAGTCGTCAAGCAGGTCAAAGGGGAGTGCAGTTGCAATGACCCCGAGCTGGTAGCGTACCTCCTGCACGTCAGGAGGCTGGAAAAAGATTTCCAGGTCCTAGACCTGTGCCATGTGCCCCGAGCTGAGAACTCAGTTGCGGACGACCTGTCAACAAAGGCTTCTACAGAGGCACCAGTGCTTGCTGGAGTCTTTGCAAGGACGTTATCGCGACCAACCGCCCGAGTTGTCGAACCGGGCGAGGGTGGTGAAGTTAGCACCTCGAAGCTAGCAACCCCGGCGGCACTACAACCGTGGTGCCCGCCAAGGTTCCTATGCGCCTCCAGCAGCTGGGCGCCCAAGAACCAGAAGCTCAAGAAGGTCCCGATGCATGGATCTCGGAGGTCCGGGACTACTTGAAGGACAACTACCTTCCCGAAGGGCATGCCCTGGTAGAACGGATTATGTGAATGGCTAAAAGATACACGCTGGTAGAAGAGGATCTCTATCGGCGTGGCATGTGACGCCCGGTTCTGAAAAATGAACCAAGCTAATGCATATGTGTGCCCAGGATGTTCATCACACATACACGAGTGCAATCACAAAAGAGTATACAGAAAATTACCATAGAGCAAGATTAATTAACCAAATTTTATTACACAAACCATATTATCCTCGAATACAAGCTCTAATGAATATTAATGACAAGTTCAACTAATGCAACGGAAATAAACTAATTAAGTAACTAAGCAAACTAAGCATAAGGGATAGGGTATAGCGCAGCTCCAATCAACACCACGGGCAAAGCTAACGGTAGACACGGCCTAGAAATCTGCATTATCGCCATTAAACTCCCAATACTGACCTGCAACTGTTGGGGGGGGGATTGCAAGAGTGAGTACATGTCGTACTCAGCAAGTGTGGAGAGTATGACATGTGGATTATTCAAAGGACGACAATAATAATGGTTAAGTGCTGAAAAGTACATTAAAACGTTTGAAAAGCAATATATTATATGTATGTGAAGTAAACCCATCATAACCATAAGTAATACCATAATACCAGTCCACAATTCACCATCCTCATCAATAATTCCAGATTTCACCATTCGCCAATAACCATATTCAATACCAGAAATTAATCCATAACCATAATACCAATCATAACCATCCCAAATACCATCCCAATACCGAGTACCCTCTAATCATGGAAGTTGTCCAAGTGCTCATAACCAGGAGCACGGCTATCATGATAGTTTTAACACACTCTGCAGAGTTTGTACCGCTTTACCCACGTGTTCGTGATTTCATCACCTTTCGATGACTAGAACCTCTATTATGCCGTCTCACACTTCCGTCGGTGTGTGGCCAAGAGATCACAAAATAGCCTTTACAAAGGGATTACTAGCCTATTTATACCCCACTGAGGTTTCACCGGTGGCGATGTATCCTACAGAGCACATCTTGAACCAAGGGCCCCCTCTTGAGCCATTCGGATCCCAGGGTAGTCCCACCAATCATCAACAAACCCAAACCGACTACCCCTTCCCCGAGCATCCACAATGGTACAAACAGCACTAGCAAAGCCCTAATTAATCAGCTACGCCTCACCCATACTTGGCCTCGTGGTGGCACCGTAGTCCTGTCTTATTCTCGCATGAACCGGTCCTTAAATCTAAAGCAAGCAAACCACCATGACATCCAACCAATTACCATACCGTGTTGACCAGTTCACATTAACCAGAATATAATTAATACATAATTAAATTGAGTGGTATAGTTGTTTTCCATCCCAGTTGATTAAGCAAAGCAAAAGGTAAAAAGCCCTTCCCAACTCTCTACCATAAATTCCAGGTGACAAGGGTGGTTAAACAATTCTAGTAAACTTCTTATCATAGGGTTCCCATCAAATTGACACAAGCATGCAATTTTGCAAACAAAATATTTATTTAAAAATAGGATCAATATGCTTCAAGGACACTTGCCTTGCTCTTGCGATTGATTAGGATCAAAGCCTTCAAACTCTTGGTGCTGTAGATCCTTCGCGGCACTTTCTAGCGCAAATCCGTCTAATCCGCACAATAAACATACAAGACAAGAACACAATCAAAGAGTGCACAAATATTACTCAATATGTCATGACATGCATGATTAATGCAAATGCAAGGTAGAACTTGTTACTATATTGCTTTTAATGATCACTAACTAGTTCTAATAGCTTTTAACAAGTTTATATAGGTTTGGATTCGATTAGATCAAATTTTAGAATTAATTCAACACAATTTAACCAGAAAGATCGGACTAGTCCGCTAGGGACCCGACAAGTCTGCACTCTGCGAGATCAGCGGATTAGGGTTTTCTAGATCGACGTGAACTCGGAGATTAGGGGTTGAATTCTCGTAAGGAAAAGATAATAGAAGGTACACCAGGTGTTTAGAACTCCAATGAATCAAGAAACTTGGAGGTAACACTTGGATCTTGATGATCTAGGGTTGGTGATGAACTTGGGGATGAATTGGTGGTGAAGAACGAAAACTTGGTGGAGATCTTGATCCTCTTTCGTTTCCTCCTCTTCTTCTTCTTGCTTGGGATCTTCTCCTCCCTCCTTGATGGTGGCTCCCCACGAACTAGGGCTTGGGTAGGTGGAAAAGTGGCAAATAGATGTCAATCCAAGGGGTGGGGATGTTTATATAGAGGTGGAGGCTAGGGTTAGATGGATTTCGAGTTTTGGGATGAGTAGAGGCCAGTTTAGAGTCCCACATGGGCTCTAAAAGAGTTGGGCACAACGTCCCTAGGCCAACTTAACGTGAAACCCAAGAAACAAGTCGTAAAACAAAAGATCGACTCGGAGTCTCAAAATATCGGACAAGTCCAGACAGGACCGGACTAGTCCGAAGTCATCTAAAGAGAAAATCGGACAAGTCTGGCCAAAGATCGGACAAGTACGACTTTAAACAGAGAGGAAATCGGACAAGTCCGCTAGAACACCGGGACTAGTTCGGAAAAGTACAAGGACTTAGCATTTTTTCAAGGATTCTTGGAATATCGGACTAGTCCGCACAAAATCGAACAAGTCCGAAAGTTTCCAGAGCCAAAATCAGACTAGTCCGCAGCAAAAACGGACAAGTCCGTTTTTAGTCAGAGAGAAATCGGACTAGTCCTCAGCAAGATCGGACTAGTCCGCACTTTTCTGCGTTTTAAGTGCGGTTTTGTTCCAAATCAATTTTAAATGCTCCGAATCAATGTTAAACTCGTTCCTCTTGTTGTGGGTTAATGTAAAACATGTATATGAGTGCATGTAGGGCATGATGCATGAGAATGAGGGTGTTACATGGCACCAATGGCATCCTACTGTGCTGCATTACCCGGGAGGAGGGCTGCGACTTGCTCGCAAAAATACATGGAGGTGAGTGCGGGAACCACGCATTGGCCTGCACGCTGGTCGGTAAAGCCTTTCGGCATGGCTTCTACTGGCCCACAACACTCCAGGACGCCGCTGACATGGTTAGGAGATGCAAGGCGTGCCAGTTCCATGCCAAGCAGATCCACACACCAGCTCAAGCGCTGCAGATGATCCCTCCCTCCTGGCCATTCGCCATGTGGGGACTCGACATCCTGGGACCCTTCCCGAGAGCCGTCGGAAGATTCCGGCACCTCTATGTCACCGTAGATAAGTTCACCAAATGGCCAGAAGCCACCCCAGTTGTCACCATCAACAAACAGTCCGCAGTGAAGTTCATCAAGTCGATTGTCTGCAGGTTTGGAGTCCCGAACAAAATCATCTCTGATGACGGGACTAAAAGCATCTAGGCCCCCATGAGGTATGGTTTCGGTGATTAATGACAACCATTGGATTTTACTAATGAATTTGTGAATGCAAGGTCCCCATAATCACTCAATCAAATGAAATCAATATGTCATTGGAGACCCATATACAATCAATTTATGAGATCAAATCAATTATATGAAGACAAGAAGTGAAAGCTCTTATGTCAAAATCATTCAACTTTAAATTGACAACATTCAATGCTTGAAGATCATCAGAAATGCCTTTGCAACAAATATCAAAGAGGTCAATCGAGCAAGATACAAAATCACTTAGAAACAACTCGAAGCAAACAAAATCAACTCACCGGATCAACCGATGGTTCCAGAAATATAAACATCGGTCAAGTTGGTTCAGCTGAAGAAGAAGACCTCAGAACATAGCACTCATCGGATCATCCGATGTGAATGGCTCATCTACATCGGTCCATCAGTACAGTTTGCAATATCATTGGACCAAGTGTAGCACCGGATCATCCGATGTACAGAAATATACACATCGGTCAATCACTCCAGTAAGCATCAAGTTTGAGTCAATTCTGGAGGAAGAGCCACCGGATCATCCGATGAGAAGACAAGAGCAACATCGGTCTAACAACGGTCATATCTGACACAATGACGTCATCTATAGTAAACTTGATCGATGATAACTAAAGGGGAGACATCGGATCATCCGGTGTTCACAGTAAAGTTCTGTCAGCCTACTTTTCCAACGGCTATTTCGGGGAGGCTGGCTATAAATACCCCCTAAACCGGTCATTTCGACAAGTCTTGATCACTATACACTATCAACACATCCACAAGCGTTCAAGACCAAGAGCAATCACTTCCACATCATTTCGATCACCTATACACCAAGAGTTAGGCTAGAACTAGCTAGAGAGAGATCTTGTGTGCCTCCATTCTGGGTGAGTGGACTCTCTAGGATAGTGAGAGAGCCTCAAGGGAGTGCCCTTGGTGTTTGTAACTGTGAGGAGACTTCGGAACTTGCCAAGGCGTTTGTGGAAGCCCGGAGAGTCGAAGTTGTACAAGGCTTGAGCTCCACCTTGCCGAGGTTGGCAAATGGAGAGGAATAGTGAATATCCCTCGTCTCGGTGACTTGGGTGTGGCAAAACCCTTTGGTGGGTGCCACAACGTGGATGTAGGAAGATCTTTACGATCTTGCCGAACCACGGGATAAATCCTCGTGTCTTCTCGGGAGTTTGCATCCTCCTCCTTTCCCTTACGTTTATGCATTTTACATTCCACAAAGTTCCTATTTACTTGAATGCATAGATAGTTTGCGTAGGGAATTGAGCTTTTAGGAATTAAGTTTTATTGATTAGATTCTTTAAAAGAAGCCCAATTCACCCTCGCCCCCTCTTGGGCATTCGATCCTTACAATTGGTATCAGAGCGAGGTTGCTCATAGGATCATTCTAGCTTCACCACTAGAGAGCTAAAATGGCCAAGGTTGGGGTTCCGTTCCTATCTTCGAGGGCAAGAACTTTGCCTATTGGAAAGCACGCATGCGCGCTTATCTAGAGGCTATTGCTCCCGAAGTATGTGAAGCGACCCACGCGGGGTTTGGAGAACATAACTATGTTGGTGATCAAATTAAATGGGATGCTAAAGCTAGGAATGCAATCTATGAGTGCATTAGTCAAGATGTTTTTTCTAGGATTGCTAGCAAAGAAAAGGCATGTGAAATTTGGGCTTGCTTGATAGAAATTTATGAGGGTTCTTCTCGTGTGAAGGAACTTAAATATCACATGCTTTAAAGCAAAATATGATGAATTTAAGATGCTACCTCATGAAAATGTCAATGAGATGTTCTCTCGCTTGAATGTACTTATTGAAGAAATTAATGCTCTTGACATTGCTTCTCTTGGCAAGGGACTCATCAACCGCAAGATCCTCATGCTCCTTCCCAAGCCAAAGTACAACATCATCAACTCCATGCTCCAAAAAGAGTCACTTGACCACATTGAAGTTTCGGAGCTCATTGGAGAAATTCACGCTCATGAGATGAGTGTGCTTGTGTAACACTATCATTTTCATGCATCATGCCCTACATGCACTCATATACATGTTTAACATTAGCCCACAACAAGAGGAACGAGTTTAAAATTGATTCGGAGCATTTAAAATTGATTTGGAGCAAAACCGCACTTAAAACGCAGGAAAGTGCGGACTAGTCCGATTTTACTGAGGACTAGTACGATTTCTCTCTGACTAAAAACGGACTTGTCCGTTTTTGCTGCGGACTAGTCCGATTTTGGCTTTGGAAACGTTCGGACTTGTCCGATTTTGTGCGGACTAGTTCGATATTCCATGAATCCTTGAAAATTTGCTAAGACCCTGGACTTTTCCGGACTAGTCCGGTGTTCCAGCGGACTTGTACGTTTTCCCTCTCTGTTCAAATTCGGACTTGTCCGATTTTTGGCCAGACTTGTCCGATTTTCTCTCCGGACGAGTTTGGACTAGTCCGGTCCTGTCCGGACTTGTCCGATATTTCGCGACTCCGAGTTGATCTTTTGTTTTACGACTTGTTTCTTGGGTTTCACGCTAAGTGGGCCTAGGGACGTCGTGCCTAACTCTTTTAGAGCCCATGTGGGACTCTAAACCGGCCTCTACTCATCCCAAAACTCGAAATCCATCTAACCCTAGCCTCCACCTCTATATAAACAGCCCCACTCCTTGGTTTGCCACTTTTCCACCCACCCAAACCCTAGTTCGTGGGGAGCCACCATCAATGAGGGAGGAGAAGATCCTAAGCAAGAAGAAGAAGAGGAGGAAACGAAGAAGGATAGAGATCTCCACCAAGTTTTCGTTCCTCATCACCAATTCATCTCCAAGTTCATCACCAACCCTAGATCATCAAGATCCAAGTGCTACCTCCAAGTTTCTTGATTCATTGGAGTTCTAAACACCTGGTATACCTCCTATTCTCTTTTCCTTACGTGAATTCAACCCCTAATCTCCAAATTCGCGTCGATCTAGAAAACTCTAATCTGCTGATCTCGTCAAGTGCGGACTTGTCCGGTCCCTAGCGGTCTAGTCCGATCTTTCTGGTTAAATTGTGTTGAATTAATTTTAAAATTTGATCCAATCGAATCCAAACCTGTATAAACTTGTTAAAATCTATTAGAGCTAGTTAGTGATCATTAAAAGCAATCTAGTAACAAGTTCTACCTTGCATTTGCATCAATCATGCATGTCATGTCATATTGAGTAATATTTGTGCACTCTTTGATTGTGTTTCTTGTCTTGTATGTTTATTGTGTGGATTAGACGAATTTGCGCTAGAGAGTGCCACGGAGGATCTACAGCACCAAGAGTTTGAAGGCTTTGACCCTAATCAACAGCAAGAGCAAGGCAAGTGTCCTTGAAGCATATTGACCCTGTTTTAAAATAAATGTTTTGTTTGCAAACTGCATGCTTGTGTCAAATTGATGGGAATCCTATGGTAGGAAGTTTACTGATTTGTTTAACCACCCTTGTCACCTGGGATATATGGTAGAGAGTCGGGAAGGGTTTTTACCTTTTTGCTTTGCTTAATTAATTGGGATGGCAAACAACACTACACATTTAATTATGCATCAATGATATTCTGGTTAATGTGAACTGGTTAATACGATGGGTGATCTAAGCAAGCCTGGTATGCGGATGCGTTGGATGTTATGGTGGTTTGCTTGCTTTAGATCTAAGGACCGGTTCATGCGAGAATAAGCCAGGACTACAGTGCCACCACGAGGCCAAGTATGGGTGCGGCGTAGCTGATTAATTAGGGCTTTGGTAGTGCTGTTTGGACCATTGTGGATGCTCGGGGAAGGGGTAGTCGGATTGGGTTTGTTGATGATTGGCGGGACTACCCTGGGATCCGAATGGCTCAAGAGGGGGCCCTTGGTTGAAGATGTGCTCTGCAGGAGACATCGCCACCGGTGAAACCTCAGTGGGGTCTAAATAGGCTAGTAATCCCTTTGTAAAGGCTATTTTGTGATCTCTTGGCCATACACCAAAGGAAGTGTAATTGGCATAAGGGAGGTTCTTTAGTCGCCGACGGGTGATGAAATCACAAACACGTGGGTAAAGTGGTACAAACTCTGCAGAGTCTATTAAAACTATCATGATAGCCGTGCTCCCGGTTATGAGCGCCTGGACAACTTCCATGATTAGAGTGAAATTGGGATTTGGGATGGTTATGGTTTGATAATGGTTATGGTTTGGTAATGGTTATGGATGGACATGGATTAATTTCTGGTATTGAATATGGTTATTGGCAAATGATGAAATCTGGAATCATGGATGAGGATGGTAAATTATGGACTGGTATTATGATATTACTTATGATTATGATGGGGTTACTTCACATAATATGATATATTGCTTTTCAAATGTTTTACTGTACTTTTCAGCACTTTGCAATTATTATTGTCGTCATTTGAATCAACCACATATCATACTTTCCACACTTGCTGAGTACGACATGTACTCACTCTTGCAATTCCCCCCAACAGTTGCAGGTCAGAATTATGAGTTTAATGGCGATAATGCGGAGTTCTAGGCCGTGTCTACTGTCAGCTTTGCCTGTGGTGTTGATTGGACCTGCGCATACATACCTTGTCGCTTATGCTGCATAGTTGCTTAGATTGCTTAATTAGTTTATTTCCGCTGCATTAGTTGAACTTGCCATTAATATTCATTAGAGCTTGTATTCGAGGATAATCTGGTTCATGTAATAAAATTTGGTTAATTAATCTTGTTCTGTGGTAATTTTCTGTATACTCTTTTGTGATTGCACTCGTGTATGTGTGATGAACATCCTGGGCACACATATGCATTAGCTTGGTTCATTTTTCGGAACCGGGCATCACAGCTTGGGATGATGGAGCAATCATCCTAAAAAATAATTGCTCTAAAGGCCTCCACCAAGAAAACAAGCCTCAAGAAGAAGAAGGTGGTTGAGCCTAGCTCAAGTGAAGAAGAGCAAGTATCAAGTGAAGATGATTATGATGAGCTTGCATTGATGATGAGAAAGTTCTCACGCTTGAACTCCAAGATTACCAAGAAGGAATACACCTTTGATCCCAAGAAGAAAGCGTTTCTACCAAGGAGAGATGATCACAAGACTTGCTACAATTGTGGTGATCAAGGCCACATCTCCTATGATTGTCCAAAACCGGACAAAAGAAGAGAGAACTACAAGAGCAAGCATCACAAGCTTGAAGAGAGTGATGATGATGAAGAAGAGGCCAAACCCAAACCAAGAGCCTTTGGGAAGAAGAAACATGACAAGGGCAAGAAGGCAAGACTATTCCCAAAGAAGAGAAATGGCCCACAAAAGGTGTTCATGTGTGAGGCAAATGAATGGGTCACCGACGAAGAAACAAGTGATGAAGAGAGTGAAGTGGAAGAAGAAAGCTTGGCCGGCCTCGCCATTGCCAACAATGATGACTCACCTCTTCATCCACCGCCCATGTGCCTCATGGCAAAAGGTAACACCAATGTATGTGAGGACTCTAGTGATGATGAGCTTTCCCCCGATGATTTAACTTCCTTGATAAATGAATATCATGCTATCATTAAGAGGGAAAAGAGTAAGGTTAAAACTCTTGAAGAAACTCGTGCTAGACTTGAGAGTGCTAACCTCGATTTGCTTGACAAGTATGAAAGCATACTCAAAGAGCATGACACGCTCAAATCTCATGTCAAGCAAATTGAGGAAGAAAAGGCTAAAATCAAGTTAGATAATCATGAGCTTAACTTATCACACCAAACACTCTTGGAAGAGCACAACAAGCTAATACAAGAACATCAAACACTTACCTTGCTCATGACGTGCTTGATCAAGAGTTGAAAAATGCAAAGAAACAAACTCTTAATGATAGGATATCCATTACTTCTCATGTCACTAATGCCTTGAACAAATCTTTGCCTTTGAAAGCAAATGCTAGGGAGAAGGACTTGTTGGAAGAAATTGAGAGTCTCCACACTAGTGTGGCTAGACTTTCAAAAGGAGAAGTCAAGCACAAGGAAATTCTCTTCCAACAAGCAAAGGCCTTCAACAAGAGAGGACTTGGATCCTTCCCGGTGCCTAACAAAGGAAAGGTGCCCTCACTGGAGCTTAGAACAAGCTTCATCAAGGAAGTTGGTTCTTATTGCCAACATTATGAGGTCACCGGTCACCACACAAGGGAGTGTCCTCTTCCTAACCGACCTTCTCCAAAGTTGCCTATTAATTACAAATCTACTTTCAATGATCGCTATTATCTCTTAAGTAAAGTAGATGGCAAGGTGAAGGCTAGGTTCATCGGCAAAGACATGAAGGACATGAAGGGGAAGCTCCCCAAGCAACTTTGGGTCCCAAAGACACTTGTATCACACATACAAGGACCTAAGTTGGCTTGGGTGCCTAAAGTTAAAAATTAAATTCATGCGTGTAGGTGAACTACAAAGCCGGAGGAAAGCATTGGGTACTCGATAGCGGGTGCACCCAACATATGACCGGCAATGATGGTATGTTCACCACCATAGAAAACCCCGACAATCATGAACAAGTCACCTTTGGTTATAACTCTAAGGGAAAGGTAATTGGGTTAGGTAAAATTGCTATTTCAAATGATTTATCCATTTCTAATGTTTTGTATGTTAAGTCACTTAGCTTTAATTTACTTTCTATTGCACAACTATGTGATCTTGGACTAACATGCACATTTAGCAAAAATGATGTTGTTGTGAGTAGTGAAACAATCCAAGACATAGTCTTCAAAGGATTTCGGCATGGACATCTCTACCTAGTAGATTTCTCCAACAAGAATGCTAGCTTGACCACTTGTCTTTTCACTAAGACAAGTTTGGGATGGCTATGGCACCGACGCATAGCGCACATAGGGATGAGCAAACTCAAGAAGTCATTCAAGCTTGGGATGGTGACCGGCGTGAAGGATGTCACGTTTGAGAAGAACAAGCTTTGTAGCGCTTGTCAAGCCGGGAAGCAAGTTGCTTCACACCACCCGATGAAGACAATGGTGTCAACCTCCAAGCCACTTGAGCTACTCCACATGGACCTCTTCGGACCGTCCACATATCAAAGCCTTGGCGGTAACCTCTATTGTCTTGTTATAGTTGATGACTACTCTCGCTATGCTTGGACTCTATTTCTAGTTGACAAGAGTGAAACTCTGGAAGTGTTCAAGACCTTCGCCAACCGCGCTCAAAGGGAATTTCAACTTCCCATCATCAAGTTCTGGAGTGACAACGGCACCGAATTCAAGAACTACAACATTGGGGAGTGGTGTGACCGTGAAGGCGTGAAGCATGAGTTTTCGGCCACATACACCCCTCAACAAAATGGTGTCGTTGAAAGGAATAACAAGACACTCATCACTCTTGCGAGAGCAATGCTTGATGACTACGGCACGTCGGAGAAGTTTTGGGCCGAAGCAATCAACACGGCGTGCCATGACGCAAATAGGGTCTATCTCCATCGACTACTTCAAAAGACCCTGTACGAGCTTCTCATTGGGAGAAAGCTCAACATCTTCTACTTTCGAGTCTTTGGATGCAAGTGCTACATCTACCGCAAGAAAAGGCTCGGTAAGTTTGAAAGAAGATGTGATGTTGGCATATTTCTTGGTTATGCATCAAACTCAAAAGCATATCGAGTATTCAACCAAACCTCCAGTTTAGTTGAGGAAAGTTGTGATGTTGAGTTTGATGAATCTAATGGCTCCCAAGAGGAGAGTTTTGGTCATGATGAAATAGATGATGAGCCTCTACGAGAAGCCATGAAGAACATGACCATTGGAGACATCAAGCCTGAAGTTGAGGAGAGCCATGATCAAGGGGGAGCTTCAAGTTCCAACAACAACACCTCCATGGCGCCTCAAGTTGACGAATAAGAGAAGGATGATCCTTTGCCGACTCAAGACTCACAAGCACAACAACATCAAGAAGAAGAAGAAGTCCATGATCAAGTCCAACCACAGGAGGAGCAACACGCATCACCTTCGCCAAGTGCTTCACAACCACTTATGAGGCATGGACGCATCTCCAAGGCGCATCCAATGGACCAAATCATTGGAAGTCTGTCAAGGGGTGTAAGTACACGTTCTCGCCATTTCGCTTCATTTTGTGAGCACTACTCGTTTGTTTCATGTGTAGAACCCACTCATATTGAGGAAGCACTCCAAGACCCAAATTGGGTGATGGTCATGCAAGAAGAACTCAACAACTTCATCCGCAATGAAGTTTGGGTGTTGGAGGAGCGACCCAAGGACAAGAACGTCATCGGAACAAAGTGGGTGTACCGCAACAAACAAGACGAGAATGGCGTTGTGGTCCGCAACAAGGCAAGACTTGTGGCCAAAGGGTTCTCGCAAGTTGAAGGACTAGACTTTGGGGAGACATTTGCCCTGGTCGCCCGGCTAGAAGCCATCCGTATACTCCTTGCTTTTGCTTCACATCATAATATTAGACTTTATCAAATGGATGTGAAAAGTGCCTTTCTTAATGGTTACATTAACGATCTTGTTTATGTTGAACAACCTCCCGGGTTTGAAGATCCGAGGAATCCTAATCATGTGTATAGGTTGCACAAGGCACTCTACGGGCTCAAGCAAGCACCTAGGGCATGGTATGAACGACTACGGGATTTCCTTCTCATGCAAGGATTCAAGATTGGGAGGGTGGACACTATGCTCTTCACCAAAGACATCAACAGAGATTTGTTCATTTGTCAAATTTATGTTGATGATATTATTTTTGGTTCAACTAACGAAGCTCTTAGCCATGAGTTTGGCAAAATGATGTCTAGGGAATTCGAGATGTCAATGATTGGAGAGCTCAACTTCTTCCTTGGATTTCAAATCAAGCAACTTCAAGAGGGGACCTTCGTTTATCAAGAGAAGTACACCAAGGACCTCTTGAAGAAATTTGAGATGGGAGATTGTAGCTCGAGAAGCACTCCAATGGCAACAAATTGCCATCTCGATGCGGACAAGCACGATAAACCTATTGATCAATCTAACTACCGTTCTATGATTGGCTCATTGCTTTATCTTACCGCATCTAGGCCCGATATCATGTTTAGTGTATGCTTGTGTGCTCGCTTTCAAGCGGCACCTAAAGAATCGCAAAGGAAGACGGTCTTTAGGATACTCAGGTATCTTAAGCATACCCCTAGTATGGGTCTGTGGTACCCTAAAGGTGCAAAATTACACCTCTTGGGATACTCGGATTCGGACTTTGCCGGATGCCGCGTGGATCGCAAGAGTACCTCCGGTGGGTGCCACTTGCTTGGGCGTTCCCTAGTATCTTGGTCTAGCAAGAAGCAAAATTTCGTCGCTTTGTCCACGGCGGAAGCGGAATATATAGCGGCCGGTGCATGTTGTGCCCAAATTATTTATATGAAACAAACCCTTTTGGACTTTGGTATTAAACTTGGTTGTGTGCCTCTCCTTTGTGACAATGAAAGTGCGGTTAAGATAGCTAAAAACCCCGTTCAACACTCCCGCACTAAGCACATTGATATTTGCCATTATTTCTTGAGGGACCATGAAGCTAAGGGAGACATCTCATTGTGAGGTGTTAGGTCCGAAGAACAATTGGCGGATATCTTCACTAAACCACTTGATGAGAAAACCTTTTCTAGGCTAAGAAGTGAGTTAAATGTGCTAGATGCAACGAATGTCATGTAAGAATGCACCTCATATAGGTCTTGCGTAACTCTCAAAGGATAGGGGTGAGCAAGGGTTAGCTTGGGATGGAGGTTCTTTTGGGTTTCCCCAAGGTTTGGAGAGTGGCTCTCCCTGAAGAAGCCTTTGAAAGGTTCAAATTTGGCAAGATAGATTTATTTTATGCCTTGCATGATGCCTGCCATTTAGACTTATAATTTCTTGCATTATAAAATGTTTGGCATTGCACACGGTAGATTGTCACAAAGGGGAACCCACCTCATGAGAAAGAGACTTGTTTGAAATGCAATATCTCAACTCATATTTGGTGGAAAGAACAAAATGTTAGGTGCGTTAATGCCTAGATGAACATGCTTTAAAGAGATAGAAGTCTTCATACTCTAGCTCACAAAGCATGGGCCTTACATTTTATTTGGATGTTTTCCTCCTATTTTTCTCCGTGTTCTATTCGCTTTAAGGCTTAGCCAAGTTATTGGCATATTAGTATTTTTGAGGGGTGAGGGGTTGCCCAAAAAGTCCTAAGACATGTGTTTCTCATTGATTGTTTGTTTGGTCAAAGGACATATATGGGATGTTGTTGTTTAGTAGTCATTGGACTATCCGATGCTTAGGTGAGACCATCATCGGATTAGTTGATGTTCAAAAGCCAAGGGCCAGTTCAGTCAGTATCTCAAATCATCCGACGAGTTCATTCTGAAAAACATCGGTCCATCCGATGTGTACAATTCTGGAACTTTGATGAATTCCACCGATGATATTCCCTTCCATGTCGGTCCATCCGATGTCAACGGTATCTTTTTGAATACCTATAATGTGACATTCGACCGATGCTATTTCTTTACACGTCGGTCCATTCGGTGTCAACGGCACTTTTTTGAATACCCTTACTGTGCCATTCGACCGATGCTTCAAATGAAGAACGTCAGTCCATCCGGTGTTAAAATTCCAGCTAGGGTTTGGGACCCACTATTTAAACATCCGTACGCCTTCCCTCTTCTCTCTCCTCGATCCCGTCTTCCACTGCCGCCGATTCTCACGCGCCGCGCCACCGCCGCCTCACGCGCCACCGCCTCCGGCCGCCGTCGCCGACTTCCGGCTGCCGCCGCCACACTCCGGCCGCCGCCGCCCTCCAGTCGCCGTCACCGCCATCCTCCAGCGCCGCCACCGCTTTCTCCACCGCAGCCGCCGCCGCCGCCGCTCCACCCAAGCGCCGCCGACCACCGCTCGCGCACCACCGCCGCCCAGCCACACCACCACCACCCTCTGCGTCGTTGGTGCCACCCTCAACGATCGTCGTTTCGTCGTTGCTAGGTTTTCCGGCCGCGTCGATCTCTGCATCGCCGTTCCGTGTGTTCGACGTCGTCGACTCTGTTCACGCGCCCGATCGCAATGGCTCGCGACAAGAAGAACAAGGGCAAGGCCATCGCAGAGCCGGCCGCGAAGAAGCAAAAATTGTCGAAGGAGGAGAAGAAGGCGTTGATGGCCGCTCGCGCCACCGAGGAGCGTGAGCGTGGCCGAGGGGAACCACTGAGGATCCGTGAGGCTCGTACGAGGCAGCCTCCTGTGATCGATGACTCCGAGGCCGAAGAAGAGCCGGAAGAGCCTCTCGTCCGCCGGCGCTCAGCCCGGACCCGTGGGGGGTCATCCCGCGGCAGCACCACGTCCGAGACCGACGGCTGTCGATCGTCGTGAGGACAGGGAGGCCCAGCGAGCCATCTACGAGATGGACACCACTGTCCATGTCGCTGAAGGAGTACAGTTGACTGACTACCGGAATATGAAGGCCAAGCAGCTCTGAAGACTCAGATGGAGCGTGCTGCTTGAGGAGTGGTACCCGCTGCCGAGAGAAGCCCTTGTGGACAGTCGTTTCTGGCCCGTGACACAGACGTAACTCTACGAGACCTACAGACGCCGCGACCACAAGTTATTCCAGCACAACTTTCTGGATTGGCATCAGCTTGCCCTCGCAGCAGAGACAGAGATTCACCCATACTTTGAGAGGTACAGAGGTTTGGTGCAGCTGATGTCCTATGAGAGGAGTGCTTATGTGGAGGATTGGGTCCGCGTATTCTATGCCACCCTATACGTCTCTGAGGGCCGCAGGTCGATTGACTTCATGTTCATGGGCCAGCACTACCACTTGACGAGGCAGACACTGGCACAGCTGCTAGGCGTGGACCTGCACGACACTTGCGTGCATGAGAGAGTGTATGGTCAGGCAGACCCGCCGAGGAGGCCGCTCACTGGAGGAGTGGCACCAGCTTTGGAGGAGATCCGCTCTTTGTTTGGCCCGACCTTCTCTCCAGACCAGCTGAGAGTACCGGCTCTGTTGACTCCGGTTGCGCGCACAATGCACCTCGCCTTGCGCCGCACGCTATTGCCGAGGTCAGGATATCTAGAGGGGTTCACCAGCCTGCAGCAGACCCTCCTGTTCTACATCATGAACGGGATGGAGTTTGATATAGTGGACGTCCTCATATGCGAGATGGAGGATGTGATCACTGACAGAGTAGGGATGATGAGGCAGCTCGTGTATGGACACTGGATCAGCTACCTGCTCTCCATGATGGTCCCTGAGGAGTCCACCGTGCATGACCGTCTCACTGACGAGAGTGTCACACGGTTCGGTCACTACCGTGCCCCAGCTCCTGGAGACCGCTGCCTTGGCCATCCAGTCGAGCGTCAGGTCCATGCACACCTATCTGAGGAGGACTGGTCAGACCTGGAGAAGGAGGATGAGAGGCTAGCTGAGGCAGAGGCACAGGGTGAGGACTTGCAGCACATCTGGTCCGAGAGCGACACCGACGACAATGTCGAGGAGTACTTTCCACCTCCACCCTCACCCAGGCAGCACGACGCGGAGGCTGGAGGCTCTACAGTGCCACACCTACTCCACCTCCTGTCACTGAGGCACAGGTCACTCAGTTGTCATAGCTCACTTCGCTCCTGCAGCAGATGGTTGAGCAGCAGCGCCTGGACCGGCTTGCAGCTGAGCAGGCCCGAGCGGAGCAGGCCGCACGACTTCTAGAGCTCCAGCAGCAGGAGGAGATGCAGTGCCAAATCGCCCGTGAGAGGCGTGAGGACACTGATCGGCTTACTGGGCTCATAGACCAGATGCACCAGCGCTCCCTCGACCAGTAGCAGCAGATGCAGCAGGCGATGATGGGCATCCTGGGGTTGATCACCAACCTCTACACCCATACTGGGATTTCCCTCCCGTCGCAGCTGCCAGGAGTTGCTCCACCGCCACCTGTCCTCGCTCCAGCTGCCGCTCTGGTGCCGACTATGCCGATTCCTTCTATCAGCATGTCTCCACTGCTGGCTTCGGGCGCACCGATTCACTCTCCGATGCCGGCCACGACACTGCTCCAGCAGACACCGGCATCTGTCGCCAGTGCCCCTGTTCCAGCAACACCTACCCAGCAGGCACCTCCGACGGCCCCTACGGCTCCTATGGCTCCGACAGCTCCTTCCACTACTCCAGGCAGCAGCTCCGACGACAGCGACGGTGACCAGTTCGTCATCGCTCCTAGTACTCAGGGTCCTTAGGCACTCGGATCCCTTTTTGGTGTCTTGATGCCAAAGGGGGAGAAGAGTTAGAGGAGTCAGGGGGAGGAAAGCTTAGACTCAGGGGGAGTGTCTTAGCCTTAGGGGGAGTTTATTGAGTACTTTTGCCATCTTTGTAATTCGATATTATCATCTTTTGTAATTCGATAATTTTGCTACTCATTTGGTGTTTATTAAGTACTCTTAAGTTATTAATCAATTGAGCTTATTTGATGTCTATCTATATCTTGTGATCACTTTATTTTGAGCCTTCAAATTTTAAGTGTGATAATCTTGTATTCATTACATATCCGTTTAAGTTTCATTCTATCAAATTCATTACTATTGCGCTTTAATTGTTGTGTTGTCATCAATCACCAAAAAGGGGGAGATTGAAAGCATCTAGGCCCCCATGAGGTATGGTTTCGGTGATTAATGACAACCATTGGATTTTACTAATGAATTTGTGAATGCAAGGTCCCCATAATCACTCAATCAAATGAAAACAATATGTCATTGGAGACCCATATACAATTAATTTATGAGATCAAATCAATTATATGAAGACAAGAAGTGAAAGCTCTTATGTCAAAATCATTCAACTTTAAATTGACAACATTCAATGCTTGAAGATCATCAGAAATGCCTTTGCAACAAATATCAAAGAGGTCAATCGAGCAAGATACAAAATCACTTAGAAACAACTCGAAGCAAACAAAATCAACTCACCGGATCAACCGATGGTTCCAGAAATATACACATCGGTCGAGTTGGTTCAGCTGAAGATGAAGACCTCAGAACAAAGCACTCACCGGATCATTCGATGTGAATGGCTCATCTACATCGGTCCATCAGTACAGTTTGCAATATCATTGGACCAAGTGTAGCACCAGATCATCCGATGTACAGAAATATACACATCGGTCAATCACTCCAGTAAGCATCAAGTTTGAGTCAATTCTGGAGGAAGAGCCACCGGATCATCCGATGAGAAGACAAGAGCAACATCGGTCTAACAACGGTCATATCTGACACAATGACGTCATCTATAGTAAACTTGATCGATGATAACTAAAGGGGAGACATCGGATCATCCGGTGTTCACAGTAAAGTTCTGTCAGCCTACTTTTCCAACGGCTATTTCGGGGAGGCTGGCTATAAATACCCCCTAAACCGGTCATTTCGACAAGTCTTGATCACTAGACACTATCAACACATTCACAAGCGTTCAAGACCAAGAGCAATCACTTCCACATCATTTTGATCACCTATACACCAAGAGTTAGGCTAGAACTAGCTAGAGAGAGAGCTTGTGTGCCTCCATTCTGGGTGAGTGGACTCTCTAGGATAGTGAGAGAGCCTCAAGGGAGTGCCCTTGGTGTTTGTAACTGTGAGGAGACTTCCGGAGCTTGCCAAGGCGTTTGTGGAAGACCGGAGGGTCGAAGTTGTACAAGGCTTGAGCTCCACCTTGCCGAGGTTGGCAAACGGAGATGAATAGTGAAGATCCCTCGTCTCGGTGACTTGGGTGTGGCAAGACCCTTTGGTGGGTGCCACAACGTGGATGTAGGAAGATCTTGACGATCTTGTCGAACCACGGGATAAATCCTCGTGTCTCCTCGGGAGTTTGCATCCTCCTCCTTTCCCTTACGTTTATGCATTTTACATTCCGCAAAGTTCCTATTTACTTGAATGCATAGATAGTTTGCGTAGGGAATTGGGCTTTTAGGAATTAAGTTTTATTGCTTAGATTTTTTAAAAGAAGCCCAATTCACCCCCCTCTTGGGCATTCGATCCTTATAGGGACCCAATTCACGAGTGCGACATTTCAAGAATACTGTGAGGACCTTGGGATCCAAGTTTGTTACGCCTCTATCGCCCATCCCAAGAGCAATGGGCAGGTAGAGAGAGCGAACGCCGAAATTCTCAAGGGCCTCCAGACTCGAACATACTCAAGCCTCGAGAATCATGGTGTAAACTGGGTGGATGAGCTGTCATACGCGCTGTGGGCTAGCCGGACATCAACAAGCTGGGCTACGGGAGAAACGCCCTACTTCCCGGTGTACGGGGCGGAGGCCGTCCTTCCCCCAGAGATCACCATGGGCTCCCCCCGTGTCCGGATGTACGACGAAGCCATGCAGGACCAGTTTCGACGCGAGGATATCGACCTCGTCGACGAGGGCCGCATACGGTCTACCCTCCAGGATGCACAGTACAGGCAAGCGCTCCGGCGCTACCACCAGCGGACTGTGCGCAGTAGGGAGCTCAAGGTGAACGACTTGGTTATGCGACGTCTACTTTCCCGTGAAGGGACAAACAAACTCTCCGCCAAGTGGGAGGGTCCTTTCCGGGTTACAGAGGTTTGTCGCCCAGGGTGTGTTCGCCTAGCCACGGAGGATGGACAACCGGTACTCAACCCATAGAACATCGAACACCTCCGTAAGTTCTATCCATAACCAGGGTCGTTCCTCATGTAAAACCCATTCTTAACCATGAGAAGTTATAATGAAAAAGTTGTTTGCCATACCCTGGAATGCCTTGTCCATTCGAAATTATCTTATGAATGATGTCACACAATTACCATTAGCTCTACACCTAGTGTGGGTGTAGTCAATCTTTCCTTTGTCTCTGCAATAGTGGGAGCTTTGCAGTCCGTCCGTCGGCAGGCCGATTTGGGTACTTGCTCAAGCCTCCACAATGGCAGCGGAACGTGAGACAAGCGACACTAATATAGCGTAGGTAAAAGATTGACCCGAGAGCGGAATTACCTTTTTGTCTGTCATATGTGCAGGTCCCTACCGTACAACCCCTAAGCTTCTGGGCTCCACCAATTGTCGGGGACATAGCGTCGACGTCCTACCGATATCATGGGTGTTGCCGAAGCCCCTAAAAGCTCTGACAACCCCAGGGGGGCCAGGCGGTACGCCACGTCTCCTATGAAGGTCCGCCCGGCAGGGGGCCCGACGGTTCATGCCGTGTGTCACGTCTCCTACGAAGGTTCGGCCCTGTCGGAGCTTCTAAGCTCCGACAACCCCTAGGGTCCCGGCGGTGGCACCCCCATTGAGACCGTGAATGTTGCCCAAGCTCCTAAACCCCGGCAACCCAGGGGGGCGATGTTCCTGAAGCAAGTCTAGTCCCCCTTGATACGAGTACATGATCAGAGTTGCGTGCATATAACAGGGAGTAGGACACAAAAATATCGCGACCAAAGATCAAGAGGACCCCATTAAATTAAAAGATTTTCTTACAAAAGTCGGAAGCATACAAGAGGGAGCGAGAGAGGAGAGACCTAAGTTCTACGGATAGCTAAGGCGACAACTTCGGCGGCCTCCTGAACGCCCTCCCGGGCAGTGTCCAGCTCTGTCGCGATCGTCCCTTCGACTGCTGAACTCGGGGGGAAGTGGGGGTCCCAGCTCCGGTAGCATGCCAGCACGTACTCAGCGACAGTCTTGGTCAGGGACCTCCCCTCTGTCTCTAGCTGGTCGGCAACAACGTCAATCACTGCATCAAGCTTGCGGCCAATAGAGCCAAGAGTTGACAATGCATCGTGTAGATCCAGCGCCAGGTGTGCCGGACGTACAGGGCTAAGACCAAACTGTGCGAGCGCTCCATCCGCACGCTCTAGGAAGTCCCACACTTGCTGGGACTCGGACGCCCTTGAGCCCTACAACTCTTCCAGAGCCGTCCTGGTGGCTGCCAGCTCTGCACCCTCCTTTGCGAGACGCTCGACCTCCTTGCCATGCTGTTGGATTATCTTGGCGAGTTGCCGCTCGCGATCAGTGAGCTCCGATTCCCTGGCAAGGATGCGGTTCTGGCGCTCCTCCAAGTCTTCCTCCTGGCTCTGGACAGTGGCTTCCCTGGCAGAGATGTCGGTCTCCCGCGCGTTGAGGCCTTGCCCCCGCTCCCAGAGCTTGTCAGCCTCGAGCTTGTACCGCGCTTCAAGTTGTTCGTGGTGATCCGCCAAGCTCTGCTCACCTGCTGACAACTTCCGGGAGAGCTCCTATTCTCTCTTGGTCAGGTCCTCCAGCTCCTCGGCGAGCTTGGACTCACCCAATTCGAGCTCCTGTTGGCGCTTCTGGAGGGTCTCATGCCAAGCGGTTAGACCACCTTGGCGCTGGTCCGCAACCCTGTGGCATTCTACAGCTTCCTCATAAATCTTCTGGGCCTTCTGATCGAGAGCCTCGAGGGTAGCCTCCCTTGCGTCGAGAAGCCCTCTTTGTTCAGCCAGCCGGGTTTCCTCACCCCTGACCAGTTCTTCACGATCACGGAGCCCCTTACGCTCCTCCTCCAAAGACTTGAGGCGGTGCTCGAAAGACGTGATGACTTGACGAAAGCTGGAGCGAGCGTTGTCAATGGCTAGCTCCAAAGGAATGGGCGCTGGACCAGATAGGGGCACTCCAGCCCCCGTCTCCATCAAGTCGCCCACCGTCAACCGGGAGGGACTACCTTGTGAAGGCGGCGACACTTGTGGGCTCAAGACGCCTGAAGCCTCTACCGGACCCTCCGGTACAACCGCGAATGTTTTTGGCTCCATACCTGTTGCCTGAAAAGCGAGGAGTGTGCCCAGAGCCTCCGTGGCAGGAAACACGTCCACGGGCACGACGGGTGCCGCTGTTGAAGGCACTGGGGTGGGAGCCGATACTCCGACCACCGTCGGGACAGCCTCCCCAGTTGCTGCAACAGTAGGTAGGGGGGCCGACTCCTCTACCGCCCCCGACTCGCTGGTCGGAACCTCCTCAGCGCCTGACAAGGGGGCCGGCCCCTCAGCTACGTCCGGCTGAGGCGTCGGGACCCCCTCAGGAGAAGCCGCGGGAGCTGACTCCTCAATGGCACCTGGCACCAAGGGCTGGGATACCGGCGACTCCCGGTCCAGCTGGAGCTCTAGAACCCCCTCAGAAGATGGCGCGGGAACCATCTGCTCGGCGGCCCTCAGCACAGAGAGCGGAGTTTCCGCCAACTCTTGAGCAGGGCCAACGTTTAGCATCTCCACCTCTAGAGGAGCCTCGGGGGCCACTGGCTCCGCCGCTGGAGCATCGTTCGCCACCACATCAACAGCCAGAACCTCCGGATCGGCCGCAGTCGCGCTTATGGTTGGAACAACCCTTGTCTCGGCCGGGGCCACCATCGTCGCATGGGTAGGTGCAGGAGTAGGAGCTGAAGCACCTACCTGCTCGACTCCCTGTGATGCCGGGGGTACGGTGGTTGCCTCGCTATCCTTGGAAGCACTGTACAACCAAGAGAGAAAAGTTTAAAGGAAGACCTTGACCCGAAGAGGGTTCGAAGCGGGGAGCTCGGTTTCTTACCTCGGCAAACCCCAGGTGCCGCGGAGACGGAGCGGTTTTGGGGCAGGGCCAGAGCCAGTGCCTGGAGGACCCGACGTGGCCGGAGCCTCAGGCCTCTCAGGAGCTTGACTAGGAGCCGGAGCTGGGACCTCCCTGGCCGGAGCAGCACCTATTTGAAGGGAGCCTCCGGAGCTTGGTCTTGTACTTTGCACCGTGGCGGGAGGTGGCCCCCCGGAGTTGGAGCTTGCAGGAGGCCCTGGAGCCGAATGGGGTAGCTCGCCAGAGGTACTGACGTGACTTCCGTCACCCCGCACTAGTTTCCTCTTGCGGTTGGAAGGCCCCTCTGAAGCTTCGCTCTTGCCGGAGCTGACGACTCCGCCCCCCTGGGCAGAGGGAACTGGGACTGGACCCCCGTAGGTTCTCGGGGCGCTGGTTGCTGGAGGGGCTCTCCTAGCCGCAATACCTATGTCATCCAGCCTTGGCAGCAGTTTCCGGAGCTCCCGGCAGAAATCAGGAACCATGTTCAGGGGTGTATAGGATGTTGGAGGCTCAAGAGACTCGAGTGAGATATTGGGCTTGCTCTGGAACTTCTTCAACAAGTCCTTCAGCGATTCGTCTTTTACCTGGGTGCTCGCATCACGCGGTGTGAATGTCCACCCCACCCGTTCCCTGAACTTCAGTGGCTCCCACCTGTTCCTCAGGAAGTTCACGAAGACCATCTGGGGGGTTATTCCACCATCTACACAGCCCTCAATCCTAGCCACAACGGGCTTGTATGCCGCCGGCAGCTCTGGGACCTCATTACAGAGGTCCATGTCCACGTTCAGAAGGCCCTCAGGCAGCTCCAGCTTCTCGTGCCAGTCCACAATGATGATCACCCACTCCTTCTTCCACTCATCCCATTTACTGGAGGAAAAGGTGTCCAAGTACTTGAAAGGGGTCCGCTTCCGCTTCACGAAGTAGTACATCCCGATCAACTCGTTCACCTTCCCAGTAGTCTGTAGAGTGAAGATATTTTGGAAGAGCTCCAAACTGGGTCGTACCCCCACCCACATTTCACAGAAGTGGGTAAAGATAGCGACCAACAAGATGGAGTGGGGCCCGAGGAAGTGTAGTTGGATGTCGCAGAACTCCAGCAAGGTCATCAAAAAAGATGAAAAGGGGGGAAGCACACTGACCATGGCGTACCCCTGGAAGAAGACCATGTCACCGACATTCTTCTTCTCGAAAGGGAGTTCGCCGGTGCGGATCCTACCGTCAAAGGACTCATGGGACCATCCCATGTAGGACCAGAACTTCTTCAGCCCCTTCTCGGTCTTGATCTTGCTAGCAGGAAGACCCAACTCCATGGCGGCAAGTTGGAGGTCGGAAAGGTTGGATGGGCAAAAAGTTAGGGTTTGAAGCTGTAGGATGTGAGAAGGCAACAAGGGCTCAAAGTACGGACGCAAAAAGAGGGGTGAAGAGTATGAGACTTATGCTAGTCTCTTCTTAAGTACGGGCCCGTGGCCTTGGGAAAGAAACCGTTGGCACCAAGGTATTGGGCTACCAGCCTTATGACTCATGGACCAAGAGCCCGAACAGGCAGGGTGGCCAAGCGGCCGCCTCAAGGTAGCTGTTTCCGTAGGGGAGAGTTCAAAACTCTAGCATGGAGACGTAATGGGTGTGTGGAATCGAAACAAATTTTGTATTGGGAACCGACGCCTATTAGTGGAGCAATATCCGCGGACAAAGATTTTGTCCGCCGCATTGAAGGAATCCTTTAAAGCCGCAACACGGGGATTCAGAATGGCCCCACCACAGGTACAACTACCTCTCCAAGGAAGTTCCTCCCCGAGGTGGGCTCGGGGGCCACTGTCGGTGCGTGGCAAACCGGGTATCCCTGGGTACAGGGATAAAAGAACATTGTGCCCACCGCCCACCGGGGCGAGGCCTGACATGGGCCCAGAGCGCTACGTGACAAGTGGAATAGTAGCGTCTCCCGTCGAGGGAAAGTCCAGCGCCTCCACGCCGACCGTGCCCCTGGGCCCACCACCTCGCCGGGGAATGATCCGGCGAGGCCGCTAGAACGGCGACTCCGGACCTCCCCACCTGAGAAAAGGGTCCGATATTGCGACAATCCCGGCAGCTCCAGATCCAACCTCCTGGACCTGGACGTCCCTCTGAGGGTCCGACGCCGCCAGCTTCTGGAGCTCTGGACCCAACCACCCGGAACTGGGCATCCTGCTTAGGTAAGGTCCGGAGGTGCCACGTGTTAGGTGGCACCGAGCCTGAGCTTTCCCACGGAAGGCCCTTCTCGGAGCAGGGAGGCGTGCCCGGGACGCCAAATCTAGGATGCGCATGTTCCCTAGACGAGCGGGAGATCGCACTCATAAGTCAAGTGGACTGTGGTCGGTCTTGTCATGACTGGTCAAAGCCGAACTACTATGTACGGCGGACCAATAAGGAGCCCCGACGGGACAGACAAGACATGGCCAACCATGATGAGAAGACTATTTGTAGCCCCGCAGCAGGGTATGGGCAGGCGGCACATTGAAGCCGTTGTCAGGGGAGATCCCAGATCTTAGGGAGGATTTGGTATGCCCGGGGCCATTTGTCGGGCCTTGGGCCCCATTTGTAAGCTGCTTGACCTTGGACTATAAAAGGATCGAGCAGCCACCGAGTTAGACAACTTCGCTCAGGCTTAGATACAGACTCAAGGAACACAACACACAAACCACTGTGGAGTAGGGTATTACGCTTAGGCGGCCCGAACCACGTAAATCTCTCGTGTTCATCGTCCATCGTGTTTGATCTTGCTAGGACTAACTCCCCGATAACACATCGAACCTCCACGGACCAGTCTTGAGTAGGTCTGGGAGAGGTGTCAGTTAGACACCTCGACAGATATGAACACTGTAAACCTGTTGATGCATTTGTAAACTTCCTACCACTTGTAATAGTTGCACTCTCTCATCCAGATTATTTTATTTGTCATCGATTAGTTCAAAAATAAACTAGTTATGAGTCAAATAAAAAGATCCAAAAAGAGTACTAGAGTTTGTGCATTACTAACCAGAGCCTTACATCATTGGGTTCATACCAGCATTATTTATTTTTTAGTCTTTGCATAGGTTCAGTGACGAAATATGGAGCCCAGTCTCAGATTTGAGGTGCTTCTCATTGATATCCCACTTGTACCTGTAAAAACATCGGCACATAAAAAATACAGAAGGTGTCAGTCGGTCATCGGTGGCCGGAAAGACGTCATCGGTCGCGGGGGCGCCGAGAGAAGCTTAGGCTTTTGAGCGGCGTAGCTTGCAGGGCCGCCGCCATTGTTGCCGTGTGTGTTTTTTGGCTCCCCTGCGTGCCTAATCTAGATTTTTTTATTTTAGCATTATTAATTTATTATTTAATATTAATAGCATCCGAAATTTTGTTTTTGCAAAACTATCATCCCTGCCGTCCACGGTGTGGTCGACTTGCCACGTGGGAGGGTAGCCGTCCACGGTGTGGACCGTGCCACGTGGCAGCACATGTGACAGTCTTAAAAATTCCAGTTTTTATTCATTTTTGTGCGCCCATTTTAAAATACTTAGAGACATATATTGGAAATATTGTTATTGAAAGAAATGTAGTATACAATGTGTAATACAAATTTCTAAATAATAAAATTTCCAAAATATGTATCTAGGTATTTTAAAATATCCGTTTAAAATTGAATAAAACTCAGCAAAATTGGGCTACAGAGGCAAATTTGCTGAGTTCAATCACTTTTCAACGACTATTTTAAAATAACTAGAACTATATTCATTAAATTATAATATTGGATAACTGTAAAACAATATTTATTAAATTTTATTCAATAATAATATTTCAAAAATATGTTTCTAGGTATTTTAAAATAGGTGTACAAAAGTGAATGAAACTAAGAAAATTCGGCTTGCAGAGGCAAATTTGTTGTGTTTAGTCACTTTTAAATGGTTATTTTAGAATACTTAGGGACATATTTTAGAAACGTGGTTATTGAATAAAATGTAGTAAAGGTTTTTATCTATAGTTATTTCAATATCATCATTTTTTAAATTTGTATCTATATATTTTAAAAGGACCGTCGAAATGTGACTAAACTCAGCGAATTTGCCTCTGCAGCCCAATTTTGCTGAGTTTTATTTAATTTTGAACGGCTATTTTAAAATAGCTAGAGACATATTTTGGAAATATTGTTATTGAGGAATTTATAGTACACATTGTGTACTACATTTTATTCAATAACAACATTTCCAAAATATATCTTTAAATATTTTAAAATGGGCGCGCAAAAGTGAACAAAAACTAGAATTTTTGGAACTGCCACATGGGCTGCCACGTGCTAGTTTTGCAAAAATAAAAATTCGGATGCTATTAATATTAAATAATAAATTAATAATTCTAAGATAAAAAATCCCTAATCTAACTAGCTAGCCCATTTGGAGATGTGTTGAGATTCCCTGACACTCAAGTGTCTCTCGAGACAGCGGCCTGGCCCACTTGCACTCTCGCGGCCCGAATGCATGCCCGAGGGCGTCGGATGAGGAAGACACACGGTGCGCGGCCGAGAACGGTTCGTGGGTCTCGAGGCCCATGGGCTTTGTTTGTTTGTTTTTCAAGGACTTGGGCTTTGTTCGTTGAAAGATGGCTACCGTTCAAGGATTGGAAATTCTGGATTTTTTGGGGAATGAATTCGAACAGCCCAAAATCCTTTTTTTAGAAAAATGAAAAGTCCAAAACCTGTTCTGTTTGTCTGCACTAGAGGTAGAGCTAGAGCTAGCTTATACAGTACTCCTAGAAGCAGCAGAAACAGCTAGTAGCTCTGTACTTAAACAAACAGGTCCATCAAGCATTCAAGCCCAGGGGAGGAATTTGCCAGAAGGAAGCAAGACAGCGATATCCGCATAAAGGGTGGAAATGTAAAAATGAAATGGAAAACAGAAAGGAGATGATAAGATAAAGATGGATTAGAGTGGTGGCTTTCGTGTGGCGAGCGTGCTTATCTCGCACATCTCTACCGTTTTTAATGTATTCATTCACTCTCTCTAACAACAGAGGAGGTGATGCTTGCCGATTCAGCAATCACTAGGAGGACCTGATGCTGCCTGCATGCAGCATGCCGCCTTCACCACGGATCATCCATGGAGATCGTATCATCCCCTCTCTCTCTCTCGGTCTCTCTCGCGCCCGACTCGACTGACCTAATAAATCTGTTGACCTGCTGCTACTTTTCTCATACATGGACCCTTTATTTTGAAGCTTGCATCGATCCTGCCTCTCGGTGGTCTCACATCTTCCCTTCCCACGAAAGTTCCTGTCGTCTGCTCCAATGAATTAAAGCCCTTTTCTTCTCTGTTTTTATTTTCTCAAAAAAGAAAGAAATCGAAAATGCGAAGAAAATTAACATTAAAGGGATGCAGGCACCAGGCAGCATGAAGTTTGCTGCACTGGTCTTACTTTCCTTTTCCATTATTATCTTGTGTGCATTGGGACACCGCCCTACAGTAATGCTTATGCTGATGCGTCATCTACTACTGAGTTATTGGATTTTTGACAAGCCACAACCATGGATGCGCATGTCGTCTAGGTAATGCCTATAGATGCCACATGCCATTATTCCAATGAAGCAGCTACGCCTAACTTTTTTTTTTGCTCCAAGCAGCAGAGAGAGGGGGAGAGAATTCTGAATCATAAATTCCTTCTGTCTCTAAAACTTTATCGTTTTGTGGTTCAAAAATAAACTACAAAATGATAAACTTTTAAAAGCGGAGGGTATGATGTATGGCTTGGACGATCTGCTCTAAAAGACAGCGGAGAGGTAGCTTTTTCTAGTCCATGGCTGTGGTGGATCGTATACAATCGGCCAGCACAAAATGGGTGCCACCTTGCGATACCGGAAACAACCGGAGAGGAGAGGGCACAAAGACATTAGCTTTTTCCACTAAAGAAGCACTGGATCATGGAGTGGAACCCCCACTCATGGCTCATATTGTGAGTGTGCGTGTGTGTTGCCAGTTGCCTGCACGCATCGGAGACTAATAATAATACAGCAACACCTGATGCAGATGCACAGCAGACCTCAGCTTCTATAAAACGGGCCACAAGCTAGCGTGTGTCCGCCACACTGCCTCTTCTCTACTCTATACATACTTCATTACTCAACTGCTTCCATCGTCTATCGATCTGTGCTAATACTGCTAGTTTGTTGTCTCTAGCTAGCTACAACGAAACTAAAACTGCTAGCTTCCATCGATCGAGTGATAATTAAGAGATGGCCGTGAACGCCAAGCTCGACGTGGAGAACCCGGCGGCCATCATCATCTCGGGTGGTGGCGATGATGACGACCTGGGGCAGCGCGCCAACTGGCTGCGCGCGGCGGTGCTGGGCGCCAACGACGGCCTCGTGTCCACGGCGTCGCTGATGCTCGGCGTGGGCGCCGTCAAGGCCGACGTCCGCGCCATGGTCATCTCCGGGTTCGCCGGCCTCCTGGCCGGCGCCTGCAGCATGGCCATCGGCGAGTTCGTGTCCGTCTGCTCCCAGCGCGACGTCGAGATCGCGCAGCTGGAGCGCCACGGCAAGCGCGGCGGCGAGGAGGAGAAGGGCCTTCCCAGCCCCGCGCAGGCCGCGGCGGCGTCCGCGCTGGCCTTCTCCATCGGCGCGCTTGTGCCGCTGCTGGCCGCCGGCTTCATCACCGACTACAGGCTGCGGATCGCCATGGTCATCGCGGTGGCGACCGCGACGCTGGGCATCTTCGGGTGCGTCGGAGCGGTGCTGGGGCGCGCGCCGGTGGCGAGGTCCTGCGCGCGGGTGGTGATCGGAGGGTGGGCGGCCATGAGCCTCACCTTCGGGCTCATGAGGCTCTTCAGAGCCAGCGGCATATGATCGAGTGAGGCCGGCCGGCGCTCACGCATTTGGTGTGCCCTCTGCCCTGCCCTGCTTGATCCTGCCTGCTGCTTTCTGTGCTTGCGTACGTGCATCTACTAACCATACATGATGCACGCGATCTCCATCCCATGTTCTCATCGTCATGACGCCGTGTAGTCGGTCATCGTTTCATTTCCATGTCATGTAATTCCCATCTCGTGGCCTTAATTCGCCATGCCACGCTAATGTAATCGTATTGTCGTCGTGCTTGATTTTACTCTACTGCCTGGCAGCTCAAGCTAATAATAAAGGATTACTACTATATATCGTACGTCAGTAGCATGCATGCAAGTTACTCTACTGCTTTTTCCTCACACACACACAAAAAAAAAAAATTACTGCTTGGAAGTTATTAGTCCTGCTCCTGGGTGTATAGCTTTGGTCTGCTCTCTTCAAGTGCCAGCAACTCGAGGTGCGACGAGTGAGTGCTGACAAACATGAGATCTGCTGATGGGTCCACAGCCCACTGGAACATTGACAAAACTAAGCTTTTGAGGCCTAAACAATGAATCGATCATGCCTTGTGCCACCCAGACCCAGCCGCTCGCTGGTGCTGACTGGCCGGCCTGGAGTAGTATTATCATCTCTTCTTCCTGGTGCCGTCTCTTCCTACCGGTCGAGGTCACTATCTCACTAGACAAACTGCTCCTGCCTCTCTCTCTGATCTGATCCGATCCGAGCTTAGCGGCCGCTCAAATGGGTTGGCGGTTTTCATTCCCGACCAAGTGTTGTCGGAGACGGAGGGCGCCTGGCTCGGCTCTCTGTAGCCAACAGGTTCAGTTGATGTCATGTACTGTGACATACTTCTTCAGACTTCAATGAACTATAAAACGATAAACTTTTTGAAACGGAGGAAGTACCTTCTCAATTGCTAAAAAGTTGTCGCAAACCGCAAATTTTTAAGGACGGATGTAGTACGTGAGGTAAGGAGCAATTGTCAGATGCAGAGACTAGAATGAAGGACAACAGCTTCTCTCGTCACAAAAGCTTGCTGGCCGCGCACGCACTACTCTACTCATGGATGATTAGAGCAGGTCCGGCCCAAGGTAGAGCATTAGGTCGAGACAGTCACTGAAGTGCTTTGCCGTTTTGGTGTGATAGCGAATATTGATGGACAAGGTGACCGTCTAAGAGCTATCCTTAACGATTAATTTGTGCCGACTGCTAAACACATGACTTAATTTCTTCATTAACTGACGTCATTCCTGTAGTTAATGTTGCAGGTATTTATCATTGGGAAATGGTGTCATATGTTATCGTCAAAAAAATGGTGTCATGTGTCGAGCTTTTTTTTTCTTTTCGTTTGCGGCTTCAGTCTACTGAAATTTTGCAGTACTGCACCTACTATTAGGAGTTGCTGACGTATGGGCCCAATACCCCTATGGCCCATGCGCCAGTGACTTCGATACAAAACTGAGGATTTGAGATTATTCAAGCCCAGCCTGTCTCAAACACATCTAGAGTTGCGGTTCCATCTTCCATGTGCATACTTCCTCGTAACATATAATTGCGGCCCACCCAAGCATGCAGCGGCCCAAACACATCTCTACCTCCACAATGCACAAATCGTGTGCCACGCTCAAATATGATGTAAAAGCCAATAAGATATTATCACAAAGCATGTGCCACTCAATAGGTTCCACTTATTCGTAATAATTCATAGAAAGCAAATCATACAGTCCGGATAGTGGCCAACAATTAGGAATATCGCATGCAGTTTCAATTTTCCGCTTGTAATTACGAAAAAATACCAAAGTTGCCGGTGTTCTACTGCCTCAAGCTTTGCAAAATATACTGCGCGTACAGGTCCCTGAGATCAAATCAAGAAAGATGTGTTAATGCAAGCTCTGAAGCATTCACACCACAAACTAAGGTAAATTTTTTTTTTGTAACAAAGTAATAAAACGTTGAGTGTTGGAGTGTGTAATTGAGCTTACATGGAGTACTGAATGGCCTCACGAGCAGCAGTAGCAGGCAAGAAGGCATCAACAGCGACCTCTTTGTTCTCATTTTTCTTGTCTGTAAAAAGATAGTGCTAAGGATGCTAACAAATATACCTCTGATCATTGCAAATATGCTTATAGCAATAGATGAATTGTAAAGGATACAATCTTCAAAGAAGCGCTTGATCTCTTGCAGACGGTGGGGAGACAGCTCACTGATGTCACTGTAGTCACGGTATTCAGGGTCATCAGCACATACTGCTATGATTTTGTCATCCTTTTCACCCTGACAACATCCAATCGCTATCACTGGTTAGATGAAGGAGGTTGAAGCAGGTTATTTCCTCCTCTTTTACCACAAAGTACAAGGTAGCATGAAATACCTGGTCAATCATGGGCATCAAACCAATCGCCCTTGCTCGGAGGAAGGAACCAGGAATGACAGGCTCCTGTAAGAGACGAGATATAAAATCATCAAAAACAAAAACAACGATCATTACTAGATACTGGCACTGCTTTCTGTAAATACACTAGATTCTTCGCAAATGTAATAAGACGACACAGAACAAGTGGGATAATGAGACCAACTGACCTGCATCAGGACCAAAACATCCATTGGGTCATTGTCTTCACAAAGAGTCCTTGGAATGAAACCATAGTTGTGAGGGTATACAACTGATGAATACAGGACTCGATCAACCTGCCAAATTATAGCACAATAAACAAAATACAATATGATGTCAGAAAAGAATAACAAATAAACTGTTAAGCTTTGTTAGTGCAGATTTCAATCAGCCAGGCAAATAATTGTGTAGTACAGTAAGAAAAGTAAATAATACTATGATGCTACGTGCTCCTTATACAATACACTAAGATGCTAACCAAGACATGCTGTTCTTATGTAGATAGAAAGTTTATTTCAATGGTAACCGGGTCGGGTGTGTTGAGCCATTGAGGCTGGGGCGAGAGTGAAACACACATAAGCAACATAATATGACACTAACAAACGCGGATCCATGACATAGTATGCAACAGAGAACACACACAGAAGCACCCTTAAAGTGCATAGATCCATAGACACGGACGCCTAGGATAGAACCTGATGATGAAGGTGCAATCCAGAATGAGAATATACCTTAATCAATCCAGTTTTCTTGTCAAGCTCATATTTAACTTTGCTCCCCTTTGTGATCTCAACAACCTGCATATATAGTGGTGTATATGAACCATTGTGATGTAGTCACTGTCTCAAATCAAATATCATCGATAAGCATCATGACCAAAACAACATGATGGACTTGTTAGTTAACAACAAGGAAATTAGTCAATTACTGTCGATAGAGTAATGTAACATGATGTTGTAGAAGAATGAAATGGTAAGCAAGGTAAAAGTATTAAAGCCACATCTCCTGGAGTTTGAAGACAGGAAATCCTAGCTGAAGCAAATAAAAAAATGAACGCTGATGCTTACAACATTGAACACAGCAGGAGCTCCAGGTCCTGCACAACGAAATAAATGAAACATATTGATGAAAAGTGTTAGCAAAGCCGGGGGTGGGGAAGGAAAAAGGATGGTTCAGTTGAGTTAGTTACCGATCTCAAGATCATGCCAGGGATGAGCAGCTACGGATCTCCTGGACAGAGAAGACAGGATCCTTTCATTGAGCTTAGGGGCCCGCTTGGGCTGGTCCTCGGAAGCAGCAGCAGTCTTACCCTCTTGACTCATCCTCCTGCGGAGAGGAATCGCAGTCCCGTCAGATCGGGAGCGCCAGTCCCGTCAAAGAAGTGAAGAAATCAGATCGGGAGCGGCAGATCGGCGCAACAAAGAACACGGATCGGGAGCGGCAGTCCCGTTAAAGAAGTGAAGAAATACGATCCCCTTGCGACGAATAAAAGAAAGACTGCGCGAGACAAAACGGGAGCCAGCTGGTATGGATCCCTTATTACCGAGAGGGGCGGCGGTCGAGTAGAAGGGAAGGATGCGCCGCCGCTGCGGCTGCGCTGCCGGGAGAGAGAGAGAGAGAGTGAGAGAGACCCACTTCAGTTTCAGATTTGATGAGTTTGGGAGAGACGACTAGCGTGACGCGACGGGGGCTCGAAGGTAAAGCATCTTTCTGCAGACGTACGAATGAGACCCACCTGTCAGTCTTTTTCTTTTTAGCAACACCACTGCTGCTCTTTTCTACTACGAGACGGCCGGCCCTGATGCCCCTCAACGAATCAGATATTCTCTGTTGAAAGTAGAATTGAACATAGGGAATAAAATTTGAGAGACTTGCAAATGATTCAACTATGTTTCATTTATTTATTCATCTTCTATTTATGCATTGCGAGGGAGCATAACGAGGAAAGACGCGACCCTGCAGAAGGAGGCGCGACAGTTGTCGCGCATCACAAGTGATCATATGAAAAATATTTTATAACACTCCCCTTTGAACACTTGACCTCCTTGTTGAATGAAGTATTTTTGAAAAACCCAGTAAGAAAAATCAGAAGATATATAATTGAATGCTTGTGTAAAAAATTCTGAAAATATTATTAAAACAAGAGAAAACACAACATTTAAATATCATATTGTTTTTATATAAAAAACCCTGTGGGGAAAATAAGAAAACAGACATTATCTTGCATCCTCATTGTGTCATTAAAACTTATTGTGAGAAAACTTTTAAATGATACCGCAAGTAAACTCACGGAGTTCCACCTGTCCGTGTTGAAGACCTCCGAAGGCTCCACATGTCCTGCAGCACTGGACCCGCCTCCCACATTAGGATAGCTCCAGCGTTGCTACGTGTAAAGCAATATCAGATCTAACCCTTTGTACAGGAAAGCTCCGGTCATGCCACATATCCAGTGGCCTCGGACCTAACCCCCAGTCGAGAGAAGCTCTGGTGTTGCCACGTGTATAGCGGCTCTGGACCTGCCTCTCCACAGAGGGAAGCTCCAGAGCTGCCACGTGTCAAGCCTCCGGACCTAAACCTGCAACGAGAAGACTGCCGGATCTCCAACGGTATGGGCATTCAAGAGACAGTTAAAACAACCGTTACAAGACCTGATCACGTGACATTAATGTTATGTTAATGACACATGATCAGAGAATCTTTAGTACTGGTAACGTTGCCATTAAGGCACATTACAGACTATTAATCATGCTTAATACATACAAATCGTGTATTACGTAATTAAAACAGCTGGGGCCACATGTCGGGCCAGGCTGACAATGTAACGGTCAGTTCTTGGATTATAAAAAGGTTGTGCCGCACGGTACAAAGGACAGACACTCTGAACCTCAAGCAACTACATACTGAACCACCCGTAGAGTAGGGTATTTGAAAGTGCATCTAGGCATTCCTTGTGGGTTTTGATTGATTTATGACAAACAAATGAGATCCTAACAAAATTGTTGAGATGAGCGCATGTTTTAATAAAATTATGAGGAAAGTGCAAAAAGAAAGGAGAATGAAGATCTATATGGAAAAGAGCTCAAGAGCTGAATAAAATATTATTGTGTATGGAGTGTGTTGGAGAAACACACCTCAAGAGCTCAAGCACAAGAAATCTCATTCACTGCACAATTCACAGGAAAAACGGACTAGTTTGATATGACCACGGACTAGTCCGATATGTCTCTGACTAGAAACAGACAAGTCTTCCTAGTGTGGACTTGTCCGCAAGTACACCAATTTTCACGACACCGGACTAGTCCGATAACACCACGGACTAGTCCGATATCTTCCTGACTAAAACGGACAAGTCCGCCTCAGTGCAGACTTGTCCTTAGGACTTCACACTTTGCACAGAAACGGACAAGTCCGATATCACCACGGACTAGTCTGAAAACCCTCTGACAAAAATCGTATAAGTCCTCCAAGTGCGAACTTGTCCTCAATTCTGCATGAGGATCATCACATCGGACTAGTCTGATATGTGCCGGACTAGTCCGAACACTTCTAGAGACCAAATCGAACTAGTCCGCTCATTTTCGGACAAGTCCGTTATATCAGATAACTTAGGGTTTCTCACACGCCGCACACCGGACTAGTCCGGAGTCCACCACGGACTAGTCCGGACACCGCAAATCCTAACGGTAAATTTTGGAAACCCTAGTATAAATAGAGGTGTACGGCCCTACAACCATACATCTCGACCCCCTGCGTCGTCACACCTTCCAAGAGCCTAGAATACACGTCCTTCCACACAATCTAACCCTAGAAAGATCAAATCTTTGAGGATTAGTCATTAATCAAAGGAAAGACTCGTTCTACACGTCTTGAGCTCTTGGGTTTGAATCTCTCGCACACTCTCGTTGTTTTGTTGCATATCTTTCGAGTGTGTTTGGTGATGTTTTCAATTGTAAATCTTGGGGAGCCCTCAACTTGTGAGAAGGCCCCTTGAACATGGTGATTTGCCCCCTTTGTGATTAGTGGAAGAAAATCAGCCTCCATGGCGATTCGACGAGGGTAGGGTTGGTGAATACCCGGTCCTCCGTGGACTCCTCAACATGGAAGTAGATTTCCTTTGTGGAATTGAACCACAGGACAAAAATCTTGTGTCACACTTATTCTTACTATTCATCACATTCTAGGGTTTACTCGATCTTGTACAACTTACGTTAAAACATTGAAACCAAAGTTAGTTTGTGCAATACCAAGTTTCATTGACGTAATACATTCAAGTTACAACTTAATTTCCGCTGTATAGAGCACTTGAATTGAGATCATTGATCAAACTTGATCAATCTAGTCCGCACACACCGGACTAGTCCTCACCCTATCGGACTAGTCCGATTTATCTATATTTGATCAAGTTGCTAAGTGTTTCAGGATCCGACAAAAGTTCAAAAAGTCTATTCACCCTCTCTCTAGGCTACATTCAATTGGTATCAGAGCATGTTTCTTCAAAAGAGACTCACCGCTCGAAGAAAATATGTCGGACATTAAGGATGTTCACAAGAACTTCAAGCAGGAGAAGGGTGACGATCAAAAGACTCAGAAGTTGGAGAAGCTCCTCGACGCCATCCAAGACTGCGAGGATGATGATGAGGAGATGCTAGAATTAAAGGCACTCCTAAGGAATAAGGCACTATCCCCAAAATGGAAGATGAAGATCGAGGATGAAAAGAAGAAGACGGGGAGTAGTCACACCAACTACTCCCGATATCTTTTTAATTATGATCGATTAAATTTCAACAATAATAGTTACTTATCAATTCCTCTAGGGAAAGTGAATGTAGCCTAGAGAGGGTGAATAGGCTTCTTGAACTTTTATCAGATCCTGAAACACTTTGCAACTTGATCAAATACAGAGAAACCAGACTAGTTCGGTAGGGTGCAGACTGGTCCGGTGTGTGCGGACAAGATTGATCAATGATTTCAATTCAAGTACTCTATGCAGTGGAAATTAAGTTGTAACTTGAATGTATTACATCAATGAAACTAGGTATGACAAAAACTAACTTTGGTTTCAATGTTTTAACGTAAGTTGTACAAGATCGAGTAAACCTTAGAATATGATGAATATTAAGAACAAGTATGAAACAAGGTTTTTATCCCGTGGTTCAATTTCATAGAGGAAATCTACATCCACGTTGAGGAGTCCACGGAGGACCGGGTCTTCACCAACCCTACCCTCGTCGAATTGCCACAGAGGTCGATTCTCTTCCACTAATTACAAAGGGGGGAAATAATCGTGTTCAAGGGGTCTTCTCACAAGTTGAGGGCTCCCCAAGATTTACAATTGAAAACACCACCAAACACACTCGAAAGATATGCAATAAAACAACAAGAGTGTGTGAGAGAATCAAACCCAAGAGCTCAATATGTGTGAAATAAGTCTCTCCTTTTGATCAGTGCTAATCCTCAATGATTTGATCTTCTTTTGGTTAGAATGTGTGGAGAGATGTGTTTTTAGGGCTCTTGGGAGGTGTGACAGCGCAAGGAATCGAGAGCTATGGCTGTAGGGACGTACACCTCTATTTATACTAGGGTTTTCAAAAGTTACCGTTTGTGTTTGCGATGTCTGAACTAGTCCGTGGTGGACTCCGGACTAGTCCGGTGTGCTTCGTGTGGGAAATCCTAAGTGTTCCGAATTATCGGGCTTGTCCAGAAATGAGCGTACTAGTCCAATTTGGTCTATGGAAGTGTTCGGACTAGTCCGACACATATCGGACTAGTCCGTTATGGTGAACCTCACGTAGAATTGAGGACAAGTCTGCACTTGGAGGACTTGTCTGATTTTAGTCAGAAAGTTTTCGGACTAGTCCGTGATGATATCGGACTTGTCCGGTGTTGTGAAAAATTGTGCGGCTAAGTACAAGTCCGAACTTTGCAGACTTGTTCGATTTTAGTCAAAGAGATATCGAACTAGTCTGTGGTGTTATCGGACTAGTGTGGTGCTGTGAAAACTAGTGTTCTTGCGGACAAGTACGCACTGGAAAGACTTGTCCGTTTCTAGTCAAAGACATATCAGACTAGTCCGTGGTGATATGGGACTAGTCTGTTTTTCCTGTGAATTGTGTCGTGAATGAGATTTCTTGTGCTTGAGATCTTGGGGTGTGTTTGTCCAACACACCCAATACACAATAAATTATTCTATTCAACTCTTGAGCTCTTTTCTTTTTGATTCCCCATTCTCCTTTCTTTTTGAGCATTTCTCCTAGTTTCCTTAAAACCTGCGCTCATCTCAACAATTTTGTTAGGATCTCATTTGTTTGTCATAAATCAAACAAAACCCATAAGGGATGCCTAGATGCACTTTCAGAAAGCACCTTTCTTTGATGGCAATGATTATTCTATGTGGAGGCAAAATATAAAATTGCATCTCATATCACTTAACCCTAGCATGTGGCGTATAGTGTGTACAGGGATAGATATCTCGGATGACGATGAAGAGCTGACACCAAGCCAAGAACAAGCTATCTATCGGAACGCTCAAGCTGGAGCTGTCATAACATCGTCATGGACTCAAAATTGCAAAAGAGATATGGGACACATTACAAACTGCACATGAAGGTGATCGTCATGTGCGAGAAGCCAAGATTGAAATGATTGAAGGCGAATTGGGAAGATTCGCTATAGAAGAAGATGAGTCACTGCAAGATATGTACAATCAATTGAAGAACCTCATCAACAAAGTTCGAGCATATGGAAGCAAGAAGTGGAATGATCACGAGGTCGTAAAGCTAATTCTTAGAGCTTTCATGCCTCGTAACGTAACCCTATGCTCAATGATTAGAGAAAGCACTGGGTATCGGAAAATGACCCCGGATGAACTTCTTGGGAAAATCATCAACTCTGAGATGATGGAAAAGCAAGCCAAGTACGTCAAAGAGATTGCCAACCTTACCTCAGCAAAGAAGAAATGAGTTTCTTTGAAGTCCACTTGTAAACCTATATCAAAAGAAGCTCGAGAAGCTCAAGAGGAAGATGACAGCGACGATGAAAGCAGTGATATAGATGAAGAAGATATGATCCTATTGATGAAGAAATTCAAGAAAATGATGAGAAGAAGACAAGGTGGTAGACCAAATGGAGGAAGACAATGGGACAAGCCAAGACCAAAAATGAGGCGCGCTTGGTATAACTGTGGAGAATACGATCATTTCATAGTTGATTGTCCTCATGAAGAAAACAAGAGGAAGACCAAGGACAACAAGCCTCAACCCAAGAAGATGTTCAAGAAGAAGAAACAATTCGGGCAGGCGCATCTAGGGAAGGAGTGGGACTCCAATGATGAGTCCTCATCCGAAGAGGAAGAGGAGATGGCTACCGTAGCCATCAAGAAGACAACCAAGAAATCCACTCTCTTCCCAACCATGGGCGCATGGAAGGACGACGACAACACATGTCTAATGGGGAAGGAAGGTAAAAGAAAGGTAACAACTAAATCTTCCTCTTCACATTCTTTTTCTAGCGATAATGATAATTCTAGTGATGATGAAGATATGCTTGTTGGCTTAGATAAGAAAACTGCTACTAAAATGAAATTCTTGATGGATAAGCTTGTTGATAAGGAGGAGCTAGTTGATCGTCAAGAAGATATGATCATCCTTCAAAAGGAAGAATATCTTAAGATCAAAAAACTCCTCTAGCTTGAAAAGGAGCGAAGCAATTCACTGAAACTTGAGTTAGCTTCAAGCAAGGAAGCTTGTTTGAAGCTAAAAGACTCAAACGTGGCTATCAAGGATGAACTTGCTAACTTTACCAAAGTTAACAAAATCCTTGAGGTACAAGTTGAGTCACTCAAGCAAAGTGGTTCTTCATCCTCTTGAAGCTCATCTTCTCAACATCTAAAATCTGAAACTACTATTGCTTGTACATATGCTAAAATTGACACTAACTTGAAAGAAAAGTCAACCTTCATGAAGGACAAGCAACCTTCCCACAGTGGCATATTTGATAAGGAGAAAGTCAAGTATGCACGTAGTGCATATTTGGTCTCAAGATCTCCTAATGTCAAATATGGCATTGGGTATTCTTATGGTGAAAAGCAAAATGCTAGAAGCCACAAGAATAACAAGTGTGGCATTGCCTTTGTCAAGGGAAACTCCTCTCAAGTTAGAAAACATAATAATATTGATAAATTTAACATTGTTAACTCATATGAACAACAAGTCCTATTTAGAACTTTTGATACTTCATATGTTATTATGAAAAGTAATCTTGGTAGAGTTTATGCCAAATATGTTGGGCCACGCCATGGGAACATCAAGTCTCATGTGTGGGTGCCCAAATCACTTATGACTAACCTCAAAGGACCCAAGCAAGCTTGAGTACCTAAGACCAAGGCGTAATTTGTTTTTGCAGGCTTATTTCTCTGGTGGAGCAAAATGGGTGCTAGATAGTGGTTGCACTAATCACATGACCAGAGAAAGAAGGATGCTCGTTGAATATGAAGAAAATGAAGATCCAAGCGAAGACATTTATTTTGGCGATAATAGTCAAGGAAGGATGCTCGGTACCGATAAAATAGCAATTTCACCACAACATACTCTTTCTCATGTTTTACATGTGGATTCCTTAGATTATAACCTTCTGTCCATATCTCAATTATGTGACAAGGGTTATAATTGCTTGCTCACTAATGAGGGTGTGACTGTCTCTAGAAGGAGTGATAACTCAGTTGCATTCAAGGGTGTGTTAAAGGGAAAGCTATATCTAGTTGACTTCAACAAAGATAAAGCTCAACTTGACACATGCTTGATTGCAAAGACCAACATGGGTTGGCTGTGGCATAGACGACTAGCACATGTTGGTATGAGGAATCTTCAAAAACTCCTTAAGGGCAATCACATCCGAGGTTTGAAGGATGTTGTTTTTGAGAAAAACAGGCCTTGTAGCGCGTGCCAAGTCGAAAAGCAAGTAGGAGCACCCCATCCCGCGAAGAATGTCATGACAACAACGAGACCACTTGAGCCACTTCACATGGACCTATTTGGTCCAATTGCTTACATAAGCATCAACGGTAACAAATACGATTTAGTAATTGTTGAGGATTTTTTGCGCTTCACGTGGGTTTCCTTTTTGCATGATAAGACAGAAAGTCAAGTAACCCTCAAGAAGTTTATCAAGCAAGCTCAAAATGAATTTTCATTGACGATCAAGAACATACGAAGCGGCAACAGAACGGAGTTCGAGAATACCCAGGTTGAGAAGTATCTAGATGAAGAAGGGATAAAGCACGAGTTTTCAGCACCTTATTCTCCTCAACAAAACGGAGTAGCTGAAAGGAAGAGTTGAACCCTCATTGAGATGGCGAGGACAATGCTAGATGAGTATAAGACTTCGGATCGGTTTTGGGCTGAAGCGGTTAACACCGCTTGTCACGCTATAAACCGGTTATATCTTCATCGCCTACTCAAGAAAACATTGTATGAACCACTAACCGATAACAAACTGAATATTTCCTATTTTCGAGTCTTTGGTTCTAAATGTTATATCTGGAACAAGGAGCCTAGGACTTCAAAGTTCGCTTTGAAGTCCGATGAAGGTTTCTTGCTTTGCTATGATTCGAATTCTTACACCTATCGTGTCTTCAACAAGGTCTCCAGACCTATTGAAGTGGCACATGACGTAGTGTTTAATGAAACTAATGGCTCTTAAGAAGAGCAAGTTGATCAATGTGTGCTAGATAGAGAAGAAGCTCCATGTCAAGCGTTGAGAAGAATGGCGTTGGGCGATGTTCGACCACAAGCGCCACCTCCAAATGCAAATGAAGAAGATGAACCACAAGTGGAGGAGAATGATCAAGGGGGAGCTTCCACACAAGATCAACCTCAAGAAGACCAAGATGATCAACACATCAATGAAGGCAACTGTCGGTACCCTAAAAACCGTACACCCCCTGAGGTTACAAAGATCTCGAGGGAAGGACGTCTACTTGAATTGAAGACCCTCGGAGGCCCACTTGTCAGACATGACCGGACATGCTTCTCCAACATGGTTAATCCCTAGGTCGCCACGTGTACTGCCGAACCAGAGCTACCGCCCACAAAGGGGAAGCTCCGGACCAAGTACCGAAATGGCACCTCCGGACTTAACCCATGACCGAGAGAAGCTCCGGACCTGACACGTGTCAGATAGCTCCGGAGCTACCTGCTTCCCACAGCAAGCTCCAGAGCTGCCACGTGTCCAAACGTCGGAGCTGGCAGCCTCTAACCTCCGGAAGACCTTGTAACGAATCCGAATCTTCAAAGGAGAGCCAAGGACTTCAAGACCCGATTAAATGTCATTAATGCCATATTAATGACACTTAAACGGACGATCTTAACACCTGTAATGGCACTGTTGGAGCCCGTTACAGGATCATTAACAACAATTAATCGTGTATCAATACTAGTAACCGTCGGGGCCACATGTCGGGCCAGGCCAGCTTGTAACGGTTTGTCCTTGTACTATAAAAGGACAGGCCGACGATACACATGAAAACACACGTACACAAACGTGGAGATCATACGTGACAAACTAATACAACACCAACACATCCGTGGAGTAGGGTATTACGCTCAGGCGGCCCGAACCACGTAAATCCTAGTGTCTCCTGTGTTAAACCGCAATTCACCTTCTTGAGTCTCCGCGCGCCCACACTGAACCACAAACTCCTTCAACACTTTAGCGGTGTCAGGAGATCTGCCGACTCCAACAGTCGACAGTTGGCGCGCCAGGTAGGGGCGCCTGAGATTTTCGAGAATGGTGAACTCCGCGGTTGGATCATCCAACGGTCAACCTGCTGCTCAGGCTGTTGGAGGCAATCCCTCCAACAGGCAGCCACCAGCAGGAGCCTCGGCACCAGCAGGAGCCACACTCCCACCACCACCATCTTCTCCAGCAAATCGTGCTGGGCAACGTGATGGTGCGCCGGCGTCACTTACTGCGTCGGCAAGTCATGACAACCCGGAACACGCGCTCCATGCAGCGCGTGCTCTTCTCCAACGTCCACCACCTCCGGATGCATCTCGAGATGCAATGGAGCAGTGGAGGGCCGATGTGGAGCATTTGGTCGCAGCAGCGGCCGAACGCCTCAACAACCAGGGTCCTCCTCCTTCAGGACGGGCCCCGTCGCAGCGGCGGACTTTGTCTGGAAGACTTGGTCCGCACGTCTCCAACAACAGGAGACGATCTGCATCACAGCAGGTGACGTCTTTGCCCTCTGGGGCACGACGCACCCATACGGTATCCAGGCTTTCGACTCATGACCTCCGGGCGGAGCTTGATCGCCGATACCGCCAGCAAGATGGCCGTGTCCATATTGAGCGAGCTCGTGAAAGACGGGAAGCTCAGGACCTTTCTACTCTGGAAGGAGTAGGAGGAGGCTGTTCAGCCCTAGCCATGCACCTGCGCATGGTTAGATGGCCATAGAAGTTCCGGCCACACCTGCCGGAAAAATTCGACGGGACTGTCAACCCCGCCGAATTCCTTCAGATATACTCCACTGCAATCTTGGCAGCTGGAGGAAACGAGGCTGTAATGGCCAATTACTTTCCAGTGGCCTTAACCGGGACCGCCAGGTCCTGGTTTATGAGCCTTCCACCCAACTCTATCAACAGTTGGGAGGAGCTGTGCCGTCAGTTCACTGCCAACTTCGGGAGTTCATACACCCGACCAGGCACTGAACTGGACCTTTTTGCGGTCGTGCAAAAAGGGGGAGAATCTTTGCGGTCCTTCATCCAGAGGTTCTCTCAGGTACGCAACACAATCCCTTCTATCTCAAGCGCTTCTGTCATTGTGGCATTCAGACAGGACGTACGAGACAAGAAGATGTTGGAGAAGCTGGCGATCAAAGAGATCACCAGTGTCATGGAACTCTTCAGCCTGGCAGACAAATGTGCCAGAGCTGCGGAGGGCCGTGAAATGCACTCCAAACCAGCCTCGGAGGATCACAAGAAATCCTCCAAAGAAGAAGCCGCTACCTCCGGGGGTGGCAAGAAGAAAAAGAAGACACATGGCAAGAAGAAGCCGTCGGCCGGTACATCCAACGTTGCAGCTGCTGCAACTCCTGGTGGCCGGGGGCCACGCCCCGAGAAGCGACCTCGACCGTCTTCCGAAGATGGTGGCAAACCCAAAGTGTAGTGTCCCATTCACAAAACGGGCAGCCACGGTTTGGAAGACTGCCGGGAGGTCCAAAACCTTGCCGAGCGCTACAGCAAGCGCCGGGAAGGGTCTCCTTTCCGGCAGAGGGAAGGAAAACAGAAGGTCGACGAAGCCCCGATCGAAGAGGAGTTAGGGTTTCAGGATCCCAAAAAGGTCCTGAAGGCCGTCTACACCTCCGTCGACGATGACTCTGACGTCTCTGATAACGAGCGTCGGAAAACCATGAACACCATTTTTGGTGGATCATGGGACATCACCTCCCGTCGCGTCATCAAGACTATGCGGCGAGATATGGCCGCTGTAGCTCCTACAGCTAGACCGGAGCCACATCGAAAGTGGATGGACACATCCATCACTTTTGATGCTTCGGACTGTCCTCGAAGCATGGTCGGAGCTGGACAGTTACCTTTGATGGTATCACCCACCATCAATAACATCCGACTCCATCATGTTATGGTGGACGGAGGTTCGGGGCTGAACCTCATAAGCTTTGAAGCTTTTACCAAGCTTCAGCTCCGACCTTCGGATCTCCAGCCCTCTCGACCTTTCTCCGAGTAGGTCCGGGGGCCATTACCCCACTCGGAGCTATAACTCTCCCCGTTACCTTCGGGACACGGGAGAAGTATCGCACCGAGAAGTTGGTCTTCAACGTCGCTCAGATCAACTTACCATTCAACGCCATCTTGGGTAGACCTGCCCTATACAAATTTATGGCAGCTGCTCATTATGGATACCTGGTGTTGAAGATGCCAACACCAGTAGGCGTTCTCCGGATCCGCGGAGATCGCACCACCGGAGTAACTACTCTGGAGGAGCTCCATGCACTCACCACGGCGCAAGAGGAGGACTCCAGACAGGAGCAAGATCCGAAACCCCCGAGCATTCGTCAACGAGGCTCAACCTCTGCACCCCGTGTGCAGCCAAGCGGCGACACCGACATTCCTGTCAAAGTCGTCCAAATTGGTTCCGATGCCGCTCAAACCACCCGTATATCGGGAGGATTGAACGACAAATAGGAACTCGCGCTCATCACTTTCCTCCGGGCTAATGTTGACGTGTTTGCCTGGCAACCGTCACAAATGCCTGGGATCCCCAGGGAAGTGATTGAGCACAATCTGAAGATTTACCCCGATGCTCGACCTGTGCATCAGAAGCCTCGGAAGCAATCCGTAGAGCGGCAGAACTTCATCCGACAAGAAGTGAAGAAGTTGCTCGAAGCCGGATTCATCCGAGAAGTCTTCCATCCAAAATGGCTGGCGAACCCAGTCGTTGTGCCCAAGGCCGGCGGGAAGCTTCGGATGTGCATCGACTACACCACACTGAATAAGGCATGTCCAAAAGATCCATTCCCATTACCTAGAATAGATCAAATAGTGGATTCCACCTCCAGGTGTGAGTTACTGTGTTTCCTAGACGCATATTCTGGGTATCATCAAATCAGGATGTCTAGGGAGGATGAAGAGCATACTTCATTCATCACAGTAGATGGATTGTATTGTTACACAGCCATGCCATTTGGTCTCAAGAATGCAGCTTCAACTTTTGTACGAGCTATGTACAAAACTTTTGAAGAACTCATCAGAGACATAGTGGAAGTGTACGTCGATGACATCGTGGTCAAGGTCAAGAACAAGGAGTCCCTCTTAGACACCTTGCAGGCTATCTTCGACAAGCTGCGGGCCACCCGCACGAAGCTAAACCCAGACAAGTGTGTCTTCGGGGTTAGCTCCGGAAAACTTCTTGGTTTCCTGGTAAGTCACCGGGGCATAGAGGCTAATCCGGCGAAGATAAAAGCCATTGAAGACATGCTGCCACCAACCCGCATCAAAGACGTCCAAAAGTTAACTGGGTGTCTAGCAGCCCTCAGCCGGTTCATATCAAGACTGGCGGAACGGGCACTTCCTTTCTTCAAGTTGTTGAGGAATTCCGGACCATTCCAATTGTCCGAAGAAGCAGAGAAGGCATTCCAGGAGCTGAAACAGTTCCTCACCACCCTACCAATTCTGGTAGCTCCAAACCCTGGTGAGCCTTTGTTGCTTTACATTTCAGCTACTGACGAAGTTGTCAGTATGGTTCTGGTTGCGGAGAGATCAGAACTACCCCATACTCAGGAATCCAGACCCCTTCAGGAGGGTCCGGAAGTCACTGAAAGTGAGTCTGGGTCCCAGCTCCCAGACTCAAATCCACAAGAAGTCACTTCAGAAGACCCAAACCCCTCTGAGAGGGTCCAGGTCATTTCTGAAGAAGCTCCGGGTTCCACCAACCAGAACCCGGAGGTCCCCGAAGAGAATCTGGACTTCTCCGACAGGGTCCGGATCTATAGAGAGGAAGCTCCGGACCCCTCCGGGAGGGTCTGGACCATTCAACGCCCAATATACTTCATCAATGAAGTATTACATGATGCCAAGACTCGATACTTAGAGGTGCATAAGCTGCTTTATGCAGTTCTTATTGCCTCCAGGAAGCTCCGACACTACTTCCAAGCTCACAAAGTCTCGGTGGTGACCTCCTATCCACTTCGCGCGATCTTGCATAATCCCAATTCAACTGGGAATATTGCAAAGTGGGCAGCAGAATTGGCTGAATTCGATCTTGAATTCATTCCGAGGCAAGCAATCAAGAGTCAAGCGTTGGCAGATTTCGTGGCGGAATGGACTCCCTCTCCATCTAACCCTGGGGGCCCCAGCGAGCAGAAGACGGAGCATCAAGTTCCAACCTTCACCGAGCCTCACTGGACCCTTTACTTCGATGGCTCCATGCAGAAGCAGGGGGCCGGAGCTGGAATCCTTCTCCTTGCACCGACTGGGGAGAAGGTAAAATACATGGTACACCTTGACTTCAAGGCAACCAACAACATGGCGGAGTATGAAGCACTCATCTACGGACTAAAGGTGGCATTGTCATACGGTGTCAAGCAACTGCTGGTCAAAGGAGATTCACAGCTCATCATCAAGCAGGTGAAGGGTGAATGCTCCTGCAATAATCTCCAGCTAGCTGCTTACCTCCTTGAAGTCCAGAGGCTTCAGAAGGACTTTGAAGTCCTATACCTCCACCATGTTCAGCGTGCCCACAACACTGAAGCTGACGAACTCTCGACTAAAGCGTCAACCGGAGCTCCGGCTCCTGACGGAATCTTTGTCCGGAGGTTGTCAAAACCCACAGTTCAGCCTGCCGAACTGAACGAAGGGGGCGAGATCAGCATCCCGAAGCTGACGGTCCCTATGGCCCTGTTACCATGGCAACCATCAAGGGTCGTAGGTGCTGCCAGAAGCTCCGAGCAACCCGGCACGCAAGACTCAAATGCTCAAGTCAGTTCCGATGCATGGATCTCGGAGATTCGGAACTACTTGAAAGACAACATCCTTCCTGACGATGATGCATCCGCTGACCGGGTAGTCAGATTGGCTAAAAGATACACGCTGGTAGAAGGGGATCTCTACCGGCGCGGTGCCAACGGCATCCTAATGCGGTGCATCACAAGGGAAGAAGGCTGCGAGCTCCTCGCAGAAATCCATGGAGGCGAGTGTGGGAACCACGCATCTTCCCGCACGCTGGTCGGAAAAGCCTTTTGGCATGGCTTCTACTGGCCTACAGCGCTCCAGGATGCCACTGAGCTGGTGAAGAAATGCGAAGCATGCCAATTTCATGCAAAGCAAATTCATACACCTGCTCAGCCCTTACAAATGATACCTCCTACATGGCCCTTCGCTGTGTGGGGGATGGACATCTTGGGACCCTTCCCAAGAGCCGTCGGAGGTTACAAGTTCGTGTACGTCGCCATCGACAAGTTCACCAAGTGGCTGGAAGCAACTCCAGTTGTGACGATCAACAAGCAATCTGCTATCAACTTTCTGCAATCCATTGTAAGCAGATTCGGAGTCCCAAACAAGATCATCACTGATAATGGGACTCAATTCACAAGCTCCGCATTCCAAGGGTATTGCGAAGACCTCGGCATACAGGTTTGCTACGCTTCCGTAGCTCATCCCGCCAGCAATGGCCAAGCCGAGAGAGCAAATGCAGAAATCCTTAAAGGACTCAAAACGCGCACCTATGAGCGCTTGAAAAAGCACGGAGCCAATTGGATCGAAGAGCTTCCGCCCACTCTATGGGCCAACAGGACTTCTCCAAACCGGTCAACCGGAGAAACACCCTTCTTTCTAGTGTACGAAGCTGAAGCAATCCTTCCTCCGGAAATCACCTTGGATTCGCTCCGGGTCCGGACCTTCGACGAAGCCGCGCAGGACCAGCTCCGGCGTGAAGACCTAGACCTCCTCGAGGAGGGAAGGTGCCAAGCAGCTGTTCGGAATGCCCGATATCGCCAAGCTCTACGGCGTTATCACCAGCGACATGTACACAACCGACAGCTCGAGGAAGGCGATCTGGTGCTACGGAGAATACTATCCAGAGAAGGGTTAAACAAACTCTCCCCCGGCTGGGAGGGGCCCTTTCGAGTGATCAAAGTATCCCGTCCCGGAAGTGTTCGCTTGGCTACTGAGGATGGGACACCTCTCCCAAATCCTTGGAACATCGAGCACCTCCGTAAGTTCTACACTTAATTCCACGGAGGTGAGTCTTAAGTAACTTGAAATGTATGTTATAGAGTCATTGTACAGAGTCGGGTAGTTCCTCCGGGAGAGCAGCCGGACCTTTCCTGAAAGGTCTGCAGAGCTCATGCAGCACTTGTCACAGTCTCCGGACTAAAAGTGTGGCTAACTACCCTGGGTCAAACGAGAAACCAAACACACTTAGCCTGGTTCCGTACCCTAAGAGTGTACTTGTTTCCCCTGTACCTCGGACCTATAATGAAAGACATCTTCATGTGAAATAGACTCCACGTGCATTCATTTTGTGCAGGCTCGACATTTTTATTTTTCTCTTTCTTGTCTATAACAGAGATGTGCAATTCTTAAGAAATTTTAGTTTGACCGGTTTATATACGATTCGAGTTGAATTGTCAGATCTTTTGGATTTAAATATCGTTTATGGCCAACTCGCCTGAAAGCCGCCAAGCCAATCTGGGGCCGGAGTGCGCTATCGACTTAGCCTGGTCAAGCACCCTAAGTACGCCACTCTACCTACACCCCGGCAGGCCGAAGTAAGGCGGGTTCATGGACAGTTGGATCTAAGAGAAAAGACAACACAACCAGTTGTATTTAAAATCGCATTCAACTTAAAATTTTCTTGAGAATCGTAAGCCGCGACGAAATTATAGACAAGGAACAAATTTTACGATTTTTCTTGGCTTAAGTGTGCAGGAAAAATAAACTTTACGTTGATGGAAAAAAGCCGGAGCTAACCAAGCTCCGACTCCTCAAGGGGGTCAACCGTCGGCGCTGAGTAAAAGATGGTGAGGAGACCCCGTAAATGGAGTCTGCTGCCAACAAACCAAGTGTTGGTAAAGGTCACTGCCGGAGCTACTAAGCTCCGACACCTTGGAGGACTAACTATCGACGCCCTACGTGTTGATAGAGGCTATTGCCGGAGCTACTAAGCTCCAGCGATGGACAGTGCCGGAGCTTCTAAGCTCCAACAACTTCAGGGGACCTTCACTATCAAAGACTTCGGACCTAAATTCTACAAGTTCGAAGCAAATTTGTCTTCAACAAAACTCAATACCCTTTTGGTACATGTTCACAATCAAATTGTGTACATCTACCAGGGGGCCAAGTGAAGACAAAGATGTTGAAGACAAAAAATGAAATTCGCAAAAATTTGGGGATTTCATTCATCTGGAGACAGGAGATTACATCTGGAGACAAGGGATTACAAAATTGAAGAAGAAGAAGAGAAAATACAAGTGATAGCTAAAGAGATGGTCCTAGACCCTATGGAAGAACTCGACGACCTTCTGGGCGACCTCCGATACGCTGGCTCGGGTAGCTTCGCCTTCTCCTTCGACGGGGCCTTCAAGCACCGGGTCCAGAGGAAATTGAGGGTTCCGGCTGGTGTAGCACGTCAGCACATATTCTGTGACGTTCCTCGCCAGGGATTGCCCCTCGACCTCTAGTTGGTCCACGATGACGTCGCCCACCTTGGAGAGCTTGCTGCCTGCTGCGCTCAATGCTTGCAGCGCAAGGTCCAGCTCTGGCTCCGGATCATCCGGGCGCATGGGGCTGAAACCCATCGGCGTCAGCGCATCATTGGCCTTGCCCAGGAACTCCCAAATCTGCAGGGAGTCCGCCGTCCTCAGGCTCTTCACCTCTTCCAAGGATCTCTTGGCCGCCGTCAGTTCGGAATTCTCACGGGCGAGGCGCTCAACTTCTTTGGCGTTTTGCTGAATCTTTGCAGCAACCCGCCTCTCAAGTCTTCCGAGCTCCTCCTCCCGGAGGTGGATCTTGTTCCGACGATCGACTAGGTCCTTCTCCCTAGCCTCCACTTTCTTCTCCCGGGCAACAAGGACACACTCGTATTCGTAGAGTTCCTGCCCTCGCACCCAGGTCTTCTCCTCTTCCTCGAGGCAGCGCTCTTCCAACTTCTTAGTGCGCTCCTCGAGGCCCTTGTCAGCCAGAGCTACTTTCTCGGCGAGCTCCTCTTCCCTTCTCAGGACGTCATCCTGCAGCTCCAGGAGTTTTTGCTCTTCGTCCTCGAGCCGTCTCTCCCTCCCTTCAAGTGCCTCTCGGCGCTTGATGAGTGCGGCATTGATGGCCTCAAGCTGCTCGAACCGAGCATTGGCCGCGTCGTTGGTAGCCTTGGCCGGATCGTGGATCTCCCGGGATTGAGCGTCGAGAGCATGGGTCATGCTCTCCCTCTCATCCAGCAGCTTCTCCCAGTACTCCAGGCGGATCTTCTCCCGCTTGATCCACTCCTTGTCGTCCGCTAGCCTCGACTGCGCCAGCTTAGTCTCGAAGTGGAGCCGATTACGCCACCGCCTAAGGGTTTGGCGCTCCTCTTCAAGAGCCTTGCTGTCGTGGAAGAAGGCTAGTTGGACCTGACGTAGACTGGAGCAGGCGTTGTCGATAGACATCGACAGCGGGATGGGCTCCGGACCTGTTGGGGTCTCCTCCGCTGGTTCCAGCGGGTCTTCACATACAAAAATTGGGTCCCACTCTACGAGAGCGGAACCCTGAGCTTCCAAGGCGCTAGGGTCGTCCTCCGGGATGGCCTCAGTCGCCATCGAAGAAGGCCCCGCCGCCAAGTCTTCATTCGCCCCCTCAGGCAGGGGGCCGGCGACTTCGCTTGGGCACTCTGGCTCAGCCACAGGTACCATCGACGTCGTCGCCTCCGGAGCAGAAGCTACTAATGGCTCTGACCGGGACACCTCTTCCGAGGGAGGCTCGAGCTCCCTCGCCTCTTCAACCGCCGGCTCTGTGATCGGCGCTCCAACAATAACCGGCTCAGCGACCGGTACTTCGGAGGTAACCGGCTCCACTGCCGGAACTACCTCGACTTCCGGCTCGCATGCTGAAGCTTCAGTCACCTCCAGTTCAATCGCCGGGGCTTCGACAAGTTCCGGCTCCGAGGCCGGGACTACTACTTCTTCCGGCTCTACAGCCGGAGCTTCCACTACTGCAGCACCAGGACCCGGAGCTTCAACCTCCGAGACAAGTGCCGCTGGCATGTCTTCACTCCCGTGGTCCGGCGCTACCATGGGAAGTTCTGGGGACGAGTCGAGGTTCATGACCACGACAGCCGGCGCCGGAGCTGTCGCAGCCTCAGCCACCACCTGGGGGGGACTGGGACAGGAGCAGAAGCTCCCACGGCCTCAGAAATCGTGGCCGAGGGTGGAGCTTCACTCCCCTTCTTGGGGACACTGCAGAGGACGGATAAAGAAAATTAACAAACAATTGCTACAACTAAAAAGTTAGCCAAGGTAAAAATCAAAAATTACCTTGGAAGGCTTCTGCACCAGCATGCGCGGAACCTTTTTCCCGGACGTTCCGGGCTGGCCATGGTCGGCGTAGGAGCTCCGGGAGGCCCCCCAGAACTTGTCGCAGCCACGGGCGTTTCCCGGGTCGAGGCTCTCCTCGATCGGGAGGAACCCCTGGACCTGGAGGCTCCCACCGCCCCAGGTGCCGGAGTCGTGCACCCGGAGCTGGCACCCCCGGAGGGCTCCACCACGGGGACAAACGCGCTCCGGGAGGATCCCACTACAGGAACAGTCTCGTTCCGGGAGGACCCCACCACGGGGACAGTCGCCACGGTGGCAGAAGATCTTCCCCCCTAAGGAGAAGGAACCAAGGTGGAAGCAGCGGGCCTGACGGACCTTCCGTCGGCATGTCGTAGCTTCCTCTTCCGACTCTCCGGCTCCTCCGCCAGCTCCTTGCCCTTGCCGATGACCTCAACCCTCGGCTGTGCAGCAGGGACCGAGCCATCTTCGGGCACCCCGGGGATTGCCACCCGGGTGGTTGGTCTTCTCTCGACGACACCAAGGTCGTCAAGCGCATGCATCGTCCGCCGGAGCTCTCTGCTGAACTCCACTTCCACGTTCAGAGGGAGAAAGGCCGACGGCAGAGTCAAGTAATCTCCGTCGACGTCGATGCCGTGCTGGAATTTTTTGAGGTGGAACTCCAAGGTCTTCCCCACCATGTTGGACTTCAACCCGGTCTCAACCCGGTCCTCGTCCATCACGCTGTTGAGGGCCCAGGCGAGCTTCTCCCTCCTCTTCAGCGGCGCCCACCTGTTAGTCAGGAAGTTGCAGAACACCGCCTAGGGAGTCAATCCTCCCTCTACACATCGGCGGATCCTGGTCAGGACAGGGTCGAAAACTTCTGCCAGCACCGGAACTTCGCTCCATATCGACGTGTCGATGCCGAGCAGACCGTCTGGCAGTTCCAACCGCTCATGCTCCTCCACCCTGACGACTATCCAATCTTTATTCCAGTCATCCCACTTCCCGGAAGGGAACGACCGGAGGTACTTGAATGGGCACTTCTTGCGCTTCACGAAGTAGTAGAAGCCAAGATACTCATTGCTCCGGCCGGTGGTGTGAACGGTGAAGAAGGTTCGGAAGAGCTCGACGCAGGGGGGGATGCCCACCCACATCTCGCAGAAGTGGACAAAGATGGACACGAGGAGAATGGAGTGAGGGCCAAGGTGGTATAGCTGCAGACCATAGAAGTCTAGCAGCATCAAGAAGAAAGAAGAAAATGGTGGGATCAGCCCCACCATGGCGTACGAAGAAAAGTACACCATCTCGCCAGCGCGCTCCTTCTCAAAAGGGAGCTCTCCGCCGGCACGAACCAAGCGGCTGAAGAAGTCCGAGGACCACCCCATGAGGGCCCGAACCTTCTTCAAATCGTTGTCGGTCTTCAGGCGACTCTCACGCAGACCCAACTCCATCGCGGCACAGCTAGGCAAGAGAAGAGGAGCAAAGTACGAGTCGGGAGTTTGAGCGCAAGATCAGATGAGAGGCGTAAAGAACTCTCGACAGTGCACGCTTTCCTTCTTAAGTAAGCCCTCGCAACGCTTGGATGGAAACTGCAGGGGAGTCGAAGATACTACTCAAGAATTCAACCCAGCCGATGACAAGAGGGCCCGGGACCACCCCGACGATCAAGTCGAGGCTCTTACCCAGGCGAACGGTTGTCATCACGAGGCGGGAAACCCAAAGGCGGCGGCCTGACAGGGCGCGCGGAACCGATACGGTTTTCGTATCGGAAACCGGCGACCTTCAATTGCGTGAGATCCGCACGTCAAAGATCTTATCTGCCGCCTGAGGTGCGCCACGCGTCGGGATTTAACTGTAAAACCCTGCTAACGGCACCTCCGAAGACCCTTGAAGACCCAGTTCAAGAGTCGCAAGGATGGACCCACCTCCGACGGAACGACTTCACCCCAGTGACCTTCCTCGGAGGTAGGTCCAGGGGGCCACTGTCGGTACCCTAAAAACCGTACACCCCCTGAGGTTACAAAGATCTCGAGGGAAGGACGTCTACTTGAATTGAAGACCCTCGGAGGCCCACTTGTCAGACATGACCGGACCTGCTTCTCCAACATGGTTAATCCCTAGGTCGCAACGTGTACTGCCGAACCAGAGCTACCGCCCACAAAGGGGAAGCTCCGGACCAAGTACCAAAATGGCACCTCCGGACTTAACCCCTGACCTAGAGAAGCTCCGGACCTGACACGTGTCAGATAGCTCCGGAGCTACCTGCTTCCCACAGCAAGCTCCGGAGCTGCCACGTGTCCAAACGTCGGAGCTGGCAACCTCTAACCTCCGGAAGACCTTGTAACGGATCCGGATCTTCAAAGGAGAGCCAAGGACTTCAAGACCCAATTAAATGTCATTAATGCCATATTAATGACACTTAAACGGACGATCTTAACACCTGTAACGGCACTGTCGGAGCCCGTTACAGGATCATTAACAACAATTAATCGTGTATCAATACTAGTAACCGCCGGGGCCACATGTCGGGCCAGGCCAGCTTGTAACGGCCTGTCCTTGTACTATAAAAGGACAGGCCGACGATACACACGAAAACACACGTACACAAACGTGGAGATCATACGTGACAAACTAATACAACACCAACACACCCGTGGAGTAGGGTATTACGCTCAGGCGGCCCGAACCACGTAAATCCTAGTGTCTCCTGTGTTAAACTGCAATTCACCTTCTTGAGTCTCCGCGCGCCCACACCGAACCACAAACTCCTTCAACACTTTAGCAGTGTCAGGAGATCTGCCGACTCCAACAGTCGACAGCAACCATCCAGGGGGAGAAGAAGATGATGACCATGAAGACTCAAGACCACAAGTGCCACACCCAAGAGTACATCAATGCATCCAAAGATATCCCCCGTCGACAATGTAATCGGTGACATCCAAAAGGGAGTAACAACTCGGTCTCGTATAGCTAATTTTCGCGAAAATTACTCATTTGTATCCTCTTTGGAACCACATAGGGTTGAAGATGCATTAAAGGATCCGGATTGGGTGGTGGCGATGCAAGAAGAATTGAACAACTTCAAAAGGAATGAAGTGTGGGAACTTGTTGAAAGACCCAAGTTCAACGTCTTCAGCACTAAATGGGTCTTCCGCAACAAGCGATATGAACACGTGGTGGTGACAAGGAACAAGGCGCGACTTGTGGCCAAAGGGTATTCACAAGTTGAAGGTTTAGATTTCGACGAGACTTTTGCTCTCGTAGCTAGGCTTGAATTGATTTGAATATTACTTACATATGCTACTCACCATGATTTCAAGTTTTATCAAATGGATGTGAAAAGAGCCTTCCTCAATGGATCGATCAAGGAGGAGGTGTACACGGAGCAACCCCCCGGGTTCGAAGATAAAGAGTTCCCCGACCATGTGTTCAAACTGCGTAAGGCCCTCTATGGCCTCAAACAAGGTCCTAGAGCTTGATATGAGTGCCTTAGAGAATTTTTGATTGAAAATGGATTTAAGATTGGTAAAGCTGATTACACTTTGTTTACTAAGTATTTTGATAATGATCTATTTATCTATCAAATTTATGTTGATGATATTATATTTGGTTAACTAACCAATCTTTTTTCAAGAATTTAGTAAGATCATGACAGATAGATTTGAGATGTCCATGATGGGAGAGTTGAGATATTTCTTGGGATTCCAAGTGAAGCAACAAAAGGAAGAGACGTTCATAAGTCAAACAAAGTACACTCAATACATACTTAAGAAGTTTGGAATGGAAAAAGCAAAGCCTATAAAGAATCCCATGGCAACAAATGGACACTTGGATCTTAATGAAGACGGACCAAATGTGGATCAAAAGGTATATCGCTCCATGATTGGCTCTCTAGTTTATTTATGTGCATCTAGGCCTGATATTATGTTGAGTGTATGTTTGTGTACAAGATTTCAATCCAATCCTAAGGAATGTCATTTGTCAGCCGTAAAAAGGATCTTGCGATATTTAGTTCATACACCCAACCTAGGCCTTTGGTATCCTAAAGGTTCAAAGTTCAATCTCATTGGATACCCCAATGCAGATTATGCCAAATGCAAAGTAGATATAAAAAGTACCTCCGGTACTTGCCAATTCCTAGGTAGATCCCTAGTTTCTTGGTCCTCCAAGAAACAAAACTCCATTGTCTTGTCGACGACCGAAACAGAGTATGTTGCAGCCGGGAGTTGTTGTGCACAACTCCTTTGGATGCAACAAACTCTAAGGGATTACGGTTACAATATGAGCCGTATTCCGCTCCTTTGTGATAATGAGAGTGCCATTAAAATTGCCCATAATCCCGTTGAACACTCTAGAACCAAACACATAGACATATGACATCACTTTTTGAGAGATCATTCAATGAAAGGCAACATAACCATTTCCCATGTCAATACCGAAAACAACTAGCCGATATCTTTACCAAGCCACTTGATGGAAAACGTTTTTGTGAGCTCCAAAATGAACTAAATATCCTAGATGCTCGGAAAGTGGCTTGAAAACTTTCATACCTGTATGCCATCTTCAAAATCTATTGATTGTGTTATGAAAATCATCTCTCTCTATTTTCTCTGAAAAACTATGTTAATTACTTGATCTTGGTGAATTATGGTCATATCTTGATTGTTGTATGTTTACTGATCATATTGATCAAGATTATTTGTGTGTTTTGCTCCCTATTTTCTTTGTAAGCACCTTCAAATATATACGAATGGTATAACTGTATTTGTTCTGGTGACCACGGACTAGTCCGTGGTTATCCGAACTAGTCCGCACATTGCAGACTAGTCCGCAGAGTTCCGGTAGCCCGGACTAGTCCAGTCAACCATGGACTAGTCTAATTTTTTGACTCCATAACCCTAGGGCCGCCAAAACCTAATCTTCTTCATCCTCACAACTTACCTAATCTCCTCACTCAAGTGCCCCAAGGTGATTTGGCGAGTTTCCACCAAATATCCTCAAATCTCCGTGGGAAACGAGCTTCATCGCAAGGGGATCGAGGACCCCGGACTTGCACGCATAGAAAACTCCTCCAACTCCGTGAATTGAAGGATTTGGTAAATTTTCTCTCTAAACCCCAGAACCTTCGATTTCTCTTGCTTTTGCTCAAATAGCTTAGGTCCTCCTGTTAATACATGATTCCTTGTTGTATTACAACTACATTGAGCCACTTTTGCATTGAGAAACACCATTGCTTTGCTAGTTAGGGTTCAAACGGCCGAATATCGGACTAGTCCGTTATCAGTGCGGACAAGTCTGATACCCCGGACTAGTCTGCACTTTAGCACCGAACAAGTCTGATTTTTGACTGGACACAATCCTAATTTCCTTCTACTCAATGCATTCCCTTGCCATCAATCCTTATCTATGTCATGTATAACCTCCTTGTCAGGACAATGTCGAATGAAAACATCTCCGACTTTGAAGACGAGATAGATCAAGATATATTGTCGCGAGTCTCAGAGTCTCGCGCTAACAAAAGGCAAGAGCGTGCTGCTGAGCCTTCGCCTACTCCACCTAGGATGCGGCAGAAGGTTGCAGCCAAGAAACCAGTTTCTAAAGTAAAAGAGATGGCTGGTCCTAGCTCGGCGGCTCCACGCCAAACCAAGGGCAAGGTAAAGGTGCTTGCCTCTGGCCTGATTGGTCCCTTGGAGATGACTGCTCCAAGACAGGGGAACAGAAACCCCTCAGAAGAGAAGTTTATTGGCAAAGGGAGCGATGTAGCTTCAAAGCTGAGGATGATTGATGCTTATGGCAGTGCTAAGAAGGTAGTTGATCCAAGATTCTGGAGCAACTTTCACGCGGACTACTATAGTACCGTGTATCTCCTGATGAAGACTCTAGTGGTCCGCATCCAATGGATAGACTGAGAACACTTTGAGAGAAAGAGCTGTCAAGCCTTTGATGAAGTGATAGAGGCTGTGGAGAGACATGGCCTCAAGGACTTGTTTGCGTTCAGGTATAACTGGAATGATGAGTTCATCACTCAATTCTTTGCAACTTGCTATTTTGCTAGTGATGAAGAGGAAAAAGTAACTTGGATGACACGCTGATCCACAAGTTGAACAAGGCAAGGAAAGAGGACATGAGGTACATGAAGCAGAATGTCAAAGCCATATGTCAGAAGCTGGAGATTGAGCCTGTTGGGTCTCCACTCAGAGGACTCCGCCTCAAACTTCTCGGAGCTTCCACCTCTTTCTCCTTCTGAACTTGCCTATTTTGGCATTGGAGGCACCACAAGTGGTTATCATCCTCCTCCTCCTTCTTAGCCTAAAAATGAAGACGATGAAAGGATGGACAATGAGGAGTGAGTTGGCGACGCCTAGTAGATCCCTCTTCTCCTTATTTTTGGTGCCTTTATGCCAAAGGGGGAGAGATTGAGGGGCAGTCTTAGGTCTAGCAGCAGATTGAGAGATGAGAGCTCCAATTTTGTTTCTTTTTAAATTCTTATACTTTTGGGTTGTAAAACTTCTATTATGCTTGTATTATATTTTTAGTCATGTTTATGGAGTTTGTGATAATACCCTGTGATGATCTATGTTAAATGCTCTAAATTTGATATTCATGCTTGATAATCCTGATGTTGATATGATTATGTCATTTACCTCACTCTCATCACGATTATTGCACACACACATAGTTTTTGTATCCCACCATAAAGAGTGCATATATGTCTTATGTTCTCATTGCTTAACCTGTTCCAAGCTCATATGTGCACACTTTATTAAAATCTAAATTTTTATCATATTTGTGAAATCTCAATTGGTTGTCATCAATCACCAAAAAGGAGGAGATTGAAAGTGCATCTAGGCATCCCTTGTTGGTTTTGGTTGATTTATGACAAACAAATGAGATCCTAACAAAATTCTTGAGATGAGCGCAAGTTTTAATGAAATTATAAAGAAAGCGCAAAAAGAAAGGAGAATGAGGATCTATATGGAAAAGAGCTCAAGAGCTGAATAGAATACTTTATTGTGTATGGAGTGTGTTGGAGAAACACACCCCAAGAGCTCAAGCACAAGAAATCTCATTCACTGCACAATTCACAGGGAAAACGAACTAGTCTGATATGACCACAGACTAGTTCGATATGTCTCTGACTAGAAACGAACAAGTCTTCCCAGTGCGGACTTGTCCGCAAGTACACCAGTTTTGACAGCACTGGACTAGTCCAATAACAGCACAAACTAGTCCGATATCTTTCTGACTAAGAATGGACAAGTCCGCCCAGTGCAGACTTGTCCTCAGGACTTCACACTTTGCACAGAAATGGAAAAGTCCGATATCACCACGGACTAGTCGAAAAACTCTCTGACTAAAATCGGACAAGTCCTCCAAGTGCGGACTTGTCCTCAATTCTACATGAGGATCACCACACCGGACTAGTTCGATATGTGTCGGACTAGTCCGAACACTTCCAGAGACCAAATCGGACTAGTTCGCTCATTTCCCGACAAACCCGATATATCAGAACACTTAGGGTTTCCCACACGCCGCACATCGGACTAGTTCGGAGTCCACCATGGACTAGTCCAAACACCGAAAACCCTAACGGTAACTTTTGGAAACCCTATTAAAATAGAGGTGTACAGCCCTACAACCATAACTCTCGACCCCATGCGCCATCACACCTTCCAAGAGCCTAGAATACACGTATTTCCACACAATCTAACCCTAGAAAGATCTAATCTTTGAGGATTAGTCATTGATCAAAGGAAAGACTTGTTCTACACGTCTTGAGATCTTGGGTTTGAATCTCTCGTACACTCTGGTTGTTTTATTGCATATCATTCGAGTGTGTTTGGTGGTGTTTTCAATTGTAAATCTTGGAGATCCCTCAACTTGTGAGAAGGCCCCTTGAACACACTGATTTGCCCCCTTTGTGATTAGTGGAGAGAATCGACCTCTGTGGCGATTCGACGAGGGCAGGGTTGGTGAAGATCCGATCCTCCGTGGACTCCTCAACATGGACGTAGATTTCCTCTGTGGAATCGAACCACGAGATAAAAATATAGTGTCACACTTGTTCTTACATTCATCATATTCTAGGGTTTACTCGATCTTGTACAACTTATGTTAAAACATTGAAACCAAAGTTAGTTTGTGCAATACCCAGTTTCATTGATGTAATACATTCAAGTTACAACTTAATTTCCGCTGCATAGAGCACTTGAATTGAGATCATTGATCAAACTTGATCAATCTAGTCCGCACACACCGGACCAGTCCACACCCTATCAGACTAGTCCGATTTCTCTGTATTTGATCAAGTTGCTAAATGTTTAAGGATCCAACGAAAGTTCAAAAAGCCTATTCACCCCGCCCTCTACGCTACATTCAGTAGTACGCTCAGGCACCTCGAACCACGTAAAAACTCTCGTGTCACTGTCTCGTTCATAATCTCATGTGCGCCCCAACCAATTATGAACCTCCACAGACTATGATCTGGTAGTACCGGGGAAAGTGTCTTCTACACACTTCGACATTTGGCGCGCCAGGTAGGGGCACCTGAGATTTCGAGATGGTGAACTCTGCGGCAGCATCATCCAACGACAACGTCGGCCAGCCTGACGGAGGAAATCCTCCAATGCCCTATAGCTAGCTGGTACTGTTGTCCTGACGGATGTTGCTGCACCACCACCACCACGTGCTTTGGTAGCCAACGTCGGACAACAGGATGGTGCCCTCGTGTCGGTGACTGCATCGATAAACAACCCAAAGAACGCGCTAATCGCTATGCGTACTCTACTCGAACGTCCTCTAGCGGCTGGAGCTCCTTTGGCAGCCATTGGACAATGGCGTATTGATGTCGAGCATGTGGTTGCAGCCGCAGCCGATGCAATCAGTAACCAAGGCCCGCCCCCACTGGGCAGACAATCTCTCAATGGAGGATCTTGTCTGGCAGATATGGCCCTCAAGTTTCACAGCACATGAGACATGTTGCTTCTCAACAGGTGACGTCGTTGCCCTTTGGGGCACGTCGCACCCATACGGCATCGAGGCTCTCGACCCATGATCTGCGGCCAAAGCTTGATCGTCGTTACAGGCAGCAGGACGACTGTGTCCATATCGATCGTGCTCGCGAGAGGCAAGAGGCTCGGGAAAACCCTTCTCCTTAGAGTGGGGGGCAGCTGCTCGGCCTTGCCATGCACCTTTGAATGGTACGATGGCCACAGAAGTTCCAGCCTCATTTGCCGGAGAAAGACGACGAGACTGTCAACCCTGTCGAATTCTCCAGATATACTCCACAACCATCCTCGCGAAGGGTGGCAATGAGGCTGTGATGGCCAATTATTTTCCTGTGGCTCTGACTGGGACAACCATGTCCTTGTTCATGAGTTTTCCGCCTGACTCCATCAACTATTGGGCAGAGCTATGCCACCAGTTCACTGCCAACTTTGAGAGCTCCTACACCCGACCTAGCACAGAGCTGGATCTATTTGCCATACAACAGAAATCGGGGCAGTCGCTGTGATCCTTCATCCAATGGTTTTTCTAGGTACGGAACACCATCCCTTCCATCTCCAATGCATCTGTCGTTGTTGCATTTCAACTGGGTGTTAGAGATAAGAAAATGCTGGAGAAGTTGGCGACGAAAGAAGTCACCAACATCACATAACTTCTTAGCCTAGCCGACAAATGTTCTAGGGCTACGAAGGATCATGAAATGCACTCCAAGTCAGCTAAGGAGGCTAGTAAAAAGTCCTCCAAGGCTGAGGCCACTGCCTTAGGCAGTGGAAAAAAGAAGAAAAAGTCCAATGGCAAGAAGAAGCGGTCGACCGGCACGCCTGCTGCTACAATTGCTGCAACTCCAGGTGGTCGGGAGCCACACCCCAAGAAATGTCCTCGAGCATCATCCGAAGACGACGGTGGTCAAAATATGTGGTGTCCGACCCACAAGACGGACACTCACAACCTTGAAGATTGTCGCGAGGTCCAAAACCTTGTCGAGCGCTTCAACAAGCACCGAGAAGAAGCTCCTTTCCGCCAACGGGAAGGAAAGAAGAAAGTCGACGAAGCTCCGACCGATTCGGAGCTAGGCTTCCAGGATCCCAAAAAGGTCCTGAAGGTTGTGTACAACACCATCGACGACGATTCTGACATCTCCGAAAATGAGCATCAGAAGACCCTCAATACCATATATGGAGGGTCCTGAGATATTACCTCCGATCGCGTCCTCAAGAAAATGCGTCAAGAGATGGCTGCCACAGCTCCGACCGCGAGGGCAGAACCCCATCATAAGTGGATGGATACTCCCATCACTTTCGATGCTTCAGACTGTCCAAGAAACATGATCAGAGCTGGTCAACTATCGTTGATGGTTTCTCCTACCATTAACAACGTCCAGCTCAGATCTTGGTAGAACTATAAGACCGAGAAGCTGGTCTTCGATGTGAAGCATATTAGCTTACCCTTCAACGCCATCCTAGGCAGGCCAATCCTGTATAGGTTTATAGCCGCAACTCACTACGGCTATTTGGTGTGGAAGATGCCAACACCTTCAGGCATTCTCCGGATTTGCGGAGATCGCACTGCAGGAGTCATTGTGTTGGAAGAACTCCACATGCTAGCAATAGCGCAGGAGGAAGCATTCGGCAAGGAGCTAGCTGCTCAACCTCCGAGCACACGTCACCGAGGCTCAACCTCTGCACCATGTGTGCAGACAAGCAGCAACACGGACATCTCCATCAAAGTCATCCAAATTGGTTCCGATGCTGCCCAGGCCACCCTTATATCGAGAGGTCTGGACAATAAATAGGAACTCACGCTCATCACTTTCCTTTGGACAAATGTTGACGTGTTTGCCTGGCAACCGTCACAAATGCCTGGGGTTCCTAGGGAGGTGATTGAGCACAGCTTGAAGATATATCTCAACGCACGACCAGTACACCAGAAGCCTCAGAAGCTTAGTCGAGTGACATAACTTCATCAGACAAAAGATAAAGAAGCTGCTCGAAGCTGGTTTCATCCAGGAGGTTCATCATCCAAGATGGCTGGCAAACCCAGTCGTTGTAACCAAGGCCGACGGGAAACTTTGGATGTGTATGGGCTACACCACCATGAATAAGGCATGTCCGAAAGATCCATTTCCACTACCTAGGATAGACCAAATAGTGGACTCTACATCCGGGTGCGAGCTATTGTGTTTCCTAGATGCATATTTTGGATATCATCAGATCCAAATGTCTAGAGAAGATGAAGAGCATACTGCCTTCATAACAGTAGATGGGTTGTATTGTTATACTGCCATGCCATTCGGTCTCAAAAATGCTGCTTCAACTTTTGTGGGAGCCATGCACAAAACATTTGGAGAGCTCATCAGGGACTTGGTGGAGGTCTAAGTTGATGACATCGTCGGGAAGGTCAAGAATAAGGAATCACTCCTTGAAAACCTGCAAGCAATCTTTGACAAGCTGTGCGTGACGCGCACCAAGCTTAACCCAGACAAATGTGACTTCGGGGTTAGCTCCGAAAAGCTCCTTGGATTCTTGGTGACTCTCGGAGGAATTGAGGAAAATCGGGCGAAGATTAAGGCTATTGGAGACATGCGGCCCCCAACCCATATCAAGGATGTCCAGAAGTTAACTGGATGTCCAGCTGCGCTCGATTGGTTCATCTCAAGATTGGCTGAGCAGGCACTACCCTTCTTCAAGTTATTGAGGAAGTGTGGGCCATTCCATTGGTCATAAGAAGCAAAAAAGGTGTTTCAAGAGCTAAAGCAGCTCCTCACCACAATACTAATCCAGGTAGCTCCGGAGCCTGATGAGCCTCTTTTTCTTTACATTTCGGCAACTGTAGAGGTTGTCAATATGGTTCTGGTTGCGGAAAGACTGGAGCCACCTACAGTTCAGGACCCTAGACCCCTTTGGGGGGGTCCGGAGCTACTTGAAGACGAGTCTGGGTCTCAGCCCCCAGGCACGGATCTTCAAGGCAAGCTGCCCGAGGATCAACCTCTCTCATCTGAGGGAGTCCACACGGCTGAAGAAGAAGTTCCGGACCCCCCGGAGGGTATGGGAAGCTCAAGAAGAAGGTTCAGATCCCTCTGGGAGGGTTCGAGTTGATGAAGAAGAAGCTTCGGTACCTTTTGGAATGGTCCGGACCGTCCAACGACCAGTGCACTTCATCAGTGAAGTACTACACGATGCCAAGACTCGATATATTGAGGTGCATAGGCTGCTCTATGTAATTCTTATTGCCTTAAGAAAGCTACGTCACTACTTCGAAGCCCACAAGATATCAGTGGTAACCTCCTATCCATTGCGCGCTATACTGCATAACCCCAATTCTACTGGGAACATTGCAAAGTGGGTCGTGGAGTTGGTAGAATTTTATCTCGAATTCCTACTTCGACATGCTATCAAGAGTCAGGAACTGGCTGACTTTGTGGCGGAATGGACCCCCTTCTTCATGAAACCCAAGGGGCCCCAGTGAGCAGAAGCCGGAACCCAAGGTCCCGATCTTCACTGAGCCTCATTAGACTCTCTACTTCGACGGCTCCATGTAAAAGCAAGGGGCGGGAGCTGGAATCTTTCTCCTCGCTTTGACCGGGGAGAAGGTCAAATAAATAGTACACTTGATTTCAAGGTGACCAACAACATTTCTGAGTATGAAGCTCTCATCTATGGGCTCAAGGTGGCACTATCATATGGCGTCAAGCAATTGCTAGTGAAGGGTGATTCGTAGCTCATTATCAAACAAGTAAAAGGTGAATGCAGTTGCAACAACCCTCAACTTGTTGCTTACCTCCTTGAAATACGGAAGCTCTAGAAGGACTTCAACGTCCTGTACCTCTATCATGTACAGTGCCTCAACAACGCTGAAGCTAATGAACTCTTGATGAAGGCTTCAACCGGAGCTCAAGCTCCCGACGGAGTTTTTGTTAGGAGGTTGTCAAGACCTACCGCTCAGCCCGCTGAACTGAGTGAAGGGGGCTAGACCAGCACCTCAAAGCTGGCGGTCCCGGGTGGCCCTGTTACCATGGTGTCCACCAAGGGTCGTAGGTGCTGCACGAAGCTCCAAGCAACCCAGTGTGCAAGATTTGGAGGCTCAAGTTAGCTATGATGCATGGATCTTGGAGGTCCGAAGCTACTTGAAAGACAACATCCTTCCTGAAGATGGTGCATCCGCAGACCAGATCGCCAGAATGACTAAAAGATACACACTAGTAGAAGGGGATCTCTACCGGCGCGGTGCCAACGGCGTCCTAATGCGGTGCATTGCCTGGGAAGAAGGTTGAGACCTCCTCGCGGAAATCCATGGAGGCGAGTGTGGGAACCACACGTCTTCTCGCACGTTGGTCGATAAAGCCTTCCAGTGTGGCTTTTATTGGCCTACAACACTCTAGGATGCGGTCGAGTTGGTAAAAAAGTGTGAAGCGTGCCAGTTTCACGCGAAACAAATTCACAAACTGGCTCAGTCATTGCAAATGATACCTCCTACATGACCATTCGCTGTGTGGGGATGGATATTTTGGGACCTTTCCCAAAAGCCGTTGGAGGTTACAGGTTCTTTTACATCGCCATCGACAAGTTCACCAAGTGGTCAGAAGCTAATCCAATTGTGAAAATCAACAAACAATCAATTATCAAGTTCTTAAAGTTCATAGTCTGCAGATTTGGAGTTTCGAAATAGGTCATAACTGACAACGGAACCCAATTCACAAGTGCAACATTTCAAGAGTATTGCGAAGACCTCGTCATTCAAGTCAGCTACACATTAGTAGGTCACCCAGCAAGTAATGGCCAAGCCGAGAGAGCAAATGCAAAAATACTAAAAGGACTCAAGGCGCACGCATATGAGTGCCCGAAGAAACATGGAGCCACTGGATAGAGGAGCTTCCGTCTGCATCATGGGCGAGCAGGACAACACATAACTGGTCAACTTGAGAGACTCCTTTCTTCCTGGTGTACGGAGCTGAAGCAGTCCTTCCTCCGGAGATCACCATGGGGTCACTCTGGGTCCGGACCTTCGATGAAGCCGTGCAGGACAAGCTCCGACGTGAAGACCTTGACCTCGTCGACGAGGTAAGGTGCCAAGCAGTTGTTTGGAATGCACGATATCGCAAGGCGCTCTGGCGCTATCACCAAAGGCATGTGCACAACCGACAGCTTGAAGAAGGCGATCTGGTGCTGCGGAGAATACTAACTTGTGAAGGGATGATCAAACTCTCCCCCAGCTGGGAAGGTCCTTTCGGAGTGATCAAAGTATCCCGTTCCATATGTGTTCGCTTGGCGACAGAGGATGGGATCCCGCTTCCCAATCCTTGGAACATCGAGCACCTCTGTAAGTTTTACGCTTAGTTTCATGGAGGTGAGTCTGTAATTACACATAATCTAAATTATAGAGTCTATGGATAGAGTCGGGTAGGTCCTCAATGAGAACGTCTGGACCCCTCCGGGAGGGTTCGGGCAGTTCAAGCCCACCTAACTTAGTTCCTATACCGAAATTGTGGCTTACCTACTCTGGGTTAGAACAAGATGAATAACACACTTGGCCTGGTTCCGTACCCTAAGTGTGTTCTTGTCCCCCCTGTAATTCGGACCTATAACGAAAGACATTGTTGTGTGAAGGCAGACTCCACATGCATTAATTTTGTACAAGCTAGTTTTCTTTTGTTATCTTTCCCTTCTTGTCTATAACGAAGTTGTGCAATTCTTTTTGAGATTTAGTCTGAGTTATTCACATGATATACAAGTTATGTTGTTGATCTTTTTCAGATCTTAGCATTGTCTGATGGTCTACTCGCCTGAACGCCAAAGCCAATGATAGGTTCAGAGTGCGATATCGACTTAGGCTGGTCCAGCACCCTAAGTACGCCACTCTACCTATATTCCGGCAGGCCTCAGTAGGGCGGGTACAGAAGGCATTCGGATTTGAAGAGATTACATCAATTTACTTGTTATCATGTTGAGTTCCTTCGAATCTAAAGTTCAAATAAGAACAATAAGCCGCAAACAACTTATAGACGAGAGGACAAATTTTACTATTTTTCTTGTCTTTAATGCGCAAGAAAAATGGAAAACTCATGACGATGGTGGATGTTGCCGGAGCTACTAAGCTTTGACAACTCCCAGGGGGCCCGTCGTTGATGTTTTATATGTTGAAAGTGGGCGTCTTTGGAGCTAACAAGCTCCAATAACACCCTTGGGGGCCAACCGCTGATGTGAAGAATAAATGAAGATGGTGGAGAAATCACACTGAGGGGGTCCGTTGTTGACATATTATACGTTGACAAGTGGACACCGTCGAAGACAGGAAGCTCCAATGATCCTAGGCGGCCTGCTATCGACGTTCTATGTGTTGACAGTGGGTGTCGTCGGACCTACAAAGCTCCGACAACCCCCAGGGGGGCCGCCGTTGATGCTCTACGTGTTGACAATGGGCATCTTCGGACCTACCAAGCTCTGATAACCCCCAAGGGGTCCGTCGTTGATGCTCTATGTGTTGGTAGTGGGCGCTGTCGGACCTACCAAGCTCCGACACCTCCCAGGGGGCCCGCCGTCGACGCAATAAAGGGTCCATAGAGGTGTCAGAAGTAAACTCCGGACCTAAGATCTAAGCGTTCTGTCATCAAGACATTGTCAGGTCTTTTTCTTTCGCAATCAAATTGTGTACATCTACCAGTGGGCCAACAAGATAAAGGATAGTGTATTAAAGACAAATACCAAATGGAATTCATTCATTCAAGAATTGGATTTCATTCATTTGAAGGATCGGATTACAAAATTAGGATTACAAGTAAAAGGCAGAAGAAAAAGGTTCTAGCTACTGAAGGTCCTAAGTCCTATGAAAAAATGAGGCAACGGCAGCTTCACGAACGCTGGCTCTGGTGGCATCTTCCTCTTGGCAATGGGCCCTTCGACCACCAGATCTAGAGATAGTTGGGGGTCCCAGCTTTTGAAACATGTCGGCACATATTTGGCGCCAGAGACTTCCCCTCTGTCTCCAGTTGGTCGACGATGATGTCATCCATCACTTCTATCTTGTTGCTGGTAGAGCTCAATGCCACCAGCACCTTGTCCAGCTCCGGCTCCGCGTCATCCGAACGTACCAGACTGAAGCCAAGCAGCACCAAAGCTTTATTGGCATGCCCCAGGAAGTCCCAGACCCGCTGGGACTCAGTCGCCCTCATACTCCTCAGTTCCTCTAATGACCGCCTGGCGGCCGCAAGCTTCGAACCTTCTCGGGTGACGCGCCCGACCTCTTTGGCATGCTGCTGAATACTCTCAACCACTTGCTATTTGCGGTCAGCAAGCTCTGACTCCTGAAGGTGGATGCGGTTCCGGTGGCTCGTCAGAACCTTCTCCCTACCTTTCACCTTCTCCTCCCTGGTGGGGACATCAGATTCTCTCTTGGAGAGCTCCTGTCCCGTCTTCCAGTTCTTCTCCTCCTCTTGCTTGCACCGTAGTTCAAACTTTTTAATGCGGTTGACCAAGCTTTGCTCCCCCAGAGACAGCCTCCAGGCGAGCTCCTCCTCCCTCTTCAAAATGTCCTCCTGCTTCTCCAGGAGCTTCTCTTCCCTCTCATTGAGGTATGCCCGGTGCTTGAGGAGCTTTTCATTCAATTCATTGAGGTTGTCCTGAAATTTGTCAGCAGCCCCATTGGTATCCTTAGCATGATCGAGAATCTCCCAGGACTTCTCGTCGAGAGCCTTAATGGCAGCCTCCCGCTCGTTCAGCAAGCGGTCCATAAACGCTAGCTGAACCTTTTCTCTGGCCACCCATTCCCGCTGGTCGACAAGCCTTGACTGTGCCAGCCTCGTCTCGAAGTGAAGCCTGTTGCACCAATGCCTCAAGGTATTGCGCTCTTCTTCGCGAATCTTGCTTTCATAGTCAAAGGCTAGCTGAACTTGGCGCAAACTGGAGTAGGCATTGTCGATAGACAACGACAGTGGAATCAGCTCTGGACCAGCCTGGATTTCACCCGTCGGGTCGAGCGGATCTTTGTAAACATTGATCAGGTCCCACGGCACAAGCGTGGTCCACTGCAGCTCTACGGCACTAGGGTCGACTTCCGGAGCTGATGAGGAAGGTCCCCCCACCGGATCTTCAACCATCGACTCTGTGGGTGGAAGACTTGTAGTTGACTCTTGTGGGTGCTTCGGCTCTGACATGTACACCTCCAGAGTAATCACCTCCAGGGTAGACATTGTAGCTTTGTCCAGGGCTCCCTTCTCCTCTGGCTCAGGTGCCGGGACTTCAACTTCTTCCGGCTCAAGTGTTGGAGCTTTGGTTACCTCCAGCTCAAGTGTCGGAGCTTCCGTAGTCTCAGGCTCCAAGGTCGGATCTTCAACTATTTTTGGCTCAGGGGCCGGAGCTTCAGTTACCTTCGGCTCAAGTGCCGGAACTTCTGCTATCTACGTCTCCAGAGCAGGAACTTTAGCCGCCGACTTCGAGACCGGTGACACTTCATCATGAACATCTCCCCCGTGGTGCGGTGCTACCACGGGGGCTTCAAACATCGTCTCTGGATCCAAATCCACGACAGCTGGCACCGGAGCTGTCGTGTTGTCAGCCACCACTTGGGGAGGCACAGGGGTTGAAGCCGAAGTTTCCTCCTACACAACCTCAATTGCTACAGCAGGAGCCGAAGCTTTGGTCTTCTTCTTTCACACCCTGGAAACAAAAGATTGAGAAAATTCAAGACATTATAATGACAAAATTAGCACCTCAAGGTGAAATGACAATGCTTACCTTGGGATGCTACCACTCCAATCAGCGTGGAACCTCTTCATCGGGCGGCCAGAGCCAGAACCCACAGTCGCTGGTGTGGTGGAGGCTCCGGAATGCTGTCCGGAACTTGCCGTAGTCATCAGCGTCACCTCAGCTGGGATTTCCCTCGGCTGTGAAGAACCTCCAGACCTAGAGCCCATGACCGGCACTGGGGCCAGAGTTGATTTGCTGGAGCTAGCGCTCCTCTAGGACGTCGACACCGAAGGAGGTGTAGCTGCCGAAGCTCTGCTCGACTGGGGGAAAGAAGCTGCTGGAGATGGAGCTGACCTGAGAGAGCTCCCGTCAGCATGTCTCAACTTCCTCTTCCGGCTAGAATATTCGGCTGGCTCCTTGCCCTTGACGACGTCATCAACTTTCTGGCTTATAGCAGGGGGGACACCTTCTCTGAAGCTCCGCGGATTGCAACCCCAGAGGTCCTGCGTCTCTCAACCACGCCGAGGTCGTCCATCACCGGCATTCTCCTCCGGAGCTCCCTACTAACCTCTAGAACCATGTTCAGAGGGAGGAAGGCAGCTGGCAGGGTCAAGGCGTCGCAGGATATAGCTCCGCTTTGAAACTTCTGGAGATGGAGCTTCAAAGCTTCATCATCCAAGTTGGTATTTAAACAAGTCCATGTGAAGTAGCTCGAGCGGTCTTGTTGTAGTCATGACGTTCTTGGCGGGGTGAGGTGCTCCAACTTGCTTCCCGGCTTGGCACGCACTACAAGGCCTGTCTTTCTCAAACACAACATCCTTCAAACCTCGGATGTGATCGCCCTTGAGGAGTTTTTGAAGGTTCCTCATACCAACATGCGCTAGCCGTCCATGCCACAGCCAACCCATGTTGGTTTTTGCAATCAAGCATGTGTCAAGTTCAACTTTATCCTTGTTGAAGTCAACAAGATAGAGCTTTCCCTTTAAGATACCCTTGAATGCAATGGAACCATCACTCCTCCTAGAGACAGTCACACCCTCGTTAGTGAACAAGCAATTATAACCATTGTCACATAGTTGAGATATGGACATCAGGTTATAATCTAAGGGTTCAATATGTAATACATGAGAAAGTGTGTGTTTAGATGATATGGCAATTTTACCAGTACCGAGCACCTCTCCTTGGCTATTATCTCCAAAATAGATGCTCTCGTTTGGGTCCCCATTTTCTTCATATTCCACGAACATTCTTCTTTCTCCGGTCATGTGGTTGGTGCAACCACTGTCTAGCACCCATTTAGATCCACCGGAGGAATAGGCCTACAAAAACAATTTATGCCTTGGTTTTAGGTACTCAAGCTTGCTTGGGTCCTCGGAGGTTAGTCACAAGAGATTTGGGCACCCACACATGAGACTTGGTGTTCCCATGGCGTGACCCAACATAATGAGCATAAAGCTTTCCATAATTATTTCTCATTAAGACATACGAGGTATCAAAAGTATTGAAAAGTAACTTTTGTTGTTTATATACAGGACTAGTCTGGGAGGCCAGACTTGTCCAGAGTACTAGACTAGTTCGGCGGTCATGCGTTTTGTACTTATTAATTTTTGATTTTACAGCTTGGAAGGCTCCTCCCTTTACAAAGACATTGATATCCCTGTTATTCTTATGGCTTCTAGCTTGTTGCTTTTCGCCATGAGAGTAATCAATGCCATATTTGACATTTCGAGGTCTTGTGACCAAGTATGCACTACGTGCATATTTGATCTTCTCCTTGTCAAATATGCCACTTTGGGCAGGATGCTTATCTTTTGTAGAGGTTGGCTTGTCTTTCAAACTAGTGTCAAGTTCATTACATGTACAAGTATAAGCAACCTCAGTTTTAGTGGGTTGAGAAGGTGAACTTGAGAAGGATGAAGGTTCACCTTGCTTGAGTGACTCAACTTGCACTTCAAGGATCTTGTTAACCTTGATCAGGTCAGCAAGTTGGTTCTTGATTGCAGCAGTTGAGTCGGTTAACTCCAAGCAAGTTTCCTTGCTTGAAGCTAACTCAAGCTCTAGTGAATTGCTTTGTTCCTTTTCAAGTTCTAGAAGCTTGTCAAGTTCGACATATTCCTCCTTTTGGGAGATGATTATGTCCTCTTGACGATTTATCAACCTCTCCTTCTCAACAAGTTGATCAAGTAAAAATTTCATTTTTGTGGCAGTCCAACGATCATATCCTCATTATCACTATTGATTTCATCATCACTAGAATAGGAATACACGGAAGGGGGTTTAATGGTTACCTTGCATTTACCTTCCTTTGCCATAAGGCAAGTGCCATCTCCCTTCCATGCGCCGAGTTTAGGGAAGAGAGTAGACTTCTTGGATGTCTTCTCGATGGCTATGCTAGCCATCTCTTCTTCTTCGGATGATGAGGACTCATCATTTGAGTCCCACTCTTTCCCTATCTGTGCTTGTTAGGCTTGCTTCTTCTTCTTCTTGAAGAATTTCTTGGGTTGAGGATTGGCTTCTTTGGTCTTCTTCTTGTTCTCTTCATATGGCAATCAACTATAAAGTGGCTATACTCACCACAATTATAGCATGCCCGCCTCAACTTTGGCTTTGTTCTTTCCTTGTACTTTACTTCGCTTGATTTAGCACCTTGTCTCTTCTTCATTATTCTCTTGAATTTCTTCATGAACAATATCATGTCTTCTTCATCTAATTCACTGCTCTCATCATCACTGTCTTCTTCTACCTGAGCTTCTCGAGCTTCTTTAGATAGGGGCTTGAGGGTGGACTTCAAAGCAACCCCTTTCTTCTTTGTCGAGGTGAGGTGGTCGGCAATTTCCTTGACGTGCTTCGCTTGTTTTATCATCATCTCGAAATTGATGATTTTTCCAAGTAATTCATCTTGAGTCATTTTCTTGTATCCGGGGCTTTCTCTTATCATTGAGCATAGGGTGACGTTGTGAGGCATGAAAGCTCTAAGGATGAGCTTCACCACCTCGTGGTCATTCCACTTCTTGCTTCTATAAGATCGAACCTTGTTGACGAGTGTCTTTAATCGGTTGTACATATCTTGAGGTGACTCATCTTCTTCAATTGCAAATCTTCCTAATTCACCTTCGATCATTTCGATCTTTGCTTCACGCACATGTAGGTCACCTTTATGTGCAGTTTGCAGTGTGTCCCATATCTCCTTAGCAATCTCGAGTCCATCCACCTTGGTGAACTCGTCCCCACTGAGTGAAGAGGTAATTACAGCCGCGGCTTGAGCATTTCGGTGAATTTCCTGCTCTTGGCTTGGTGTGAGCTCTTCTTCGTCGTCCGGGATATCTATCTCTGTGCACTCAATATGCCATAAACTTGGATTGAGGGAAATTAGATGCATTTTCATATTTTGCCTCCACATTGAGTAATCACTTCCATCGAAGTGTGGAGCTTTTCCAAGTGGGATAGACAAATAATGATTATTGTTGGATGTAACACCCTAAATTTCGCATCATGCATTGCATACATACTCATGCATTCAACATTAATAGAATAAAAGAAAAATAATAAAATATAAAACATACATGTGCAAACATGTGTAGCAAAAGAAGAAAAAGAAAATAGAATTATAAAACATGTATTAGGGAATAAATATAAAAATAAAAATATATAAAAAAGAAATATATATATAAATAAATAATATATATAATAACAAATATATATAATAAATAAATAAATAAAATAAATAAGATAAATGAAATAAACAAATTATAAATAATAATATAATAATATATGTAAAAAAAGAAAAAAAAGAAAAAAAGAGACCCAACGCCGCCGGCCAGGCCGACGGCCCAGCCAGCGCGCGCCAGCCCCGCACCGCGCCCCGCCCGATGGCTACACCCCGCGCTCGCCCGCGCGCCGACCCGCGCTGCAGCGCGCCCGACCGGCCCCGCTTGCGCCTTGGCCCCACTCCCGTGCCCCGCTGCACCGCGCGCCCACCCCGCGCCCGACCGACCCGCGCGACCCCGCCCTGCATTGACCCGCCCGCGCGACGCCCCAGCACCGCCCGCGCAGCGCCCCGTGCCCTCGCGCCTATAAAAGGCGACCGGGACTTCTTATTTTCCTGTAGCCCAAAACCCTAGCCACCAGCTACGGAGGAAAACAGAAGCAGCCGCTGCCAGGGCCCTAGCTCGGTAGAAAAAAGAGAAGGGACAGAGGTGCCGCCAGGAAGAAAAAAGAGAGGAAAAAGGGGAGGAAGAGGAAGAAAAAGAGGAGGGTGCCGTCGTCCGCCGAAGATCATCGTCGTCGTCGTCGCGTCGCCGTCGTCGTGCTGTCGGAGGACCCTTGCGTTATCTACTTCATCTACGCATCACTTTCATCCCGCGATCGTCAAAGCTGTCACATCTACGGTAGGATTCGTTTTTCCCAATGCGAATTTTAGCGACATATTAGATCTAATAGACGTAAATTGATTTTAGTTGCATCGTCTTTTATTTTCAGCAATATTAATCCCCGCTAAAACCCCTGTAAACTCATATGAACACGTATGAACTAGTCGCACCTAATTAATAAACAACTGTGGTTAATTAATTATTGAACCTTGCATGCATGCATGTCATTGCATGTTGATTAGTACGTGTGCATCATTGTTGATTTGTGTATGTTTTCTTGTACATGTGATCACGAGTAGAGGGAAGTGCTCAAGAGGTCGTGTACGAGGATTTCCAGAACCAAGACTTCGAAGCGCTTGAACAACCCTATTCGTCGGAGCAAGGCAAGTGTCCTTGAAGCATATTGATCCTCTTTTAAAATAAATGTTTTGCTTGCAAAATTGCATGCTTGTGTCAATTTGATGGGAATCCTATGGTAGGAAGTTTACTAGATTTGTTTAACCACCCTTGTCACCTGGAATTATGGTAGAAAGTAGGGATGAGCTTTTTACCATTTTGTTTCGCTTAATTAATTGGGATGGGAGAACAACACTACACATTTAATTATGCATTAATTATTTTGGTTAATGTGAACTAGTCAATATGATATGGTAATGGATAATCTAAGCAAGCCTGGTATGTGGATGGGTTGGATGTCATGGTGGTTTGCTTGCTTTAGATCTAAGGACTGGTTCATGCGAGAATAAGCCAGTACTATAGTGCCACCACGAGGCCAAGTATGTGTGCGGCGTAGCTGATTAATTAGGGCTTTGCCAGTGCTATTTGGACCATTATGGATGCTCGAGGAAGGGGTAGTCATATTGGGTTTGTTGATGATTGGCGGGACTACTCTGGGATCCGAATGGCTCAAGAGGGGGCCCTTGGATGAAGATGTGCTCAGTTGGAGACATCACCACCGGTGAAACCTCAGTAGGGGTCTAAATAGGCTAGTAATCCCTTTGTAAAGGCTATTTTGTGATCTCTTGGCCATACACCAAAGGAAGTGTAATTGGCATAAAGGAGGTTCTTTAGTCGCCGACGGGTGATGAAATCACAAACACGTGGGTAAAGTGGTACAAACTCTGCAGAATATTAAAACTATCATGATAGCCGTGCTCCCGGTTATGAGCGCCTGGATAACCTACATGATTAGAGGGAAATTGGGATTTGGGATGGTTATGGTTTGGTATTGGTTATGGTTGGTTATGGATTAATTATGGTATTGAATATGGTTATTGGCAATGGTGAAATCTGGTTTAATGATGATGGATATGAAATATGGACTTATCTACAATAATCATTGTGGGATATGATGGGTTTACTTCACATACATATGATATATTGCTTTTCAAATGTTTTACTGTATTTTTCAGCACTTAGCCATTATTACATTCGTCATTTGAATCAGCCACATGTCATACTTTCCACACTTGTTGAGTACGACATGTACTCACTCTTGCAATTCCCCCCACCAACAGTTTCAGGTGATGGTTGGGAGTGTCTTGAGGATAATGTGGAGCTCTAGGCTGTGTGCTGCTGTCGACTTGCCTGTGGTGTTATTGGAGCTGCGCTATACCCTTTTGCTTAGTTGCTTATTAGTTTATTTCCGCTGCATTAGTTCAAACTTGTCATTAATATCCATTAGAGCTTGTATTCGAGGATATAATGAATTATGTAATAAGAGTACTTATTTAATAATTTGAGCTGTGGTAATTATCTGTTTATCATTTGTGAATCACTTGTATATGTGTGTTAAACATCCTGGACACACATATACTGCACTTGGTTCATTTTCGGAACCGGGTGTCACATTGAAATTAAGACGATCATAGTTGAAAGGATCGGGAGTAGTCGGTGTGACTACTCCCCTTCTTCTTCTCTTCAATCTTTAATTTCCCTTTGGAAAGTGTCTTCTTTCTTAGGAGTGCCTTTAGTTCTAGCGTCTCCCCATCGTCGTCTTCAAAGTCTTGAATGGCTTCAAAGAGCTTCTCCACCTTTTGGTTCTTGTCATCATCAACCTTTTCTTGGTTGTTGCTCTTGTGAATGTCCTTCATGTTCGACATGATCTTCTTCGAGTGATTAGTCTCTTTCTTGAAGAATCTGTTCTGATACCAATTGAATGTGGCCTAGAGGGGGGGTGAATAGGCCTTTTTGAATTTGCCGGAACCTGCAACACTTAATCACCAGATCAAAACAAGAGCTCAATGAGTGTTGAACGTGTCTCTCCAATGATCTAGAGTGTATCCTCAAAGGATTGATCTTTGTTGCACTTAATTCCGTGGAGAGATGTGTTTTTGAGGCTCTTGGGAGGTGTGACGGCGCTAGGGTTCGACAGCGTTTCAAGTTGGGCCATGCACCTCTATTTATAGGGGTTTCTAAAAGTGACCGTTAGGGTTTAGAAAGATCGGACTAGTCCATGGTGGACACCGGACTAGTCCGGTGTGCTGTGTGTAGCAAACCCTAAGTGTCCTGAAATATCAAACTAGTCCGGCTAGGAGCGGACTTGTCCGATTTTGCTTCTGGAAATCTTCGGACTAGTCCGATTGACATCGGACTTGTCCGAACAGTGAAACCCTAAGTGGTTATGGGGACAAGTCCGCACTTGGAGGACTTGTCCGATTTAGGTCATAGAGTTTTTCGGACTAGTCCGTGCTAATATCAGACTTGTCCGATTTAGAACAAAACGAATATCGGACTAGTCCGGTGATGATCGGACTTGTCCGTTTTGTGTGACTTGTGAAGTGATTTGAGGACTAGTCCGTACTGGGGAGGACTAGTACGATTCTAGTCAGAGAGATATCGGACTAGTCCGATGGATATCCGACTTGTCTGATTTTGTGCAGAGAGGATATCGGACTAGTCCGGTGACATTCGGACTAGTCCGATCCTGTATAACTTTGTGCAATGTGTGTGTTTAATTGTGATTGAACTCTTGGGATGTGTTTCCTTAACATACTCCATACACAATGATCTACTATTCTTCTTCCTTGAGCTCATTTCCACTTTGCTCCTCATTCTCCCTTCTTTTTGGCACAATGCTTATTTTGCTATTAAAACCTGTGCTCATCTCAACAAAGAGGGAGGATCTCATTTGCTTGTCATAAATCATACAAAACCCACAAGGGATTCCTAGATGCACTTTTTGTTAGTGTAGCCATGATTCCATAGGCCAAACTTATCTTGATGTCCAAAACCCATGTAGGGTAGTTGTGGCCATCAAGAGCAAGTTCTTCAAACTCGCGAGCCAATGATTTCAACATGTAGGAAACCAGATATTTTATTAATAAAATCATCATGGTGGTGTTGTAATGTGTGTTAACCATAGAGAAAAACACATAGAATTTATTCATTCTTGTCCAGCCAAATTTTGAAAATGGCTTGACAAAAGGAATAAATCTAAGTATAATTCATGTTCAAGAAGGCCAATTTGTAGAAATGGCCAAATTAAAATGAATTATATACTTTAATATTATTATGTATGATTCATATTGTATTAAGCCAAATTTTAGGAAATGGCTTAACCAAAACTGAATCAAGTTATTTTATATTTTATATGTAACCATATTCTCGCATCATAAGCCAAAATTTTAAAATTAGCTTTAATGATGGTACATGCAAATATTAGAAATATAGTTAACAAAATTCTATTACTTTTGGGCCAAAAGTTTTAAATGATGGCCTGAACAAAAGGAATTTTAGACAAAGTGTTAATGATTGAATATTTTGCATTTATTCGGCCAAAATTTCAATTATAACCAAAATATTGCAATTCAATCATAATAGTGCAAAATATATTGCAATACGACACTTGTCATAATCATAACTATATTTAAAGATATTTACAATATTACACAAATTTGAAGTAATTGAACTAAGTTCAAATTGAAATTTAAAATAAGTCAAACCTGCAATTTAAATAGACTTAAATTGAAATAGAAATAAATAAAATGGATGACAGTTGGAAGCTGTTTTTGGCCCATGCGGCGCGTGGCCTTGCAGTCCATGTGCGCGCGCGGCCAGGCGCACGGCCAGGTTGTGGCTAAGCATGTGGCCCAGCACGCGGCCCGCGCGGTGTCGAGGATAAAGGAAGGGAGGACAGGCCTTAGGCGGTTAGATCGAACCCTAGCTGCACTCCCCACCTCGTTCACTCAGCCTCCACTTTCTTCTCGGTGTCGCTTTTGTTCAGCCGCCATTAGCTCCACTATCCTCCATTTTCGGCGTCGTTCTTCGTCTTCTCCTTCCTTTTCTGGTGTCGCTCCCCCTCAACCCCACTGTCGGTACCCGACATACCGGGTACCCTCACGCACAAGCTAGAGCCGCCTAGGTACCTCGCTCCCAGGAGGGACATGGTCTGAGGGTGCCACATGTTCAAGAAACCCGGACCCGCCTACCTCAGATGGGAGGTTCGGGGTGCCCACAAGACATATCGAAGGAGGAGATCAACTCCACCTCGGCGACAAGCTCCCAAGCAGCCACGTGTCCAGCAGGACGGGACCCGACCTCCTCCGTGGAGGTGAGCTCCAAAGCTGCCATGTGTCCCACGAAGTCGAGACCCGATCTCCCCCGCGGAGGAGAGCACCCGAACTGCCACGTGGCCCGCAGGGTGAGACCTGGTTCCCCCACCGAGGTGAGCTCCCGAGGTGCCATGTGGCCCGTGAAACGGGTGTGGCCTCCACCATGGCGATGAGCTCCCCAGCGGCCGCATGGTTAGTCCACTTGCCCTGAGCAGATAGTGAGGAAGTTAAGAGGGTGGTGCGCCTTGTCTCTGTCAAGCCTTGAAGATATGCGGCTTCCCCACACGCATGACGTGGCGCACACCTAATGTCATGTACTGCTACGACCAATCGCATCGCAGTGAAGACGCCGCAGGCCTATCCCACTCTACCAAGTGGGTAGCTTACGGCGCCAGAGACAGATGGATGGGACATTCCCTACCAATGTCAGCAACGACGCGTGGGCTACTGACAATGAAGGAGGCAAGGCGATGAGTCCTCAAGTCCACGGTCAGAGCAAGCTTAAAGAAGAAGCCCTAGATCTTTAGGATAAGATTGCCTCGGGACCACCTGTCGGGCCCCAGGACCCCACTTGTAAGGCGTCCGACCTTGACTATAAAAGGCCCGGACCGCCACCGATAAAAGGACCAGACTCAGAATCCCCGATACAAACACACACACACACACACACACACTCACCATGCAATAAAATCCACCGTGGAGTAAGGTGTTATGCTCCTTGCGGCCCAAACCACGTAAAAATCCACTATCTCACACTCTTCTGCTAGAACACTGATTTGAGGCCTAAGCCCCGCCGAATAAGAACCTCCACGGGCTGCTCGTTAGCAGATCCAGAGGAAGTGTCGCATTAACACTTCGACATTTGGCGCGCCAGGTAGGGGATTTTTCCATAAAAAAAAAAGTGGTAGCGCTTTCACCACCATGGTCTTCATCCGGTCCATGGAAGGCGATTTTCAAGGCCTTCATCCGGTGACCAGATCCGTCGCTCGAGCAGCACTCTCTGGTCCGTCTCGCCCCCGTGCAGGTACGGCTGGCCAAGATGGCATGTCGGGACACGCCCCGGGTCAGATGGCTCCACCAGCACCCCCAACAGCGAGCTCAGAGAGCGCTTTGGCGGCGGTCAAAGATCTCCTCCACCACCCACCATCGTTGAACGCCTCTCAGGGGGCGGCTCAGCAGTGGGTCCAAGACATCGACCACTTCGTCGTCGCAGCCATCAACTCCCCTAACAGGGGAAGGCGCCTCGTATCGCTATCACGCACACCGTCCATTGATTGTCACACTGTCAACTCCCGCTCCTCCAAGCCTACGAGCGTTGGCCGGCTCCCAACGAAGGACCTTAGGGCTGAGCTTGACCATCTTCAAGCTCACATGGACGACTGTGTCATCATCGAGCGGCAGCGAGAGAGGCGACGCAACCTCGACGCCAAATATGGCACTCAATGCCCTGTTCACGAGGTGTCCTCCGTCCAAGGTGTGCCGTAGGTAAACCCTCTACCACCTGACCAGGAGTACGTCGGCTTGACAGCTCCCCTACAGTACTCGGTGCAGCAGAATGTGCAGCAACAGTACTTGGCGCAGCCAGTACCATTGCAGCAACGCATTGCGCAACCAGTGCCGCAACCACATGACCAACAAGTGGTGCACGTCATGCAGCAGACCCCCTTGGGGTATGTTGTCCCATCTGCCTCTCTGACGAAGCCCGTCGGAGGCTACGCGGCGTTGGCTCTGCACCTCCGCTTCGTGATGTGGCCACGCAAGTTCCGGCCACATATCCCAAAGAGGTTTGACGGAAGCATCAAGCCGGTGGAGTTCCTGCAGATCTACACCACGACGCTCCTTGCTGCAGGAGTGGACGACACCATCCTGGCGAACTACTTCCCTGTCACTCCGACTGGATCAGCCCGCTCGTGGCTGATGAACCTTCTCGAGGGGTCTACAACCTCTTGGGATGAGTTGTGCCAACAGTTCACAGCGAACTTCGGCAGCTCCTACATGCGCCCTGGCACCGAGCTCGACCACCACGCCGTGCGACAGCAACCCAAGGAGACGCTGCAATCATTCATCCAGCGTTTCTCCCAGGTACGCAACTACATTCCCAACATCCCAAATGCCTCTGTTATAGTGGCATTCCGCTAGGGAGTGCGTGACCGCAAGACGCTCGAGAAGTTAGCCATGCACAACTTGCAAGACATGTCCGAGCTCTTCTAAATCGCCGATCGGTGCACCAGAGCGGCAGAAGGCCGCGACTGGCACGCTCAGCACGCCCCTGGAGCGGGCGGGGCCGACCAGACTAGAGAAGGATCCGCTACCCCTGGTAGCAGCAAAAAGAAGAATAATAACCGGGGTGACAGTCAGAAAAAGCCGTTGCATGGATCCCCCATCGCGGTAGCGGCCGCGACCGAAAGAGGCAAACCCCCACGTGCAGAGAAACGCCCTCGTCAGCCACCTGCCACTGATGAAGACGTCGAGCCCTGCCTGGTGCATAAGACTCGCGAACACACCACGAGCGAGTGTCAGGAGATAAAAAGATGCGCCGAACGCTACCAAGAGTGGGCATAGCAGCGCCCGAATGGCGCCTCCTTCTGTCAACAGGAGGGCAAGCAGAAGCTTGAACCCAAGGTCGATAATGACAAGGACCTGGAGTACTAGAAGCAAGAGCGGGCTGTCAAAGTGGTCCACCAAGATGAGGAATCCGACGCCAGCGGCGACAACGAGCATTGCAAGACCCTCCATGTCATCTTTGGAGGGTCAAGATCAAGCTCCACTACGTCTTGATAGATGGCGGGGCCGGCCTCAACCTCCTCAGCTGTGCAGCCTTCGAGCATCTGCAGATCCCAGTGTCTAAGCTTGCCCCCTCGAGCCCATTCTCGGGTGTGGGACCTGGGAGCATCATCCCGTACGATAACATCCACCTGCGGGTGACCTTCAGGACACCTGACAACTACAGGACGGAGAGCATCCTCTTCGACGTCGCTGATGTCAGCCTCCCTTTCAACGCCATCATCGGCAAACTTGCTCTGTACCAGTTCATGGTTGTATCCCACTACGGATACCTCGTCCTGAAGATGCCAACCCCCTCCAGCATCCTCACAATCCACGGAGATCGCACCACTGCAGTGTTATCCTTACAGCAGGTCCAAGCACTCATAGCTGACCCAACACCTATCCTGGTAGGCGCTGGATCAAGTTGGCCTCCGCCAAGCTCGCGTCAGCGCAGAGCACCCGCCGCGCCTCAGCTGCAGCCCTCCGACAGCATTGACACCTCTGTCAAAGCTGCCAAGCCCAGCCCCGGCTCTGCTGGGACCACTCGCAAGACGGGCGGTCAAGGCAGGAAATAGGGATGCTCGCTCATCGCCCCTCTAAGTAGCTGTTGATAGCAAGGTTGCCCGCCAACCATCGCAGCTACCCATGGAGCTTTGGGCACCCCTATTGTAAATACGAGGCTTAGTAGAACAGTGTAAAAGATTTGTAGGGCTTAGGAGCAGCACTAAGGACAACCGAGCACTGGGAGGGTTAGGTCCAGAGTGCGCAGCCAGCTTAGCTTTTCGAACCCTAAGCCTATGCACCCTGCCTCCCTCATCATCCGGAGGCAAGCCGTTGCCCTATTTTGTAAAAGCCTGTCTCCCCCTATGAACTCCTATCAGAAATTCACTGTTTTACTTAAAGTCTTCTTAAAAACATTGTTCATTTAATTACACATTAATTTTATGATCATACCATAATAGCCTCGTTTATTATATGTTACATTCATATTCACGGTTGCAAACTCTGTAACTCGTCCTTGCTGAAGTCATGCAGTCCAGCTATAGGCGGGCTAACTTGAGGTACCTCTAGTGTGTGAGAGGTTCTTCTGACTGCTCTCATCATTAGGGTCCCGTGGCGCCAAAAGGCTTCCCAGGATTGGTTTGTGCCAAGCAGGAGGTCCAGGGGGTGTAAATTGCTTAGCCTGGTCCTGCACCCTAAGCAAACACACCCTGCCTCCCAGCGCTACAACTGAGTACTAAAATCGAAAAGCTCACACCCTAAAGACGACAGGAGCCGAACCCCGGAGCACAAATGCATCGAATTACCCAAGCCCTGTGCATCAGTCCAGGACTGTAAGACATGACAAAGCTAAGGAGAGGAACAAGTATGACTGGCGAGCAAGGCTATCCCCCCTCTTCCTATGTGCAGGACAAGCAAACGAAGCGTCCAGCCCCGTCACCTCCCAAGGGGCCTGCTGTCGACGACTCTACGATGATGGTGGACAACGTCGGAGCACCCAGCTCCGAGACCTCCCAAGGGGCATGTCGTCGACGTCTCAACGATGATGGTGGGCGATGCCAGAGTGCCCAACTCCGACTCCTCCCAAGGGGCCTGCAGTCGACGACTCTACGACGATGGTGGACAGTGTCGGAGCATCCAGTTGCGGCACCTCCCAAGGGGCCAGAAGTCGACGTCCCAAAACGTCAGCAACAACACCAAGCGCGGATATCCTGTATACTAGAGGCCTGTCGTCGATGACTCTACGATGATGGTGGGTGTTGCCGGAGCGCCCAGCTCCGACACCTCCCAAGGGGCCTGCCGTCGACGACTCTACAACGATGGTGGACGGCGCCAGATCATCCAGCTCGGCAACTCCCAAGGGGCCTGCCGTCGAAGTCCCATAACGTCAGTAACAACACCAAGCGTGGATAAGTGAGTAAACTCTCCTGCCTAGCACTTGTTGCTAATAGGGTTCCCTTGTGATAGATGTATACCAGGGGTCTGCCGTCGACGACTCTCTGATGATGGTAGGCGATGTTAGAGCGCCCATCTACGGCACCTCCCAAGGGGCCTGCCGTCGACGTCTCAACGATAATGGTGGGTGATGCCAGAGCGCCCAGCTTCGACACCTCCTAAGGGGCCTGGCGTCGACATCTCAACGACGATGGTGGGCGATGCCGGAGCACCCAGCTCCGACACCTCCCAAGGGGCCTGCCATCGACGACTCTACAACGATGGTGGACGATGCCGGAGCATCCAGCTCCGTCACCTCCCAAGGGGCCTGCCGTCGACATCCCAGAACGACAGCAATAGCACCAAGCACGGATAAGTGAGTAAACTCCCCTGCATCGCACTTGTTGCTAACGGGGTTCCCTTGCGATAGCCTGTATACCAGGGGCCTGCCATCGACGACTCTACGACGACGGTGGGTCATGTAGGACGCCTAGCTCCGACACCTCCCAAGGGGCCTGCCATCCATGACTCTACGATGATGGTGGATGACATCGGAGCATCCAGCTCCGGCACCTCCTAAGGGGCCTGCAGTCGATGTCCCAGAACGTCAGCGATAGCACCAAGCGCGGATAAGTGAGCAAACTCTCCTGCCTCGCACTTGTTGCTAATAGGGCTCCCTTGCGATAGCCTGTATACCAGGGGCCTACCGTCGACGACTCTAAGACGATGGTGGGCGATGCCGGAGTGCCCAACTCCAACACCTCCCAAGGGGCCTGCCATCGATGTCTTAACGACAATGGTGGGCGATGTCGGAGCGTCCAGCTCCGACACCTCCCAAGGGGCCTGCCGTCGACGACTCTACGATGATTGTGGATGACGCTGGAGCATCCATCTACGACACCTCCCAAGGGGCCTGCCGTCGACATCCCAAAATGTCAACAACAGCACCAAGCGCGGATAAGTGAGTAAACTCTCCTGCCTCGCACTTGTTGCTAACAGGGTTCCCTTGCGATAGCCTGTATATCAGGGGCCTGCCGTCGACGACTCTACGACGATGGTGGGCATGCGGGAGTGCCCAGCTCTGACACCTCCCAAGAGTCCCGCCGTTGATGACTCTACAACGATGGTGGACGACGCCGGAGCATCCAGCTCTGGCACCTCCCAAGGGGCCTGCAGTCGACGTCCCCAAACGTCAGCGACAGCGCCAAGCGCGGATAGTGAGTAAACTATCCTGCCTCGCACTTGTTGCTAATAGGGCCCCCTGCGATAGCCTGTATACCAGATCCTGTCGTTGACGACTCTACAACGATGGTGGGTGATACCAAAGCACCCATCTCCGACACCTCCCAAGGGGTCTGCCGTTGACATCTCAACGACGATGGTGGGCGATGCCGGAGCACCCAACTCCGGCACCTCCCAAGGGGCCTGCCTTCGATGACTCTACGATGATGGTGGATGACGTCGGAGCACCCAACCCTGGCACCTCCCAAGGGGCCTGCCGTCGACGTCCCAGAACGTCAGCGACAACACCAAGCGCGGATAAGTGAGTAAAATCTCCTTCCTCGCACTTGTTGCTAACAGGGTCCGCTTGCGATCGCCTGTATACCAGGGGCCTGCCGTCAACGACTCTACAATGATGGTGGACGATGCCGGAGCATACAGCGTCGGCACCTCTCAAGGGGCCTACCGTCGATGCCTCAACGATGATGGTTGGCGATGCCAGAACGCCTAGCTCCGACACCTCCCAAGGGGCCTGCTGTCGACGACTCTATGACGATGGTGGACGATGCCGGAGCACCCAACTCCAGCATCTCCCAAGAGGCCTGTCATCGACATCCCAGAACGTCAGCGTCAGCACCAAGCGCGGATATGTGAGTAAACTCTCCTGCCTCACACTTGTTGCTAACAGGGTCCCCTTGCGATAACCTATATACCAGGGGCCTGTCGTCAATGACTCTACAACGATGGTGGACGACGCCAGAGCATACAACTCTGACACCTCCCAAGGGGCCTGCCGTTGATGCCTCAACGACGACGGTGAGCGATGCTGGAGCGCCCAGCTCTGGCACCTCCAAAGGGGCCTACCATCGAAGACTCTACAACGATAGTGGATGACGCCGGAGCACCCAGCTCCGGCACCTTCCAACGGGCCTGTCGTTGATGTCTCAAGGACGATGGTGGATGATGCTGGAGTGCCCAGCTCCGACACATCCCAATGGGTCTACCGTCGACGACTCTACGACGATGGTGGACGACGCCGAAGCATCCAGCTTCGACACCTCCCAAGGAGCCTGTCATCGACTTCCCAGAACATCAACGACAGCAAAAAGTGCGGATAACCTGTATACCAGGGGCCTGCCGTCGATGACTCTATGGCGATGGTGGACGACACCGGAGCAGACAGGTCCGGCAAATGGTGGCGCTACGACACCCCAACTCCCCTGCTCCATTGGGGACACGATGAAGGCATCCTACAAATCAGATGGAAGATGTGCCCAGCCAACTAACCACATCTACCAAGGGGCCTGCCGGAGCGCCAAGCTCCGACACCTCCCAAGGGGCTTGCCGTCGACGACTCTACGACGATGGTGGATGGTGCCAGAGCATCCAGCTCTGGCACCTCCCAAGGGGCCTGCCGTCAACATCCTAGAATGTCAGTGACAACACCAAGCGCGGATAAGTGAGTAAACTCTCCTACCTCGCACTTGTTGCTAATAGGGTTCCCTTGCGATATTCTCTATATCGGGGGCCTGCCGTCGATGACTCTACGACGATGGTGGGCGATGCCGGAGCGCCCAGCTCTGGCACCTCCCAAGGGGCCTGCCGTCGATGTCTCAACGATGATGGTGGGTGATGCCGGGGCGCCTAGATCTGACACCTCCAAAGGGGCCTGCCGTTGACATCTCAACGATGATGGTTGGCGATGCCGGAGCGCCCAGCTCCAACACCTCCCAAGGGGCCTGCCGTCCATGACTCTATGATGATGGTGGACGATTCCAGAGCATCCAGCTCCAGCACCTCCCAAGGGGCATGCCATCGACGTCCCAGAATGTCAGCAACATCACCAAGCGCGGATAAGTGAGTAAACTCTCCTGCCTTGCACTTGTTGCTAACAGGGTTCCCTTGCGATAGCCTATATACCAGGGGCCTGCCGTCGATGACTCTACGGCGATGGTGGGTGATGCCGGAGCGCCCAGCTCCGACACCTCCTAAGGGGCCTGTCATCAATGACTCTACAACGATGGTGTACGACGCCGAAGCATCTAGCTCCGACACCTCCAAAGGGGCATGCAGTCGACGTCCCAAAATTTAAGTGACAGCACCAAGCGCAAATAAGTGAGCAAACTCTCTTGCCTCGCACTTGTTGCTAACAAGGTTCCCTTGCGATAGCCTGTATACCAGTGGCTAGCCGTTGACGAATTTAAGACGATGGTGGGTTATGCCGGAGCGCCCAGCCCTGACACCTCCCTAGGGGCCTGCCGTCGATGTCTCAACGACAATGGTGGGCAATGTCGGAGCGCCCAGCTCTGACACCTCCCAAGGGGCATGCCGTCAACGACTCTACGATGCTGGTGGACGACGCAGGAGCATCCAGCTCTGGCACCTCCCAAGGGCCCTGCCGTCGACGTCCAAAAATGTCAACAATAGCACCAAGCACGGATAAGTGAGTAAACTCTCCTGCCTCGCACCTGTTGCTAACAGGGTTTCCTTGCGGTAGCCTATATACCAGAGCCTACCATCGATGACTCTACGACGATGGTGGGCGATGTCATAGCGCCCAGCTCCGACACCTCCCAAGTGGTCGGCCGTCGACGACTCTACGACGATGGTGGACGACGCCGGAGCATCCATCTCTAGCACCTCCCAAAGGACCTCCACTCGATGTCCCAGAACGTCAGCGGCAGCACCAAGAGCGGATAAGTAAGTAAACTCTCCTGCCTCGCACTCGTTGCTAACAGGGTCCCCTTGCGATAGCCTGTATACCAAAGGCCTGCCGTCGACAACTCTACGGCGATGGTGAGCGATACCGGAGCACCCATCTCCGGCACCTCACAAGGGGCCTGCCGTCGACGTCTCAACGACAATGGTGGGCTATGCCGGAGCGCCCAACTCTAGCATCTCCCATAGGGACTGCCTTCGATGACTCTACGACGATGGTGGACGAAGAGCACCCAGCTCTAGCATCTCCCAAAGGGCCCGCCATCAATGTCCTAGAACGTCAGCGACAGGACCAAGCGTGGATAAGTGAGTAAAATCTCCTGCCTCGCACTTGTTGCTAACAGGGTCCCCTTGCGATAGCCTGTATACCAAGGGTATGCCGTTGACGACTCTACGATGATGGTGGACAATGCTGGAGCATACAGCGCCGGCACCTCCCAAGGGGTCTGCCGTCGACGCCTTAACGACGATGGTGGGCGATGTCGGAGTGCCTAGCTCCGGCACTTCCCAAGGGGCCTGCCGTCGACGACTCTACGACAATGGCGGACGACGCTGGAGCACCCAACTCTGGCACCTCCCAAGGGGCCTGCCGTCGACATCCCAGAACATCAGCGACAACACCAATTGCGGATAAGTGAGTAAACTCTCCCGCCTCGCACTTGTTGCTAACAGGGTCCCCTTGCGATAGCCTGTATACCAGGGGCCTGCCGTCGACAACTCTACGACGATGATGGATGACGCTAAATCTTACAACCCTGGCACCTCCCAAGGGGCCTGCCATTGATGCCTCAACGACGATGGTGAGTGATGCCAAAGCGCCCAGCTCCAGCACCTCCCAAGGGGCCCGCCGTTGATGTCTCAACGATAATGGTGGGCGGTGCTAGAGTGCCCAGATCCGACACATCCCAAGGGGCCTGCCGTCGACGACTCTACAACGATTGTGGACGACGCTAGAGCATCCAGCTCCGGCACCTCCCAAGGGGCCTGCCATCGACGTCCCAAAACGTCAACAACAGCACCAAGCGCGGATAAGTGAGTAAACTCTCCTGCCTCGCACTTGTTGCTAAGAGGGTTCCCTTGCAATAGCCTGTATACTAGGGGCCCGCTGTCGACAACTCTACGACAATGGTGGGCGATGTCGGAGCGCCCAGCTCCGACACCTCCCAAGAGGCATGTCGTTGATGACTCTACAACGATGGTGGACGACACCGGAGCATCCAGCTCCGGCACCTCTCAAGGGTCCTGCAGTCGATGTCCCAGAACGTCAGCGACAGCGCCAAGCTTGGATAAGTGATTAAGCTCTCCTGCCTTGCACTTGTTGCTAATGAAGTCCCCTTGCAATAGCCTGTATACCAAGGATCTGCCGTCGACGACTCTACGACGATGGTGGGCAATACCGGAGCACCCATGTCCGACACCTACCAAGGGGCCTGCCATCGACATCTCAACGATGATGTTGGGCGATGCCGGAGCGCCCAACTCCGACACCTCCCAAGGGGCCTGCCTTCGACGACTCTACGACGATGGTGGATGACGCCGGAGCACCCAACTCCGGCACCTCCCAAGGGGCCTGCCGTCGACGTACCAGAACATCAGCAACAACACCAAGTGCGGATAAGTGAGTAAACTCTCCCACCTCGCACTTGTTGCTAACAGGGTCCCCTTGTAATAGCTTGTATACCAGGGGCCTGCTGTCGACGACTCTACAACGATGGTGGATGACACCAGAGCATACAGCATCAGCACCTCCCAAGGGGCCTGCTGTCGACGCCTCAACGACGATTGTGGGCGATGCCGGAGCGCCTAGCTCTGGAACCTCCCAAGGGGCCTGCCGTCGACGACTCTACGACGATGGTGGAGATGCCAGAGCACCCAGCTCCGGCACCTCCCAAGGGGCTTGTCGTCGACGTCTCAACAACGATGGTGGGCGATGCCGGAGTGTCCAAATCCAACACCTCCCAAGGGGCCTGCCGTCGACGACTATACGACGATGGTGGACGATGCCAGAGCATCCAGCTCCAGCACCTTCCAAGGAGCCTGTCATCGACGTCCCGAACGTTAATGACAGCACCAAGCGCGGATAACCTGTATATCAGGGGCCTGCCGTCGATGACTCTACGACGATGGTGGATGATGCCGGAGCATACAACTCTGACAAATGGTGGCGCTACGACACCCCAACATCCCCACTCCATTGGGGACATGTTGAAGACATCCTGCAAATCAAATGGAAGATGTGCACAACCAACTAACCACATCTACCAAGGGGCCTCTAAGGGGATCCTATAGGCAGGAAGTCAATGAGAAACACCTTAGCCATATCAATTGTCAATTGTTGGTTCTCAAAAGCTAACGGGCTCGACAAAGTTTCTACATATCCTTACTCGACTAAGGACTCAGAAAAACAGTTGGAAGGCACAAAAAGGCCGAGAAGCAAAACAACAAATTCAAATTCATTAAGGAATTTGTACAAGGGGGTGAACCCCGGATACAAAGGCGAGCTACTAGCCTTAGCCCCGATTGAATTGCGCTACGACGTGTTTGGCAGCTTCCTTAACTTCCGCTGTTGTTGTTCCTCGCGCTCTGCAACAGGGCCTTCAAAAACTGGCTCCAAAGGCAGATCGGGATACTGGCTCCGGTAGCACACCAAGACATGGGACACCACCGTCTCCGCTGTGGCCCAACCCTCGGCTTCCAAACGCTGAACCAGCTGACGCCCCCGCTGATCAAGCTCTCGGGTACGGCGCCCAGCTTCGTGCTCTTGGGTTTGGACGTCCAGATCATGCAGGAGAAGTTCCTGATGCTCAGCCAAGTGCTGCACCCGATCCGGCACCAAATTGCTCTCCCGGAGCTCAAGATCTTCGAGGCAGGATTGCAGCCTGTCCCGATTGGCCTCAGCACGGGCGATTATCGCCTACGCCGCCACCTCCTGATCGGCAAGAGAAGCCTCCCTCTTGGCGACAACATCTTCTTGTTGTCTCAGGGCCTCTCGTCCGGCTTCAAGAGCGCGTAGGCGGGATTCACCCGCATCGCTGGCTACATTGGTGTCGGCCAGAATCTTCTGGGTCAGGGCGTTTGAGGCCCTCACCAAGTGGTGCCTCACATCTAGCTCCTTGCTCTCCTTCTGGTACTTCGCCTTCGCCTCGGCGATCCTGGATCTCAGGAGGTCCTTCCAGCCTCAGAGGCGCTCGCCCTCGGCACTCAACTTCTCCCACTCCGCGGCAAGAGCCTCCTGCGCCCGGCGAAGGTTGGATTGCACCTGAAGGATGCTGGATTGTGTCAAGTACATGACGTTGGAGAGGCGCTCTAGCTGCGCCGAATTTAGGGAAGGTCGTTCGGTGATCATCTCGGGGACCTCTTCCTCCTGTAGCGGTGAAGGTGAGGCCACCAGCAATAGGGATCTTGCCCCCGAAGACTGAGCAGGAGTTGTGGTGCCACCTAAAGCTGCAGAGCCACCATCGCTCAAGGAGCCGCCTGCCGAATCAGCAGCAGGGGAAGTCAGACCTTCATCCCCCGTAGTCAGCTCCAACATGGCCTCTGCCATGACGATCGGAGGTGTCTCTACCACGACGGCTAGAGGTGCCTCTGGTGCGACGGCTGGAGGTGCCTCTGGCATGACAGCTGGAGGTGCCTCTGGTGTGACAACCGGAGATGTAGCCGTAGATGCTTCACTACCCATGCCGGGCACATACGCCGGAGCAGCGCTCCCCTGAACAAGCTTGGCAGGCTGCCCCGCCAGCACAGCCATAACATCCTCAGCCGCCTTCGAAGTGCTTTCGGGCACTACCCCCGGCGGTAAGGGCCTCACAACAGCTGACGTAGACCTGCAAATCAAGATCAAGCCCTGACAAATCAATAAAGGCAGGCGAGATAATAGAGAAAGTGTGGGCGAGAATGCCTTACCGACGTCCCCGGAAGCTCCATCCAGCCTGCACTTTTGACGACCCTGAAGCCGCGGGCCATGGTGATGGCGTAACAGGCGAGGCCATCCTGATAGGACCTTTGCCAAAACCACCAACGGCGCCGCTGACCTGTGCCATTGTGCTTCCACCAACCCTGACAGTGCCACCTTCCGAGCTACCAACAACGTCGGCTTGAGGCATTTTTGCCTGATGTTCCATAGGTGTGATGCTGCTGGAGCCCCTTGTGGCACCTTGGACCGCGCAGGTGATGGGGATGCTGGATAACATGCCGACCATCAACGTCGGTGGAGCCGTCGCTTGACGGACCGAACCTCCCTCTCAAGAGCCACCGACACCCAATACTGAAGAAAGGCGCACCGGTGGATGCTGACTTGGAGCGAAGGCTACTTGCAGCGGCACCCTCGATGGTGACCGGGGGCGTTTCTCCTTCACGACCTCGACCACTAGGGCTTTCCCCTTGCCTACGACGGGGACCGGTGCTTTAACCTTGCCTACGTCGGGGATCGGTGCTTTCCCCTTACCTACGTCAGGGACCGGCGCCTTGCCCTTCCCCCCAACAGCGGGCGCCTCCTCCGCCCTGGAGGCTTCAGAGCCTAAAGAAGTTGTGGACTCCTCCGAAGAGTCGACGAGGCCAGGCCCCGGCTCTCATCACCAACCTGCCGTGGCGCAAGAACAATCGCGTCCAGGTTGGGCATCTCCTTCAGAACCTTCGTCTGAAGGTCCCAATCCGTGCAAAGCGGTGGGCAAGCCTGTGGAAGGTCGAAGACGTCGTTCGACAGCAGGTCGTCACACGCCTTGGACATTGCCTCAAACACCTCCTGACGGGTCGTCTCCATGTCGCGACCCCTCAGCAGCCTGGTACCATCTTGGAGCCCGAAGTAGAGCCACGCAGGACGGCAACGATGCTGGAGAGGGGCCAGATGATGATGAACGAAGTCGGCCATCACCGCCAGTTCCGACAGGCCATGGTCCACCAAGAATCGGATCCTCTCCATCACCGGTGTGTACGCCACCTCAAGCTCTGGGCGTTCCTCCCAGGCTGCCTTCCTAATCACCAGCCAGCCAGTGGGCAGGACTATGCGATCATGGGCATCAGTGTGTATGACCACCCAGTCGTTCCTCCAGCCAGGCCACTTTGCTGAGGAGAGCGGAGTAATGTACTTGAAGGGGTTGTTAGCCCAATGTTGGAAGCAGAGGCCACCGAGGAAGTTGGCTTTGTTCTTCTTCCCGGTCTGCCTCAGCACGAAGAACTGCCGAAACACCGACATGCATGTGTACACCCCGACGAACATCTCGCAGAAATACGAGAACACTGCGGCCACCACCTGAGAGTTCGGTGATAGGTGATGAAGCTAGAGCCCAAGGACTTCCAGGAATGTCACCAAGAAGGAGTAAACAGAAAGGACGGACCCGGAGTATGCGTACGCCTGGAAGAAGACGATCTCCTTCTCCCCCAACTCCAATGGCAAGGAGCCAGGACGGATCAGACCCCACTGTTCCTTGTCCTCCCACCCAAAAAGCCGCCTCACAGGTGAGACATCCTCCATCCGGGAAGGAGGCAGAGCTGAGTCCATGGGAGCAGGGGTCGAGAACCTCAAGGATCAGCACACACTCAAGGAGGAAGTCGAAGGCTCGAATACTTGGGGCATGCGGGCGGAAGAAACCTCCATTGCCCACAAAGGTACCTTTTTAAAGTACCCTAGTGGCATCTGGGGGCACCGCACAAATTTGAGCAGGCTCCAAATCAGCGGCTCGTACCACGATGTCCATGAAAAACGGGCCCAGGTCCCCCGTCAGAAAAGCCGACCCGAATAATAGACCAACTAGAGGAGAGGAATCCTTCATGAATCGCCTTGCCTTGCTGGTTTATAAAAAACCGCCCGTGGAACTCTTGTTTTGAGGAAGCAATGAACATTGTCTTTTTCTCGAAAATCATGCATTGGATGGATGCCCGGGCATTGAGAAGGAAGGACGCTTCTCCGCCAGAGAAGGCAACCCGACGGTTCCCATAAAGACGCTCTAAAGTGTCCATTCTATCTAGGTTGCGTCCTACGGTCAACATGTGGCTCTGATACCAATTTGTGACGCCCGGCTCCGAAAACTGAACCAAGCTAACGCATATGTGTGCCCAGGATGTTCAACACACATACACGAGTGATTCACAAATGATAAACAGATAATTACCACAGCTCAAATTATTAAATAAGTACTCTTATTACATAATTCATTAAATCCTCGAATACAAGCTCTAATGAATATTAATGATAAGTTCAACTAATGCAGCGGAAATAAACTAATTAGGCAACTAAGCAAACTAAGCAAAAGGGATAGCGCAGCTCCATGCAACACCACAGGCAAAGCTGACGGTAGACACGGCCTAGAACTCCGCATTATCGCCATTAAACTCATAATCCTGTCCTGCAACTGTTGGGGGGGATTGCAAGAGTGAGTACATGTCGTACTCAGCAAGTGTGGAAAGTATGACATGTGGCTGATTCAAATGACGACAATAATAATGGTAAAGTGCTGAAAAGTACAGTAAAACATTTGAAAAGCATTATACTATGTCTATGTGAAACAATCCCATCATAACCATCATATGAACAAAATATAAACCATATCCAATTATTGTCAACATCACCATTATCCATAACTCAAATTCATATCCATGATCATAATCCATAAACCATAACCATTACCAAACCATAACCATAACCATTACCAAACCATAACCATCCCAAAAACCCAATTTCCAACTCTAATCATGGAAGTTGTCCAGGTGCTCATAACCGGGAGCACGGCTATCATGATAGTTTTAATTACTCTGCAGAGTTTGTACCTCTTTACCCACGTGTTCGTGATTTCATCACCTTCCGGCGACTAAGAACCTCCCTTATGCCCATGACCCGTCGGTCACATTACACACTTCCGTTGGTGTGTGGCCAAGAGATCACAAAATAGCCTTTACAAAGGGATTACTAGTCTATTCAGACCCCACTGAGGTTTCACCGGTGGCGATGCCTCCAACTGAGCACATCTTCAACCAAGGGCCCCCTCTTGAGCCATTCGGATCCCAGGGTAGTCCCACCAATCATCAACAAACCCAATCCGACTACCCCTTCCCCGAGCATCCACAATGGTCCAAACAGCACTAGCAAAGCCCTAATTAATCAGCTATGCCGCACCCATAACTTGGCCTCGTGGTGGCACTGTAGTCCTGGCTTATTCTCGCATGAACCGGTCCTTAGATCTAAAGCAAGCAAACCACCATAACATCCAACCCATCCACATACCAGGCTTGCTTAGATCACCCATCGTATTGACCAATTCACATTAACCAGAATATCATTAATACATAATTAAATGTGTAGTGTTGGTTTTTCCATCCCAATTAATTAAGCGAAGCAAAAAGGTAAAAACCCTTCCCGACTCTCTACCGTGAATTCCAGGTGACAAGGGTGGTCAAGCAAAACTAGTAAACTTCCTATCATAGGATCCCATCAATTTGACACAAGCATGCAAGTTCGCAAACAAAACATTTAATTTAAAATAGGATCAATATGCTTCAAGGACACTTGCCTTGCTCCGGCGGATGGGGTTGTTCAAGCGCTTCGAATTCTTGGTTCTGAAAATCCTCGTACACGATCTCTTGAGCACTTCCCTCTACTCGTGATCACACATACAGGAATATACATACAATTCAACATGATGCACACATAATAATCAACATGCGATGATATGCATGCATGCAAGGACCAATTAATTAATTAACTAGGGTTGTTTATTAATTAGATGCAACTAGTTCATACGTGTTCATATGAGTTTACGGGGATTTTAACGTGGATTAATGCTGCTGAAAATAAAATTATGGTGCAACTAAAATCAATTTATGTCTATTAGATCTAATGCGTTGCTAAAATTCGCATCGGGAACAAATCCTACCGTAGATCTGACGGCTTGACGGTCGCGGGATGGGGACAATGCGTAGACGAAGTAGATGGCGCAGCAGTTCCTCGGCGGCACGACGACGGCGACGATCTCCGATGGACGGTGGTACCCTCCTCTCTTTCTTTCCCTTCTTCCCCTCCTTTTTTTCTTCCTTTTTTCTTCCTGACGGCGGCGGCTCTGGTCCCTTTTTTCCTGGCGGCGGAGCTGCTCTCTGGTGCGTTTTGTTCCTGCTGCAACCGGCGGCTAGGAAAAAAAACCTAGGGACCTACGGTCCTTTTTATAGGGTGGAGCGATTAGAATCCGGTTCGGTTGGGAGGCGGTGAAATCCACGCGGGACTTGGCGGGGCGGCGTGGGGCTGGGCGTTGCGTCGCGTCAGGGGGGGGGGAGACCGGGGCGTCGCGTCAGCTGGGGGGGGGGGGGGGGGGACCGGGCGGGCGTGGGCGCCGAGGCGGCGTCAGGCGGCGGGTGTGTACGGCGGCATCGGGGCGCGGGCGGGCGGCCGGCTCGGGGCGGGCGCGCCATGGGGGTGGGGTCGCGCCAGGCCGGTCGGCGCGGTGCGGCACGTGGGCGGGGCCCGGCGCCTCGCGTGCGGGCGTGGCCGGCTGGCGGCTCGGCCGCTGGCCGGCGGGGATTTTCTTTTTTTTTTCTTTTTTTTTGAAACATATTACTTTTTTATTTATTATTATTATTTTTACAGTATTTATTTATCTTATTTATTTTATTCGTTTACTTTTTATATATATATATTATTAATATTAATATTTCATCTATTTCTATATATTGTTATATATTATTTATATATATACTTTTATATATATATTTTTATTATTATTTTAATTTCTTCTTTTGCTACATACATATATGTATGTTTTATCTTTTCTTTTATTCTTTTATCCCTCTAATGTTTGATGCATGATCATGTATGCAATGCAGGATGCGAAAATTGAGGGTGTTACATCATCAAGCCTTGACGATGCGCAGCTTCTCCATACGCATGGCGTGGTGCACGCCTAATATCAGGTACCGCTATGACCAATCGCATCGCAGTGAAGACGTTGCAGGCCTATCCCACTCCGCCAAGTGGGTAGCTTACGCCACCAGAGACAGTTGGATGGGACATTCCCTAACAATGTTAGCATGTGCGCGTGGGCTACTGACAACTCATGCGTCAAGACGGCGAGTCCTCAAGTCCGCAGTCAGAGGAAGCTTACAGAAGAAGCCCTAGATCTTTAGAATAAGATCGCCCCAGGACCACCTGTCGAGCCCTGGGACCCCACTTGTAAGGCGTCTGACCTTGACTATAAAAGGCCCGGACCGCCACCAATACAAGGATCAGACTCAGAATCCCCGATACACACACACACATACACACTCACCAAGCAATACAATCCACCGTGGAGTAGGGTGTTATGCTCCTTGCGGCCCGAACCACGTAAAAATCCACTGTCTCATACTCTTTCGCTAGAACACTGATTTGAGGCCTAAGCCCCGCCGAAAAAGGAACTCTGCGGGCCGCTCCTTAGCAGATCCGGGGGAAGTGTCGCATTAACACTTCGACACCCACAATTCAATGGCTTGAACCGGTGGTTGAGTCCCTAGATCTGGGTACTCGCGCTCTTCCGGTTGGGGTCACGAGGTGGGTGAACCGACGGAGGATACGATTCCCGCTCGGACTTGTAAGCACTAGCGTGGAGCGGGATCCCGAAGGTTCGGCTTCACTTGGAGTGTTCGTCGGTGGTGGCACTCTCGCGGTTGGAGTCACCGATGTCGATTCATGTTCGGTTGTAGTCAGCAGATCCGGCAAAGAGGATGGCGTCCTCAATGCTAGTGGTCCTTGGGGAAGCCCCCTTGAACCGATCCGGATCCTCGTTGTTCGTCGTATTGTCGGCCTTATCGCCGGCGACAACATGGAAGTGGTGTCCACCGTGATGTCACGACTGACATCTTCCCTTCCTCCTCCCCCCTCCCCCTGTCCACTCGATGACGAAGGATCTAGAACCGGCGCAACCCGGTTGGGGATCTCCCCACCGCGGACGGCGCGCGGTTCTTCTTGACGACCCACTTTTTGGGCGTCCGGATCCGAGGGACAGGCAAGGAAAGGAGTCGGAGATCGATCCTCAACACGGCGGTGCGGGCTGAAATGTTCTGTCGGTGGTGGCGCCACAGGAGCAACCGCCGCTCGACGGTGACGCCGACCTCCGTGGCGACGCATTCTGTACAAATGGCCATGGTTGTTTTGTTGTATGATCTTGCAGGGTTCAACCAATGGCGACGACAACGTCCATGGCGTGCTCGGCAATTCCAGTGGTGAAGATCTTCAACTTCGAAGAACACAAGAACTAGATTGGTAAGTCCGGATTCCGACATCTTACCAGTGAATTGTGATCTCGCTTCTCTCTTGATCGCTCGGTAGAGTGTGCTGATAACGTGTTGAAAGTAGAATTGAACATCAGGGAAGAAAATTTGAGAGACTTGCAAATGATTCAACTATGTTTCATTTATTCATTCATCTTTTATTTATACATTGCGAGGGGGACAACGAGGAGGGACGCGACCCTGCAGGAGGAGGCACGAAAGTTGCTGGCGGCGCGGCGGTTGTCGCCGTCACAAGTGATCACATGTAAAATGTTTTATAATAGTTCCCTAGTCGCATCTCTTCTCGCATTGGCCTTTCACCACCGAACCAAGTGTTGACTCAGTCAGTTTTTTGGACCTGCTTTGTGCTCTGGCGTAGAGGTGGCCAAATGGGCCAGCCCGAATCACGATCAAAATGGCCCGGCATGAACACAGCCTGGCCCGAAAAATTCGTGCCCTGGCTGGCCCGAAGCACGACACGGGTCGTGCCCGGGCTTTGATCTCTGGCCAGTTGAGCTTGCCGGCACGACCAGTTTAGGCACGACTTGATCAGCCCGTCGAACTAGCCCGACACAACCCATTTAGGCCCCGAATTATGATTTTTTATGTTGTTTTTATTGTATTTTTTAACTAAAACAGGCACGAGCCGATCCGGTCTGGCACAACCCGTTTATATCTCGGCACGGCCCGACACGCTTAAAATAGATTCAAGCCGTGCCCGAGCCTGGACACCTGACCCACGGGCTGGCCCGACCTGATTTATTTTGGGCCGAGCTGGGCCGAGTCTTTTAAGGCCTGAACCGGGCCGGGCTCGGGCTCAGGCCGGCCCACCACAGCCCGTTGGCCACCTATATTCTGGCGCCACACGTCCAGTCCTGTCCAGTGTGCCATTTGGGCCCCAAGTCCAGCCCACCAACGCAACTCCTTTGCGCACTGTGCTCACCGATCATGGCAGCTCGTGCTACAACATAATTTAATCCGAAGGAGTACCCAACAGTTTCAGATTAAAAAAAAAAAAACACCTGAGAAACAACAATTAACAGCATCACCACAGCTATCCGGATTGCCTTCCGTTTACTTCCCTTTCCTCGGGATATGATAAATCAAATGAAAAAAAAAATGTTTCATCTGACACTAGTATACAGGCTACAGCACAGGCAGGCTCCTTCCATCTTGGAGCTTGGCTCTTGCCTCAAATCTCTCATACGGAGGCTCAGGTAAAACAACAACCACAGCGATCCTTGGACACCACCTCCTGTACCTTGCAAAACTGATAGACAGATAGTACAAGTTAACATCCTCCAGGAATAATTGCAAGCTGGAACAGTCGTGCCAGTAACTGGGTCGTTAAGATTAAGCAGCCTTGAGGACACCGCAGAGCGAATTATACGCATTCACGCATAGCTTGAACTTTTCCTCGGCCACGGCCTGTCAACACAAGTAGAAGAATCTATTTAACAGCGAACAGACAACCAAGAGGCACGAAAACTGCATCAACTTTCCCCTTAAATCACAAGGGGCAGAACTAGACGTAGATACTCACCTGTGAAGATCCTGGGTGCCTGTCAGGGTGCCACCGCAGGGCAGATGCCCGAAAACTGCGTCACAAAGGTAATTCATGTGAACCCTAGTCTGGGGGCACAACTTCATACATCCATATAAAAACTGCGATAACAGCACGACAATGAACAATCTGAGAAATCATAACAAAGATACAACTTACGCAGTTTTAACATCATCTAGAGTTAGTGGACCGCGAGGTGGTAATCCAAGGATGGTCCTGTGGGCATGTGAACCGACACTGGTTGTCTCCCTGGTGTCATCCTCACTTTCATCTTCGCTGTCACTTGGCATTTGTTCTCTATTTGATCCACCTGTCCATCTAAATCTGAACGATTTATCTCTCGACCGAAAACCCTCCCATGATACATGGGACCAAGTAAAACCATGACGTGCACCAAAGATTGCTTCAAATAAGTCATCAGGATGCACATAATGATCATCATGGAAGAAGTTGGAGAACCTGGACTTGTCCTTTTTTTCTGCAGAAGCCAAGTGTTTGTCATTTCTTTTTCTTTACGATGTGAAGTGACTCAGCGGACGACAAAGGTAGTACTCATGGAAGGAAACAAGCTATTGCTAGTAAATACCATCATAAGTTGCCAGCATACTAACAATAACAACAGATGTATTTTGCATATGTTCAGTTATCATTGCCAAAGCAGTAATGTCAGGGAGTATCAAAAGTAAAACAGACATCCAATTTATTAGAGTAGAGAAAACCTACTCTTTCTCTGATTGTGTACTCCTTGTTGAGACTTTGATGACCAGTGAGGATGATGTCCTTTCCTAAAGGTTTTGAACCGTGGAACATGATGAGAATTAGCAAAGCTGCCCGTGCTTCCATCCTGGAGTAAACAAATATATAATATGAATTTCAGACATTATAAAGTTTTTTTTCCTTTTGTAAGCCCATATCCATATATGCAGAACGTTGTTTTATAAGCCCTTTTAAGATCGAAAATGAAAAATAGAGAGAATACAATTCACATGATGAAAAGTGTATTAGAAAACTTTACCTGTAAATGAGGCGACGGCTTCCCATAAAGAAGATAATCTTTTAAAGCCTTCTTTCCTTCTGCCCGTTTTTGCCGGACGACATATTTATCATAATTCTGTTATCATGTTATTTGGTTAGAAGAATCACCATACTGTGGAATAAGATTGAAAAAATTGGAAATGCATAGGTGACGGGCATTCAGAACTGCCATCATTGGCATACAAGTACATGCAATAACTGAAAACTTGGCAAAATATATATCATCTATGTGACCATAGCGATAATGAGATGCAACGATAGACTAGTTAGGTAACTGTTACACTACAAGATAATATATTAGCAGGTCTGTTCTAATCCCATGAAAGATAAATGTTTTGTGCTAAATAGAAACAAATGCACAGCTGGCTGTAATGAACAAAGATCTAGATTCGTTTAAATTTATTTTTGACAAAATCAGATTGTGGATATGTGCCCTTATTATGTGCATAACATGTGGTAACAGAAGGAATCCCCTCCCCTCTATAGAATAAACTAATGCACACAGCCACCTCCATTTTCCATAGCATAGAAACTGGTGTTGTGTTTATATCCAAGACATTAAACTCTCCAGCTACGGCATACCAAAAATGTAATACCCCAACCACTACGAGTCTGACGGTCGTTACTTCTGACAGCTCTCTAGGATCACAGACTAGCCCCACAGACCAACACTAGTCTTTTCTGCGCATTTTGTCCTCACTCGTGCGCACCCGGAAAGACTTCCCGGTCGGTCACCCATCTGTAAATTGCTCCGAGCCAAGCATGTTTAACCTCGGAGTTCCTTGCAGGTGGGCTCCCGGAAAAGAATGTATATCTTGGTGGTATGAGTATTCTATCAATCCTATTAAACCTTGATCCAAGATGTCACAATCCACCCCCTTAGAAGACCGACGTCCACATCAGTCAACTTCCAAGCCAGGAATGTCCCCTCTTGGCCACGTACATACGTTCAGTACTGGCATACATACCATACCGTGTTCCTCCTAGAGGACCCACGCGTCATGCGTACGTACCCACGTCCCTGACCCGTACGCTACCGTGAAACCGCGAAGGTCGGCTCTGATACCATTTTGTAACACCCCAACCACTACGGGTCTGAATGGTCGTTACTTCTGACAGCTCTCTAAGATCATAAACTAGCCCCACAGACCAACACTAGTCTTTTCTGTGCATTTTGTCCTCACTCGTGCGCACCCAGGAAGACTTCCTGGTCGGTCACCTATCCGTAAATTGCTCCGGACCAAGCACGCTTAACCTCATAGTTCTTTGCAGGTAGGCTCTCGGAAAAGAAGGTATACCTTAGTGGTATGAATATTCTATCAATCATATTAAGCCTTGATACAGGATGTCACAAAAAATGTACGAAAAACACATCATCTATATCGCACAACAACAACAAGAACCAAACCGTTGTCCCAAGCACATTGGGGTAGGCTATTATCGATATCCCGCAAACTTTTCAGAAAACGATAGGTGTAATTAGATCATCCAGGTACATGTATCAAGATAAATTGCTATCTTCCTTGCAATATTAACAATTACTCAATGTTCAGAGCTGGTAAATCTTAATGGAGGGAGGTGTGAAAACATACCCTGGATGCCTTTCGCGCTCCTTTTTCACTCTGAGCAGTGTTTCGGCAGCAGAAAATGTATGTTAGCATGTAGTAAACTATATGTGCAGAACCAAACAGAAAGGAGAAAAACATATGCTAGTTAATGATATGCGTCGTCCTAATGACAAGTAACGGAAAGACGAGAAATACTTCCTCTGTTTCTTTTTATTTGTCGTTAAGATAACATTCATTAGTTTATTTCTAGTTCTTTTGATTGTTTGAAATGACAATTATTTCAGAACAGAGGTAGTACTATCTTATGATAGACTGACTCAGCAGTATGAAGAAGATTAAAATCATCTGGCACGTGTTAATTCATGTGTTGTGATGGTGGCTGAAATCACGCCATAACAAGTTGAATAACTGAGGTGAATCCCAGATATGTAAAGGTTGGAGGCCATTAGTTCATAAAATGGTAAAGAGGAATGAGCATAAACAATCATGAAGTGGACATTTCCACTGTTATGTAACAATTATAACATGTTTGAAACATGTTTAGGAGCATCCTGTGCGGATGCTTTCTTCAGAAACCTGGAGCTACTTTGTCTCGCGGAATAAGAATGCGTGAGCAGCAGTTGTACGTCAGCAAACTTTAGCCTGATTAGGCGCACATTTAAGACATGGTCAGGTCAGCGAAGAAACCCAATTCAACTATGGCGTATCGCATGGTTGCCTTTGCCAAACAAAACGGGGATTGTGAAAAGGGAAGGAAGGAGGGAGGGGAGTCGGACGACCTTTGGACAATCCCACTTGTTCTTCCACTTTTCCGAGGAGCGGTGCGTGGTGTGGAAGGATGAGGCGGCGGCGAGGCGCGTCCTTATGACGGGCAAGGTTTTCATCATCATCATCATCCATGGAGCGGCGGCGTGCATGGTGTCTGTCCCTCCTTGCCCAATCAACGAAGAAGGTGGCTTCCTCTCGCCGCCGCCTCGCCCTGGCTCAGGCTCCGGGATGGTAGGATATTCGCGGCAGCAATAGAAATGAAACGGAATTTTTAGGCAGCGCGCATCGCGCAAGTCCGCATCTTTGTTGCGCTCGCCGCCGGCCGCCGGTCTTTGGTGGATCCGTACCTCCCTCCCTCCCTCCAAGCCTTGTCTGGCTGGTGGAGTGGGGTGCCACGGGCCACGGCACAGGCTGGACCTCCCTCCTCCAACCGCAACAGATTCCTTTAGGTTAGGCCCGTGTTGGCCGCCAAACGAGAACATGGGCCGTCCAAGTTTGTTTTATTTATTTTCCCTTCGTAAAAAACGATATTATTTTCATTTTGATTATACTCTGACTAGTTCGATCGTTTCTTCGTTTTTTCTTTGAGGTAAAATTTTACTTTTGAGGATGGCGGCTATGCTAGCAACGAAAAGAAGTACAGTATTTTTTTGACAAACAGAGGAAGATGAAGATAACAAGAAAACACGTGCGTTGCATGCAAAGAACGGGTGCAAGTCATTCATCATCATCACCAAGATGTCTCGAAGCTCCAAATGAAAATAGGCACATATGCTCATTCTATATGCAGCAGCCTTCCTTCGAGGAAAGCATCAATTCCACCACCGTTATTTTAAAATAGACAGTAAGCATAAACGAGTAGAAAACGTTCTAGTGTACATTTTGTAATTAAAGACGATAGAATGGACAAGTTGGACGACAAGAAAGCAACGTACGTATTTCTTTTGTCGTTTTGTAGTTTATTTTTGAACTACAAAGAGATAATTTTTTAAAAATGAAAAATATGTACGTATAAACGGAATCATCACGTGGGAAGGCATGCCCATGACCTAATATCCAGCAGGCAGCTAGCAGCGAATGAATTTGGCATCCAAACCAAAATGAAAGACCAAAAGCCAACCAACGGTTGCGGGTTCATTCGCTTTAATTTAGGCAAAACTAACTACGCAACATGCATAGCATACGCGGGTGTCACTCATCCGTCTTTTGCTTGCTACTTATGTCTGGGGCTGGGTGAGTGCAAAACTAAAGCAGAAGAAGAGGCGAAGGACACAATCCAGCTTCCAGCCAGAGCAGAGCGGCCGGTACCGCGCACTCCACCCAACCCCAACTCAAATCATTTCAAATCAAATCAAAACAAATGAAATGGCTGCTGCTTGCTTAATTTTGGCAAAGTTTCAAAGCTACTTTTTTGGTACCGGTACCAAACGGCTCGTTATTGCCACGCCTTCCTACCAAATTCCATCGCCAACCTGATCCATCATCTAATTGAATCCATCTGCCTACCTAGTATGGAGGATCGCCTCTGGCTGGCGCGCATGACATGCAACAAAATAAATGTATTTGTCGGTGTGTAGTTAAAGGTAGTGATGTAAATAAATTGATGACCTCCGATTTGGAATTATATGAGCCTAGTCTATTTAGATCTTATTAAATGATTTTTATTCGCTGCAGTTCCGCGTCAAGCAGCACTCAAGAGTTTGAAAAGAAGCTTGTTAGTACAGCCGGTCAATGGCTCTCGTTTTTTTGGTGCGTTCGACAGAATGATCTAGCTGCATGCTAAAGAATCACATGGCGCATTGCTGCAGAAGAGTCTGTACAACGGAGTAGTACAGTATTCAAAATAACAATGATTGGGGTATCCTCTCTCTATATTTAAGTTGTTATCGTATAACTAAGCATCATATATGTTAGTAATAAATATACTAAAAAACTACAGTAGTATATATATATATATATATATATGCAAGCTTTGACTAATAATGCATTGATTCGATACAAAAAACGTGTTAATTATAGACGAGCATCAGAGTCATGAGCCAAGAGTGAGTCATCAGGCGGAGGCGGGCCTATCATCTGCTGGAATAAAACAGGATTTGATTTTTGATCTGGCTATTGGTATTGGCATGTGGCAGCCGCTTCTATCTTTGTTGTTTCCCCAAAGAAAAAAATACTATTGATATTCAAATATGAGATATAGTGAAGCACTGGAAAAGATTTGTTTTATGTTCCACCACACGGTATATATTTCGTGATAAAATGTATGTTTCCACTAGGAACGGAACGGAAAGGAATTGATGTGTGGTTCTTCAAGTTGACGGCACTGGGGCCTGATGTCTCAGACCTTTCAAACCTCGCATCATCAGGTGGCCCTCACATCATATGTAAAAGTATATAAATAAAAAAAAGTAAATTGCGCGCGATGCAAAAGTGGTGCTACGGTTCGCAACATGATGATAAATATAGGCCAGGCATGTCACATCACCGTCGACTCGTGTCTCAAATTTGCGCCTTTTTCATTGCTTCCTTCTTTGGATGTTATTAATACAAATACTACAGGAGCATTAGGTTCGTTCGTTTCTGCAAACCACAGCCCACCACGTGCGGTCGGCGGTAGGCTCCTGGCCGGCCCTTTGAGTTTCCTTTTCCTTTTTTTCTTTCCTTTTTGACGAGAAAAATAGTCACGTAAACTGGTCGTTGCATAGAAAAGATGCAATTTATTAGTATCTTAAAAAATTAAAAAGATGCAATTTGTTGGGAGGGAATGAGATGGAAGAAGAAGCTTCATCGCACGCTAAATGGCATGCACGGGCGGCTTCTTCTGCTGCTTCGGGACGCCTGCCTTCTCTTTTCTCCTCTCCTCTACACGATCGAGAAGAAGAGGACGGACGACTCGCTCCCGTCCGCGTATATATAGCCTGTGTTCCCCTGCTCTGCGAACAAGAGGACCACCACTCCACTCCCGTGTCCCGTTCATTCCCTCCTGCTGCTGCTGCTGCCTATCCAATTTCCATTGCCCACCACCACCAGCATTCTCATCCGTACGTACGTCTCCCACGCCATCACCCGGCCGGAGGACCACTCTAAAGATCGATCGATCGATCGATCCAAGAGGACGAATTGAATGGGCGGCGCCGGCGAGGTGGCCGCGATGACTCTGGTGCAGGTGGTCTTCGCCGGCGTCAACATCTTCTACAAGCTCGCCGTGTGCGACGGCATGGACATGAGGGTCCTCGTCGCCTACCGCTACCTCTTCGCTTCCGCCGTCCTCGCGCCGCTCGCCTACTTCGTCGAGAGGTTCGTTGGTTGCTACTCAATTCAACCGCACCCACCAGTTCTTCAATTCGTTTTTCTTCTCACCATTCATTACAGTGCTTGCATGGTTAGTACAAGAAATCCATAGAGATGATGCATGCGCGATGCTCAATCGGTAGGCCTGCTAACTTTTGGTTTGTTGCAGGAGGAGGCGAACCAGGTTGACGTGGAAAGTTGTGCTGCTCTCCTTCATCTGCGGCCTCACAGGGTGCGTCTCTCTCTGCTAGCTAGCTGCTTCTCCTTTCCTAATTTAATTGGCTCCCCTTGCCTGCCGGAATCGCTTCTTACCATACGAGCGTACCACTAATAGTATCACCATGTGGTCGCCATGGCAGCTTGCCCGACAAAAGACCACCTCAAGTGGTCACGGGCAGCTTGCCGGAGAAGACGTACCACTCTGCTGTCCATGGCTTTTGGGGGCAAAAGTTGGCAGGGGAAGACCGTGCGTACCTAACTGGATGCCGACTCCTACTACTCATCACTGCTTGCTTTGCTCTTGCTACGACACGTAGCATAGACGACTACACAGGCATTGGTCATTGTTATTGGAAAACATTTTGCATTAATAAGGCGGCATGGGCCATTGTGTGGCGTGCTTCGTCCATCAACTGCATGGATGCATCACCTGATGATGCCTTGCCGCCCACATTAAATCTCGATCGACTAGTCACTCGATCAGGTTGCACACGAGCTAGCTCGTGACATGACCAGCCCAGAGGTCGTCGTCGTCGCTCGCACATTGATTGATTTTGAGATTGCTGCAGGGGCTCTCTGGCGCAGAACCTGTACATCTCCGGCATGAAGCTGACCTCCGCCACCTTCGCCACCGCCATGACCAACCTCATCCCGGCCATTACCTTCGTCCTCGCCGTCATCTTCCGCTACGAGAGGCTCGCCGTCCGCACCTTCTCCGGCCAGGCCAAGGTCGCCGGGACCCTTTTAGGCGTCGGCGGCGCCATGCTGCTCACCTTCTACAAGGGCGCCGACATCACGCCGTGGACCAGCCACGTCGACCTGGTCGCCACACTCACGGCGCGCCGTCACGCCGTGGTGGAGGCCAGCGGCAACCGGGTGATGGGGTCGCTGCTGGTGACCGGCAGCTGCTTCTTCTACGCGCTGTGGCTGATCCTGCAGGCCAGGCTGAGCCGGGAGTACCCGTTCCACTACTCCAGCACGGCGCTGATGTGCGTGATGAGCACGATGCAGTCCGTGGCCTTCGCGCTCTGCTACGACAGGGACGTGGCGCAGTGGCGCCTGGGATTCTTCGACGTCAGGCTGCTGTCCGTGGTGTACTCGGGCGTCCTGGCGTCGGGCGTGATGCTGGTGGTGCTGTCGTGGTGCGTGAAGCGGCGGGGTCCCCTGTTCGCGTCCGTGTTCAACCCCCTGATGCTGCTGGTGGTGGGCGTGTTGAGCTCCCTCCTCCTCGGCGAGAAGCTGCACCTCGGTAGCGCGCTGGGTGCCGTGCTCATCGTCATGGGCCTCTACGGCGTGCTCTGGGGTAAGGGACGCGAGACCGAGACGGCCGCTGCCAAGGTCGACGATGATAGGCGAATCGACGTCGTGGTGGTCCAGCATGACTTGCTGGTGGATCATCAGCCCCGCCACAGCACGCAGTCGTCGTCGGAGGAGGGCAAGAGATCGTCGGCGGCGACGAGAGGCTAAGCTCAATTACTAACTGATTGACGCTGTTAGTTGTTGCTGCATGCGTTGAGTGCCTGTATCGATTAGAATATTAGTTAGGTCACGCGCGCCATGTATCGATGGATCTGCTCTGTCCGTCTCTCTGTGTCCATCTGCAAGAAAAGAGAGAAGAGATGGACGAGAATGAGATGTTGTAGATAGAAGCGGCGTACGTAGCAGTTGAGAGAAACAGAATGCAGTTTATATAAGTGGATTGCTGATTCGGTCCTCTCGGAACCCGGCGTACGGACACTCTAGCGCACAGGCTGAAACTACCAAAGCGCCCAATAGCAGAGTTTTACGGAGCTGATTCTCAAGCAGAATGAGGAAAACTGTACCAAACACCATTTTTCAAAAGAAGTGATTCTTGACTGATTCTGTGAAGTGACTCTCTCAAATAAACTGAGGAGGCTGGAAGCTGAAAAAATAGCTTCTCCTGATTATATGAAGTGATTATCTGTCCCGATTCTTAGAGTTTATTCTAGAAAATGATATAGAATCATCTTCAGCCACAAAATCACTTTACGAGAAAATCAAAAGTGAATCCAGAAAATCAACTTTGTGGAGCTGTGCCAAAGGGGGCCTGACACTACAAGAAACTGGCAATAGACCGTCGGTCTATTTATAAACGTCAGGGCCGACATATTTAATTATCATAAAACTGTCGGTTTGACAGTACCGACGGCTATATATTTAGAGCTGTCGATTCATCATATTACCCCAATGTTCACAAATAAAGATGTCGGTCACCGCGAAAAAGCCGACAATATCAATTATACGCGTCGACCCTAAAAAAAGACCAACAGTATTAACTATAAGTGTCGGTCGTACCATTCCGGCCGACGGCCATAACGGATCCCGCATCGCACGAAACGCGCAGCGCAAATCCTGCGAAACCTTCCCTCCCTTCCCTTTTAATATTCGCCTCGCCCGTCTCTTTTAATATCCTGGATATAGGTCCCGCCGCCCGTGACTTTCAATATCCTGCAAACCCTAGTCCCAAACCAGTAGTCGCCGCCACCGCGGCTCCACTTCATGACCTCGCGCGACTCCCGCAGCCTCGGCGCGACCTTGCGTGGCTCCCGCCACCTCGGCGCGACTTCGCGCGGCTCCCGCTGCCTGACACCCGACACGACCTCGCACAGCTCCTGCCGCCCCCACGCCGCCATGACGCGACCTCGCACGGCTCCCGCCGCCACGGTGCAACTTCGTGCGGCTTCCGCCGCCCTGGCGCGACCTTGCGCGGTCCGCTCTGGCCCGACCTCACGCAGCTCCCGCAAGCACTAACCGCCGGCGCCGCAAGGTGCAGCGCTGCTCCAACACCGCAGCCGTCGCGGTCGTGCTCGTACGTGGCACCCCACGTCGCCTGCGGCAGACCCCACGACGTGTTCCTCTATTGTTGCTTCATCTCATCTTCCGTGCTGTCGCAGGTCGATGAGACGGGCGACGGATCGGGAGCATTTTAGAGATCTCGTCGATGAACAATCTTGCTTTTCGTGTTTATCTTATTTTTTTGGCTGATGGAGTGTTCAAATGTACACGTTGTTCATCTTTTGTCGATAAACAATACTGATAAATCCAAATCTGGAGTGTTCAAATGTTCATCTTTTGATATTGAGATTGATAATCGGTCGGTAGTATAAAATTTTTTACAGTTTAATAGTGTAAAAGTATGACGATTCTCACAGTATATGAAAAAAAACTAAAGCCAGCTAAAGGCATCGGGTCTATGCATCTACCAACGGTGTTAGAGAATTTGATGCGTCGGGGTGTAGGCCGACACCTTTAATGCAATAAAGACGTCAGGTACTCAGACCGATGATTTTAGATCATAAATGCGTTGAACCGACATTTTTAAGAGTTAAAACGTCAAATATAAGGGGTCGGCTAAAGCCGTTGATTTACCGACAGCTATAATTTATAGATGTCGGTTTTAGTAGGAAACCGACAGCTATAAGGCCGACGCCCTTTTTCTCATTTCTTGTAGTGTAAGTACTCTGTCACCCCGCCAAGGCAGGGTCCAATGGCGCATTGTGTTCAGAAGGGGCCGGACCCTGGCCTTCCTCAAGTACGGTTTTCGGGGCTACCACGTGGACCTCCAGGAAAGGACCCAACTCCCCCGGTGAGACAGGTGGCTGCCACGTGTTTAGCGGGATGGGAGCCCACTCCACTGAAGTAGTGGGCTTGGGTGCATCCATGTGGCCCGAAGCATCAGATCGAACACCTCCCGCAGAGGTGTCCGACACCACCATGTGTTCTGCAGTCCCGGATTCCTAGCTTACTTCACGGAAGGGCTTCAGGACTGCCACGTGCCCCGAAGTACCAGACCTGACCTCCCCTGCGGCGGAAAGCTCCAATGGTGCCACGTGTCCTACAACTTGTCCTGGACAGTGGGTTGCGGCGGTTAAGGGATGATGCGCCCTGTCTAAATCAAGCATTGAAGACATGCACCCACTCCCGACGCATGACAAGGCGCACTCCTACAGTCAGGGAACGTTGTGCCCAATCACATCACAGTAAAGGCGCCGCAGGCCTACCCCTCTTCGCCAAGTGGAGTACCTTACGGCGACAAGACAGACAGACAAACGGGACACCCCCTACCACCGTTAGCAACTATGCATGGGTCACTGGCGTTTGAGGCGGAAAGACGGCAGGTAGAGGAAGCTTACGCGGGAAGCTTTAGATCTTTAGGATAAGATCACCCCAGGGCAACCTGTCGCGCTCCGTACCCCACTTGTAAGGCGTTTGACCTTTTCTATAAAAGGATCGGACCGGGCCATTACAAGGAGGCCAATCTCAACGCATACACACTCAACACATGCAGTCACACCAACAATACAACTCACACTGTGGAGATTATTACGCTCCAGCGGCCCGAACCACGTAAAATCATCGTCTCACCATCTCACATATGCGCAATCTCTCTTGAGGACTAAGCCCTACCGATCAAGAACCTTCGCGGGCTGCTCGCATAGCAGGTCCGGGGGAAGTGTCGCAAGAATATTTCAACATTTGGCGCGCTAGGTAGGGGCTTTTTTCTCTAAAAAGTGGTTGTGCTTTCATCGCAATGGTAAGCATCAAGCCTGCGAGCAGCAGCAAGATCTAGCCGTAGAAGGTCGATCGGCAGGTCGGCGAAAACGTGGAGATGGAGTTCCAAAACCCCGAACGGGACGTTGAAACGGTCCACCTAGCTGATGTAATACCCCAGCCACTACGGTTCTGACGGTCGTTACTCCTGACAGCTCTATAGGATCACAGACTAGCCCCACAGACCAACACTAGTCTTTTCTGCGCATTTTGTCCTCACTCGTGTGCACCCGGGAAAACTTCTCAGTCGGTCACCCATTCATAAATTGCTCCGGGCTAAGCATGCTTGACCTCAGACTTCTTTGCAGGTGAACTTCCAGAAAAGAAGGTATACCCTGATGGTATGAGTTATTCTATCAATTCTATTAAGCCTTGAGCCAGGATGTCACAATCCACCTCCTTAGATGATCGATGTCCTCGTCGGTCAACTCCCAAACCAGGAACATCCCCTCTTGGCCACGTCCATACGTTCAGTACTGGCATACATACCATACATGTCGCTCCAAGAGGACTCACGTGTCATGCGTACGTACCCACATCTCTAACCTGTACGCACCCGTGAAACCGCGAGGGTCGGCTCTGATACCATTTTGTAACACCCCAGCCATACGGGCTTGGCGGTCGTTACTCGAGGCAACTCTATAGGATCACAGAATAGCCTCACAGACCAACACTAGTCTTTTCTGCGCATTTTGTCCTCACTCGTGCGCACCCGGGAAAACTTCCCGGTCGGTCACACATCTGTAAATTGCTCCGGGCTAAGCACGCTTAACCTTAGCGTTCTTTGCAGGTGAGCTTCAGAAAAAGAAGGTATACCTTGATGGTATGAGTTATTCTATCAATCCTATTAAGCCTTGAGTTAGGATGTCACAGCTGAGGACTTTGACCCAAACAACGACCACGAGCATCGCAAAGCACTCCACGTCATCTGTGGGGAATCTTGGGAACCCGCATCCCGAAATGCGGTCAAGACCCTGTGTCGGGCGAGGGCTTCGGTAGCTCCTACTCACGCCCCGCCGCTGCATAACAGATGGATGGAGACGCCGCTTAGCTTCGACACCTTCGATTGCCCCGAGAACATGGCGGGAGCTGGGCTTCTGCCCCTCCTTATCACCCGCACCATCGCCAACTTCAAGTTCTACCACGTTTTGATGGATGGTGGGGCTGGCCTCAACCTCATCAACCGTGCAGCCTTTGACAAGCTGAAGATCCCTTGTGTCCAAGCTCACCCCATCGAGACCGTTCTCGGAGGTAGGGCCAAGGAGTATTATCTCGTATGGCAACATCCACCTCCTAGTGACCCTCGGGACACCCGAGAACTTCAGGACGAAGAACATCGTGTTCGACGTCGCGGAGGTCAGCCTCCCCTACAACACTATCATCGGTAGGCCATCCCTGTACCGATTCATGGTCGTAGCCCACTACAGTTACCTCGTCCAGAAGATTGCACTGCAGCGGTGTCAGCTTTGGAGAGGCTCCTTGTGCTGGCAGCAACCCCAACATCTGCCCCGAGTGATGCTGGACCAAGTCAGCTCTCACCGAGCTCGCGTGAGCGTGACTATGCCGCTGCACCCCGGATGCAGCCTTACGACAACTACGATGTACCCATCAAAGCTATCCAGATCGGCACAGATGCTGCCCAGACCACCCGCATTGCTGGGAGTCTAGACAGCAAGCAGGAATTCATGCTCATCACTTTCCTACGAGCTAATGTCGACGTGTTTGCCTGGCAACCATTGCATATGCCCGACATCCTCATGGAAGTGATCGAGCAACATATGAAGATCTATCCCGATGCCCGATCGGCACAACAGAGGCCATGAAAGCAGTCCATCGAGCGGCATAACTTCATCTGTGAAGAGATCAAGAAGCTGCTCGATGCTAGCTTCATACGAGAAGTCCACCATCCCAGGTGGCTTGCCAACCCTGTTGTCATCACTAAAGCTGGCGGGAAGCTTTGGATGTGCATCGACTACACCAACCTCAATAAGGCATGTTCTAAAGATCCTTTCTCTCTCCCTAGGATAGATCAAATTGTAGATTCAACCTCCAGCTGCGATCTACTCTGATTTCTAGATGCTTACTGAGAGTTCCACCAATTCCCCATGTCTAGAGAAGACGGGGAGCATACCACATTTATAACTGTAGATGGCCTTTACTGTTATGTCTCCATGTCTTACGGTCTTAAGAATTCCCTTCCTACCTTTGTACGTGCCAGGCATAAAACATTTTGGGATCTCATTCGGGACCTAGTAGAGGTGTATGTCGATGATATCGTTGTCAAAATACAGGCACATACACAAGTGCAATACTAGCAATACCTTAATTAATCAGCTACACCGCACCCATACCTGACCTCGTGGTGGCACTGTAGTTCTGGTCTATTCTCGCATGAACCGGTCCTTAGATCTAAGTCAAGCAAACCACCATAACGTCCAACCCAATCCACAAACCATGCTTACTTAGATCTCCCAAGTCCTATATTACCAATTAACCATATTCATCAATTCTCGCCATCCATAACTTCATTAATTCACAATTAAGCCATTTGGTTGTTTTCCTATTCCAATTAATTAGAGCGAAGCAAAATGGTAAAAAGCCCTTCTCGACTCTCTACAATATATTCCAAGCGACAAGAGTGGTTAACAAGTCTAGTAAACACCTATTTTAGGTTTTCCATCAATTTGACACAAGCATGCAGTTTTTCAAACAAAACATTTAAAAATACGAGATCAATATGGTCAGTGACACTTGCCTTAATATTCCGCAATTCAATGCTCAATCAATTCAAGTCTTGCGTAGGAAGATCCTCGAATAATCGCTTCTCAATCATAACCTCTTGAGCAAACCGTCTACTCGCAATCAACCACATACACAAGCAAACATACATAATAAATGCATTGCAACCACTAATCAATATGAAAAATATGGATACATGCTGAAAATATATTTGTATTAATGCTATATAAACTTCTAGCTTTTTATTAATTTTCTATAGTGATTTCCTATTTATTTGGGCAAGTTTGAAATTAATTACAATTAATTCAGTGGAAAAATAATTATTTCAGAACATTAGATATGCTAAAAATATTATTAATAACTTACTATAATTTATTATAAAATTTTAGGATTTTTTCTAGATTTAATTTGATACTTTATCAATTAACTAGGCTTAATCTTATTTATTAAATCTAAAAAACAGATTAAATAATACTGAAAATATAAATTTAGTCAAATCTAAAATAACAGATTGATCTTGTATGATTTGATCTAACTTGCAAGTTCTAGGTTGATTTATGGTGATCTGGTGATGATCTATGAACACATGAATAAACTAAATTCTACATATTGTATAATTTTGAGTATTAGATTAATCTGTGTCTTTTAGATCTAAACTGTAAAACCTACCGTGTGTGCATCTAGTCTGGACGGTCGTGAAGCGGCGGCGTGACGTGTGTGTCGGTACCCTGCGTACGGGATACCCCTTGGAACCACAAAGAGTGCAAAAGAACTCCACCTATCTGAGTTGAAGACCTCCGAAGGTCCCACATGTTACTAGTAACCGGACCTACCTCCCTCATATGGTTAGTCCCAGTGCCACCACGTGTATCATAAAACCGGAGCTACAATCCATACATGGGAATGCTCCAGACTGGATACCTGTGTGGCATCCCCGGACCTAACCCCTGACAAAGGGAAGCTCTGTTACCGACACGTGTACAACGACACCAGATCTACTCGCCCAAGACGGTAAGCTCCGAAGCTGCCACGCGTCCAACCGCTGGACCTTCAACCTCAATAGGCAGACTGCTGGACCTCCAACGGCTCGGACCTTCAAGGGATATTTAAGGCTTCAATACATGATTATGTGTCATTAATGCTATCTTAATGACACATGATCGGAAGATCCTTAATACTAGTAACACCACCATTAAGACGCGTTACCACACTATTAAGGGGAATTAAGTACATTAAACTGTGTATTAGGCATCAGTAACCGCCAGGGCCACATGTCGGACTAGGCTAACGATGTAACGGCTAGCCCTTATACGATAAAAGGACTGGTCGAGCGACACGGGGGGACACACTCCAGGACACGCTCCAGGACCCGCTCGAGGACTCTCGGCCTCTCTCTGGCTCGTGCTCTCAGACTCTCTAGCTGATCCGATCTTTTGGGCACACACACGCTCATACACTCAATACAACAACAACAACATACACCCGTGGAGTAGGGTATTACGCTCAGGCGGCCTGATCCACGTAAATCCTTGTGTCAAGTCACTATCTTGTTCTGAATCTCCGCGCGCCCTAACCGAACTAAGAAACTCCGCAGGCTATTAACAGTAGTACCGGGGGAATTGCCAGATCAGCATCCGACATTCTGGCGCGCCAGGTAGGGGGCGCCTGAGATTCCAAGATGGTGAATTCTACTGCTGGATCATCCAACAGTAACCACGCTGAGCAACCTGCTGGAGGCAATCCCTCCAACATGCAGCAGCCAGTAGGTGCTGTAGCCCCAGCAAGAGTCATGCCGCCGCCGCCACCGTCTGTTCTGGTGAATCAAACCGGACATCAAGATGGGGCGTCTTCGTCAATCACTGCATCGACGAACAATAACCCCGAACACGCGCTTATTGCTGCGCGTGCTCTTCTCCAACGTCCACTGCCTCCAGGAGCACCCCAGGGTGCGATGGAGCAGTGGAGAGCTGATGTGGATCATCTGGTTGCAACAGCAGCGGATGGCATCAGCAATCAAGGTCCTCGCCCCCTCGGGGCGGGTCCCATCACACCATCGTACCTTGTCGGGTAGACTCGGTCCGCAAGCTTCGCAGCACAGGAGACGTGCTGCATATCAACAGGTGACGTCGCTGCCTTCCAGGGCACAACGTACTCACACAGTAACAAGGCTTTCGACTCACGACCTCCGGGCGGAGCTCGATCGTCGTTACCGACAACAGGACGACCGCGTCCACATCGAGTGTGCTCGCGAGAGGCGAGAGTCTAGAGGTTGTTCTGCCTTGGCCATGCACCTACGCATGGTCAGATGGCCGCAGAAGTTCCGGCCTCATTTGCAGGAGAAATTTGACGGGACTGTCAACCCCGTCGAATTTCTTCAAATCTACTCCACCGCTATCCTTGCGGCTGGGGGCAATGAGACCGTGATGGCCAATTATTTCCCTGTGGCTTTGACTGGGACCGCTAGGTCTTAGTTCATGATCCTTCCGCCTAACTCCATCAATAGTTGGGCGGAGTTGTGCCAACAGTTCACCGCCAATTTCGGGAGCTCATACATCCGACCGGGCACAGAACTGGATCTTTTCGCTGTCAAGCAAAAAGGGGGAGAGTCATTGCGATCTTTCATCCAGAGGTTCTCCCAGGTACGAAATATCATTCCTTCTATCTCAAGCGCTTCTGTATTGTAGCATTCAGGCAGGGCGTTCGAGATAAGAAAATGATGGAGAAGCTGGCGACCAAGGAAGTCACCAGCACAAGTGTGCCAAGGCTGCAGAGGGCCATGAAATGCACTCCAAACCACCTCCGGAGGCCAACAAAAAGTCCTCCAAGGGTGAATCCACTACCTCTGGGAGTGGTAAGAAGAAGAAAAAGTCTAATGGAAAGAAAAAGCCGTCGGCCAACACACCTACTACTACAGTTGCCGCAGCTCCGGGTGGCCGGGGGCCACACCCTGAGAAACGACCTCGGCCGTCATCTGAAGACGGTGGCAGCTCCAAGATTTGGTGTCCCATACACAAGATGGACAAACACAACCTATAATACTGCCGAGAGGTCCAGAACCTTGCCGAGCGCTACAACAAGCGCCGGGAAGAAGCTCCTTTCCTTCAAAGGGAAGGAAAGCAAAATGTCAACGAAGCTCCGGATGACGAGGAGTTAGGCTTTCAGGACCCCAAAAATGTCTTGAAGGCTGTTTACACCTCCGTTGATGATGACTCCGATGTCTCTGACAATGAGCGTCGGAAGACCATGAACACCATCTTTGGTGGTTCGTGGGACATCACTTCCCGCCGTGTCCTCAAGACAATGTGGCGGGACATGACCTCTGTAGCTCCAACCGCCAGGGCGGAGCCTCATCAAAAGTGGATGGATAGTGCCATCACCTTCGATGCTTCGGACTGCCTTCAGAACATGATCAGAGTTGGCCAACTTCCATTGATGGTATCTCCGACCATCAATAACATCCAGCTCCACCACGTAATGGTGGACGGAGGTTCGGGGTTGAACCTCATAAGATTCGAAGCCTTCGTCAAGCTTCATCTCCGACCTTCGGATCTTCGCCCCTCCCGACCTTTCTCAGGAGTAGGTCCGGGAGCGATAACCCCACTCGGTGCCATTACTCTCCCGGTGACCTTCAGAACTCGGGAGAACTACAGGACTGAGAAGTTGGTCTTCGACATGGTACATATCAACTTGCCATTCAACGCTATCTTGGGAAGGCCAGCTTTATACAAATTCATGGCTGCCGCTCATTATGGCTGCTTGGTGTTGAAGATGCCAACACCCTCAGGCGTTCTTTGGATCCGCGGAGATCGCACCGCTGGAGTTACAGCTCTGGAAGAACTCCACACGCTTGCTACAACGTAGGAGGAAGAATCCAGAAAGGAGCAAGCTCCGAAACCCCCTAGCATTCATCATCAAGGCTCAACTTCCGCATCCCGTGTGCAACCAAGCGGCTACACTGACATTCCCGTCAAAGTCGTCCAAATTGTTTCCAATGCTGCTCAGACCACCCGTATATCTGGAGGTATGAACGACAAGTAGGAACTCACGCTCATCACTTTTCTCTGGGCTAATGTCGACGTGTTTGCCTGGAAACCATCACAAATGCCTGGGATCCCTAGGGAGGTGATTGAGCACAATCTGAAGATTTATCCTGACGCTCGGCCTGTACATCAGAAGCCTCGGAAGCAATCAGTAGAGCGACAGAACTTCATACGTCAGGAAGTGAAGAAGTTGCTCGAAGCTGGAATCATCCAGGAAGTCTTCCACCCAAAATGGCTGGCAAACCCAGTCATTGTACCCAAGGCCAGTGGGAAGCTTTGGATGTGTATCGACTACACAACATTGAATAAGGCATGCCCAAAGGATCCATTTCCACTACCTAGAATAGATCAAATAGTGGATTCCACCTTCGGGTGTGAATTACTGTGTTTCCTAGACGCATATTCTGGGTATCATCAAATCAGAATGTCTAGGGAAGATGAAGAGCATACTGCCTTCATCACAGTATATGAATTATATTGTTACACTGCCATGCCATTCGGTCTCAAAAACGCTGCTTCAACGTTTGTGCAAGCTATGTATAAAACTTTTGGAGAGCTCATTAGAAATGTAGTGGAAGTTTACGTCGATGACATCATCGTCAAGATCAAGAACAAGGAGTCATTTCTCGACACCTTGCAAGCTGTCTTCGACAAGTTGCGAATCACACGCACAAAGCTGAACCCAGACAAGTGTGTCTTTGGGGTTAGCTCCAGAAAGCTTCTTGGATTCTTGGTGAACCACCGAGGAATAGAGGAGAATCCGGTGAAGATTAAAGTCCTAGTTGCGGAAAGACCAAAACCATCCCCATTTCAGGAATCCAGACCCCTCCAGGAAGGTCCGGAGCTACCTGAAAGCGAGTTTGGGTCCCAGCCCCCAGACCCAGATCCTCAAGGTGAGAAGTCAAAGGATCAACCTCCTTCAAATGAAGGAATTACTGTTACTGAACAAGAAGATCCGAATCCTTCCGGGAAGGTCCGGGTCACTTCAGAAGAAGCTCCGGTTCCCTCCGGGAGGTCCCGGACAATTCAACGCCCAGTGTACTTCATAAGTGAAGTACTTTACGATGCAAAGACTCGGTACCTAGAGGTGCATAATCTGCTCTACGCAATTCTTATTGCCTCTAGGAAGCTTCGTCACTACTTCCAAGCTCACAAGATTTCAGTGGTAACCTCTTATCCACTGCGTGCAATCTTGCATAACCCCAACTCTACTGGGAACATCGCAAAGTGGGCAGTGGAATTGGTCGAGTTCGATCTTGAATTCATCTCAAGACAAGCGATCAAGAGTCAAGCATTGACAGACTTTGTGGCGGAATGGACCCCCTCTCCATCAAATCCTGGGAGCCCAGTGAGCAGAAACCGGAACTTAAGGTTCCGGTCTTCACTGAGCCTCACTGAACTCTCTACTTTGATGGTTCCGTGCAGAAGCAGGGGGTCGGAGCTGAAATCCTTCTCCTTGATCCGACCGGGGAGAAGGTCAAATACATGGTTCACCTTGACTTCAAGGCGACCAACAAAAAGGCAGAGTATGAATTACTAATCTATGGGCTCAAGGTGGCACTATCATTTGGTGCCAAGCAGTTGTTGGTAAAGTGAGATTCGCAGCTCATTATAAAACAAGTTAAAGGTGAATGCTGCTGCAACAAACCTCAGTTAGCTGCATATCTTCTTGAAGTCCAGAAGCTTCAGAAGGATTTCGAAGTCCTGGATCTTTTCCATGTACAGCGTCTCAACAACACTGAAGCTGACGAACTCTCGACGAAAGCTTTAACCGGAGCTCTGGCTCCCGACGGAACCTTCGTCCGGAGATTGTCAAGACCAACAGCTCAGCCTGCCGAACTGAGCGAAGGGGGCGAGACCAGCACCTCGAAGCTGGCGGTCCCGATGGCCCTGTTACCATGGCGTCAATCAAGGGTCATAATTGCTGCAGGAAGCTCCGGGCAACCCAACACGCAAGACTCAGAAGATCAAGTTAGCTCCGATGCATGGATTTCGGAGATCCAGAGCTACTTAAAAGACAACATACTTCCTGAAGACAATGTATCTGCTGACCGGATAGTCAGATTGGCTAAAAGATACACAGTGGTGGAAGGGGATCATTACCAGCGTGGTGCCAACGGCGTCCTAATGCGGTGCATTACAAGGGAAGAAGGCTGCAAACTCCTCACGGAAATCCATGGAGGCGAGTGTGGGAACCACGGGTCTTCCCGCATGTTGGTCGGTAAAGCCTTCTGGCATGGTTTTTACTGGCCTACATCACTTCAGGATGCAACCGAGCTAGTGAAGAACTGTGAAGCATGCCAGTTCCATGGGAAGCAAATTCACAAACTAGCTCAACCACTACAAATGATACCTCCGACATGGCCATTCGCTATGTGGGGTATGGATATCTTGGGACCTTTCCCAAGAGCTGTCAGAGGTTACAAGTTCCTGTACGTTGCCATTGACAAGTTCACCAAGTGGCTGGAAGCAACTTCAGTTGTGACAATAAATAAGCAATCAGCTATCAACTTCTTGTAGTCCATCGTATGCAGATTTGGAGTCCCAAACAAGATCATAACAGATAACGAGACCCAATTCACAAGCTCTGCATTCCAAGGATATTGCGAAGACCTCGTCATTCAAGTCAGCTACGCTTCTGTGGCTCACCCAGCAAGCAATGGCCAAGCTGAGAGAGCAAATGCAAAAATTCTAAAAGGACTCAAGATGCACACATATGAGCGCTTGAAAAAACATGGAGCCAACAGGATTGAGGAGCTTCCGCCCACCTTGTGGGCAAACAGGACAACTCCAAATCGGTCAACCGGAGAGACACCCTTCTTCCTGGTGTACGGAGCTGAAGGAGTCCTTCCTCCGAAAATCACCTTGGGGTCGCTCCGGGTCCGAACCTTCGACGCAGCCACGCAAGACCAGCTCCGTCGTGAAGACCTTGACCTCGTAGAAGAGGGAAGGTGTCGAGAAGCTGTTCGAAATGCACGATACCGCCAAGCGCTCTGGCGTTATCACTAAAGGCATGTGCATATCCAACAGCTCGAGGGAGGCGATCTGGTGCTACGGAGAATACAAACTCGAGAAGGGTTAAACAAACTTTCTCCCAGCTAGGAAGGACCCTTTCGAGTGATCAAAGTACCCTGTCCCGGATGCGTTTGCATGGCAACCGAGGATGGGACACCGCTCCCTAATCCTTGGAACATTGAGCACCCCCGTAAGTTTTACGCTTAATATCAAGGAGGTGAGTCTGTAATTATATATGATGTATGTTATAACATCATTGTACAGAGACGGGTAGCTCCTCCGGGAGGACAGCCGGACCTTTCCAGGAAGGTCCGCAAAGTTCAAGCAATACTTGACACAGTCTCAGAAATAAAAGTGTAGCTAGCTACCCTGGGTCAAACAATAAATGCAACACACTTAACTTGGTTCCATACCCTAAGAGTGTACTTGTCTCCCCTGTATCCCGGACCTATGATGAAAGACATCGATATGTGAAAATAGACTCCACGTGCATTTATTTTGTACAGGCTCATTCTTTTTTATTTTTTATTTTTCTCTTTCTTGTCTATAACAAAGTTGTGCAATTCTTAAGAAACTTTAGCTCAAACAATTCATGTATAATTCAAGTTGCATTGTTAACTCATTCGGGTCTTAACATTGTTGAATGGCCTACTCGCCAAGCCAATCTAGGTCTGGAGTGTGCTATTGGCTTAGCCTGGTCCTGCATCCTAAGTACGCCACTCTACCTACACCCCAACAGGCCTAAGTAAGGTGAGTCCAGAAAATGATTGGATCTGGAGAAAATAAACAAATGTGTTTGATTGTATATAGAATTGTTGTCGACCTAAAATTTAAGATGGGAATAGTAAGTCGCAAATGATTTATAGATAAGAAATGAATTTTACTATTTTTCTTTACTTCAGTGTGCAGGAAAAATAAAAATCTCATGATGATGATGGATGATGCTGGATCTATCAAAGCTTCGACATCCCCCAAGGGGGCCCGTCGTTGATGTTTTAAACATTGATAGTGGGCGTCGCCGGAGCTATCAAGTTCTGACAAATCCAGGGGGCCAACCATCAACGTGAAGAAATAAAAGGAATTGAAGAAAAGATGGTAGAAGGACACCCCAACGGGGTCTGTTGTCGACGCTCTACGTGTTGACAGTGGTTGCTGCTGGAGCTATTAAGCTCTGACAACCCCAGAGGGCCAACCGTCGACGCTATACGTGTTGATAGTGGTCGCTGCCGGAGCTACTAAGCTCTGACAACCCCAGGGGCCCCCTGCTGTCGATGCAAAAAAACTTCGGACCTATACTCTACAAGTTCGAAGCACTCAAGTCTTCAACAAAATCCTACATCCTTTTGGTACATGTTCGCAATCAAATTGTGTACATCTACCAGGGGGCCAAGTAAGAAAAAGGTTGTTGAAGACAAAAAATGAAATTCATAAATTTCTTGGATTTCATTCATTTGAAGACAAGAGATTACAAAGTTGGAGAAAAGAAGAGAAGATACAAGTGGGAGCTAAAAGGAGAAAGTCTTAAGTTCTACGGAAGAACGGAGCGACCTTCTAGGCAACCTCCGACACGCTGGTCTTGGCGGCGTCCCCCTCTCCATCGATGGGACCTTCAAGTACCGGATTTAGTGGGAAGTGAGGATCCCGACTTGTGTAGCACGTCAGCATGTATTATGCGACGTTCTTCACCAGGGATTTCCCTTCAGTTTCCAACTGATCCACAATGACATCGCCCATCGCGTCGAGTATGTTGCCAGCCGAGCTCAGCGCTTCCAACGCATGGTCCAGCTCCGGCTCCGGATTGTCCGAACGCACGGGACTAAAGCCCAGTGGTGTGAGCGCGTCATTGGCTTTGCCCAAGAAGTCCCATACTTGTTGGGACTCCACAGCCCCCGAGCCCCGAATCTCCTCCAAAGACCTCCAGGCCGTCGCCAGCTCTGAGTCCTCTCGGGCAAGGCGCTCGACCTCCTTGGCGTGCAGCTGAATACTATCAGCAACTTGCTTTTCAAGGTCGGCAAGCTCCTTCTCCCGGATGTGGATCCAGTTCCGGTGGTCAACATGGTCTTTCTACCGGCCTAGCACCTTCTTCTCCCTGGCAGTGACTTCGACCTCCCTTTTGGTAAGGTCCTGTCCCCGCTGCCAGGCCTTCTCCTCTTCGCTCTTGCAGCGCTCCTCCAGCTTTTTGGCGCACTCTGCAAGTCTCTTGTCACTCAGAGCCAACCTTTGAGCGAGCTCCTCCTCCCTCTTCACGAGGTCATCCCTCAGCTCCAAAAGTTTTTTCTCTTCCTCTTCGAGCTTCTTCTCTCACTCGTCAAGACCCTACCGGCGCTTGACGAGGCCTTCGTGGATGGTATTGAGGTTCTCCTGGCGATCATTCGCTGCCTGATAAGCAGCCTGGGCTTGTTCGTATATAGCCTGGGACTGATTGTCGAGGGATCGCATCATGCTTTCCCTCTCATCCAGCAGCTAGCCCCAGTACTCCATCTGGACCTTCTCCCTCTTGACCCACTCCTTGTCGTCGGCCAGCCTTGTTTGCGCAAGCTTGGTCTCGAATTGGAGTCGGTTGCGCCACCTCCTAAGAGTTTGCTGCTCCTTCTCGAGGGCCTTGCTGTTGTGATAAAATGCAAGTTGGACCTGACGAAGGCTGGAGCAGGCATTGTCGATGGATAGCGACAGGGGGATTGGCTCCGGACCCGCCGAGGTCCTCTCTGCTGACTCCAGCGGGTTCTCTAAAATAAAAATTGGGTCCCACTCTACAAGAGTGGTCCCCTGAGCTTCCACAGCACTAGGGCCGCCCTCCGGGAGTGCCTCGGTCATCGCCGAGGTAGGTCCTGCAACGGGAGTTTCTACCTCCGGAGTCAGCTCCGAAGGTCCCGCCGCCAGGTCATCATCAATTGGTCCCTCAGGTAGAGGACTGGCCGCTTCGTCTTGGCACCCTGGCTCAAGAACGGGTACTTCCGGAACTACCACCTCCGGGGCAGGCATTGAAGACCCAGCCGGAGCTGAGGCCATCTCCGACTCCGACGCTAGTGCTCCTTCCAGTGTCGGTTCAAGCACCAGTGCTTCGACCTCCACAGGTTCGAGTGCTAGCACCTCCACGTCAACCGGCTCAGGAACCGGAACTTCATGAACCACCGGTTCCACCGCCGAGGTTTTAGTGACATCCGGCTCGAAGGCTAGAACTTCAGCTACCTCCGGCTCTGGGGCCGGAGCGTCCATCATCGCAGCATCCAAAACTGGAGCTTCAGCCTCCGGAGCTGGTGCCACTGGTACGTCTTCATTCCTGTGGTTCGGCGCTGCCACGGGAGCTTCGGGAGATGACTCAAGGTCAAGAACCACGACAGCTGGCGCCGGAGCTGTCGTGACATCAGCCACTACCTTGGGCAGCGCTGGAATTGGAGCCGGAGCCTCTGCCTGCACAGCATCAGCTGCTGTCACACGAACCGGAGCTTCAGCCCGTGGATGAGGGATAAAGAAAATCAAAATATGGTTACAACAAAATAACAAACTGAGGTAAAAAAGCAAATTTCCCTTGGAAGGCTTCCGCTCCAGCTAGCGCGGAACCTCTTCGCCGGACGCTTAGAGCCCGACCCAGTCGCAACTCTGTAAGATCTATGTGTGCTGAATACATTGGCTTGTAGTGAATACACTTGCTTTGACGATAAAAGTTTTGAATATCACCTGACTAGTTTTGGTTAGCTCCGGTGAGTTTTGTCTTTAGCTCCGGCGTGTTTTTGCTAAGCTCCAAGTTGATTTTTCTAGCTCCGACTTTTGGGCTTACTAGTTCCGACTAGTCTTGGTTAGCTTTGGCAAGGTCCGATGCTTGATCGCAATGTTCTGGCTTTTAATGTGAAATGTTTCGAACTTGATTTACATTGTTGGAAAGTTTGCTTAGTATTCATTTGCTAAGTCTTTGGTGCGTTTTTGGTTGACATGGATGATATCGTGTTACTGTGGTTTTGCAACATGCTTATGTGAGGTGCTCACGTAAGATGTTGTGTTCGGAACTGACGTGAGTCAAGTCGCGGACTTGGGCTCGTATGGATTGGTTGTTTATTCATGTGCAGGTGTTGCTTGAGTTCAAGACATGGCTGGTGACGAGATCCATTGGACTAGTCTCAGGGAGGAGATGAGGTTCCAACAACCAAATTCAGGAGGAATTGTGGTTGAGCTGATCACGAGGTTGCGCATCATGATTGAATCAAGAACAATGCATGTGAAGGTATCGTGGACGTCATTGGAAGATGTTTGTACGTGTGCAAGGAGTGCATGAATGTGGCTACATGGTTCCGAGACGTGATGAAGAGACGTGGACGTAAAGAGTTGGTCTAAAAGGTCCAACCGACTAGGTTATGGACTCAGGCTGCGACTGAGTCGGATTTGACTCAAATATGGAAAGATTTGAGTTGGTTATGATAGGATTTCGTATGGTTCACAAATTTGAGTTGTTTAGGAATGTGGGATACGTTCCTAAGGTGTTTGTAAGTCTTAAGATTGCTTCTGTCTGCGTATAGAAAAATCCTAAGCAGTTATGGAAAGTTACGATTCGTGAACAGAGTAGGATTAGGTTCCTGATTTGAGTTGAGTTGGCTTTCGAGCTGGTTATATAAGCAAGGGAGCCCAGAGCTCGTGGTGCACGACTTTGGGGCTGTTCCTCTTGTGTTCTATTGAATAAAATTCGTAGTTTGAAGGAAATTTTGTGCCTTGTTCATCCGACTTGTTCCAGACAAGTTTTACTCGTCAAGTTTCTGGACAACACTACCTTTCATCGGTGGTTTTATCATAACTCGAGTTTTACAGATCCAATTGATGTGATTCTTTTTGGGTTGTCTTCAAAACTTGATTATCTATTATCTATCAAAATTTCACGGTCATTGGATTTGTGGTCTATGATCTACACGAGTTTCTTTTCGGGTAGGGCAGATTGACCTTTGTTTGATCTTTCGATCATAACTTGAGTTTTTCTCGACGGATTTGAGTTATTCTTGTTGTGTTGTCATCGTTACTTGATTATCTCTGATATCTATCACTTTTGTCATGGTGAAACACGTTTAGATTAGTCTCACACACAATTTTTTAACAGATTGTTTTTCTGCCGAAGGGGTTGGGGTTTAATTGTTTCCACTGCGTAAGATTTTTAAATCTACCATTCACCCCCCTCTGGTAGCTTTTCACGTGCTCTTCGATCATACAATTGGTATCAGAGCCATGGTGCTCTAATCTTTGTGATTTGCACGTGTTTTTGACTAATCATCATGGAGAAGTACTCCGCCAAACCTTGTGTGTTTGCTAGTATTGATTTTCAGATTTGGAAGGCACGCATGGAGGCTTTCATCCAGGCACAAGGCTTTGCAATATGGGATAAGGTATACAAGCCTTAAGAAGTGCCATCAAACGATCAAGTTACAACTACAAATCTGAGAGATGTCGACAACAACAACAAGGCTCGGAACTTGATCATACAAGGATTAACTCAAAGCGACTTTGACCGTGTTGTACACCTCCGATCTGCATACGATGTGTGGAAAGCACTTTGTGACTACCATGAAGGATCCAACACAATTAAGGAGGTAAGGCAAGACATGTTCAAGAAAGAATACATGCGCTTCGAGATGCAACCCAGCGAGTCAATTGATGATCTCTTTGCTCGCTTTAATAAAATTCTCAGCAATTTGCGTAGCGTCAATGTTAATTTTTCAGATGCTGAAAATGCTAGGCGATTGTTAAGTGCATTAGACATGTCAATTTGGGAGATGAAAGTTACATCTATTCGTGAATCTACTGTCATGAGTACACTTACTTTAGATGTGCTTTACTCTAAACTCAAACTCATGAAATTGACATCTTATCACGTAAGAACCCAAATAAGTCTATTGCATTTGTCTCACAACGTGATATGCCTAGCTCCGGCCAATCATCATCTTGCAATACTCTTGCTTTGTTGTCCTCACTAACCCTGGAGCAGATCGAGGAATTTCCAGAGGAGGAGCTAGCACTTCTCTCTACGAAGTTCTCAAAAGCATTGCAAAATGTGAGAACTAGAAGGAGAGGAAGCTCCGGACCTTAACGATGCTTTGAATGTGGTAAGACAGGACATTTTCGTTCAGATTGCCCTAACCTTTCAGGTCCTACCTCCCGGGATGAAAAGAAAACAAGAACGAAGCACTCCTCTGCAAAAGATACGAAGAAAAAGAAGGGTTTTACAGGACGTCAATTGGTGAGCAGTTTTATCTCAGCACTCCAGGAACTTGGCTCAAGCGACGTGGACATTGGAAGTGATGAAGATGAAGATGATTTGGCAAACTTGTGCTTCATGGTGGGCAAGTCAAGATCAAGTATGGAGGAGGCAGAACACAACAGCGACAATGAAGAGGTATGTCCTACTTGCGAAGAAATGTGTGATGCTATTTCTCGTGCCACTGTTATTATTAAGAAAAATGACAAAAAACTTAGGGACAATGCTGTTAAAATTGAGTCACTAGAATCTGAAATTAATCTTTTGAAATCCTTGATTCCTAGTGATGATTCTTGTTCCTCATGTGACTTAATATATGAACAATTGTCCTCCCTAAGAAGTGCACATACCTCCACACTTGATAAACTTGAACTTGAAATTGAAAAGAACAAAAAGCTTGTTGCACTTAATATTGGAAACTTAAAAGATGCTTCTTGTTCTACAATTGATTTGCTTTGTTCTAGTTGTGATGATCTTGATAAAAAACTGCAAGATGCTATGAATGAAATTTCTATATTGAACAATGATTTACGTTCTCATGAAGTTAAATATTGTTCCAATTGCAAATTAAAAGGGAAAACTTCATGTGAAAATTGCCTTGATCTGTCTAATAAACTTGATAACATGCATAAGACATTTGATCGGTTTTGTAATGGGAATAAGAACCTAAACTTGTTGCTGAATTCATCCAAGTCTTGCAATGATAAAACTGGTTTAGGTTTTGATTCTCATGCTCATGCTAAGGCACATCCACCTAAAATTATAAAGTCATTAGGAAGTGGTTTGATTCAAACAGTTCCTAAACAAAAAGAAGTGGTTTTCAAATCTGCAGGAGTATTGTCTCATTCGGTTTCAAATAAAAATGTTGTTTGCTCATCTAGACATGAACACAAAGTTAAATTTCATTGTACCTACTGTGGTAGAGATGGTCATGTCATAGATTTTTGTTATAGACTAGCTAAACAACAGAAAAGGGAAAGAATGGTTGCTAGATCTCATAACTTTCATACAAAATTTGCTGTACATATTGAATCGAATGTACAACCTGCTGTTCTGAGTCAAAAACATTCAAAGTTTACCTCCGGACCTTCTGTTTTTGCCTCCGGAGCTACTGATTTTTGTGCTACACAAGTAACACCTTATAGGTCAGTAGTTAAGAATAAAAAATCTCAAACTTTGACTCATAAACCTGCTGTTTTGTCTCAGCTTTCGCGTGTTTTTCCTGCTGCATGTCGCGTGACTCAGTACTGGATTCCTAAACCCTAGTATTGAGTCATCGACGTATTGTTCTTCTATGTAGGTTACACGTTTGAGGAAGGAGAACATTTGTATTGTGGATTCAGGTTGCTCACGCCACATGACCGGTAACAAAGATTTGTTCTCCTCCCTCTCTTTTGTGTCATGTGTAGAGAATGTTACTTTTGCCGATAATTCTTCAACTCCTATAATTGCTAAGGGTTCAGTTAGAGTAAATGATCACTACACTTTGAAGGATGTGGCACTTGTCAAAAATTTGAAATACAACTCGCTTTCTGTTTCACAATTGCTAGATGAAAATCTGGAAATTATTTTCAATAAAAACTGCTGCAAAGTTGTAAGTTCAAATAGTGAGCTTATTTTTAACATGTCTCGATTTGGAAGAGTTTTTAAAACTGATTTTGATATGTCTTCCTCTAAGCATAGGTGTCTAGTTGCTAATGATTCAAAAGACCTATATTTTTGGCATCGTAGACTTGGTCACGTAGGCTTTGATCACCTAATGCGTGTTAGTGCTCTTGATCGCATACGTGGGATGCCTAAGCTTAAAGGGGACAAAGAAATTGTGTGCTCTTCTTGTAGACATGCTAAGATGGTTGCAGATTCAAATACTCCTCTCACAATGATCATGACAACTGAACCATGTCAACTTTTGCATCTTGACACCGTAGGACCTTCACGTGTTCAATCCTTCGGAGGTAAATGGTATGTACTTGTGATTGTTGATGATTATTCTAGATACTCTTGGGTTTACTTTATGGCGTCTAAGAATGAAGTTTTTAGTCACTTTAGAAATTTATTTCTTAGATTATCAATTGATCACCCAGGATCATTAAAAGCAATTAGAAGTGATAACGGAACTAAATTTAGAAATCAATCTTTTAATCACTTTTGTGCTGAAAATGAAATAGATCATCAATTTTCTTCACCATATGTACCTCAACAAAATGGTGTTGTAGAAAGAAAGAACAAAACCTTAGTTGAGATGGTTAGGACTATGCTTGATGAATATCAAACTCCTAGGAAAATTTGGGCTGATGCGTTAGCAACCGCTTGTTATGTCTCAAATCGTGTTTTCTTGCGTGCTAAGCTAGGTAAAACACCATATGAGCTGTGGTTTGGACATAGGCCTAGTGTTACACACTTTCGGGTCTTTGGTTGCAAGTGCTTTGTTAGGAAACATGGTAATCTTGGTAAATTTGAACCTAGATCCATTGATGGCATGTTTCTTGGTTATCCATCTCATACTAGAGGCTACCGTGTGCTTTTACTTGACACTAACAAAATTGTGGAGACTTGTGAAGTGTCTTTTGATGAAGCTAGCCCAGGTACTAACTCAAACATTGTAGGTCCAGATCCATATCTGAAGGGGGGAGCATTTTCATTGAAGATGAGGAAGAATTGGAGCTGCTGCCCGAAAATTCAGCAACTAAAGACTTTGGTTCAGCTCCGGATGTTAATTCTCAACCAGCACTGACAACCATCAATGCTGATACAAATCATCCTCAAGTCACAAGCTCATCGATTTGTGATGAACATGAAGAAGAAGAAGCTTGTGAGACATTTGTTCCCCTATGGTTTTACAAAGATCATCCCCCACAACAGATGATTGGAAGCTTGCACGAACGAGTCACACGGTCCAGGTTTTGCGATCCAAACTCTCATGCTCATTCTGCTTTTGTTGCTTCTTTTGAACCCAAAGATATATCACACGCACTCACTAATGAATCTTGGATTATTGCCATGCAAGAAGAGTTAGAAAATATTGAAAGAAATAATGTTTGGAAACTTGTACCTCCACCTCAAGGTCACACTTTAATTGGAACTAAATGGGTATTTAAAAATAAACAAAGTCAGGATGGGGTTGTGGTTAGGAATAAGCCTAGGTTGGTTGCTCAAGGTTTCACTCAAGTTGAAGGTCTAGATTTTGACGAAACTTTTGCTCCTGTTGCTAGATTAGAAGCCATAAGAATTTTGTTAGCTTTTGCTGCATCTAAAGGCTTTAATCTATATCAAATGGATGTTAAAAGTGCTTTTCTTAATGGATACATAGATGAGGTGGTTTATGTGAAACAACCACCGGGTTTTGAAAATCCAGATTTTCCTAATCATGTTTACAAACTGTCCAAAGCCTTATATGGTCTCAAACAAGCCCCTAGAGCATGTTATGATAGGTTAAAAACATTCTTACTTGAAAAAGGGTTTACCATGGGCAAGGTTGATAAAACTCTTTTTGTGCTTAAGCATGGCAATGACTCATTATTCGTTCAAGTGTATGTGGATGATATTATCTTTGGTTGTGTTTCTCATGATCTTGTGTCCAAGTTTTCAGCAATGATGAATTCCGAATTTGAAATGAGTATGATGGGTAAACTCACTTACTTTTTGGGGCTGCGAATCAAGCAAACAAAGGAGGGTACCTTTGTGCATCAAACGAAGTATACAAAAGATCTCCTAAGGCGCTTCAACATGGACAAAAGCAAGCCTCTTCGGACACTAATGGGAAAAGCAACAGCACTTGGACTTGATGAAGATGGTGAACCCGTGGATCAAAAAGAATATAGAAGCATGATTGAATCACTTTTATACCTCACAGCATCAAGACCAGACATACAATTCAGCGTATGTCTTTGTGCACGGTTTCAAGCCTCCCCACGTGCTTCACATCGTCAAGCCGTCAAAAGGATTCTCAGGTACTTACATGGAACTCAAGAATTTGGCATTTTTCTTCCTTCTTCCTCAACCATTACTTTGAAAGCTTTTTCGAATGCTGATTTTGGGGGTTGTAGGATTGATAGGAAAAGTATTTCCGGTGCTTGTCATTTTCTTGGTAATTCTCTTGTTGCTTGGTCCTCTAGAAAACAAAATTCAGTTGCACAATCCACATCCGAATCTGAATATGTAGCTGCTGCTAGTGCTTGCTCACAAATTCTTTGGATTGTTCAAACACTTAAGGACTATGGGGTTAATCTAGATAGTGTTCCACTGTTCTGTGATAACACTAGTGCCATTTGCATTGCTAAAAACCCCGTGCAACATTCTAGAACTAAGCACATTGACATTAGGTATCACTTTCTCTGAGATAATGTTGAAAAAGGAAACATTGTGCTTCACCATGTAGATACCGAACAACAATTGACTGACATTTTTACAAAACCTTTGGATTTCACTCATTTTTGTTACATTCGTAGTGAAATAGGGGTTATGCATCCTCATGGCTTAAATTGAGGGGGAGTTTTGAAACTTGGGAAGTCTATGTGTGAATCTGAAATTAAAATAATATGAGCATAGTATTTCATACATATATGACTTTCTGATTCCTTTTACATGCTGAAAGTTCTTACTACATTACTCATGCTATACATTTTGTAGTTTTTGCCATGTCTAGTAATTGGAATAATCACTTACACTAAAACTGGTCATGGTCGAACTTTCTTGCTATTTTGAACTTGTTACATGTTCACAAGTGCTTTTAATCATTAAGAATTAATCAAGTAATCAACTCACATGTTGAGTTTTTATGAACAAATATAAATTGAGAAAAGATCAAGAGAATATGCATGCATCACACTTCTTCTTTTGAGATGGTTTATCATTGCACTTAGATATGAACTTGGAAGAAGTTGTGTATGACTAAAACCATGTCCTTAAGCTTCTGATTGTCAAATAACATAGGCTTGGCTTGGTTGGTTAGAATAAGGCAGATGCGCATATAATCTCTTGCAAATATCATATGATCTAAATTTATGCTTTGAAAAATAATAAAATGCAGCAACTAGTGTCATGCTTTTAGGTTTGTAAGACCTATGTGTGTTGAATACATTGGCTTGTAGTGAATACACTTGGCTTTGATGATAAAAGTTTTGAATATCACCAAAACACCTTTTTATCAAGGTTCAACTCTAGCTCAGAGCTACAACAAGATCCGACGGTAGGTCCGGCTTGGTTTGGGTAGCTCCGGTTACGTTCGATGCTAGGTCCGACTAGCTTTGGTCAGCTTCGGTGAAGTTTTGTCTTTAGCTCCGACATGTCTTTGATAGATCCGACATGTCTTTGATTGCTCCGACATGTTTTTGATAGCTCCAGCGTGTTTTTGCTAAGCTCCGAGTTGATTTTTCTAGCTCCAGCTTTTGGGTTTACTAGTTTCCGACTAGTTCTGGTTAGCTCTGGTGCTAGGTCCTGCTAGTTTTGTAAGCTCCGGCGGGAGCTTGGTTGTACTAGTTTTGGTAAGTTTCGGCGCTAGGTTCTACTAGCTTTTTTTAGCTCCGGCTCAAGGTCCGGGTTGCTCTGGCAAGGTCCGGAACTTGACCGTAGTGCTTCTGCTTTTCATTTGCAATGTTTCGTACTTGCTTTACATGATTGGAAAGATTGCTTAGTATTCATTTGCTAAGTTTTTGGTGCATTTTGGTTGATATGGATGATATCGTGTTGCTGTGGTTTTGCAACATGCTTATGTGAGGTTCTCACGTAGGGTGTTGTGTTCGGAACTAACTTGAGTCAAGTCGAGGACTTGGGCTCGTATGGATTGGTTGTTTATTCATGTGCAGGTGTTGCTTGAGTTCAAGACATGGCTGGTGACGGGATCCATTGGTCTAGTCTCAGGGAGGAGATGAGGTTCCAACAACCAAATTCAGGAGGAATTGTGGTTGAGCTGATCAGGAGGTTGCGCAACATGATTGAATCAAGAACAATGCATATGAAGGTATCGTGGACGTCATTGGAAGATGTTTGCACATGTGCAAGGAGTGCATGGACGTGGCTACATGGTTCCTAGACGTGATGAACAGATGTGGACATAAAGAGTTGGTCAGAAAGGTCCAACCGACTAGGTTATGGACTCAGGCTGCGGCTGAGTCGGGTTTGACTCAAATATGGAAAGATTTGAGTTGGTTATGATAGAATTTCGTGTGGGTCATGAATTTGAGTTGTTTTGGAATGTGGGATACGTTCCTAAGGTGTTTGGAAGTCTTAAGATTGCTTCTATCTGCGTATAGAAGAATCCTAAGCAGTTATTAAAAGTTACGATTCGTGAACAGAGTAGGATTAGGTTCCTGATCTGAGTTGAGTTGGCTTTCGAGCTGGTTATATAAGCAAGGGAGCCCAGAGCTCGTGGGGCACGACTTTGGGGCTGTTCCACTTGTGTTCTATTGAATAAAATTCGTAGTTTGAAGGAACTTTTGTGCCTTGTTCGTCCGACTTGTTCCAGACAAGTTTTACTCGTTGAGTTTTTGGATAGCACTACCTTTCGTTGGTGGTTTTATTATAACTCAAGTTTTACAAATCCAATTGACATGATTCTTTTTGGTTTGTCCTCAAAACTTAATTGTATATCATATGTCAAAATTTCACGGTCATTGGATTTGTGGTCTATGATCTACACGAGTTTCTTTGCAGCGTTCCAGAACTGTTTTTTTCTCGGGTGGGGCAGATTGACCATTGTTTGATCTTTCGATCATAACTTGAGTTTTTCTTGACGGATTTGAGTGATTCTTTTTGTGTTATCTTCGTGACTTGATTCTCTCTGATATCTATCACTTTTTTCACGGTGAAACACGTTTAGATTAGTCTCACACACGATTTCTTTAACAGATCATTTTTCTGCCGAAAGGGTTTGGGGTTTAATTGTTTCCGCTGCGTAAGATTTTTAAATCTTCCATTCACCCCCCTGGTAGCTTTTCACGGGCTCTTCGATCCTACAATTGGTATCAGAGCCACAGTGCTCTAATCTTTGTGATTTGCACGTGTTTTTGACTAATCATCATGGAGAAGTACTCCGCCAAACCTTGTGTGTTTGCTGGTATTGATTTTCAGGTTTGGAAGGCACACATGGAGGCTTTCATCCAGGCACAAGGCTTTGCAATATGGGAGAAGGTATACAAGCCTTACGAAGTGCCATCAAATGATCAAGTTACAACTACAAATCTGAGAGATGTCGACAACAACAACAAGGCTCGGAACTTGATCATACAAGGATTAACACAAAGCGACTTTGACCGTGTTGCACACCTCCGATCTGCATACGATGTGTGGAAAGCAATTTGTGACTACCACGAAGGATCTAACACGATCAAAGAGGTAAGGCAAGACATGTTCAAGAAAGAATACATGCGCTTCGAGATACAACCCGGTGAGTCTATTGATGACCTTTTTGCTCGCTTTAATAAGATTCTCAGCAACTTGCGTAGTGTCAATGTTAATTTTTCAGATGCTGAAAATGCAAGGCAATTGCTAAGTGCATTAGATATGTCAATTTGGGAGATGAAAGTCAAATCTATTCGTGAATCTACTGTCATGAGTTCACTTACTTTAGATGTGCTATATTCCAAGTTAAAAACTCATGAAATTGACATAATCTCACGTAAGAACTCCAATAAGTCTATTGCATTTGTTTCACAACGTGATATGTCTAGCTCCAGCCAATCATCATCTTGCAATACTCTTGCTTTGTTGTCCTCACTAACCGTGGAGCAGATCGAAGAATTTCCAGAAGAGGAGTTGGCACTCATCTCTACTAAATTTTCAAAAGCATTGCAAAATGTGAGAACTAGAAGGAGAGGAAGCTCTGGACCTCAACGCTGTTTTGAATGTGGTAAAACATGACACTTTCGTACAGAATGCCCTAACCTTTCAGGTCCGACCAACCGGGAAGAAAAACAAAGCAAGGTTCGGACCTCCTCTTGAAATTTCAACAAGAAGAAGAAAGGTACCATAGGACGCAAGATGATCAACAGTTTTATCGCCGTGCTTCAAGAGTTCAGTTCAAGCGATGTGGACATTGGAAGTGATGAAGATGAAGATGATTTGGCAAACTTGTGCTTCATGGCGGGCAAGTCAAGATCAAGTATGGAGGAGGCAGAACACAACATCGACAATGAAGAGGTATGTCCTACTTGCGAAGAAATGTGTGATGCTATTTCTCGTGCCACTATTATTGTTAAGAAAAAGGACAAAAAGCTTAGGGATAGTACTGCTAAAATTGAATCACTAGAATCTGAAATCAACCGTTTAAAAACTTTGATTCCTAGTGATGATGCATGTTCCTCATGTGATTTAATATATGAACAATTGTCCTCATTAAGAAGTGCGCACACCTCCACACTTGATAAACTTGAGTTAGAAATTGAAAAGAACAAAGAACTTGCTGCACTTAATGATAAAACTTGAAAGATGCTAGCTGTTCTACAATTGATTTGCATTGTTCTACTTGTGATAATCTTGATAAGAAACTACATGATGCTATGAATGAAATTTCTATATTGAACAATGCTTTACGTTCTCATGAAGTTAAGTTTTGTTCAAATTGCAAACTAAAAGGAAAAACTTCATGTGAAAATTGCCTTGATCTGTCCAATAAACTTGATGACATGCATAGGACATTAGATCGGTTTTGTAATGGGAATAAGAACCTAAACTTACTACTGAATTCTTCCAAGTCTTGCAATGATAAAACTGGTTTAGGATTTGATTCTCATGCTCATGCTAAGGCACATCCACCTAAAATTGTAAAGTCATTAGGAAGTGGTTTGATTCAAACAGTTCCTGAACAAAAAGGAGTGGTTTTCAAATCTGCAGGAGTGCTGCCTCATTCAGTTTCAAATAAAAATATTGCTTGCTCATCTAGACATGAACACAAAGTTAAATTTCATTGTACCTTCTATGGTAGAGATGGTCATGTCATAGATTTTTGTTATATACTAGCTAAACAACAAAAAAGGGAAAGAATGGTTGCTAGATCTCATAACTTTCATGCAAAATTTGCTGCACACATTGAACCAAATGTACAACCTGCTATTTTGAGTCAAAAACATTCAAAGTTTACCTCCGGACCTTCTGTTTTTGCCTCTGGAGCTACTGATTTTTGTGCTACACAAGTGACACCTTATAGGTCAGTAGTCAAGAATAAAAAATCTCAAACTTTGACTCATAAACCAGCTGTTTTGTATCAGCTTTCGCGTGTTTTTCCTGCTGCACGCCGCGTGACTCAGTACTGGATTCCTAAATGCCTTATGACTAACCCCAGTATTGAGTCATCGACATATTGTGCTTTTATGTAGGTTACACGTTTGAGGAAGGAGAACATTTGGATTGTGGATTCAGGTTGCTCACGCCACATGACTGGTAACAAAGATTGATTCTCCTCCCTCTCTATTGTGTCACGTGTAGAAAATGTTACTTTTGCCGATAATTCTTCAACTCCTATAATTGCTAAGGGTTCGGTTAGAGTAAATGATCACTACACTTTGAAGGATGTGGCACTTGTCAAAAATTTGAAATACAACTTGCTTTCTGTTTCACAATTGCTAGATGAAAAATCTGGAAATTATTTTCAATAAAAACTGCTGCAAAGTTGTAAGTTCAAATAGTGATCTTATTTTTAACATGTCTCGGTTTGGAAGAGTTTTTAAAGCTGATTTTGATATGTCTTCTTCTAAGCATAGGTGTCTAGTTGCTAATGATTCTAAGGACTTATATTTTTGGCATCGTAGACTTGGTCACGTAGGCTTTGATCACCTAACGCGTGTTAGTGCTCTTGATCGCATACGTGGGCTGCCTAAGCTTAAAGGGGACAAAGAAATTGTGTGCTCTTCTTGTAGACATGCTAAGATGGTTGCAGGTTCACATACCCCTCTCACAATGATCATGACAACTGAACCATGTCAACTTTTGCATCTTGACACCGTAGGACCTTCACGTGTTCAATCTTTCGGAGGTAAATGGTATGTTCTTGTTATCGTTGATGATTATTCTAGATACTCTTGGGTTTACTTTATAGCGTCTAAGAATGAAGTTTTTAGTCACTTTAGAACTTTATTTCTTAGATTATCAATTGATCACCCAAGATCATTAAAAGCAATTAGAAGTGATAATGGAACTAAATTTAAAAATTAATCTTTTGATCACTTTTGTGCTGAAAATAGAATAGATCATCAATTCTCTTCACCATATGTACCTCAACAAAACGGTGTTGTAGAAAGAAAGAACAGAACCTTAGTTGAGATGGCTAGGACTATGCTTGATGAATAACAAACTCCTAGGAAATTTTGGGCTGATGCGTTAGCAACCGCTTGTTATGTCTCAAATCGTGTTTTCTTGCGTGCTAAGCTAGGTAAAACACCATATGAGCTCCGATTTGGACATAGGCCTAGTGTTACACACTTTCAGGTCTTTGGTTGCAAATTCTTTGTTAAGAAACATGGTAACCTTGATAAATTTGAACCTAGATCCATTGATGGCATGTTTCTTGGTTATCCATCTCATACTAGAGGCTACCGTGTTCTTTTATTTGACACTAACAAAATTGTGGAGACTTGTGAAGTGTCTTTTGATGAAGCTAGCCCAGGTACTAGCTCCGGTGTTGCAGGACCAGATCCGTATCCTCAGGGGGAGGGTATTTTCGAAGATGAAGAAGAGCCAGTGATACTGCCTGGTAGTTCCGAAGTTGACACGTGTCCAGCTCCGGACATTGAACAAGCTCCGACTATCACCTATGCTGGTCCTGATCGTCCACAAGTCACAAGCTCATCAATCTACGATGAACCTAATGAAGAAGAAGCTTGTGAGACATCTGTTCCCCTACGGTTTTACAAAGATCATTCCCCACAACAGATGATCGGAAGCTTGCACGAACGAGTCACACGGTCCAGGTTTTGCGATCCAAACTCTCATGCTCATTCTGCTTTTGTTGCTTCTTTTGAACCCAAAGATATATCACACACACTCACTAATGAATCTTGGATTATTGCCATGCAAGAAGAGTTAGAAAATTTTGAAAGAAATAATGTTTGGAAACTTGTACCTCCACCTCAAGGTCACACTTTAATTGGAACTAAATGGGTATTTAAAAATAAACAAAGTGAGGATGGGGTAGTGGTTAGGAATAAGGCTAGGTTGGTTGCTCAAGGTTTCACTCAAGTTGAAGGTCTAGATTTTGATGAAACTTTTGCTCCTGTCGCTAGATTAGAAGCCATAAGAATTTTGTTAGCTTTTGCAGCATCTAAAGGTTTTAAGCTATATCAAATGGATGTTAAAAGTGCTTTTCTCAATGGCTACATAGATGAGGAGGTTTATGTCAAACAACCACCGGGTTTTGAAAATCCAGATTTTCCTAATCATGTTTACAAACTGTCCAAAGCCTTATACGGTCTCAAACAAGCCGAGCATGGTATGATAGGTTAAAATCATTCTTACTTGAAAAGGGGTTTACCATGGGAAAGGTTGATAAAACTCTTTTTGTGCTTAAACATGGCAATGACTCATTATTCGTTCAAGTGTATGTGGATGATATTATCTTTGGTTGTGCTTCTCATGATCTTGTGTCCAAGTTTTCAGCAATGATGAGTTCCGAACTCACTTACTTTTTGGGGCTGCAAATCAAGCAAACCAAGGAGGGTACCTTTGTGCATCAAACGAAGTATACCAAAGACCTCCTAAGGCGCTTCAACATGGACAAAAGCAAGCCTCTTCGGACACCAATGGGAACAACAACAACACTTGAACTTGGTGAAGATGGTGAACCCGTGAATCAAAAAGAATATAGAAGCATGATCGGATCACTTTTGTACCTCACGGCATCAAGACCGGACATACAATTCAGCGTATGTATTTGTACACGGTTTCAAGCTTCACATCGTCAAGCCGTCAAAAAGGATTCTCAGGTACTTACATGAAACTCAAGAATTTGGCATTTTTTCTTCCTTCTTCCTCAACCGTTACTTTGAAAGCTTTTTCAAATGCTGATTTTGGGGGTTGTAGGATTGATAGGAAAAGTACTTCCGGTGCTTGTCATTTTCTTGGTAATTCTCTTGTTGCTTGGTCCTCTAGAAAACAAAATTCAGTTGCACAATCCACAACCGAATCTGAATATGTAGCTGCTGCTAGTTCTTGCTCACAAATTCTTTGGATTGTTCAAACACTTAAGGACTATGGGGTTGATCTAGATAGCGTTCCACTATTCTGTGATAACACTAGTGCCATTTGCATTGCTAAAAACCCCATGCAACATTCTAGAACTAAGCACATTGACATTAGGTATCACTTTCTCCGAGATAACATTGAAAAAGGAAACATTGTGCTTCACCATGTAGATACCGAATAACAATTGGCTGACATTTTTACAAAACCTTTGGATTTCACTCATTTTTGTTACATTCGTAGTGAGATAGGGGTTATGCATCCTCATGGCTTAAATTGAGTGGGAGTTTTTGAAACTTGGGAAGTCTATGTGTGAATCTGAAATTAAAATAATATGAGCATAGTATTTCATACATATATGACTTTGTGATTTCTTTTACATGCTGAAAGTTCTTACTACATTACTCGTGTGATACATTTTGTAGTTTTTTGCCATGTCTAGTAATTGGAATAATTACTTACACTAAAACTGGTCATGGTCGGACTTTCTTGCTGTTTTGAACTTGTTACATGTTCACAAGTGCTTTTAATCATAAAGAATTAATCAAGTAATCAACTCACATGTTGAGTTTTTATGAACAAATATAAATTGAGAAGATATCAAGAGAATATGCATGCATCGCACTTCTTCTTTTGAGATGGCTTGTCATTGCACTTAGATATGAACTTGGAAGAAGTTGTGTATGACTAAAACCATGTCCTTAAGCTTCTGATTGTCAAATGACATAGGCTTGGCTTGGTTGGTTAGAATAAGGCAGATGCGCATATAATCTCTTGCAAATATCATACAATCTAAATTTATGCTTTGAAAAATAATAAAATGCAGCAACTAGTGTCATGCTTTCAGGTTTTGAAATAGTTAAGTTTGTGAGATCATGACTTGCTTAAATTGAAAATTACATTTTATCTCTAGCATGGCTTACACTACTTTATGTATTTCATTGATGTGATAATGTAAGGTACTTGATAGTATGACTTGGATGAGCTTTGTTTATATGTATATGTTATAATATGCTCATAACAACTAAAGGGGGAGAGATAATTTGTTTACTTGCTGAATACATTGTCAAAGGGGGAGAGATAAGCATGAAGAGAAAGAGAATATGTGCATAAGGAGAGATAATAAAGGGGGAGAGATTTTCTTCTCATTTTCTTCTCATTTTACTTTTGATTTACAAAGGGGGAGAAATTGCCTTCAAAACTTTTATGTGAATAAGCCAATGTTCGGATTTTAAATGGTGTTGCCAATGCATTCATCAAGGGGGAGATTGTAAGACCTATGTGTGCTGAATACATTGGCTTGTAGTGAATACACTTGGCTTTGATGATAAAAGTTTTGAATATCACCAAAACACCTTTTTATCAAGGTTCAACTCTAGCTCAGAGCTACAGCAAGGTCCGACGGTAGGTCCGGCTTGGTTTGGGTAGCTCTGGTTACGTTCGATGCTAGGTCCGACTAGCTTTGGACAGCTCCGGTGAAGTTTTGTCTTTAGCTCCGACATGTCTTTGATAGCTCCAACATGTCTTTGATAGCTCCGACATGTTTTTGATAGCCCCGACGTGTTTTTGCTAAGCTCCGAGTTGATTTTTCTAGCTCCGACTTTTGGGTTTACTAGTTCCGACTAGTTCTGGTTAGCTCCGGCGCTAGGTCCTGCTAGTTTTGTAAGCTTCGGCGGGAGCTTGGTTGTACTAGTTTTGGTAAGTTCCGGCGCTAGGTTCTACTAGCTTTTGTTAGCTCCGGCTCAAGGTCTGGGTTGCCCTGGCAAGGTCCGGAACTTAACCGTAGTGCTTCTGCTTTTCATTTGTAATGTTTCATACTTACTTTACATGATTGGAAAGATTGCTTAGTATTCATTTGCTAAGTTTTTGGTGTGTTTCGGTTGATATGGATGATATCATGTTGCTGTGGTTTTGCAACATGCTTATGTGAGGTTCTCACGTAGGGTGTTGTGTTCGGAACTAACTTGAGTCAAGTCGAGGACTTGGGCTCGTATGGATTGATTGTTTATTCATGTGCAGGTGTTGCTTGAGTTCAAGACATGGCTGGTGATGGGATCCATTGGACTAGTCTCAGGGAGGAGATGAGGTTCCAACAACCAAATTCAGGAGGAATTGTGGTTGAGCTGATCAGGAGGTTGCGCAACATGATTGAATCAAGAACAATGCATGTGAATGTATCGTGGATGTCATTGGAAGATGTTTGCACGTGTGCAAGGAGTGCATGAACGTGGCTACATGGTTCCGAGACGTGATGAAGAGACGTGGACGTAAAGAGTTGGTCGGAAAGGTCCAACCGACTAGGTTATGGACTCAGGCTGCGGCTGAGTCGGGTTTGACTCAAATATGGAAAGATTTAGTTGGTTATGATAGGATTTCGTGTGGGTCACGAATTTGAGTTTTTTAAGAATGTGGGATACGTTCCTAAGGTGTTTGGAAGTCTTAAGATTGCTTCTATCTGCGTATAGATGAATCCTAAGCAGTTATGGAAAGTTATGATTCGTGAACAGAGTAGGATTAGGTTCCTGATTTGAGTTGAGTTGGCTTTCGAGCTAGTTATATAAGAAAGGGAGCCCAGAGCTCGTGGTGCACGACTTTGGGGCTGTTCCTCTTGTGTTCTATTGAATAAAATTTATATTTTGAAGGAACTTTTGTGCCTTGTTCGTCCGACTTGTTTCAGACAAGTTTTACTCGTCGAGTTTCTAGACAGCACTACCTTTTGTCGGTAGTTTTATCATAACTCAAGTTTTAAAGATCCAATTGACATGATTCTTTTTGGGTTGTCTTCACAACTTGATTATCTATTATGTGTCATAATTTCACGGTCATTGGATTTTTGGTATATGATCTACACGAGTTTCTTTGCAGTGTTCCAGAACTGTTTTTTTTTGGGTAGGGCAGATTGACTTTTGTTTGATCTTTCGATCATAACTTGAGTTTTTCTCGACGGATTTGAGTGATTCTTGTTGTGTTGTCATCATGACTTGATTCTCTCTGATATCTATCACTTTTGTCATGGTGAAACACGTTTAGATTAGTCTCACACACAATTTCTTTAACAGATCGTTTTTCTGCCGAAGGGGTTGGGGTTTAATTGTTTCTGCTGCGTATGATTTTTAAATCTACCATTCACTCCCACTCTGGTAGCTTTTCTTGTGCTCTTCGATCCTACAAACTGGCGTAGTAACTCTGGAAGGCTCTTCGGAGCTTGCTGCCACCATCAGCGATGTCTCGGTTGCGCCCCCCTCGACTGAGAAGGACCCTCGGACCTAGAGCCCTTAGCTGGCCCTGGTGCCGGAGTCCCCCAGTCGGAGTTGGCGTTCCGGGGAGACGCCGATGCTGGAGTTTCTATTGCCGTCGAAGACCTCCCGCGCCAAGGAGAAGGGACTAAGGTAGACGGAGCTGGCCTCACGGAGCTTCTGTCAGCATGTCTCAGCTTCCTCTTCCGGTCAGAAGGTTCAGTGAGGTCCTTGCCCTTGCCGGTGTCTTCAACCCGTCGGCTTGGAGCAGGAGGGGCCGCCCTTTCAGACGCTCCGAAGATTGCTACCCCGGAGGTGGGTCGCCTTTCCACCAGGACCAAGTCATCCAACAGCGGCATCCTCCTGTGGAGCTCTCTGCTCACCTCTGGTGTCATATTCAGAGGCAGGAAGGCCGCCGGTGGAGACACGTCGCCAGGGCTGATGTTCCCATGCTGAAATTTCTTGAGATGGATCTTCAGAGCTTCCTCGCCTAAGTTGGTGTTCAAACCAACCTCGATGCGATTGTGATCCATCTCACTGTTGAAAGCCCATGCAGGCTGCTCCCTGGCCCTCAGATGGGCCCACCTGTTCGCTAAGAAGTTGCCAAAGACCATCTGGGGGGTCACCCCACCTTCGATGCACTCTTGGATTCTGTCCAGAATGGGCCTGTACGCCCTCGACAGCTCCGGAACTTCACTCCAAGTGTTGATGTCGACGCGAGGGAGGCCTTTAGGTAGTTCCAGCCTCTCGTGTCCCTCCACGGTGATGACCACCCAATCTTTCTTCCAGTCGTCCCACTTGCCGGAAGGAAAAGGCCTCAAGTACTTGAGGGGGACAGTTTTTCCGCTTCATGGAGTAGTAGAAGCCGATGAACTCCTTGCTCTTTCTGGTGGAGTGGACTGTGAAGAAAGTACGAAACAACTCCACACAAGGAGGCACACCCACCCACATCTCGCAAAAGTGGACAAAAGTCGCCACTAGCAAGATCGAGTGGGGGTCAAGATGGTGGAGCTGCAGACCATAGAAATCTAGCAGCATCAAGAAGAAAGTAGATAAAGGCAGGATCAAACCCGCCATGGTGTACCCAAGGAAGTACAGCATATCTCCAGTGTGCTCCTTCTTGAAGGGGAGCTTGCCGCAGCAAATGCCACTATCGAAGGAGTCACTGGACCACCCCATGTAGGTCCGGACCCTCGACAACTCCTCCTTGCTCCTCATGCGACTCTTGGGAAGTCCCAACTCCATCGCAACACGGAGGGGTGAGGGAGAAAAAGCAAGTGAAGGTTTGGAGGATTCGAGCGCAAGTTCAAATGAAGGCGTAAGGAACCCTCAAACCATGCACGTTTTCCCTCTTAAGTAAGCCCCCGCAACGCTTGGATGGAAACTGCAAAAAGGTCAAGGATACATTTCAAAAATTACACCCTGCCAATGACAAAGGGGCCCGGGGCCACCCCGACGATCAAGTCGAGGTCGTTACTCCAGGCGAACAATTTTCATGATGAGTGGCGGGAAACCCAAAAGCAGCAGCCTGACAGGGCGCGCGGAACCGATACGGTTTTCGTATTGGGAACTAACGACCTTCAATTGCGTGAGATCCGCACGCGCAAATCTCACCTGCCACGTCCAGAAGATGGCACGCGGCGATGGTTTAACTGTGAACTATCACCTCAACGGTACATCCAAAAACCCTTGAAGACACGGCGCAGAAATCGAAAGATGGACCCACCTCCGGCAGAATGACTTAATCCAAAGGGTCTCTCCCAGAGGTGGGCCCGGGGGCCACTGTCAGTACCCTGCATACCGGATACCCCTTGGAACCGCAAAGAGTGCAAAGGAACTCCACCTATCTCTGAGTTGAAGACCTCCGAAGGCCCCACATATTACTCGTAACCGGACCTACCTCCCTCATATGGTTAGTCCCAGTGTCGCCACATGTATCATTAAACTGGAGCTACAATCCATACATGGGAATGCTACGGATTAGATACCTGTGTGGCACCCCCGGACCTAACCCCTGACAAAGGGAAGCTCCGGTACTGACACTTGTACAATGGCACCGGATCTACTCGCCCAAGACGGTAAGCTATGAAGCTACCACGCGTCCATTCGCCAGACCTTCAACCTCAACAGGCAGATTGGTGGACCTCCAACGGCTCGGACCTTCAAGGGATATTTAAGGCTTCAAGACCTGATTATGTGTCATTAATGCTATCTTAATGACACATGATCGAAAGACCCTTAATACTAGTAACGCCACCATTAAGGCGTGTTACCACACTATTAAGGTGAATTAAGTACATTAAACTGTGTATTAGGCATCAGTAACCGCCAGGGCCACATGTCGGCCCAGGATAACGATGTAACGGCCAACCCTTGTACTATAAAAGGACCGGTCGAGTGATACACGGGGGGACAGACTCCAGGACACGCTCCAGGACCCGCTCGAGGACTCTCGACCTCTCTCTGGCTCGTGCTCTCAGACTTTCTAGCCGATCCGATCTTTTGGGCACACACACGCTCATACACTCAATACAACAACAACAAAACACCCGTAGAGTAGGGTATTATGCTCAGGCGGCCCGAACCATGTAAATCCTTGTGTCAAGTCACTATCTTGTTCTGAATCTCCGCGTGCCCTAACCGAACTAAGAAACTCCGTGGGCTATTAACAGTAGTACCAGGGGAATTGCCGGAACCAGCATCTGACAGTGTCTCCGGAAGTTTCGTTGATGAAGATGACGACGGCCTGATGTAGACAAAGAGGACGAAAGTGTGACGCGGATGAAGGAGACGGCGATGCGATCCTCCAGCGGTACAACGACAACGGCGCGACGATCTCCGGCGGACGACGGGTCCTTCCTTCTCTTCCTCTTTTCTTCTCTCTCTCTTCTTGCGGCTAGGGCTCTTTCTTCGTTTCTCCTGGTGGCTGGCTTTTTCTACGGGAGGAGGGACGAGCGCACGGTATTGCTCCCTTTTTATATGGTGCGGCCAGGCTACGGGGCCTTAGACTGATTCCAACGCGCTATGCATCAAATGACCCAGACGGAAATGCGTACTGCATCAGTAAAAAACACTCTCCAATGGAGAGATGCAGACGGATACGATAATTTAGTAGCTGCTCCGCGAAGATGGACATATGAGTCGTCCGCAATGACGACACAACTCGGCCTGACGCGGACTGTAGACAGCGACATGCGCTTTGTAGGCAGGAGTGAGCGTTGCTTTTGGCGGGAGCAGGCATCAATGCATGCTTTTTTGGCGGGAGCGTTCAGCAGGCTACCAAATGCTTGGTGCGCAACCGGGTGGAGAAGTGGAGGCAGTTGAAAAATTTTGGTAGCATCATTTGCAGTTGTTCCGTTGGAGACCGACGATTTTGAGTAGCCCGCATGGGCTCTAGATGAGACCCAAAGAGCATTATCGTTAAGGATTTTTACGTGTTTGCGTTGTAGTAAGCCTTAGGCTATCCGCACTCGCAAATCTATACACTACTCTATATACTATTCTCCTTCTACTTTTACAGCATTGAGGCCAACCCAGAGAAGATCAAGACAGTGGAGCTAATGCGGCCTGCATCCCGCATCAAGGATGTGCAGAAGCTTGCAGGTTGCCTAGCAGCGTTCAGCCGATTTATCTCTAGACTGGCTGATCGGACCCTCCCGTTCTTCAAGCTGTTGTGCTAGTCCGGACCGTTCATCTGGACCGAGGAGGCAAAGAAGGTCTTTCGTGAGCTGAAGCAACAACTTACGTCGCTTCCCATCATGGTGGCCCCGGAGCCCAGGGAGCATATGTACCTCTACATTGCTGCCACGATGGAAGTGGTAAGCATGATCTTGGTTGCAGAACGATCTGGTCTCTAGCGGCCCCAAGGTATGGACGGAGCCCTGCCACTGATTCTGAGCTCTAGGGCTTGGAACTTGTAGGGGGTCCCGATAACCAAGTTGCCTCCGGGTCCTAGCCCCCGAAGAGCACCCGGGTCCCCCCAGGGGTCCCTGGAGATCAAGATGCCTCAGGGTCCCAGCCCCCAGAGGACGCACCAGGTTTGGGGAACGTGGAGTCTCTAGGCCAGGAGCAAATGGAAGAAGATGCGCCAGATTCCCCAAGGATGGTTCAGACCATCCAACGCCCAGTCTACTTCAACAGCGAAGTCATGCACGAAGCAAAAACAAGGTACCTTGATGTACACAAGTTGATGTATGCAGTGCTAATCGCGTTGAGAAAGCTCTGCCACTACTTTTAGGCACATATGATTTCAATGGTGACCTCGTTCCCACTTGGGATAGTGCTCCGCAACACCAACGTGACCGGCAACATTGCCAAATGGGCGGCGAATCTGGCGGAGTTCGAGCTCGACTTCTTGTCATGGCATGCGATCAAGAGCCAAGCACTGGCGGATTTCATTGCTGAATGGACTCCCTCATCGTTGAAGTGTTAATGCGACACATTTCCCGGATATGCTAAGGAGCAGCCCGCAGATGTTCTTGTTCGGCGGGGCTTAGGCCTCAATCAAGTGTTCTAGCGGAAGAGAGTATGACATGATGGTTTTTATGTCGTTCGGCCCGCAAGGAGCATAGCACCCTACTCCACGGCGGATGATATTGCTAGTATGTGTGTATGCGTGTATGTGATGTTGGATGCTCTGTGCATCTAGGCATCCCTTGTGGGTTTTGGTTGATTTATAACAAACAAATGAGATCCTAACCAAATTATTGAGATGAGCGTAGGTTTTAATGAAAGAATGAAGAAAGCGCCAAAAAGAAAGGAGAACGAGGATCAATTCGGAAAAGAGCTCAAGAGCTGAATAGAATACATCATTGTGTAGGGAGTCGTTGGTGTAACACATTCCAAGAGCTCAAGCACAAAAGAAATCCTTACACACTTCACATTTCACAGGAAAAACGGACCAGTCCGATATACACCGGACTAGTCCTATATTCTCTCTGGATAGGTTCGCACAAGTTCATCCAATGCGGACTTGTCCGCACCGGACTAATCCGATAATGTCCGGACTAGTCTGATAATGCCTATGACTAAAATCGGACAAGTCCTCCAATTACGGATTTGTCCTATATTCACTAAGGGTATCACCACACCGTACTAGTCCGATATGACCATGGACAAGTCCGAAAACCTTTCTAACTAAAATCGGACAAGTCCGCTCCTAGTCGGAGAAGTCCGGTATTCCTGGACACTTAGGGTTTCCTGCACGCCGCACACCGAACTAGTCCGGACTCCACCACAGACTAGTCCGGACCCTCGAAACCATAACGGTAACTTTTGAAAACCCTAATATAAATAGATGTGCACGGCCCAACTAAAACTCTCTCGACCCCCTGCACCGTCACACCCTCCAAGAGCCTAGAAAACACATCTCTCCACGCAATCCAACGCAAGAAAGATCAATCCCTTGAGGATTCACTTTGGATCAAAGGAGAGACACGATTCCACACGTTTGAGCTCTTGGGTTTGATCTCTAACACACTCCTGTCATTTCATTGTTGATCTTACGAGTGTGTTCTTAGTGGTGATTGTTTTGTAATCTTGGGGATCCCTCAACTTGTGAGAAGCCCCCTTGAACTTGGTGATCTGCCCCTTTTTGATAGTGGAAGAAGAATTGGCCTTCGTGGCGATTTGATGAGGTTAGGTTCAGTGAAAACCCGGTCCTTTCGTGGGCTCCTCAACGTGGATATAGGTTGCCTCTGTGGGAACCGAACCACATGATAAAAATCATGTGTCAAACTTGTTCTTAAGTTTCTCATATCATATTCTAGGGTTTGATTCATTTTGTCCATCTTACGTTAAAACATTCAAATCAAAGTTAATTTGCACTACACTTAACTTCATTGACTCAATACTTTTAATTTACAGACTATATTCCGCTGCATATTGTGCTTGTATTGAATTCATTGATCGAACTTGATCAATTTAGTCCTCACGCACCGGACTAGTCCGCACTCTACCGGACTAGTACGATATCTCGGGATTTGATCAGTTTGTTAAGTGTTGCAGGTTCCGACTAAAATTCAAAAAGGCCTATTGACCCCCCCTCTAGGCCACATTCAATTGGTATCAGATCAGGACTCTTCGCAAGAGACTAATCGCTCGAAGAGAACATGTGGGACATGAAGGATGTGCACAAGAGTCTCAACCAAGAGAAGGTTGAAGACGAAAAAGTTCAAAAATTGGAAAGCTTCTTGATGCTATCCAGGACTTCGAGGACGATGATGAGGAGATGCTTGAAATCAAGATGCTCCTAAGGAAAAAAGCTCTCTCAAAAGGAAAAGTGAAGGTTAAGGGCGAGAAGAAGAAGAAGGGGGGTAGTCACACCGACTACTCCCAATATCCTTTTAACTTTGATCGTCTAATTCTAACAATAACCATTACTTATTTATTCCTCTAGGAAAAGCCCCACACTTTGATGGCAATGACTACTCAATGTGGAGGCAAAACATGAAAATGCACTTAGATCTCACTCAATCCCAGCTTGTGGCACATTGTGGTTACAGGAATAGATATCCCCGATGATGATGAGGAGCTCACGCCTAGCCAAGAACAAGCAATCCATCGAAATGCCCAAGCTGCAGCAGTCATCACCTCATCACTAAGTCGGGACGAGTTCACCAAGGTGGATGGACTCAAGATTGCAAAGGAAATATGGGACACATTGCAAACTGCACATGAAGGCGATTGTCATGTGCGAGAGGCGAAGATTGAAATGATCAAAGGCGAATTGGGAAGATTCTCCATTGAAGAAGACGAGTCGCCGCAAGACATGTACAACCGGCTAAAGACGCTCATCAACAAGGTTCGAGCATACGGAAGCAAGCAGTGGAACGATCATGAGGTGGTAAAGATCATCCTTAGAGCTTTTATGCCTCGCAATGTCACATTGTGCTCGATGATTAGAGAAAGCCCCGAGTACAAGAAAATGACCCCGAATGAGCTGCTTGGGAAAATCATAAATTTTGAGATGATGGAAAAGCAAGCAAAGCATGTCAAGGAGATTGCCGACCTCACCTCAACAAAGAAGAAAGGGGTCGCTTTGAAGTCCACTTGCAAACCATTGTCAAAAGAAGCCCGAGAAGCTCAACAAGAAGAGGACAACGATGATGAGAGCAGTGAAATTGACGAAGAAGACATGATTCTCTTCATGAAGAGATTTAAGAAAATGATGAAGAGGAGACAAGGTGGAAAATCAAGTGAAGGAAAATACAAAGAAAATTCAAGACCAAAGATGAGGCGGGTGTGCTATATCTGTGGTGAATATGACCACTTTATAGTTGATTGCCCGTATGAAGAAAATAAGAAGAAGACCAAGGAAACAAAGCCTCATCCCAAGAAATTCTTCAAGAAAAAGAAGCAAGCTGGACAAGTGCATCTAGGAAATGAGTGGGACTCAAATGATGAGTCCTCATCCGAAGAGGAAGAGGAGATGGCAAGCATAGCCATCGAGAAGACAACTAAGAAGTCCACCCTCTTCCTAAATCTCGGCACATGGAAGGGCAACAACACTTGCCTCATGGCAAAGGAAGGTAAACGAATGGTAACAACCAAATCCTCTCCCTTGCATTCCTATTCTAGTGATAGTGAAGTCACTAGTGATAATGAAGATATGCTCATTGGGTTAGATAAGAAAACAACTGCAAAAATGAAATTTCTACTTGATCAGCTTGTTAAGAAGGAGAAGTTAATCAACCGTCAAGAAGATATGATTATCTCCGAAAAGGAGGAATATCTTGAACTTGACAAACTTCTCGAACTTAAAAAGGAGCGAGGCAAGTCACTGGAACTTGAGTTAGCCTCAAGCAAGGAAGCTTGCTTGAAGTTAAGCGACTCAAACACCACCATCAAGGATGAACTTGCTAACCTATCCAAGTTTAACAAAATCCTTGAGGTACAAGTTGAGTCACTCAAACAAAGTGACCTCTCATCCTCTTCCAGCTCACCCTCTCAACCTCTTAAAACTGAAGCTACTATTACTTGTTCATGTGCTAAAATTGACACTAGCTTGAAGGAAAAGTCAACCTCTACCAAGGACAAGCGTCCTTCCCAAAGTGGCATATTTAACAAGGAGAAGATCAAATATGCACGTAGTGCATACTTGGCCACAAGACCTTCTAATGTCAAATATGGCATTGGTTATACTTATGGTGAAAAGCAATATGCTATAAGGCATAAAAATAACAAGGAGAGCATTGCCTTTGTGGGGTGAAACTCCTCTCAAGCTAGAAAGACCAATAATGCTAATAAGTCCAAAATAGTCGACACATACAATAACCGTACTAGTCCGATACTTACTCGAACAAGTCCGGTCCTCCGGACAAGTTCGGTTTCCCGCACTAGTTCTGTTCATAAACAACAATAAATATTATTCAGGACTTCCGATGCATCATATGTTCTAATGAGAAGCAATTTTGGTAAAGTTTATGCTCATTATGTTAAGCCACGCCATGGGAACACCAAGTCTCATGTGTGGGTGCCCAAATCTCTTGTAACTAACCTCAAAGGACCCAAACAAGCTTGGGTAACTAAAACCAAGGCATGATTTGTTTTTGTAGGTCTATTCCTCCGATGGATCAAAATGGGTGCTAGACAGTGGTTGCACCAACCATATGACCGGAGAAAGAAGGATGTTTGTTGAGTATGAAGAAAATGAAGATCCAAACGAGGGCATCTATTTTGGGGACAATAGTCAAGGAAAGGTGCCCAGTACCGGTAAAATTGCTATATCATCTCAACATACTCTTTCTCATGTGTTACATGTCGATTCCTTAGATTATAACCTGCTGTCCATATCTCAATTATGTGACAAAGGTTATAATTGCTTGTTCACTAATAAGGGTGTAACCGTCTCTAGAAGGGGTGATGGTTCCATTGCATTCAAGAGTGTGTTAAAGGGAAAGCTTTAACTTGTTGACTTCAACAAAGATAAAGCCGAACTTGACACATGCTTGATTGCAAAGACCAACATGGGTTGGCTGTGGCATAGACGGCTGGCGCATGTTGGTATGAGGAATCTTCAAAAACTCCTCAAGGGCGATCACATCCGAGGTTTGAAGGATGTTGTTTTTGAGAAAGACAGGCCTTGTAGTGCGTGCCAAGCCGGGAAGCAAGTTGGGGCAGCTCATGTGACACCCGGTTCTGAAAAATGAACCAAGTGAACGCATATGTGTGCCCAGGACGTTCAACACACATACACGAGTGCATTCACAAAAGGATAAACAAATAATTACCCAGCTCAAGTTATTAAATAAGTACTTTAATTACACAATTCAAAATATCCTCAAATACAAGCTCTAATGAATATGAATGACAAGTTTTAACTAATGTAGCGGAAATAACTAATTAAGCAAACAAAGCAAATAGGGTAGCGCGACTCCAAGCAACACCACAGGCAAGCTGACGGTAGACACGGCCTAGAACTCCGCATTATCGATGTTATAATCCCAATCCGGACCTGCAACTGTTGGTGGGGGGATTGCAAGGGTGAGTACATGTCGTACTCAGCATGTGTGGAAAGTATGACTTGTAGCTGATTCAAATGACGAATGTAATAATGGATAAGTGCTGAAAAGTACATTAAAACATTTGAAATGCAATATATTATATGTATGTGAAATAAACCCATCATAAACCATGTAGTTATCATAGTACCAGTCCATATTTCAATACCATCATCCATATTCCAGATTGCTCATTACCAATAATCATATTCAATACCAGAATTAATCCATAACCAGCCATAAGCATATTACCAACCATAACTTGTACCAAACCATAACCTTCACAAAAACCATCCTAATACTAGGTTCCCTCTAATCATGGAAGTTGTCCAGGTGCTCATAATCGAGAGCACGGCTATCATGATAGTTTTATTAGACTCTGCAGAGTTTGTACCGCTTTACCCACGTGTTTGTGATTTCATCACCTTTCGGCGACTAAGAACCTCCCTTATGCCCATGACCCGTTGGTCACAATACACACTTCCGTTGGTGCGTACCCAAGAAACCACAAAATAACCTTTACAAAAGGATTACTAGCCTATTTAGACCCCAATGAGGTTTCACCGGTGGCGATGTCTCCTACAGAGCACATCTTGAACCAAGGGCCCCCTCTTGAGCCATTCGGATCCCAGGGTAGTCCCACCAATCATCAGCAAACCCAATCTGACTACCCCTTCCCCGAGCATCCTTAATGGTCCAAATAGCACTGGCAAAGCCCTAATTAATCAGCTACGCCGCACCCATACTTGGCCTCATGGTGGCACTGTAGTCCTGGCTTATTCTCGCATGAACCGGTCCTTAGATCTAAATCAAGCAAACCACCATGACATCCAACTCATCCACATACCAGGCTTGCTTAGATCACCCATTACCATATCACATTGACCAGTTCACATTAACTAGAATATCATTAATACATAATTAAATGTGTAGTGTTGTTTTCCCATCCCAATTAATTAAGCGAAGCAAAAAGGTAAAAACTCATCCTCACTCTCTACCATAATTCCAGGTGACAAGGGTGGTTAACCAAATCTAGTAAACTTTCTATCATAGGATTTCCCATCAAAATTGACACAAGCATGCAGTTTTGCAAACAAAACATTTCTTTAAAACAAGATCAATATGGTTCAAGGACACTTGCCTTGCTCCGACGGATAGGGTTGCTCAAGCACTTCGAAGTCTTGGTTCTGGAAATCCTCGTACATGACCTCTTGAGCACTTCCCTCTACTCGTGATCACACATACAAGAAAATACATACAAATCAACATGATGCACACATACTAATCAACATGCGATGACATGCATGCATGCAAAGTTCAATTATTAATTAACTATGGTTGTTTATTGATTAGATGCAACTAGTTCATACGTGTTTATGTGAGTTTACGGGGGTTTTAGCGGGGATTGATGTTGCTGAAAATAAAAATATGGTGCAACTACGATCAAATTACGTCTATTAGATTTAATACGTTCGCTAAAATTCGCATCGGAAAAACGAAACCTACCGTAGATGCGACGGCTTTGAAGATCGCGGGACGAAGATGACGCATAGACAAAGTGGATGGTGCAGCAGTCCTCCGGCGGCACGACGATGGCAACACGACAATCTCCGGCGGACGACGGTTTCTTCCTCCTTTTCTTCTTCTTCCTCTCCTGGCGGCGCCTCTGTTCTCTCTATTTTTTTTATCTGGCAGCTAGGGTTTTTAGCGCTGGAAATTGCTTCAGTCGAGGAAAACGTCGGAGGCTTCGGCAGTATTTATAGGCGCCGAGCTCGGTCCAAAAAAAAACAGGCGCGCGGGGCCAAACTGGCTCGAGCGGCCTGGCCACGGAACGCGGGGCGCGTGACAAACCGGCACCAGCCCGGCTACAGTTCACCCGGACACTGTTTGCCCGGAACCTTCCGGGGGTGAAACAAAGCTTCCCCCAGAAACTTCCAGAGGTTTCCGGAATCTTTTTTTTTCGTTCTTTCTTTAGGTTTCACATATTTTTTTCTATATATATTATTATTATTTTTATATTTGTTCTCTAATACATGTTTTATATTATTATTTTCTTTTTCTTCTTTTGCTACACATATCTTGTATATGTATGTTTTATTATTTTTCCTTTATTCTACTAATGTTTAATGCATGAACATGTATGCAATGCATGATGCAAAAATTGAGGGTGTTACACCTCATCCCGCGAAGAATGTCATGACTACAACAAGACCGCTCGAGCTACTTCACATGGACTTATTTGGTCCAATTGCTTACATAAGCATCAACGATAACAAATATGGCTTAGTAATTGTTGATGACTTTTCGCGCTTCACTTGAGTTTTCTTTTTGCATGATAAGACAGAGACTCAAGGAACCCTGAAGAAGTTTTTCAAGCGTGCCCAAAATGAGTTCTCATTGAAGGTCAAGAACATACGAAGTGACAATGGCACCGAGTTCAAGAACACTCAAGTTGAGGAGTACCTAGACGAAGAAGTCATAAAGCATGAGTTTTCGACACCTTACTCCCCTCAACAAAACGGAGTTGCCGAAAGGAAGAACCAAACCCTCATAGAGATGGCGAGAACAATGCTCGATGAATACAAGACCTCATATCGGTTTTGGCCGGAAGCGGTTAACACCGCTTGCCACGCCATAAACTGACTCTACCTTCATCGACTACTCAAGAAGACATCATATGAGCTACTCACGAGTAACAAGCCAAATATTTCTTACTTTAGAGTCTTCAGTTCTAAATGTTATATTTTGAACAAGAAGCCGAGGACTTCAAAGTTCGCTTCAAAGTCCGATGAAGGTTTCTTGCTTGGCTATGATTCGAACTCTTACGCCTATCGTGTCTTCAACAAGACCTCCGGGCTTGTTGAAGTAGCACGTGACGTAGTGTTCGATGAAACTAACATATCCCAAAAGGAGCAAGTTGATCCATGTGTGCTAGATGGAGAAGAAGCTCCTTATCAAGCATTGAGAAAAATGGCGTTGGGCGAAGTTCGACCACATGAGCCACCTCTACATGTGCATGAGGAAGATGAACCGCAAGTGGAGGCCAATGATCAAGGGGGAGCTTCGACACAAGATCAACCTCAAGAAGATGAAGATGATCAACAAGTCAATGAGGGCAACCATATAGGGGGAGAAGAACAAGATCATGAAGACACAAGACCGCAAATGCCACACCCAAGAGTACACCAATGCGTCCAAAGAGAGCACCCAATCTACACCATCATCGGTGACATCCAAAAGGGAGTAACAACTAGATCTCGCATAGCTAACTTTTTGGAACCACGCAGGATTGAGGATGCATTGAAAGATCCGGACTGGGTGGTGCCGATGCAAGAAGAACTGAACAACTTCAAATGGAACGAGGTGCAGGAACTCGTCGAAAGACCTAACACGAACGTCGTCGGCACCAAATGGATTTTCCGCAACAAACAAGACAAACACAGAGTGGTGACAAGGAACATGGCACGACTTGTGGCCAAAGGGTATTCACAAGTCGAAGGTTTGGATTTTGATGAAACCTAGCTAGACTGAATCAATTAGAATATTGCTTGCATATGCTACTCACCATGATTTCAAGCTCTACCAAATGGATGTAAAAAGCGCCTTCCTCAACGGTCCAATCAAGGAGGAGGTGTACGTGGAGCAACCTCCCAGATTTGAAGACAAAGAGTTCCCCGACCACGTCTTTAAACTGCATAAGGCTCTCTACGACCTCAAACAAGCTCCTAGAGCTTGGTATGAGTGTCTTAGGGATTTCTTAATTGAAAATGGTTTCAAAATTGGAAAAGCAGATTATACATTATTTATGAAACACTTCGACAATGATCTTTTCATCTGTCAAATCTATGTTGATGACATTATCTTTGGTTCAACTAACAAATCCTTTTATGAAGAATTTAGTAAGATTATGACAGATAGGTTTGAGATGTCTATCATGGAAGAGCTGAAGTACTTCTTGGGATTCCAAGTGAGACAACAAAAGGAAGGGACATTCATAAGACAAACCAAGTACACTCAAGACATACTCAAGAAGTTTGGGATGGACAAGGCGAATCCTATCAAACCAAGCTAAGAGAGCAAATGCAAAAATCCTAAAAGGACTCAAGACGCGCACATATGAGCGCCTGAAAAAACATGGAGCCAACTGGATCGAAGAGCTTCCGCCCACCTTGTGGGCCAACAGGACAACTGCAAACCGGTCAACTGGAGAGACACTCTTCTTCCTGGTGTACAGAGCTGAAGCAGTCCTTCCTTCGGAAATCACCTTGGGGTCGCTCCGAGTCCGGACCTTTGATGATGCCACGCAGGACCTGCTCCCGCGTGAAGACCTTGACCTCCTTGAAGAGGGAAGGTGCCAAGCAGCTGTTCGGAATGCCCGATACCGCCAAGCTCTTCGGCGCTATCACCAAAGGCATGTTCACAGCCGATAGCTCGAAAAAGGCAATCTGGTGCTACGGAGAATACAAACTTGAGAAGGATTAAACAAACTCTCCCACAATTGGGAAGGACCCTTTCGAGTGATCAAAGTATCCCGTCCCGGAAGCGTTCGCTTGGCAACCGAGGATGGGACACCTCTCCCTAATCCTTGGAACATTGAGCACCTCCGTAAGTTCTACGCTTAATATCACAGAGGTGAATCTGTAGTTACATGTGATGTATGTTATAGAGTCATTGTACAGAGTCGGATAGCTCCTTCGAGAGAACAGCCGGACTTTCCTCGAAAGGTCCGCAAAGTTCAGGCAACACTTGTCACAGTCTCAGAACTAAAAGTGTAGCTAGCTACCCTGGGTCAAATGAGAAACACAACACACTTAGTCTGGTTCCGTACCCTAAGAGTGTACTTGTTTCCCCTGTACCCCGGACCTATAATGAAAAACACTATTGTGTGAAAACAGACTCCATGTGCATTTATTTTGTACAGGCTCAATATTTTTTATTTTTCTCTTTCTTGTCTATAACAAAGTTGTGCAATTCTTAAGAAACTTTAGCTTGACCAATTCATATATAATTCAAGTTGCATTGTCAATTCTTTCGGGTCTAAACATTGTTAATGGTCTACTCGTCTGAATGCCACCAAGCCAATCTAGGTACGTAGTGTGCTATCGACTTCGCCTGGTCCTGCACCCTAAGTACGCCACTCTACCTACACCCCGGCAGGCCGAAGTAAGGCGAGTCCAGAAACGGTCGGACCTGGAGAAAACAAGCCAGTGCACTTGATTGTATTTAGTATTGCGTTCGACCTAAAAATTTCTTTCGGGAATAGTAAGCCGCAAATGAGTTATAGAGAAGAAGTGGATTTTACTGTTTTTCTTGACTTCAGTGTGCAGGAAAAATAAAGATCTCATGATGATGGTGGATGAAGCCGGAGCTATCAAAGCTCCGACACCCCCTAAGGTAGTTTACTGTCGATGTTTCAAACATTGATAGTAGACATCGTCGGAGCTACAAAGTTTTGGCAAATCCAGGGGGCCAACCATCAACGTGAAGAAAAGATGGTGGGAAGACTCCCCAGTGGGGTCTGCTGTCGATGCACCGCGCATTGACAGTGGTCGATGCCAGAGCTACCAAGCTCTGACATCCCCAGAGGACTAACCGTCAATGCTCTACGTGTTGACAAGGGTCACTGCCGGAGCTACTAAGCTTCGACAACCTCAGAGGGCCCCTACTATTGGCGACTTCAGATCTACAAACTACAAGTTTGAAGCGCGCAAGTCTTCAAAAAAATACTACGTCCTCTTGGTACATGTTAACAATCAAATTGTGTACATCTACCAAGGGGCCAAGTGGGACAAATGTGTTGAAGACAAAAAATGAAATTCATAAAATTCTTGGATTTCATTAATATGGAGACAAGAGATTACAAAATTGGAGAAAAAGAAGAGAGGTTACAAGCGGGAGCTACAAAGAGAGAGTCCTAGACCCTATGGAAGAACAAGGCGACCTTATGGGCAACCTCCGACACGCTGGCTTTGGTGGCTTCTCCCTCTCCATCGATGGGGCCTTCAAGCACCGGGTCCAGTGGGAAGTGAGGGTCCCGGCTTGTGTACCACGTCAGCATGTACTCTGCGACGTTCTTCACCGGGTATTGCCCTTCGGTTTCCAGCTGGTTCGCGATGACATTGCCCATCTTGGTGAGCTTGTTGCCCGCCGAGATCAACTCCTGCAACGCCTGGTCCAGCTCCGGCTCCGGATCATCCGGACGCATGGGACCAAAACCCATCAGCGTCAGCGCGTCATTGGCTTTGCCCAAGAAGTCCCAAACTTGTTGGGACCCCGCAGCCCTTGAGCCTCGCATCTCTTCCAAGGATCTACTGGTCGCCGCAAGCTCCGAATTCTCCCGGGCAAGGCGCTCGACCTCTTTGGCGTTCTGCCGAATCTTTTCAGCAACCTGCCTTTCGAGTTTCCCGAGCTCCTCGTCCTGGAGGTGGATCTTGTTCCGGCGGTCGACCAAGTCCTTCTCGCGGCCCCACACTTTCTTCTCCCTAGCAGCAATTTCATTCTCCCTCTTGTGGAGGTCCTGTCCTCGCTGCCTTGCCTTCTTCTCCTCTTTCTCACAGTGCTCCTCCACCTTATTGGTGCGCTCCGCAAGACTCTTGTCACCCAGAGTTAGCCTCTGAGTAAGCTCCTCCTCCCTCTTCACGAGGTCATCCCACAGCTCCAGGAGTTTTTTATCTCCATCTTCGAGCTTTTTCTCCCGCTCCTCAAGAGCCTCCTGACGCTTGACGAGGCTATCGTGGATGGCGCTGAGCTTCTCTTTGCGATCATTCGCTGCATTATTAGCAGCTACGGCCTGTTCGTGGATGGCCCGTGACTGGTTGTCGAGGGATCGCACCATGATTTCCCTCTCGTCCAGCAGCTGACCATAGTACGCCAACTGGACCTTCTCCCTTTTTACCCACTCCTTGTCATTGGCCAGCCTCGTCTGTGCCAGCTTGGTCTCGAATTGGAGCCGGTTGCGCCACCTCCTAAGGGTTTGGTAATCCTCCTCGAGAGCCTTGCTGTCGTGGTAAAAGGCCAGCTGGACCTGACGAAGACTGGAGCAGATGTTGTTGATAGATAGCGACAAAGGGATCGGCTCCGGAATTACTGGGGTCCTCTCCGCTGGCTCCGGCGGGTTATCCATAACAAAAATCGGGTCCCACTCTACAAGAGAGGCCCCCTGAGTTTCCACGGCACTAGGGCTGCCCTCCGGGATAGCCTCGGCCGCCGCCGAGGAAGGTCCTTCAACAGAAGTTTCTACCTCCAAAGTCGGCTCCGGAGGTCCCACCGCCAGGTCATCAGCAACTGGTCCCTCAAGCGGGAGACCGACAACTTCATCTTGGCACCCTAGCTCAGGCGTGGGCATCTCCGGGACCACCACCTCCGAGGCAGGCGCTGAAGGTTCAGCCGGAGCTGAAGCCACTTCCGGCTCCGACGCTGGCACTGGTGCTTCGACCACCATTGGCTCGGGCGCCGGCACTTCTGCGACTACCGGCTTAGGCGCCAGAACTTCATCGAGACTGGGCTCCGCCGCTGGAACTTCATCAACCACCGGCTCTACCGTCGGGGCTTCATCAACCACCAGTTCCACAGCCGGGGCTTCATCAACTACCGGCTCTACCGCCGGGGCTTCATCAACCACCGGCTCTACCACCGGGGAATCATCAATCACCGGCTCCGCTGCCGGTGCTTCAACAACATCCAACTCTAGGGCCGGGACTGCAGCTACCTCCGGCTCTAAGGCCAGAGCATCCATCATCTCAGTATCCAAACCCGGAGCTTCAACCTCCAGGGCTGGTGCCACTGGTACATCTTCATTCTCGTGGTCCAGCGCTACCACGGGAGCTTCAGGGGATGACTCAAGGTCAAGGACCACAACAGCTGGCGCCGGAGCTGCCGCGGCCTCAACCACCTCTTGGGGCGGCGCTGAAACTGGAGCCGGAGTCTCCGTCTGTGCAACATCAGTTGCTGCTGCAAGAACCGGAGCTTCAGCCCCTTTCTTGGGCACCCTGTGGATGAAGGACGAAGAAACTCAAAACATAGTTATAAAAAACAATCAACTGAGGTAAAAAATCAAACTTACCTTGGAAGACTTCCACTCCAGCTAGCGCGGAACCTCTTCACCGGATGCTCAGGACTGGACCCTGTCGCCACTGGCGTGGTAGCTCTGGAATGTTCCCCGGAGCTTGCTCTCGCCATCAGCGATGTCTTGGTTGAGGCTTTCCTCGACTGGGAAGGAACTTCGTACCTAGAGCCTTCAGCTAGCCCTGGTACCGGAGCCACATGGCCAGAGCTAGCATCCCGAGGAGATGCCGAATCGTTGCTGTCAAAGACCTCCCCCGCCAGGGAGAAGGAGCCATCGTGGAAGGAGCAGGCCTGACGGACCTCCCGTCAGCATGCTTCAACTTCCTCTTGCGGCTCGAGGGCTCGACCATCTCTTTGCCCTTGCCTACGACTTCGGTTCTTGGCTTCGAGGCGGGAACAAAGCTATCCTCCAAAACTCCGGGGATCGCCACCCCGGAGGTTGATCGCCTCTCCATCAGGCCCAAGTCGTCCAACAACGTCATCTTCCTCCGGAGCTCTCTGCACTCCTCTGGTATCATATTCAGGGGAAGGAAGGCCGCTGGTGGAGACACGTCGCCAGGGCCGATGTTCCCAGGCTGGAACTTCTTGAGATGGGTCTTCAGGGCTTCACTGGTCAAGTTGGTGTCCAAGCCGACCTCAATGCGGTTGGTGTCCATCTTACTGTTGAAGGACCAGGCAGGCCGGCTCCTAGCCCTTAGTGAGGCCCACCTGTTCGTCAAGAAGTTGCCGAAGACCATCTGAGGGGTCACTCCACCGTTGACGCACTCCTAAATTCTGTTCAGAATGGGCCTGTACTCCCTCGACAGCTCCGGCACGTCACTCCAAATGTCGGTGTCGATGCGGGGAAGGCCTTCAGGCAGTTCTAGCCTCTCGTGTCCCTCAACGGTGATGACCACCCAATCTTTCTTCCAGTCGTCCCACTTGCCAGAAGGGAAGGACCTCAAGTACTTGAGGGGGGAGTTTTTCTGCTTCACGAAGTAGTAGAAGCCTATGAACTCATCGCACTTCCCGGTCGGGTGGACAGTGAAGAAAGTCCAGAACAACTCCACACAACGGGGCACACCCACCCACATCTCACAAAAGTGGACGAAAGTCGCCACCAGCAAGATTGAGTGGGGGCCAAGATGGTGGAGCTGCAGACCATAGAAATCAAGCAGCATTAGAAAGAAAGTGGAGAAAGGCGGGATCAAACCCACCATGGCATACCCAAGGAAGTACACCATATCTCCGGTCGCTCCTTCTTGAAGGGAAGCTTGCCGCAGCGAATGTCGTTGTCGAAGGAGTCACTGGACCATCCCATGTAGGTCCGGACCCTAGACAACACCTTCTTGCTCCCAATGCGGCTCTTGGGGAGTCCCAACTTCATCGCAGCACAGCGGGGCGAGAGATGAAAAGCAAGAAAAAGTTATGAGGATTCGAGTGCAAGTTCAAATGAAGGCGTAAAGAATCCCCAAATAGTGCACGCTTTCCTTCTTAAGTAAGCCCCCGCAACGCTTGGATGGAAACCGCAGAGGAGCCGACAACACAGTTCAAAAACTTCACCCTGCCAATGATAAGGGGGCCCGAGGCCACCCCGACGATCAAGTCGAGGTCCTTACCCCAAGCGAATGATTTTCATCATGAGAGGCGGGAAGCCCGAGGGCGGCGGCCTGACAGGGCGCGCAGAACCAATACAGTTTTCATATCGGGAACCGGTGACCATCAATTGCGTGAGATCCGCACGCTTAGATCTCACCTGCCACATCCTGGATATGCCACGCGGCGATGGTTTAACTGCGAACTACTGCCAATGGCACATACAAAGACCCTTGGAGACACGACTCAAAAGCCGAAGGATGGACCCACCTCCGACAGAACGACTTCATCCAAAAGGTCTCTCTCAGAGGTGGGCCCAGGGGGCCACTGTCGGTACCCTGCGTACCGAATATCCCTTGGGACTGCAAAAAGACCAAAGGAACTTCACTTGTCCGAGTTGAAGACCTTCAAAGGCCCCATGTGTCATACGGCACCGGACCTGCCTCCCTTCTATGGTTTGTCCCGGTGCTGCCACGTGTATACTGCAACCGAAGTTACGTCCCACACATGGGAAAGCTCCGGGTTAATACCTGCGTGGCACCCCCGGACCTAACCCCCGACAAAGGGAAGCTCCAATACCGACACCTGTACAACAGCACCGGACCTACCCACCCTAGACGGCAAGCTCCGGAGCTGCCACGCGTCCAACCGCCAGACCTTCAGCCTCAATAATCAGACTGGTGGACCCCCACCGACTCAGACTTTCAAGAGACAATCAAAGACTTCAAGACCATATTAAGTGTCATTAATACCATCTTAATGACACACGATCGGAGGACCCTTAATCCCAGTAACGGCACTATCAAGGCACATTACCACACTATTAAGGGTAATCAAGATCATTAATTGTGTATTAAACATCAATAACCACCAGGGCAACATGTCGGGCCAGGCTAACTATGTAACGACCAGTCCTTGTACTATAAAGTGATTGGTCAAACGATACACAGGGGGCTCTCTCTCGACTCCCAGAGACTCTTCCAAACTCTGCTCAAACACACACACCCTCAAGCGCTCAGATGCTCAATACAACAACTACACACCCCGTGGAGTAGGGTATTACGCTTAGGCGGACCGAACCACGTAAATCCTCGTGTCAACTTGCCATCGTGTTCTGAATCTCTGGGCGCCCAATACCGAACTACAAACTCCGTGGGCTACCAACAGTAGTACCAGGAGAATTGTTGGAACCAGACTTCGAAAACAACTAATGGACACTTGGATCTCAATGAAGATGGACCAAGCATGGATCAAAAGGTATATCGCTCCATGATTGGATCCTTACTTTACCTATGTGCATCTAGGTCTGATATTATGTTGAGTGTATGTTTGTGTGCGAGATTTCAAGCCAATCCTAAGGAGTGTCACTTGAAAGTCGTTAAAAGGATCTTGAGATATTTGGTTCATACACCCAACCTAAGCCTTTGGTATTCCAAAGGTTCCAAGTTCAATCTCATTGGATACTCCGATGCAGATTATACTAGATGCAAAGTAGATAGAAAAAGTACCTCCGGCACCTGCCAATTCCTAGGTAGATCCCTAGTTTCTTGGTCCTCCAAGAAACAAAATTCCATTGCCTTATCCACGGCCGAAGCGGAGTATGTTGCAGCCAGGAGTTGTTGTGCACAACTCCTTTGGATGCGACGAACTCTAAGGGATTACGGTTACAATATGAGTCGTATTCCACTCCTTTGTGATAATGAGAGTGCCATCAAAATTGCTCATAATCCAGTTGAACACTCTAGAACCAAACACATAGACATCCGACATCACTTTTTGAGAGACCATTCAATGAAAGGAGACATAGCTATTTCCCATGTCAATACCGAAAAACAACTAGCCGATATATTTACCAAGCCACTTGATGAAAAACGTTTTCGCGAGCTCAGAAATTAACTAAATATCCTTGATGCTCGGAATGAGGCTTGAAAACTTGCATACCTATATGGACTCTTCAAAATATATTGTTTGAGTTGCGAAAATCATCTTTCTCAAATTTTCTCCAAAAACTATTTCAAATACTTGATCTTGATGAATTATGGCCATTGCTCAATATATTGAGATGATTATTTGATTTGTTTGCCCCCCTATTTTCTTAATAAGTACATTCGAATATATACGAATGGGCTAAGCGTTTCTTTTCTAGTGACCACGGACTAGTCCGTGGTTGCCCGGACTAGTCCGCCCCTGCAGACTAGTCCGCAGAGTGTCTGGTAGTCCGGACTAGTCCGGCAGACCACAGACTAGTCCGATTTAGGCTCTGGAAGAGTTCGGACTAGTCCGATTTTTGGACTCCATAACCCTAGCCGCCGCCAAGACCTAATCTTCTTCATCCTCACAACTTGCCTCACGCTCTCTCTCCTCGCTCGAGCTCCACACGGCAATTTGGCGATTCCTCCATCAAAACTCTCCAAGTTTTGGTGGAAAATGACCTCCATTGCATAGGGATTGAAGACCACAGACTTGTCCACTCCTTCAACCCCTCCATCTCCAAGAATCGAGGAATTTTGGTAAAATTTCCTCCCAAACCCTAGAAATCTTGATTTCCTTCGTTGTTGATCAAATAGCTTAGTTGCTTTCACCAAATACATGCTTCCTTGATGTATTACTTTGATGTTGAGCCATTATTTCATTGATCAACACCATTGGCCGTCTAGTTAGGGTTTGGGATGATGGACACCGGACTAGTCCGGTCCATGTACGGACAGGTCTGGTCACCCGGACTAGTCCGTACCTGTATGCCAGACTAGTTTGATTTTTTCTGAACTCAAACCTAATTACTCATTCCTCAATGCACGTCCTTGCCACCAATTCTCATCCATACCTTGTGTAATCCATTCTCAGGGCAATGTCGAGCTCCAACGACGAGATTCCGATTCCGAGGCTGAGATGGACCAAGATGCCTTGCTTTGGCCCTCGACGGGTCAAGGCAAGAAGCGCCAAGAGCGCCCATCCGAGCCGGCACCTTCTCCACCTCAGGATTGACGCAAGGTGCTCGCCAAGAAGCCTGCCTCCAAGGTTTCATCAGGTGGTGGCCCTAGCTCGGTGGCTGTTCGCCAAGCTAAGGGCAAGGGCAAAGGGATTGCCACAGGCCCGATCGGCCCACTCAAGTTGCATACTCCGAGGAAGGGAAACTGAGATCCCTCCGAGGAGAAGTTCAATGGCAAGGGAAGCAACACTGCTTCCAAACTCAGATTCATTGATTCCTACAGCTGTTCCAAGAAAGCTGCCGATGCTAGGTTTTGGAGCAACTTTCATGCAACTTTCTACAGTCTACCTCACTATGAAGACCCCAGTTGTGCACAACCAATGGATTGATTGGGCGCACTTTGAAAAGAAGAGCTGCTCAGCTTTTGGTGAAGTAGTTCAAGCTGTGGAGAGGCATGGATTGAAGGATTTGTTTGCCTTCCGGAACAATTGGAACGACGAGGTCATTGCTCAGTTCTACGCTACATGCCACTTTGCAAGTGATGAGGAAGAGCGGGTGACTTGGATGACTCATGGATCCAAGTACACCATTACCTATGATTAATTTGCAAGATTGCTACATCTTGATAGCTCCAGCAACGACAACTTGATCATTCACAACATTGGTGTCCTTGAGAAGGACAAAATGAAGTTCCTTTATGACACCCACTCAACTTTCAACCCTCCTTCCACCAAGAATATGAAGCCATAATTTGTGGTCCTCAATAGGGTCTTGAGGAAGACTATTGCCCCGAAGGATGAGGATTCAATGAGTGTCCAAGGCTATCTATGGACACTGATGAAGGTGATAAGTAAAGACAGGAAGTTTGACGTCTTTGACTACATATGGAATGACATGGTGAACATCTCCTGCACTCCTAATAGGTCCTGTGGATACGCACCTTATTTGATGTTCATGATTGAGAAGGTCACAGGGATCGAGTTTGTGAAGGACGTGGAGCACACCCCTCTAAGGCCCCAAAAGCCTCCTCAAGCCACAGTTCAAGCTGCTCCTTCTCCAGTGTCTAGTGAAGAGGCACCAAGGAGAGCTAGAGGTGATGCAAGGGCTGATCCCACTACTAGGGCCCCTCCCCAAAAAGGGCCTCCTAGTGGAATCCTAAAGTACTTGGCATCAATCTTTGCCTCATGCAAGAAGGCCGAAGTGAACACTCACAAGCTGAACAAGACAAGGAAGGCTGATATGCGATATGTCAAAGAGAATGTCAAACACATTTGCCAAAAGCTGGAGATCGAGCCCATTGGATCTCCAGTCATTTTTGAAGATTCAGCCTCAGATTTCACCGAGCTCGGGCCCTTGACTCCCTCCGAGCTTGCTTATTTTGGCATTGGGGGTTCGAGTGGATCTGCTCCTCCTCCTCCTCCTCAACCCGAGAATGAAGATGATGAGAGGCCCGACAGCGAAGACTGAAGATCTTAGATCCCACCTCTCCTTCTTTTTGGTGTCTTGATGCCAAAGGGGAAGAGATTGAGGGGGAGTCACTAGGTCTTAGCTATAGGTTGAGAGATGAGAGCTTCATTTATGTATCTTTTTATCTCTTTTGGGTTGTAAGACTTCGTATTAATCTCTTTTGATACTTTTGGTCTTGTGATGCAATACTATGATCTATTTATGCTCTCATTTATGAAATCTGTGATTTTGCTCTGAAATTGACATATATGCTTGTTGTTGATATATTGATGTCAATTATTTTGCTGTCATCATGATTACTGCTCTCACTCACTTAGTTTTGCATCCCACCATAAAGAGTGCACATATGTACTATGTTGTTATTGCTAAATGAGTTTCAAGCTCATATGTGCATACTTTATGAAAATCTCAATTTTTATCATATTTTGTGAAATATCAATTGGTTGTCATCAATCACCAAAAAGGGGGATTGAAAGTGCATCTAGGCATCCCTTGTGGGTTTTGGTTGATTTATGACAAATTAATGAGATCCTAACCAAATTATTGAGATGAGCGCAGGTTTTAATGAAAGAATGAAGAAAGTGCCAAAAAGAAAGGAGAATGAGGATCAATTCGGAAAAGAGCTCAAGGGCTGAATAAAATACATCATTGTGTAGGGAGTGTGTTGGTGTAACACATCCCAAGAGCTCAAGCACAAAATAAATCCTCACACATTTCACATTTCACAGGAAAACGGACTAGTCCGATATACACCAGACTAGTTCAATATCCTCTCTGGATAGGTTCGGACAAGTTCAGCCAATGCGGACTTGTCCACACCGGACTAGTCCAATAATGTCCGGACTAGTCCGATAATGCCTCTTACTAAAATCGGACAAGTCCTCCAAGTGCGGACTTGTCCTATATTCACTAATGATATCACAACACCGGACTAGTCCGATATGAGCACGGACAAGTCCGAAAACCTTTCTGACTAAAATCTGACAAGTCCGCTCCTAGTCGGACAAGTCTGATATTCCTGGACACTTAGAATTTCCTGCACGCCGCACACATGACTAGTGCGGACTCCACCATGGACTAGTCCGGACCCTCGAAACCCTAACGATAATTTTTGAAAACCCTAATATAAATACATGTGCGCGTCCCAACTATCAACTCTCTCGACGCCCTGCGCCGTCACACCCTCCAAGAGCCTAGAAAACACATCTCTCCATACAATCCAACGAAAGAAAGATCAATCCCTTGAGGATTCACTTTGGATCAAAGGAGAGACACGATTCCACATGTTTGAGCTCTTGGGTTTGATCTCTAACACACTCATGTTGTTTCATTGTTGATCTTACGAGTGTGTTATTGGTGGTGTTTGTTTTGTAATCTTGGGGAGCCCTCAACTTGTGAGAAGGCCCCTTCATTCTGGTGATTTGCCCCTTTGTGATAGTGGAAGAAGAATTGGCGTTCGTAGCGATTCGACGAGGTTATGGTCAGTGAAGACCCAATCCTTTCGTGGGATCCTCAACGTGGACGTAGGTTGCCTCTGTGGGAACCGAACCACGAGATAAAATCGTGTGTCAAACTTGTTCTTAAGTGTCTCATATCATATTCTTGGGTTTGATTGATTTTGTCTATCTTACGTTAAAACATTCAAATCAAAGTTAATTTGCACTACACTTAACTTCATTGACTCAATACTTTTAATTTACAGACTATATTCCGCTGTATACTATGCTTGTATTGAATTCATTGATCGAACTTGATCAATTTAGTCCGCACACACCGAACTAGTCCGCACTCTACCGGACTAGTCCGATATTGAAAGTGCATCTAGGAATCCCTTGTGGGTTTTGGATGATTTATGACAAGCAAATGAGATCCTAACTACTTTGTTGAGATGAGCACAGGTTTTAATGAGAAAATGAGCAAAGTTCCAAAAAGAAAGGAGAATGAGGAGCAATGTGGAAAGGAGCTCAAGGAACAAGTGTAGTAGATCATTGTGTATGGAGTGTGTTAAGGAAACATACCCCAAGAGCTCAAGAACAAATAATCACACACATTGCACAAGTTTATACAGGACCGGACTAGTCCGACTGACCCCGGACTAGTCCGATATCTTTCTGCACAAGATCGGATAAGTCCGATATCATCACGGACTAGTCCGATATCTCCTTGACTAGAATCGGACTAGTCGTCCCCAGTGCGGACTAGTCCTCCAAACACCTCACGAGTTGCACAAAACCGGACAAGTCCGATATTAGCACAGACTAGTCCGAAAAACCCTCTGACCTAAATCGGACAAGTCCTCCAGGTGCGGACTTGTCCCCAAATTCACTTAGGGTTTCACTTTTCCAAAAAAGTCTGATATCTATCGGACTAGTCCGAAGATTTATAGAACCAAAATCAGACAAGTCCGCCTTCAGACGGACTAGCCCGATATTTTGGGACACCTAGGGTTTGCTACACACAGCACACCGGATTAGTTCGGTATTCACCACGGACTAGTCCGATATTCCTAAACCCTAACGGTAACTTTTGGGAACCCCATATAAATAGGTGTACACGGCCTATCTTTCATATCTCTCGACCCCCTGCGCCGTTACACCTCCCAAGAGCCTAGAAAACACCTCTCTCCACGAAATCAAATGCAACAAAGATCAATCTCTTGAGGATACACTTTGGATCATTGGAGAGACATGGTTCATCACTCATTAAGCTCTTGGTTTGATTCCCTAACACACTCCTGTGGTTTTCATTGTAATCTTTCGAGTGTGTTCTTAGTGGTGTTCTTGTTGTAATCTTGGGGAGCCCTCAAAGTGTGAGAAGGCCCCTTGAATTCGGTTATTTGACCTTTGTGATAAGTGACGAGGATTGGCCTCCATGGCGATCTGACGAGGGTAGGGTTGGAGAAGACCCGATCCTTTTGTGGACTCCTCAACGTGGATGTAGGTTGCCTCTGTAGGAACCAAATCACGGGATAAAGTGCTTGTGTTCTTACTTTGCGCTCATCGTTCTTATACTTCATATCAATCTAGGGTTTCAATCAATTTCGCTTACTTTGCATTGAAACATTGAATATAAGAGTGACTTGTGCTACATCCTAGTTCATAATCGTGTAACACTTCAATTACAAGTATATTTTTGCTGCATACATCCTAGGATCAAGATAATAGATCAAATTTGATAAACCTAGATGGAACACACCGGACTAGTCCGCACTCGACCGGACTAGTCCGATATCTCGAGGTTTGATCTGGTTGTTAAGTGTTGCAGGTTTCGACAGAAAATCAAAAAGGCCTATTCACCCCCTCTAGGCCACATTCAATTGGTATCAGAGCAAGGTTCTTCAAAAGGAGACTAATCACTCGAAGAGATCATGTCGGACATGAAGGACGTACACAAGAGCAACAACCAAGAGAAGGTTGATGAAGACAAGAACCAAAAATTGGAGAGGCTCCTCGAGGCCATTCAAAACTTCGAGGATGACGATGAGGAGACGCTAGAACTAAAGGCGCTCTTAAGGAAGAAAACTCTTTCCAAAGGAAAAGTAAAGATTGAAGATGAGAAGAAGAAGAAGGGGAGTAGTCACACCGACTAGTCCCGATATCTTTTTAATTATGATCGCCTAAATACTAACAACAATCATTGTCTATCTATTCCACTTGGAAAAGCCCCACACTTTGACGGCAATGACTATTCAATGTGGAGGCAAAACATGAAAATGCATTTGATTTCTCTCAATCCAAGTTTGTGGCACATAGTATGAACAGGAATAGACATCCCGAACAATGATGAGGAGCTCACACCCAGCCAAGAGCAAGCAATCCATCGAAATGCCCAAGCTGCTGCAGTCATTACTTCATTACTCAGTCGAGATGAGTTTACAAAGGTGGATGGACTCGAGATCGCAAAAGAGATACGAGATACATTACAAACTGCACATGAAGGCGATCGTCATGTGCGAGAAGCGAAAATCGAGATGATTGAAGGCGAGCTGGGAAGATTCACCATCGAAAAAGATGAGTCGCCACAAGATATTTACAACCGACTAAAGATGCTCATCAACAAGGTGCGAGCATACAAAAGCAAGAAGTGGAACGACCACGAGGTGGTAAAGCTCATTCTTAGAGCCTTCATGCCTCGCAATGTTACCTTGCGCTCAATGGTACGAGAAAGCCCCGAGTACAAGAAGATGACCCCAGATGAGCTACTTGGGAAAATCATGAACTTTGAGATGATGGAAAAACAAGCCAAACATGTTAAGGAGATTGCCGATCTCACCTCAGCAAAGAAGAAAGGGGTCGCTCTAAAGTCCACCCTTAAGCCCTTGTCTAAAGAAGCTCGAGAAGCTCAACTAGAAGAAGACGATGATGATGAGAGCAGTGACTTGGATGAAGATGACATGATACTATTCACGAAGAAATTCAAGAGAATGATGAAGAAGAGACAAGGGGCTAAATCGAGTGAAGGATCGAGTGAAGGGAAGTACAAGGAAAAATCAAGACCGAAGTTGAGGCGGGCATGCTATAAATGTGGTGAGTATAATCACTTTATAGTTGATTGCCCATATGAAGAGAACAAGAAGAAGACCAAAGAAGCGAAGCCTCAACCCAAGAAGTTCTTCAAGAAGAAGAAGCAAGCTGAACAAGCGCATCTTGGGAAAGAATGGGACTCAAATGATGAGTCCTCATTCGAAGAAGAAGAGGAGATGGATAGCATAGCCATCGAAAAGACATCCATGAAGTCCACTCTCTTCCCCACTCTTGGCGCACGAAAGGGGAACAACACTTGACTTATGGCAAAGGATGGTAAACACAAGGTAACTACCAAATCCTCTTCCGTGCATTCCTATTCTAGTGATAGTAAAATTAATAGTGATAATGAAGATATGGTAATTGGCTTGGATAAGAAAACAGCCGCTAAAATGAAATTTTTACTTGATCAACTTGTTGAGAAGGATAAGTTGATACATCGTCAAGAAGACATGATTATCTCCCAAAAGGAGGAATACGTTGAACTTGACAAGCTTCTAGAACTTGAAAAAGAGCGAAGCAAGTCACTAGAGCTTGAGTTAACTTCAAGCAAGGAAGCTTACTTGGAGTTAAGCGACTCAAATGCTACAATTAAGGACGAACTTGCTAACCTAATCAAGGTTAACAAGATCCTTGAAGTACAAGTTGAGTCACTCAAGCAAGGTGACCCTTCATCCTCTTCAAGCTCACCTTCTCAACCGCTTAAAACTAAAGCTATCATTACTTGCTCATGTAGTAAAGTTGACATCAACTTAAAAGACAAGTCAACCTTTACCAAGGATAAGCATCCTACCCAAAGTGGCATATTTGACAAGGAGAAGGTCAAATATGCACGTAGTGCATACTCGGCCACAAGACCTCCTAATGTCAAATATGGCATTGGGTATTCCTATGGTGGAAAGCAAAATGCTAGAAGCCATAAGAATAACAAGAAGAGCATTATCTTTGTAAAGGGAAGACCCTTTCAAACTGGAAAATCCAAAGTTAACACATCAAACACGCTTGATCACCGGACTAGTCCGGTCCGGGTCCGAACAAGTCCGGTCCTCCGGACAAGTCTGATCTCCCAGACTAGTCCTGTATATAAACAACAACAGTTGCTTTCTAGAACCTTTGATGCATCTTGTGTGTTAATGAGAAGTAATATTGGTAAGATTTATGCTCTTTATGTTGGGTCACGCCATGGGAATACCAAGTCTCATGTGTGGGTGCCTAAATCCCTTGTGACTGACCTAAAAGGACCCAAGCAAGCTTGGGTACCTAAAACCAAGGCTTGATTTCCAGAGCTTGAGCCGGAGCTTACCAAAGCTAGTACAACCTAACGCCAGAGCTTACTGAAGCTAGTACAACCTAGCGCCGGAGCTTACCAAAGCTAGTACAACCTAGCGCCGGAGCTTGCCAGAGCTAGTCGGAACTAGTCAACCCAAAAGCTGAAGCTAGAAAAACATGTCAGAGCTAACCAATATAAGTCGAACCTAACAAAACATATCGGAGCTTTCCGACCAATTCTTTACGTCCACATCTCTTCATCACGCCTCGGAACCATATAGCCATGTCCATGCACTCCTTGCACATGTGCAAACATCTTCCAACGACGTCCACGATACCTTCATATGCATTGTTCTTGATTCAAACATGTTGCGCGACCTTCCGATCAACTCAACCAAAATTCCTCCCGAACTTGGTTGTTGAACCTCATCTTCTCCCTAAAACTAGTTCAATGGATCCCGTCACCATCCATGTCTTGAACTCGAGCAACATCTGCACATGAATAAACAACCAATACTTCCGAGCACAAGTCCTTGACTTGACTCTCGTTAGTTCTGAAACCACAACACCTTACGTGAGCACCTCACATAAGCATGTTGCAAACCATAGAAAAATGATATCAGCCATAACCACCAAAACACACCAAAAACTTAGTAAATGAATACTAAGCAACGTTTCCATAAGTGTAAAGCAAGTTCGAAACTTTGCAAGATAAAAGCAGAAACACTGCAATCAAGCACCGGACCTTGCCAAAGCTAACCGAAGTTTGAGCCGGAGCTTACCAAAGCTAGTACAACCTAGCGCCGGAGCTTACCGAAGCTAGTACAACCTAGCGCTGGAGCTTACCAAAGCTAGTACAACCTAGCGCCGGAGCTTGCCAGAGCTAGTCGGAACTAGTCAACCCAAAAGCCAGAGCTAGAAAAACATGTCAGAGCTAACCAACATAAGTCGAACCTAACAAAACATATCGGAGCTTAACAACGACATGCCGGAGCTATAAAAGACATACCGGAGCTAAATACAAAGCTCACCGGATCTTCCCAAAAAATGTCAAACCTTGACAAAACAAGTCGGACCTATTGACGGACCTTGCAGAAGCTCGAAGCTATAGTCGGACTTTGCTAAAAAGATGTTATGGCAGCATTCAAAACTTTTATTATCAAAACCAATGTATTCATCACACATAGGTCTCACAATCTCTCCCTTGATGAATGCATCGGCAACACCACTTAAAATCCAAACATTGGCTTATTCACATTAAAGTTTTGAAAACAATTTCTCCCCCTTTGTAAAACAGAAATAAAATGAGAAGAAAAACAAATTCCCCCATTGAGAAGAATCGTGCTTGCATACTTATTTTTAAAAATGTTAAAAATTCACATATTATCTGTCCCCTTTTGACAATGTATTCAACAAGGTTCAAAAGAGAAATTTCAAATGTTATGAGCATATTATAACATATACATATAAACGAAGCTCATCCAAGTCATACTATCAAGTAACTTACACTATCACATCAATGAGATACATAAAGTAGTGTAAGCCATGCTAGAGATCAAATGTAATTTTCAATTTAAACAAGTCATGATCTCACAAACTTAATTATTTCAAAACCTGAAAGCATGAAACTTGTTGCTGCATTTTATTATTTTTCAAAGCACAATTTTTGATCATATGAAATTTGCAAGAGATTATATGCGCATCTGCCTTATTCTAACCAACCAAGCCAAGCCTATGTCATTTGACAATCAGAAGCTTAAGGACATGGTTTTAGTCATACACAACTTCTTCCAAGTTCATATCTAAGTGCAATGATAAGCCATCTCAAAAGAAGAAGTGTGATGCATGCATATTCTCTTGATGTTTTCTCAACTTATATTTGTTCATAAAAACTCAACATGTGAGTTGATTACTTGATTAATTATTTATGATTAAAAGCACTTGTGAGTATGCAACAAGTTCAAAACAGCAAGAAAGTTCAACCATTACCAGATTTAGTGTAAGTAATTATTCCAATTACTAGACATGGCAAAAACTACAAAATGTATAACACGAGTAATGTAGTAAGAACTTTCAACATGTAAAAGGAATCACAAAGTCATATATGTATGAAATACTATGCTCATATTATTCTAATTTCAGATTCACACATAGACTTCTCAAGGTTCAAAACTCCCCCTCAATGTAAGCCATGAGGATGCATAACCCCTATTTCACTACGAATAAAACAAAAACGAGTGATATCCAAATGTTTTGTAAAAATATCAGCCAATTGTTGTTCAGTATCTACAGGGTGAAGCACAATGTTTCCTTTTTCAACATTATCATGGAGAAAGTGATACCTAATGTCAATGTGCTTAGTTCTAGAATGTTGCACGGGGTTTTTAGCAATGCAAATGGCACTAGTGTTATCACAAAATAGTAGAACACTATCTAGATCAACCCCATAGTCCTTAAGTGTTTGAACAATCCAAAGAATTTGTGAGCAAGCACTAGCAGCAGCTACATATTCAGATTCGGCTGTGGATTGTGCAACTGAGTTTTGTTTTCTAGAGGACCAAGCAACTAGTAAATTACCAAGAAAATGACAAGCACCGGAAGTACTTTTTCTATCAATCCTACAACCTCCAAAATCAGCATCGGAAAAAGCTTTCAAAGAAACGATTGAGGAAGAAGGAAGAAAAATGCCAAACTCTTGAGTTCCATGTAAGTACCTGAGAATCCTTTTCACGGCTTGACAATGTGAAGCACGTGGGGAGGCTTGAAACCTTGGACAAAGACATACGCTGAATTGTATGTCCGGTCTTGATGCCGTGAGGTACAAAAGTGATCCAATCATGCTTCTATATTCTTTTTGATCCAGGGGTTCACCATCTTCATCAAGTTCAAGTGTTGTTGCCATTCCCATTGGTGTCCGAAGAGGCTTGCTTTTGTCCATGTTGAAGTGCCTTAGGAGGTCTTTTGTATACTTCATTTGATGCACAAAGGTACCCTCCTTGGTTTGCTTGATTTGCAGCCCCAAAAAGTAAGTGAGTTCACTTATCATACTCATTTCAAATTTGAAACTCATCATTGCTGAAAACTTGGACACAAGATCATGAGAAGCACTACCAAAGATAATATCATTCACATACACTTGAACAAATAATGAGTCATTGTCATGCTTAAGTACAAAAAGAGTTTTATCAACCTTGCCCATGGTAAACCCCTTTTCAAGTAAGAATGTTTTTAACCTATCATACCATGCTCTAGGGGCTTGTTTGAGACCGTACAAGGCTTTGGACAATTTGTAAATATGATTAGGAAAATCTGAATTTTCAAAACCCGGTGGTTGTTTGACATAAACCTCCTCATCTATGTACCCATTAACAAAAGCACTTTTAACATCCATTTGATAAAGCTTAAAACCATTAGATGCAGCAAAAGCTAACAAAATTCTTATGGCTTCTAATCTAGCAACAGGAGCAAAAGTTTCATCAAAATCTAGACCTTCAACTTGAGTGAAACCTTGAGCAACCATCCTAGCCTTATTCCTAACCACAACCCCATCCTCACTTTGTTTATTTTTAAACACCCATTTAGTTCCAATTAAAGTGTGACCTTGAGGTGGAGGTACAAGTTTCCAAACATTATTTCTTTCAAAATTTTCTAACTCTTCTTGTTTGGCAATAGTCCAAGATTCATTAGTGAGTGCGTGTGATATATCTTTGGGTTCAAAAGAAGCAACAAAAGCAGAATGAGCATGAGAGTTTGGATCACAAAACCTGGACCGTGTGACTCATTCATGCAAGCTTCCAATAATTTGTTGTGGAAGATGAATTTTGAGAACCTGGAAGGGAGTGGACACTTCACAAGCTTCTTCTTCTTGATGTTCATCACAAATCAATGAGCTTGTGACTTGAGGAGGATCTGAACCAGCAATGGTGGTCGTCGGTGCTGGTTGTGAATCAAAATCAGGAGCTATAACAATGTCATTAGCTGCTGAATTTTTGGGCAGCAACACCACTTCTTCCTCATCTTCAACAAAAATGCTCTCCCCCTGCGGATATGGATCCGGACTTGCAATGTTTGAGCTAGTACCTGTGCTAGCTTCATCAAAAGACACTTCACAAGTCTCCACAATTTTGTTAGTGTCAAGTAAAAGCACACGATACCCTCTAGTATGAGATGGATAACCAATAAACATCCATCAATAGATCTAGGTTCAAATTTATCAAGATTACCATGTTTCTTAACAAAGCATTTGCAACCAAAGACCCGAAAGTGTGTAACACTAGACCTATGTCCAAACCGGAGCTCATATGGTGTTTTACCTAGCTTAGTGCGCAAGAAAACACGATATGAGACATAACAAGCAGTTGCAATCGCATCAGTCCAAAATTTTTTAGGAGTTTGATATTCATCAAGCATAGTCCTAGCTATCACAACTAAGGTTCTGTTCTTCTTTTCTACAACACCGTTCTGTTGAGGTACATATGGTGAAGAAAATTGATGATCTATTCCATTTTTAGCACAAGAGTGATCAAAAGATTGATTTTTAAATTCGGTTCTGTTATCACTTCTAATTGCTTTTAAAGATCCTGGGTGATCAATTGATAATCTAAGAAATAAAGTTCTAAAGTTACTAAAAGCTTCATTCTTAGATGCCATAAAGTAAACCCAAGAGTATCTAGAATAATCATCAACAATCACAAGAACATACCATTTACCTCCGAAGGATTGAACACGTGAAGGTCCTACAATGTCAAGGTGCAAAAGTTGACCCGGTTCAGTTGTCATGATCATTGTGAGAGGAGTATGTGAACCTGCAACCATCTTAGCATGTCTAAAAGAAGAGCACACAATTTCTTTGTCCCCTTTAAGCTTAGGCATCCCACGTATGCGATTAAGAGCACTAACACGCGTTAGATGTTCAAAGCCTACATGACCAAGTCTACGATGCCAAAAATATAAGTCATTTGAATCATTAGCAACTAGACACCTATGCTTAGAGGAAGACATATCAAAATCAGCTTTAAAAACTCTTCCAAACCGAGACATGTTAAAAATAAGCTCACTATTTGAATTTACAACTTTGCAGCAATTTTTAGTGAAAATAATTTCCAGATTTCCATCTAGCAGTTGTGAAACAGAAAGCAAGTTGTATTTCAAATTTTTAACAAGTGCCACATCCTTCAAAGTGTAGTGATTATTTACTCTAACTGAACCCTTAGCAATTATAGGGGTTGAAGAATTATCGGCAAAAGTAACATTCTCTACACGTGATACAAAAGAGAGGGAGGAGAACCATTCTTTGTTACCGGTCATGTGGCATGAGCAACCTGAATCCACAATCCAAATGTTCTCCTTCCTCAAGTGTGTAACCTACATAGAAGCACAGTACATTGATGACTCAATACTGGGGTTAGTAAAAAGGCATTTAGGAATCCAATACTGAGTCACACAACATCCAGCAGGAATAGCATGCGAAAGCTGAGACAAAACATCAGGTTTATGAGCCAAAGCGTGAGGATTTTTGTACCCAACTACTGACCTATGAGGTGTTACATGTGTAGCACGAAAAACAGTAGGTTTGGGAGCAAACTTTTCATGTTTTCGACTCATTACAGCAGATTGCATGTTTCTATCATTCGGTTTAGCAAGTGCAGCAAATTTTGCATGAAAGTTATGAGATCTAGCAATCATTCTTTCCTTTTTTTTCTGTTGTTTAGCTACTCTATAACAAAAATCTATGACATGACCATCTCTACCACAATAGGTACAATGAAATTTAACTTTGTGTTCATGACTAGATGAGCAAGCAACATTTTTATTTGAAACCGAATGAGACAAAACTCCTGCAGATTTGAAAACCACTTCTTTTTGTTTAGGAACTGTTTGAATTAAACCACTTCCTAATGACTTTACAATTTTAGGTGGATGTGCCCTAGCATGAGCATGAAAATCAAAACCTAAACCAGTTTTATCATTGTAAGACTTGGAAGAATTCAGCAGCAAGTTTAGGTTTTTATTCCCATTACAAAACCAATCTAATGTCCTATGCATGTCATCAAGTTTATTGGACAGATTAAGGCAATTTTCACATGAAGTTTTTTCTTTAAATTTGCAATTGGAGCAAAATTTAACTTCATGAGAACGTAAAGCATTGTTCAATATAGAAATTTCATTCATAGCATCTTGTAGTTTCTTATCAAGATCATCACAGTAGAACAATTCAAATCAAATATAGAACAGCTAGCATCTTTCAAGTTTTTATCATTAAGTGCAGCAAGCTCTCTATTCTTTTCAATTTCTAACTCAAGTTTAGCAAGTGTGGAGGTGTGCGCACTTCTTAATGAGGACAATTGTTCATATATAAATCAAATGAGGGACATACATCATCACTAGGAATCAAAGTTTTTAAACGGTTGATTTCACATTCTACTGATTCAATTTTAGCAACACTATCCCTAAGTTTTTTGTCCTTTTTCTTAACTATAATAGTGGCACGAGAAATAACATCACACATTTCTCCGCAAGTAGGATATACTTCTTCATTGTCGCTGTTGTGTTCTGCATCCTCGATACTTGATCTTGATTTGCCCGCCATGAAGCACAAGTTCGCCAAATATTTTCATCTTCGTCACTTTCAATGTCCACATCTCTTGAGACAAGTTCTTGAAGTGCGGAGATAAAACTGCTCACCAATTGACGTCCTGTAAAACCATTCTTTTTCTTGTTATCGTTTGTAGAGGAGTGCTTCGTCCTTGTTTGCTTTTCATCCCAGGAAGTAGGATCTGAAAGTTAGGGCAATCTGAACTAAAATGTCCTGTCTTACCACATTCGAATCATCGTTGAGGTCCAGAGCTTACTCTCCTTCTAGTTCTAATATTTTGCAATGCTTTTGAGAACCTAGCAGAGAGAAGTACTAGCTCCTCCTCTGGAAATTCCTCAATCAGTTCAAGGGTTAGAGAGGACAACAAAGTAAGTGTACCACAAGATAAAGATTGACTGGAGCTAGGCATGTCACGTTGAGAAACCAAAGCAATAGACTTGTTGGGGTTCTTACGTGATATTATGTCAATTTCATGATTTTTTAACATGGAATATAACACATCTAAAGTAAGTGTACTCATGACAGTAGATTCACAAATAGATGTGACTTTCATCTCCCAAATTGACATATCTGATGCACTTAACAATTGCCTAGCATTTTCAGCATATGAATAATTAACATTGACACTACGCAAGTTGCTGAGAATTTTATTAAAGCGAGCAAAAAGGTCATCAATAGACTCACCGGGTTGCATCTCGAAGCGCATGTATTCTTTCTTGAAAATGTCTTGCTTTACCTCCTTGATCATCTTGGATCCTTTGTGGTAGTCACAAAGTGCTTTCAACACATCATATGCAGATCGGAGGAGTGCAACACGGTCGAAGTCGCTTTGAGTTAATCCGTGTATGATCAAGTTCCGAGCCTTATTGTTGTTGTCGACATCTCTCAGATTTGTAGCTGTAACTTGATCGTTTGATGGCACTTCATAAGGCTTGTATACCTTCTCCCATATTGCGAAGCCTTGAGCCTGAATGAAGGCTTCTATACGTGCCTTCCAAACCTGAAAATCAATAACACTAAAGATACAAGGTTTTGCGGAGTATTTCTCCATGATGATTAGTCAAAACACATGCAAATCATAAATATTAGAGCAACCTGGCTCTGATATCAATTGTAGGATCGAAGAGCACGTGAAAAGCTACCAGAGGAGGGGGTGAATGGTAGATTAAAAAATCTTACGCAGCGGAAACAATTAAATCTCAACCCGTTCGGCAGAAAAATGATCTGTTAAAGAAATCGTGTGTGAGACTAATCTAAACGTGTGTCACCATGAAAAAATTGATATATATCAGAGAGAATCAAGTAACGAAGATGACACAATAAGAATCACTCAAATCCGTTAAGAGAAACTCAAGTTACGATTGAAAGATCGAACAAAGGTCAATCTGTCCTACCCGAGAAAAACAGTTCTGGAATGCTGCAACGAAACTCTTGTAGATCAGAAACCACAAATCCAATGACCGTGAAATTTTGATAGATGACAGATAATCAAGTTTTGAAGACAACCAAAAAAGAATCACATCAATTGGATCTGTAAAATTTGAGTTATGATAAAACCACCGAAGAAAGGTAGTGCTGTGCAGAAACTCGATGAGAAAAACTTGTCTAGAACAAGTCGGACGAACAAGGCACAAAAGTTCCTTTAAAATATAATCTTTATTCAATAGAACACAAGAGGAACAGCCCCCAAAGTCTTCTATCCCGAGCTCTGGCCTCCCTTGCTTATATAACCAGCCCTTAGGCCAACCCAATCTCAACTAGGACTCTAATCCTACTCAAATCATGAATGAAAACTTTTCATAACTGCTTAGGACTCTTCTATACGCAGATAGAAGCAATCTTAAGACTTCCAAACACCTTAGAAATGTATCCCACATTCCTAAAAAAACTCAAATTCGTGACCCACATGAAATCCTATCATAAACAACTCAAATCTTTCCATATTCGAGTCAAACACAACTCAGCCACAACTTGAGTCCATAACCTAGTCGATTGGACCTTTCCAACCAATTGCTTACGTCCACATCTCTTCATCACGCCTCAGAACCATGTAGCCACGTCCATGCACTCCTTGCACACGTGCAAACATCTTCCAACAACGTCCACGATACCTTCATATGCATTGTTCTTGATTCAAACATGTTGCAGAGCTCGGAGAAGCGACGCCTGCGGCCTCCTTGGGGGGTGCCAGAGCTCGGAGAAGGGACGTTGGCGCCCTCCTTGGGGGGCACCAGAGCTCCAAGAAGTGTCGCCAGCGGCCTCATTTGGGGGCACCGGAGCTCGAAGAAGCGACGTTGGCGGCCTCCTTAGGGGGCGCCGGAGCTCGAAGAAGCGATGCCGGCGGCCCCCTTGGGGGGCGCTGGAGCTCAGAGAAGCGTCGACGATGCCTACCACAAATGTGTAGAACGTGAGCGATGGGCTCCCTGTATGTCCTGCACACACGATAGACAAAAAGTAATTTCGCTCGCCGGTCACCCCTTCCCCGCTCTTTAGTTTCGTTATGGCTTACGGTTCTTAGCTAAGATACGGGCCATGGGTAATTTGGTGCGACAACATTCAGGGTATGGTCGATGCTTTGCTTAGAGCATAAGCCGTCCGACCCCCTGTACTCAGCTGTTAGCACTGGGAGGTAAGGTGCACATGCTTAGGGTACAACACCAGGCTAAGCAGGCTGCACACCCTGGACCTTCAGCTCGGCATTAGCCTTTTAGTAGTGAGAACCATTCGGCACCATGGACCCTGAGCAAGAAAACGACCATCGGACCCCAAAGACATTGCAGGTACCTCATGCGGATCCGCCTTTAGCAGGATAGCACAACTCCAACTAGGACGAGACAGAAGAAATGTATCCGAGCATATGGCAGACGATATGCAAAAGTAAGCAAAAAATTAAAGCATAATGTAAATAATTTTGCTCGTCGATTACTCCCTTCCTGCTTTTAGTCTCGTTATGTCTTACGGTCCTTAGTCGGGCTTACGGTGCGTGGGTAATTCAGTGCAACAGTATCCGGGTTATGGTTATCGCCCTGCTCAGGAGTGTGTGCCGTCTACCCCCCTGTAGTCATCCATTAGCGTTGAAGAGGCAAAGTGTACACGCTTAGGGTGCAGGACCAGGCTAAGCAGACTGTACACTCTGGACCTCCCACATGCGTTAGCTTTTTAGGGGAGTGACCATTCGGCTCCACGGGCTCCTGATCAAGAAAACAACTAAAGAACCCAAATACATCACAAGAACCTCAAGCAGACCCGCTAGCAGCAGGATTGCATAACTCCACTAGGCGCGAGACAGGGAGAGAGTGTCTAAGCATATGACAGAGAATATGCGAGAACGAGCATGATTTGATGATCATAAAATTAATATGTAACTAAATGAACATAAACAGAGCATAGGGCAAGACAATAGTTCTTCTAACTTGGTAATTATAGGAGGAGGCAAGCTTTACAAGAAGGCAACGACCCGCTTCGGATGACAAGGGAGGAAAAATGTACATGCTTAGGGTATGGAACCAGGCTAAGCAGGCTGAACACCCTAGACCGGACCCACCAGAGCTTAGTTGTTTCGAGCGCTGCTACTAGACGCTATGACACCCTTTTCAGAAAAAAGAAAAACTATCCTACCACTACACCTAGGGTGAAGCTTTACCGAAGTGGCGCTGGGGAAGCAAAGTGTACACACTTAGGGTGCAGGACCAGACTAAGCAGGTTGCATACTTTGGACCTCCCACCGTGCCAAAAGTAAAACTTACAGTGGATCTTCGTGTCGAACTTACCGTAATGCCTTGGTGACGTTATTGTCGCCATGGTGGCGGGAAACCACTTGACGTCCTTCCCATGAGACCCCTTAGAGGCCCCCTGGTAAGTGTGGCCAACTGGTTGGACACGCCTACCACTTAGTCGCAGGATGTCGTCGGCGGGCCCTCAACGAAGTGCGGGAGCATGGATAATTGATGCTGGTGGCGATGGCAATGAGGTAGCCACCGAACCGAGGTAGCGCCCACCCTCAACGTGCGGAACGTCGACGACGGCCCCCTGGGAGGTGCCGGAGCTGGATGCTCCGGCGGCGCCCACCATCAACGCTAAGAAACATCAACGGCGGGCCCCCTAGGAGGTGCCAGATATGGATGCTCTGGCATCGCCATCATCAACGAGAAGAATGTCGACGGTGAGCCCCCTGGGTGGTGCCGGTGCTGGCTGCCCCGACGTTGCCCATCGTCGCTATAGAAACGCCGACGACAGGCCCATTGGGTGGTTCCAGAGTTGGCTGCTCTGGCGTCGCCCATCATCGCTGTAGAAACGTCGACGGCAGGCCCCCTGGGTGGTGCCTGAGCTAGTCGACCTTTTGCGGCTTGATCTTGCTGCTACTCGTAGTCTTCATGAACACCATGTTGGTGAAAGCGCTACCACTTTTTTGAGAGAAAAAGCCCCTACTTGGCGCACCAAATGTCGAAGTGTTAATGCGACACTTCCTCCGGATCTGCTAAGGAGCAGCCTATGGAGGTTCTTGTTCGGCAGGGCTTAGGCCTCAATCAAGTGTATGAGCGCGTGAGAGAGTATGACACGGTGGTTTTTATGTGGTTCGGGCTGCAAGGAGCGTAACAACGTATTCCACGGTGGATGATATTGCTAGTATGTGTGTATGCGTGTGTGTGATGTTGGATGTTGGATGCTGGGGTCTGTCCTTTGTAATGGTGGCAGTCCGATCCTTTTATAGATAGGGCTGAGCGCCTTACAAGTGGGGTATGGGGTCTGACAAGTGGTCTCGGGGCGATCTTATCCTAAAGATCTAAGACTTCTCGCATAAGCTTGCTCTAACCGTGGCCTTGAAGAGTCGCCGTCTTGCCGCCTGAGTTGTCAGTAGCCCATGTGCCGTTGCTGACAATGGCAGGAGATGTCCCGTCCAACTGTCTCTGTCGCCGTAAGCTACCCACTTGGCAAAGCGGGGTAGCGTGTGGCGCCTTCACTGCGATGTGATTGATTGGACGCAGTGGTACCTGACAGGGGGCGTGCACTGCACCATGCGTCTGGGGAAGGCGCTGTGATGCCCGATTCCAAAAAATGAACCAATCTAACGCATATGTGTGCCCAGGATGTTCAACACACATACACGAGTGCATTCACAAAAGAGTATACAGAAAATTGCCACAAGACAAGATTAATTAACCAAATTTTATTATACGAACCATATTATCCTCAAATACAACCTCTAATGAATATTTATGACAAGTTCAACTAATGCAGCGGAAATAGACTAATTAAGCAAACTAAACAGCTAGGCAGCATAAGCAATAGGGTTAGCGCAGCTCCCATCAACACCACAGGCAAAGCTGACGGTAGACACGGCCTAGAACTCCGCATTATCACCATTAAACTCCCAATCCTGGCCTGCAACTGTTGGGGGGGATTGCAAGAGTGAGTACATGTCGTACTCAGCAAGTGTGGAAAGTATGACATGTGGCTGATTCGAATGACGACAATAATAATGGCAAAGTGCTGAAAAGTACATTAAAACATTTGAAAAGCAATATATTATATGTATGTGAAGTAAACCCATCATAATCATAAGTAATATCATAATACCAATCTAAATTCACTACCCTCATCAATAATTCCAGATTTCACCATTTACCAATAACCATATTCAATACCAGAAATTTATCCATAACCATAATTCCAACCATAACCATCCCAATACCGAGTTCCCTCTAATCATGGAAGTTGTCCAGGTGCTCATAACCGGGAGCACGGCTATCATGATAGTTTTAATAGACTCTGCAGAGTTTGTACCACTTTACCCACGTGTTCGTGATTTCATCACCTTTCGATGACTAGAACCTCTATTATGCCGTCTCACACTTTCGTCGGTGTGTGGCCAAGAGATCACAAAATAGCCTTTACAAAGGGATTACTAGCCTATTTAGACCCCACTGAGATTTCACCGGTGGCGATGTCTCCTACAGAGCACATCTTCAACCAAGGGCCCCCTCTTGAGCCATTCGGATCCCAGGGTAGTCCCACCAATCATCAACAAACCCAATCTGACTACCCCTTCCCCGAGCATCCATAATGGTCCAAATAGCACTGGCAAAGCCCTAATTAATCAGCTACGCCGCATCCATACTTGGCCTCGTGGTGGCACTGTAGTCCTGGCTTATTCTTGCATGAACCGGTCCTTAGATCTAAAGCAAGCAAACCACCATGACATCCAACCCATCCACATACCAGGCTTGCTTAGATCACCCATTACCATATCAAATTTAACCAGTTCATGTTAACCATAATCTCATCCATGCATAATTAAATTGAGTGGTAGTTGGTTTCCCATCCCAGTTGATTAAGCGAAGCAAGAGGGTAAAAATCCCTTCCCGACTCTCTACCATAAATTCCAGGTGACAAGGGTGGTTAAACAATTCTAGTAAACTTCCTATCATAGGATTCCCATCAAATTGACACAACATGCAGTTTCGCAAACAAAACATTTATTTTAAAATAGGTTCAATATGCTTCAAGGACACTTGCCTTGCTCTTGCGGTAGATTAGGATCAAAGCCTTCAAACTCTTGGTGCTGTAGATCCTCCGAGGCACTCTCTAGTGCAAATCCGTCTAATCCACACAATAAACATACAAGACAAGAAACACAATCAAAAAGTGCACAGATATTACTCAATATGACATGACATGCATGATTGATGCAAATGCAAGGTAGAACTTGTTAATAGATTGCTTTTAATGATCAATAACTAGTTCTAATAGATTTTAACATGTTTATACAGGTTTGGATTCGATTAGATCAAATTTTAGAATTAATTCAACACATTTTAACTAGAAAGACCGGACCGCTAGGGACCGGACAAGTCCGCACTTTACGAGATCAGCAGATTAGGGTTTTCTAGATCGACGTGAATTTGGAGATTAGGGGTTGAATTCACGTAAGGAAAAGATAATAGAAGGTATACCAGGTGTTTAGAACTCCAATGAATCAAGAAACTTGGAGGTAATACTTGGATCTTGATGATCTAGGGTTGGTGATGAACTTTGAGGTGAATTGGTGGTGAAGGAAGAAACTTGGTGGAGATCTTGATCCTCTTTCGTTTCCTCCTCTTCTTCTTCTTGCTTGGGATCTTCTCCTCCCTCCTTGATGGTGGATTCCCACGAACTAGGGTTTAGGTGGGTGGGAAAGTGGCAAATAGATGTCAATCCAAGGGGTGGGGTTGTTTATATAGAGGTGGAGGCTAGGGTTAGATGGATTTCGAGTTTTGGGATGAGTAGAGGCCGGTTTAGAGTCCCACATGGGCTCTAAAAGAGTTAGGCACGACGCCCCTAGGCCCACTTAACGTGAAACCCAAGAAACAAGTCGTAAAACAAAAGATCAATTCAGAGTCACGAAATATCGGACAAGTCCGGAAAGGACCAGACTAGTCCGAAGTCGTCCAGAGAGAAAATCGGACAAGTCTGGCCTAAAATCGGACAAGTCCGACTTTAAACAGAGAGGAAATTGGACAAGTCCACTGGAACACCGGACTAGTCTAGAAAAGTCCAAGGACTTAGCAAATTTTCAAGGATTTTTGGAATATCGGACTAGTCCGCACAAAATCGGACAAGTCCGAAAGTTTCCAGAGCCAAAATCGGACTAGTCCGCAGCAAAAACGGACAAGTCCATTTTTAGTCAGAGAGAAATCAGACTAGTCCTCAGTAAAATCGGACTAGTCCGCACTTTCCTGCATTTTAAGTGCGGTTTTGCTTCAAATCAATTTTAAACTCGTTCCTCTTGTTGTGGGTTAATGTTGAACATGTATATGAGTGTATGTAGGGCATGATGCATGAAAATGAGGGTGTTACAAACCTACCCCCCTTAAAATGAATCCCGCCCTCGATATTCAATGTGGAAGAGAAAATATAGGGAAAGTCCTTCTTGAGATCATCCTCCAATTCCCATGTTGCTTCTTTTTCGGTGTGGTGCTTCCATTGAACTTTACACCATCGAATCACCTTGTTCCTTGTGACTCTCTCCTTGGTTTCCAAGATCTTGACCGGTTGCTCGGCATAAGTCAAATCTTCCTTTAGTTCCAATTCTTCCATTGGCACTTGTTCTTCCAGTACTCGCAAGCACTTCTTGAGCTGGGAAACATGAAAGACATCATGTACGTCTGAAAGATGAGCTGGCATCTCCAACTTATACGCTACTTCTCCTCTTTTGTCCAAAATCTTGAATGGTCCAATATAACGAGGTGCGAGCTTGCCCCTTATGTTAAACCTCATATGACCTCTCATCGGCGACACCTTGAGGTAAACAAAATCTCCTTTTTCAAAGGCTAATTTCCTTCTCCTATTGTCCGCATAGCCTTTTTGCCTTGATTGGGCAGCCCTCAAGTTTTCACGAATTATTTGGACTTGCTTTTCGGCTTCTTGCAACACATCCGGACCAAACACTTGAGTTTCTGCTGCCTCATTCCAGAATAAAGGTGTCCTACACTTCCTCCCATAAAGCGCTTCATATGGTGACATCTTCAAACTTGCTTGGTAACTATTGTTGTATGAAAATTCTGCGTATGGCAAGCTTTTGTCCCAACTCTTCCCATGCTTTAAAGCACAAGCTCTTAACATGTCCTCCAAAATCTGATTGGTCCTCTTGGTTTTGTCCATCCGTTTGAGGATGATATGCTGAACTAAAATTCAACCTCGTTCCCAAGGCTTCATGCAATTTTTGCCAAAATCTGGAGGTAAATTGAGAACCTCTATCCGAGACTATCTTCTTAGGGACTCCATGTCGACACACAATATGCTCCATGTATATTTCGGCCAATTGTGCAATTGTATATTTGGTCTTCACAGGGACAAAATGAGCTGACTTGGTTAAGCGATCCACAATTACCCAAATTGAGTCATACCCGGACTGAGTACGTGGTAACCCAACTATGAAGTCCATTCCAATTTCTTCCCACTTCCATTCTAGAATCTTCAACGGTTGCAATAATCCGGCTAGCCTTTGATGTTCCACCTTCACTCGTTGGCACACATCACACAATGCCACATATTCAGCTATGTCCTTCTTCATGCTATCCCACCAATAGCTAGTCTTCAAGTCTTTGTACATCTTTGTACAACCAGGGTGAATTGAGTAAGGTGAGTCATGTGCCTCTATTAATATCGTCTCCCGAATATTCTTCACATTAGGAACAACGATTCTCTTTCCAAGCCATAGGGTACCATGTTCGTCTTTATGAAATCTGAATTCTCTCCCTTCTTCGGTCCTGTCCTTGATTTCCTTGATCTCTTCATCCGCAGTTTGGGCCTCTTGAAATTTCTTGCTCCAAGGTTGGGTTTAACTCCATCATCTCCATCTCATTTACAAACCCGAGGTTCAACCATTCAAACTCCTTGCATAACTCGGATGGTAACTCTCGAACTGTGAGTTGATGACTTACCCCCTTTCTACTCAAAGCATCGGCCACTACATTGGCTTTTCCCGGATGATAGTTGATCCCCAAATCATAATATTTGATGAGCTCCAACCATCTCCATTGCCTCAAGTTCAGATCCGTTTGTGTGAAAATATACTTGAAACTCTTATGATCCGTATAAATTTCACACCTATGTCCAAGGATGTAGTGTCTCCAAATTTTCAATGCGTGTACCACGGCTGCAAGTTCCAAATCATGCATTGGGTAATTCTGCTCATGTTTCTTCAATTGTCTTGATTCATAGGTGACCGCTTGACCTCCTTGCATCAATACACATCCAAGTCCTTGTCTCGATGCGTCGTACAAATCCAAAAATTCTTGCTCACGTCTAGCAATACCAGCGTCGGTGCAGTTATAAATCTCTTCTTTACCTTCTCAATGTCATCCTAGCAAGATAGAGTCCATTTGAGAAGCTTTCCCCTTGTTAGCAACTCAGTCATGCGCTTCACTACGTTGGAGTAGTCCTTGGTGATTGGTTAGCTTTGACATTTATTGCGACTCATCAACTCCAATTGCTTCGGTGCGTTTGAGGTGCTTCAAATTCTACGGTGATCCCTTCCTCATTGGTCAACTTCACCGTCTTCGTGGCACACTCAATAACTCCATTGTGCTTCCTCAACCAGTCCATACCAAGTATAATGTCCAATCCTTGAGAATCCAAAGAAATGAGGTTGGCGGAGAAGTCTACCCCCCCTTATTCTAAGGCTTACTTTTGGACATACTATATTTGTCCTCATCTCTCCTCCAGGAGACTTAACCAATAGAGTAAACTTCATATGAGAGATAGGCAAACTATACTTGGCAACATACTTCGATGCAATGAATGAATGTGATGCTCCAGAATCAAATAACATAGTCGCGGGGTTGGAGTTGGCGAGAAACATACCAATGACCATGTCATCCGCTTGTTGAGCATCCTCCGTAGAGACATGGTTCACGTTGCCACGAGCAAAATTTTGTTGTCCCCGGTTCCCTTGTGGTTGTCCTCTATTGGATCTTGGGTTTTGCCTCGGTGCATTGCTTCCTTGACCAAGGCCCGACTTAGGACATTGATGCGCAAAGTGTCCAGCTTCTCCACAAGTACAACACTTCTTAACTCCACCAAAATTATTAGGACGAGCTTGGTTTTGAGCACTTGCAGCAGGAAAATTAGCACGAGGCGCATAAGGCATTGGAGGCCTAGGTGCTTGCATGACAGGGCGCTGCTGCACAAACTGTGTTGGACATGGTGCATAACCAGGGCGCTGAGCAGGAATAGAGGAGCTGTAATTGGGCACATTGGGTGGTGCAAGGCGAGGGCGCACATTACTTCATTGTTGTTGTCCTTGATATGGCGCCTTCCTCTTGATTTCTTGCTTCATCTCACATATCTTGTTCTCAACCACAATTGCTTTGTCCACAAGCTTTTGAAAATTAGCATAGTCACAATTGAGCAATTGCACTTGAATTTCATTGTTCAAGCCCCTCATGAACAAGTATTGTTTCTGGCTGTCCCGACTAAAATCCTCATGTGCATATCTTGAGAGTTGAGTGAACTTGTTGAGATATTCACTCACGCTTGATCTTCCTTGCCTTAAATTCTCAAATTCTTGCCTCTTCAAGAGCATAATACCTTCCGGCACATAATGAGAACGGAAACTCTCCTTGAATTTGGCCCAAGTAATCCTCTCTTGATTCTCATGAGCATTGCAATAAGCATCCCACCAATCCACAACTGCTCCAACTAGTTGATGAGAAGCAAACAAGACCTTCTCCCGGTCACTGCATTGGACAATAGCTAGCTTCTTCTCCACGGACTTTAGCCAATCATCCGCATACATAGGGTCAGTGGCTTGAGCAAAGGTTGGCAGCCTAGTCCTCATAAACTCTCCCAATCGGTTATGAGGTGGCGGGTGTGGCGGTGGAGGCATGTGGGGCTGATTGTTGATGTTGCCAGCCTACAGATGTCCCATAGTTTGTATCATGGTCTGCTTGAGCTGGTTTTGCGTAGCCAATAGCTGCTCAATGTTGATAGCTCCCTACGTAGAACCTTGTCCAATGTTGTTCTGAGGCACTCCATTATTCTCGTCCTCATCATTGCCATCCCTCTGGTTGCGAGTCCTCACCATCTGAAGAAAAGCAATAGGTAAGAATTAGAGAACATCCCCAACTATATGCATCAAGGGATATGAAACTAAACAGCTAGCTACACTAGCGTAGGTGGACATGGCAATGCTAAAGCATCCCAAAATCCTCTATTAAGCACACAAGCAACCAATATATAGCAAACAACACACCAACCAAAATACACCGATTCCTGAGTGCTCCTATGTGCTCTAAAGTGTCCCTTCTATCTAGGCTGCATCCTACGGTCAACCTGTGGCTCTGATACCAATCTGTGACGCCCGGTTCCGAAAAATGAACCAAGCTAACGCATATGCGTGCCCAAGATGTTCAACACACATACACGAGTGCATTCACAAAAGAGTATACAGAAAATTGCCACAAGACAAGATTAATTAACCAAATTTTATTACACGAACCATATTATCCTCAATACAACCTCTAATGAATATTTATGACAAGTTCAACTAATGCAGCGGAAATAGACTAATTAAGCAAACTAAATAGCTAGGCAGCATAAGCAATAGGGTTAGCGCAGCTCCAATCAACACCACAGGCAAAGCTGACGGTAGACACGGCCTATAACTCCGCATTATCGCCATTAAACACCCAATCCTGGCCTGCAACTGTTGGGGGGGGGATTGCAAGAGTGAGTACATGTCGTACTCAGCAAGTGTGGAAAGTATGACATGTGGCTGATTCGAATGACGACAATAATAATGGCAAAGTGCTAAAAAGTACATTAAAACATTTGAAAAGCAATATATTATATGTATGTGAAGTAAACCCATCATAATCATATGTAATATCATAATACCAATCTGAATTCACTACCATCATCAATAATTCCAGATTTCACCATTTACCAATAACCATATTCAATAACAGAAATTTATCCATAACCATAATTCCAACCATAACCATACCAATACCGAGTTCCCTCTAATCATGGAAGTTGTCCAGGTGCTCATAACCGGGAGCACGGCTATCATGATAGTTTTAATAGACTCTGCAGAGTTTATACCACTTTACCCACATGTTCGTGATTTCATCACCTTTCGATGACTAGAACCTCTATTATGCCGTCTCACACTTCTGTCGGTGTGTGGCCAAGAGATCACAAAATAGCCTTTACAAAGGGATTACTAGCCTATTTAGACCCCACTGAGGTTTCACCGGTGGCGATGTCTCCTACAGAGCACATCTTCAACCAAGGGCCCTCTCTTGAGCCATTCGGATCCCAGGGTAGTCCCACCAATCATCAACAAACCAAATCCGACTACCCCTTCCCTGAGCATCCATAATGGTCCAAATATCACTGACAAAGCCCTAAATAATCAGCTACGCCGCACCCATACTTGGCCTCGTGGTGGCACTGTAGTCCTGGCTTATTCTCGCATGAACCGGTTCTTAGATCTAAAGCAAGCAAACCACCATGACATCCAACCCATCCACATACCAGGCTTGCTTAGATCACCCATTACCATATCAAATTTAACCATAATCTCATCCATGCATAATTAAATTGAGTGGTATAGTTGGTTTCCCATCCCAGTTGATTAAGCGAAGCAAAAGGGTAAAAATCCATCCCCGACTCTCTACCATAAATTCCAGGTGACAAGGGTGGTTAAACAATTCTAGTAAACTTCCTATCATAGGATTCCCATCAAATTGACACAACATGCAGTTTCACAAACAAAACATTTATTTTAAAACAGGTTCAATATGTTTCAAGGACACTTGCCTTGCTCTTGCGGTTGATTAGGATCAAAGCCTTCAAACTCTTGGTGCTGTAGATCCTCCGCGGCACTCTCTAGCGCAAATCCGTCTAATCCACACAATAAACATACAAGACAAGAAACACAGTCAAAAAGTGCACACATATTACTCAATATGACATGACATGCATGATTGATGCAAATGCAAGGTAGAACTTGTTAATAGATTGCTTTTAATGATCAATAACTAGTTCTAATAGCTTTTAACAAGTTTATACAGGATTGGATTCGATTAGATCAAATTTTAGAATTAATTCAACACATTTTAACCAGAAAGACCGGACTATTCTGCTAGGGACTGGACAAGTCCGCACTTTACGAGATCAGCAGATTAGGGTTTTCTAGATCGACGTGAATTTGGAGATTAGGGGTTGAATTCACGTAAGGAAAAGATAATAGAAGGTATACCAGGTGTTTAGAACTCCAATGAATCAAGAAACTTGGAGGTAACACTTGGATCATGATGATCTAGGGTTGGTGATGAACTTTGAGGTGAATTGGTGGTGAAGGACGAAACTTGGTGGATATCTTGATCCTCTTTCATTTCCTCCTCTTCTTCTTCTTGCTTGGGATCTTTTCCTCCCTCCTTGATGGTGGCTTCCCACGAACTAGGGTTTAGGTGGGTGGAAAAGTTGCAAATAGATGTCAATCCAAGGGGTGGGGTTGTTTATATAGAGGTGGAGGCTAGGGTTAGATGGATTTCGAGTTTTGGGATGAGTAGAGGCCGGTTTAGAGTCCCACATGGGCTATAAAAGAGTTAGGCACGACGTCCCTAGGCCCACTTAACATGAAACCAAAGAAACAAGTCGTAAAACAAAAGATCAATTCGGAGTCACGAAATATCAGACAAGTCCGGAAAGGATCGGACTAGTCCAAAGTCGTCCAGAGAGAAAATCGGACCAGTCTGGCCTAAAGTCGGACAAGTCCGACTTTAAACAGAGAGGAAATCGGACAAGTCCGCTGGAACACCGGACTAGTCCAGAAAAGTCCAAGGACTTAGCAATTTTTCAAGGATTCTTGGAATATCGGACTAGTCCGCACAAAATTGGACAAGTCCGAAAGTTTCTAGAGCCAAAATCGGACTAGTCCGCAGCAAAAACGGACAAGTCCATTTTTAGTCAGAGAGAAATCAGACTAGTCCTCAGTAAAATCGGACTAGTCCGCACTTTCCTGCATTTTAAGTGCGGTTTTGCTCCAAATCAATTTTAAACTCGTTTCTCTTGTTGTGGGTTAATGTTAAACATGTATATGAGTGTATGTAGGGCATGATGCATGAAAATGAGGGTGTTACAGGCGTGCGCCTTCATTTCGCGACAGGACATGGCGCACTGCTCTTTACTCTTCAGGGCGCACGACTTATTGCAAGTCGTGGGACACACTCCAGCTCTGGAGCCCTTCTCAGTGGGAGCGAGGGCCCGATGCCGGAGGACGCGTGGCAGCTCCGGAGCCCTCCTCGGTTGGAGCAAGGGTCCGGAGCCAGAGGACGAGTGACAACTCCGAGGATGCCTCAGCGGGGAGGCTGGGTCTGGAGCTTCTTCTTTTATGCGGGATACACGATCTTGAGAGTACCGACATACCCCTTAACATGGAAAGGAAGAAACATGACAAGGTTGTACGTCATTTGGAGTCATTTGTATGTGAAAGTTTTCGACATACATTGATGAAGCTCTAGTAATAGATTTAGTTAATAAAAATACGGGTTTGTTTTATCTTCACTGTTCTGATGCCAACCAATTGTTAGGCTGTGATGTGTGTGTGTTGTGGGAGAGATGGAGTCTACGACATAGCGATGAATTCATACCAACGGCTAAGCCACATACAAACTTAGATGTAGATTCTGAGACATTTCCTTAATGTGGCCTAGAGGGGGGTGACTATGCCTTTTTTGAAATTTGTCGGAACCTGCAACACTTAACAACCAGATCAAAACCAGAGATAACGGACTAGTCCGGTAAAGTGCGGACTAGTCCGGTGTGTACCGACTAGGTTGATTAAGTTTGATCGATTAATTTGATTCTACGATGTATGCAGCGGAAATATACAGTTAATTGAAGTGTTGCAATATTATGGACTAGGATATATAACAATTCAATCTTATACTTAATGATTCAATGTAAAGTAACAATATTGATTCAAACCCTAGATTGTTGTGATGAATAAGAACGATGAACACAAAGCAAGAACACAAACGATTTATCCTGTGGTTCGGCTCCCACAGAGGCAACCTACATCCACGTTAAGGAGTCCACAAAAGGACCGTGTCTTCTCCAACCCTACCCTCGTTGGATTTCCACAAAGGACAATCCTCTTCTCTTATCACAAAGGGTAAATAACCGAATTCAAGGGGCCTTCTCACACATTGAGGGCTCCCCTAGATTACAATGACAACTCTACCAAGAACACACTCAAAAGATTACAATGAAAATCACAGGAGTGTGTTAGAGAATCAAACCAAGAGCTCAAGTGTGATGAATCATGTCTCTCCAATTTTCCAAAGTGTATCCTCAAGGGATTGATCTTTTTGGCTTTAGATTTCGTGAGAGATGTGTTTTTGAGGCTCTTGGGAGGTGTGACAGCGCTAGGGTTCTAGAGAAATTAAGGTTGGGCCGTGCACCTCTATTTATATGGGGTTTATAAAAGTGATCGTTAGGGTTTAGAAAGATCGGACTAGTTCGTGGTGGACACCGGACTAGTCCGGTGTGCTGTGTGTAGCAAACCCTAAGTGTCCCGAAATATCGGGCTAGTCCAGCTAGGATCAGACTTGTCCAATTTCGCTTCTGGAAATCTTCGGACTAGTCCGATAGTCATCGGACTTGTCCGGACAGTGAAACGCTAAGTGGTTATGAGGACAAGTCCGCACTTGGAGGACTTGTCTGATTTAGGTCAGAGAGTTTTTCAGACTAGTCCATGCTAATATCAGATTTGTCCGATTGACATCAGAAAGATATCAGACTAGTCCGGTGTGTGATCGAACTTGTCCAATTTTGTGTGACTTGTGAAGTGTTTTGAGGACTAGTCCGCACTGGGGAGGACTAGTTTGATTCTAGTCAGAGAGATATCGGACTAGTCCGTGGTGATATCGGACTTGTCCAATCTTGTGCAGAGAGAGATATCGGACTAGTCCGGTGTCAGTCGGACTAGTCCGGTCCTGTATAAATTTGTGCAATGTGTGTGTTTAATTGTGATTATGCTCTTGGGTTGTGTTTCCTTAACACACTCCACACACAATGATCTACTAATCTTGTTCCTTGAGCTCTTCTCCACATTGCTCCTCATTCAACCTTCTTTTCGGCACTTTGCTTATTTTCACATTAAAACATGTGCTCATCTCAACAAAGTAGTTAGGATCTCATTTGCTTGTCATAAATCATCCAAAACCCACAAGGGATTCCTAGATGCACTTTCATTTCCATTTGTTTGATGAAAAAGAATTCCCTTGAATCTTCCAACTATAGAAGCAAGCTGTGTCCAACGGGCTTTGACTGCCACTACGATCCAAAATGGCATCCGATGTAGTTGCCTGAGAGTAGAGGTGGGACTCGGGCCGTGCCCGGGTCGGTCTGGCACGGCTCGTTCGTGCTTCGGGCCAAAATGGCCTGGACAAGAAAGCACATCGGGCCGGCGGCCGAAAATCTAGGCCCAAGCACGGCCCAGGGCCCGATGGGCCGCCTTTAGGCTGGGCCAGGCCCGAGCACGGCCCAATTCACTTATTTAAGCCCACAAACAATTAAAATTTTAATAAAAATCAAGATTTTATGAAATAAATTGACAAAAGATGCAAAAAAATATGTAAAAATACTAGAGGGATAGAGAATATTTTTTGGATAATTTAGGAAAAAACTATCAAATTTGGACCATATTTGATAAAATTATACAAGTTTGAACTTTCAAATTAGAACAAAAATGAAAAAACAACCTCAGCCCAGCAGCAGCCCAGCACTACTGGGCTGCCCCAACAACATTTAAAAATTTGTTTGAGGACAAATTTTTTTGAATACATAAACAAAAAGTCTTCAAAAAATATGAGAATTTTTGTGAAGATTGAGAGAGTTGAATTACATGTTCTTAAAAAATTTTACATTCAAAATTATAATATATTGCAGAGAATAAAAAACAAAGAAAAATAAATTTTAAGTTTTTTATGCAATACATGGGCCAAAAAATTCTAAAAAATATGAAAAAAATACTGAAGTCTAAGAATGTTATATTTCATGTGTCCTTTGAACTTGTGTTTGAGAAACATAATAAATTGATCAGAACAAAAAAACAAATAAAAAAGGGATTTGGGGAGTTTTGTCATTTTTATATCTTGAATAATACATTGATTTAGTGAGTGAAATTTTTTGTGAGGCTTTTTAATGATGGCTCCAACCTCCATGATTTTTTTAAAAAATTTTGAACTTTGTTTGAATGAAAGTGTGTTTGAATTTGAAGATCGCCTCATATGCTTATTAGCTTTTGAGTGAGAAGAGAGAAAATATGAATCTTCACATGTTGAAGTACCTCAAAAAAATTATAAAAAATACATACATGTAGAAATACAGAACATACACATACAAAACAAAATTTGATACAACATCTTCATTTTTTTGGAGATTTACCAAATGGTGAAGAATATGTACATATGATTTGTTTTGGTTATTTATAAAAAAGTACAAAAATACATATATAAGTTTGAAAATAATTGTTCCAAGTGGTAGACAGTATTTTTTTTAAGAATGTAGAAAAAAGAATCATCGAATTTGGACTTAATTTGCGGAATCTATACAAGTTTGAATATTTAAATAGGAATCAAAATAAAAACCTGCAAACTCAAGAAAAGATGTGTCGGGCCGCCGAGCCGCTTCAGGCCGCCGGGCTGCTTCGGGCCGGTTTGGGCCTTCAGACCATTTTCAGTCCGTGCCGGCCCGGACACAACCTACATCGTCGTGTCGGGCCGAGCCGCCCACCGTGCCCAAAACCCAGACCCGGCCCGAACAGCCTTCATGTCGGGCCGGGCCGGGCCTCGGGCTGCGACGTCATGCTTTGGACTGGCCGGGTTTGGACCGGCCCAATTCCCACCTCTACCTGAGAGTGTGTCATTGGATCAAAGGGTAGTATTCATTTTCCAAGCACATTTGGAGAAGCAAGCTTCACGTCGGAGATGTGTAGTTGTCTTTGACTTAACTCCTGAATCCTGATGGATTTAAAAGTGGCCTTTCCGATCTGTTGCTAATTTGGAATCTGCATGTCGGACCAGGAAGGAGTATATTTCTTTGTTTTATTTCATTATATAACTTTCATGATTAAACTGCAGGTTTGCAGCTAAGATATATTTGTTTTTGACGGGACAGCTGTAACACCCTCAATTTTCGCATCATGCATCGCATACATGTTCATGCATTAAATATTAATAGAATAAAAGAAAAATAATAAAACATAAAATATACATATACAAATATGGTGTAGCAAAAGAAAAAAATAAAATAATAAATAATAATAATTATATCCTAAAACATGTATTAGGGAATAAATCTAAAATAATAATAATATATAAAAAGAAATATATATAAATAAATTATATAATAATAATAAATAAAAAGAATAAGATAAATAAAATAAATAAAATATAAATAATAAAATATAATAATAATAATATGAAGAAAAAAAAGAAAAAAAAGGCCGCCGGCCAGGCCGCCGGCCAGGCCGCCGACCGGCCCAGCCAGCACCGGCACCCCGCCGCCTCCTGCGCGGAGCCGACCGCGCCCCCACCGCGCGCAGCGCGCCGTGCCGCCCCCTGGGCCCCGCGCTCGGTCGCCCGCTCCTGCCTCCCGCCCCGAATCCCGCTCCCGCCTCCCGCTCCCGCCCCCCACCCCCCCACCCCCCGCCGAAAACCCCGCTCCCGCCTCCCGTGCCGGTCCCACCCGCCGACTCCCGCCCCCGATTCCCGCGACCGAGACGCAACGCGCACGCCCGGCCAGCCCCGCGATTCCCGCTCGCGCACGGTTGCGCCCGCGCGTCCGGAACCGACTCAAGGCCCCCGATCGAGACCCCCCACGCGCCTATAAAAGATCGTAGGCCCTAGTTTTTTTCCCACGAAGTCCAGAGACGCCGCCGCCTACGATAGAAGCCGCCGCCGGTACAGAGGGAAAAAGCACTAGAGAACAGAGGCGCCCCAGGGGAAGAAAAGGAAGAAAAAAAGAAGGGGAAGAAGAGGAAGAAAAAGAGGAGGGCGCCACCGTCCACCGGAGATCGACGTCGCCATCGCGTTGCCGTCGTCGTGCCGCCGGAGGACGCATCTACTCCGTCTACGCATTGTCCCCATCCCGCGATCATCGAAGCCATTGCATCTACGGTAGGCCATGTTCCCGATGCGAATTTTAGCGATCATATTGAATCTAATAGACGTAAATTGATCGTAGTTGCGTCGTATTTTTATTTTCAGCAGCATTAATTCACCTAAAACCCCCGTAAACTCATATGAACACGTATGAACTAGTCGCATCTAATTAATAAACAACCATAGTTAATTAATTATTGAATTGTGCATGCATGCATATCATCGCATGTTGATTAATGTGTGTGCACCATGTTGAATGTATATGTTTTCTTGTATGTATGATCACGCGTAGAGGAACGTGCTCAAGAGGCCGCATACGAGAATTTCCAAAATCAAGACTTTGAAGCGCTTGAGCAACCCCATTCGCCGGAGCAAGGCAAGTGTCCTTGAAGCATATTGATCCTGTTTTTAAAATAAATGTTTTGTTTGCAAACTGCATGCTATGTCAATTTGATGGGAATCCTATGGTAGGAAGTTTACTAGATTTGTTAAACCAACCTTGTCACCTGGAATTTATGGTAGAGAGTCGGGAAGGATTTTTACCTTTTTGCTTCGCTTAATTAATTGGGATGGAAAAACCAACACTACACATTTAGTTATGTATTAATGATATTCTGGTTAATGTGAACTGGTCGATACGGTATGGTGATGGGTGATCTAAGCAAGCTTGGTATGTGGATGGGTTGGATGTTATGGTGGTTTGCTTGCTTTATATCTAAGGACCGGTTCATGCGAGAATAAGCCAGGACTACAGTGCCACCACGAGGCCAAGTATGGGTGCGGCGTAGCTGATTAATTAGGGCTTTGCTAGTGCTGTATGGATCATTGTGGATGCTCGGGGAAGGGGTAGTCGGATTGGGTTTGTTGATGATTGGTGGGACTACCCTGGGATCCGAATGGCTCAAGAGGGGGCCCTTGGTTGAAGATGTGCTCAGTTGGAGGCATCACCACCGCTGAAACCTCAGTGGGGTCTAAATAGGCTAGTAATCCCTTTGTAAAGGCTATTTTGTGATCTCTTGGCCACACACCAACAGAAGTGTGTAATATGACCGACGGGTCATGGGCATAAGGGAGGTTCTTAGTCGCCGAAAGGTGACGAAATCACGAACACGTGGGTAAAAAGGTACAAACTCTGCAGAGTTAACTAAAACTATCATGATAGCCGTGCTCCCGGTTATGAGCACCTGGACAACTTTCATGATTAGAGGGAATTTGGTATTGGAATGGTTATGGTTTGGTAATGGTTATGGATGGTTATGGATTAATTTCTGGTATTGAATATGGTTATTGGAAAATGATGAAATCTGGAATCATGGATGAGGATGGTGAATTATGGACTGGTATTATGGTATTATTTATGGTTTATGATGGGTTTACTTCACATAATATGATATATTGCTTTTCAAATGTTTTACTGTACTTTTCAGCACTTAGCCATTATTATTGTCGTATTTGAATCAGCCACATGTCATACTTTCCACACTTGCTAAGTACGACATGTACTCACTCTTGCAACCCCCCCCCCCCCCAACAGTTGCAGGTCAGGATTGTGAGTTTAACGGTGATAATGCGGAGTTCTAGGCCGTGTCTACCGTCAGCTTTGCCTGTGGTGTTGCATGGAGCTGCGCTATCCCTTTTGCTTAGTTACTTAGTTGCTTAATTAGTTTAATTCCGCTGCTTTAGTTGAACTTATCATTAATATTCATTAGAGCTTGTATTCGAGGATATAATGAATTATGTAATAAGAGTACTTATTTAATAATTTGAGCTGTGGTAATTATCTGCTTATCATTTGTGAATCACTCGTGTATGTGTGTTGAACATCCTGGGCACACATATGCGTTAGCTTGGTTCATTTTCGGAACCGGGGGTCACAGATTGGTATCAGAGCCATAGGTTGACCGTAGGACGTAGCCTAGATAGAATGGACACTCTAGAGCACATAGGAGCACTCAGGAATCGATGTGTTTTTGCTTGGAGTGCTGTTTGCTATATATATTGGTTGCTTGTGTGCTTAATAGAGGATTTTGGGATGCTTTAGCATTGCCATGTCCACCTAGGCTAGTATAGCTAGTTGTTTAGTTCCATATCCCTTGATGCATATAGTTGGGGACGTTTCTTAGTTCTTACCTATTTCTTTTCTTCAGATGGTGAGGACTCGCAACCAGAGGGACGCTAATGGTGAACAACAATGGACAAGGACCTGCTCATGGAGCCATCAATATCGAGCAGCTACTAGCTATGCAAAACCAGCTCATGCAGACCATGATACAAACTATGGGACAGCTGCATGCAGGCAATAACAACAATCAGCCCCACATGCCTCCACCGCCACCCCCGCCTCCTAATAACCGATTGGGAGATTTTATGAGGACTAGGCCACCGACCTTTGCTCAAGCTGCCGACCCTATGGATGCTGATGATTGGCTCAAGTCCGTGGAGAAGAAGCTAGCTATTGTCCAGTGCAATGACCGGGAGAAGGTTCTTTTTGCTTCTCATCAACTCATTGGAGCAGCTGCGGATTGGTGGGATGCTTATTGCAACGCTCATGAGAATCAAGAGAGGATCACTTGGGCAGAATTCAAGGAGAACTTCCGTTCTCATTATGTGCCGGAAGGTGTTATGATCTTGAAGAGACAAGAATTCGAGAACTTACGGCAAGGAAGATCAAGCGTGAGTGAATATCTCAATAAGTTCACTCAACTCTCAAGATATGCGCCTGAGGATGTTAGTCGGGACACCCGGAAGCAGTATTTGTTCATGAGAGGCCTCAACAATGAGATCCAAGTGCAATTGCTCAATTGTGACTATGTCAACTTCCAGAAGCTTGTGGACAAATCAATTGTGGTTGAGAACAAGATCCGTGAGATGGAGCAAGAAATCAAGAGGAAGGCACCATATCAAGGACAACAACAAGGAAGTAATGTGTGCCCTCGCCTTGCACCGCCCAATGCGCCTCATTACGGCTCCTCTATTCTTGCTCAGCGCCCTGGTTATGCACCGCGCCCAACTCAGTTTGTGCAGTAGCGCCCTGTTATGCAAGCACCTAGGCCTCCAATGCCCTATGAGCCTCGTGCTAATTTTCATGCTGCAAATGCTCAAAACCAAGCTCGTCCCAACAATTCTGGTGGGGTTAAGAAGTGTTATACTTGTGGAGAAGCTGGACACTTTGCGAATCAATGTCCTAAGTCAGGCCTTGGTCAAGGAAACAATGCGCCGAGGCAAAACCCAAGACCTAATGGAGGACAGCCACAAGGAAGCCATGGACAGCAGAACTTTGCTCGTGGCAACGTGAACCATGTCTCTACGGAGGATGCTCAACAAGCGGATGACGTGGTCATTGGTATGTTTCTCGCCAACTCCAACCCCGCGACTATGTTATTTGATTCTGGAGCATCGCATTCATTCATTGCATCGTAGTATGTTGCCAAGTATAGTTTGCCTATCTCTCATATGAAGTTTACTCTGTTGGTTAAGTCTCCTAGAGGAGAGATGAGGACAAATATAGTATGTCCAAAAATAAGCCTTAGAATAAGGGGGGTAGACTTCTCTGCCAACCTCATTGTTTTAGATTCTCAAGGGTTGGATATTATACTTGGTATGGACTGGTTGAGGAAGCACAATGGAGTTATTGAGTGTGCCACAAAGACGGTGAAGTTGACCAATGAAGAAGGAATCACCGTAGAATTTGAAGCATCTCAAACCGCACCGAAGCAATTGGAGCTGAATCATATGGACGGTACCGCAATTGAGGAGATTCCGGTAGTGTGTGAATTTTTGGATGTTTTCCCGGATGAGTTGCCAGGTATGCCACCTGATCGAGACATTGAGTTTGTTATTGATTTAATACCTGGAACTGCACCTATAGCTAAGAGGCCGTATAGGATGCCTCCTATGGAATTAGCGGAGCTCAAGAAGCAGATTCAAGAACAACTAGAGAAGGGTTTTATTCGCCCAAGCTCTTCACCTTGGGGAGCGCCCGTTCTATTTGTGGACAAGAAGGATGGAACACAAAGGATGTGCGTGGATTACCGAGCTCTCAACGAGGTAACAATCAAGAACAAGTATACCTTGCCACGTATAGAAGACTTGTTTGATCAGATGAAGGGTGCTTGTGTCTTCTCTAAGATTGATTTGAGGTCGGGATACTTTTAAATGAAGATTAGACCATCGGACATACCCAAGACAGCTTTTAGGACACGGTATGAATCTTATGAGTACACCGTGATGTCTTTTGGATTGACAAATGCGCCTGCCTACTTTATGTACCTCATGAATAAAGTCTTCATGGAGTACTTGGACAAGTTTGTTGTGGTGTTCATTGATGATATTATGATCTACTCAAAGGATGAGAAGGAACATGAGGAACACTTGAGGCTTACGCTGCAGAAATTGAGGGAGCATCAATTGTATGCCAAGTTCAGTAAATGTCAATTCTGGTTACGGGAAGTTTCTTTCTTAGGCCATATTATTTCCGGAGGAGAAGTATCAGTTGACCCAGGGAAGGTGAGAGATGTGCTTAAGTGGGAACTGCCACAGAATGTCAAGGAAATTCGGAGTTTCCTTGGAATGGCTGGATATTACCGCCGATTCATCAAGGATTTCTCCAAGATAGCCAAGCCCATGACGGAATTGCTAATGAAGGGAAAGGCTTTCCAATGGACTGAAGCTTGTCAAAACAGTTTTGAGGAGTTGAAGAAAAGGTTGACAACAGCCCCAGTTTTGGTATTGCCGGATGTAAGCAAGAGTTTTGATATTTATTGTGACGCGTCAAGACAAGGACTCAGATGCGTGCTTATGCAAGAAGGTCAAGTGGTCGCCTATGCATCAAGACAATTGAAGAAACATGAGCAGAATTACCCAACACATGACTTAGAACTTGCAGCCGTGGTACATGCATTGAAAATTTGGAGACACTATATTCTCGGACATAGGTGTGAAATTTATACGGATCACAAGAGTCTTAAGTATATTTTCACACAGAAAGATCTGAACTTGAGGCAACGAAGATGGTTGGAGCTCATCAAAGATTATGACGTAGGAATCAACTATCACCCAGGGAAGGCCAATGTAGTGGCCGATGCTTTGAGCCGAAAGGGAGTAAGCCATCAACTTACAGTTCGAGAGTTACCGTCCGAGTTATGTAAGGAGTTTGAACGGTTGAACCTCGGGTTTGTAAATGAGATGGAGATGATGGAGTTAAATCCAACCTTGGACCAAGAAATTCGAGAAGCACAGACCACAGATGAGGAGATCAAGGAAATCAAGGAAAGAATCGAAGAAGGGAGAGAATTCAGATTTGATGAAGACGAACATGGTACCTTATGGCTTGGAAAGAGGATCGTTGTGCCTAATGTAAAACATATTCGAGAGACAATATTAAAGGAGGCACATGACTCGCCTTACTCAATTCACCCCGGTTGTACGAAGATGTACAAAGACTTGAAGACTTGCTATTGGTGGGATAGCATGAAAAAGGACATAGCTGAATATGTGGCATTGTGTGATGTGTGTCAACGAGTCAAGGCGGAACATCAAAGACCAGCCGGATTATTTCAACCATTACAGATTCCGGAATGGAAGTGGGAAGAAATTGGTATAGACTTCATAGTTGGGTTACCACGTACTCAGTCCGGGTATGACTCAATTTGGGTAATTGTGGATCGCTTAACCAAGTCAGCTCATTTTGTCCCTGTAAAGACCAAATATACAGCTGCACGATTGGCCGAAATATACATGGAGCATATTGTGTGTCGACACGGAGTCCCTAAGAAGATAGTATCGGATAGAGGTTCTCAATTTACCTCCAGATTTTGGCAAAAATTGCATGAAGCTTTGGAAACGAGGTTGAATTTTAGTTCAGCATATCATCCTCAAACGGATGGACAAACCGAGAGGACCAATCAGATTTTGGAGGACATGTTAAGAGCTTGTGCATTAAAGCATGGGAAAAGTTGGGACAAAAGCTTGCCATATGCAGAATTTTCATACAACAATAGTTACCAAGCCAGTTTGAAGATGTCACCATATGAAGCGCTTTATGGTAGGAAGTGTAGGACACCTTTATTCTGGAATGAGGCAGGAGAAGCTCAAGTATTTGGTCTGAATGTGTTGCAAGAAGCCGAAAAGCAAGTCCAGATAATTCATGAAAACTTGAGGGCTGCCCAATCAAGACAAAAAGGCTATGCGGACAATAGGAGAAGGAAATTAGCCTTTGAAATAGGAGATTTTGTTTACCTCAAGGTGTCACCTATGAGAGGTCATAAGAGGTTTAACATAAGAGGCAAGCTCGCACCTCGCTATATTGGACCATTCAAGATTTTGGACAAAAGGGGAGAAGTAGCATATAAGTTGGAGATGCCAGCTCATCTTTCAGACGTACACGACGTGTTTCACGTGTCTCAACTCAAGAAGTATCTCAGAGTACCGGAAGAATAAGTGCCGATGGACGAGTTAGAACTTCAGGAGGATTTGTCTTATGTCGAGCAACCTATCAAGATCTTGGACGTGAAGGAAAGGGTCACGAGAAATAAGAGGATTCGTTGGTGTAAAGTGCAATGGAAACACCATACAGAAGCCGAAGCTACATGGGAACGTGAAGAAGATTTGAAGGCAGAATTCCCTCACCTTTTCTCCACGCTATCGAATCTCGAGGGCGAGATTCACTTTAAGGGGGGTAGGTTTGTAACACCCTCAATTTTTGCATCATGCATCGCATACATGTTCATGTATTAAATATTAATAGAATAAAAGACAAATAATAAAACATAAAATATACATATACAAATATGGTGTAGCAAAAGAAAAAAAATAAAATAATAAATAATAATAATTATATCCTAAAACATGTATTAGGGAATAAATCTAAAATAATAATAATAATATATAAAAAGAAATATATATAAATAAATTATATAATAATAAATATATATATATAATAATAAAGAAATAAAATGAATAAGATAAATAAAATAAATAAAATATAAATAATAAAATATAATAATAATATGAAGAAAAAAAATAAAAAAAGGCCGCCGGCCAGGTCGCCGACCGGCCCAGCCAGCACCGGCACCCCGCCGCCTCCAGCGCGGAGCCGACCGCGCCCCCACCGCGCGCAGCGCGCCGTGCCGCCCCCTGGGCCCCGCGCGCGCGCCACCCCGCGCTCGGTCGCCCGACCGGCCCCGCCGCCTGGGCCCCCGCCCCGCCTCCCGCTCCCCCCCCCCCCCCCCCCCCCGCCAAAAACCCCGCTCCCGCCTCCCGCCCCGAATCCCGCTCCCGCTCCGCCCCCCCCCCCCCCCCCCCCCCCCCCCGCCGAAAACCCCGCTCCCGCCTCCCGTGCCGGTCCCACCCGCCGACTCCCGCCCCCGATTCCCGCGACCGAGACGCAACGCGCACGCCCGGCCAGCCCCGCGATTCCCGCTCGCGCACGGTTGCGCCCGCGCGTCCGGAACCGACTCAAGGCCCCCGATCGAGACCCCCCACGCGCCTATAAAAGACCGTAGGCCCTAGTTTTTTTCCCATGTAGTCCAGAGACGCCGCTGCCTACGATAGAAGCCGCTGCCGGTACAGAGGGAAAAAGCACCAGAGAACAGAGGCGCCCCAGGGGAAGAAAAGGAAGAAAAAAAGAAGGGGAAGAAGAGGAAGAAAAAGAGGAGGGCGCCACCGTCCGCCGGAGATCGACGTCGCCATCGCGTCGCCGTTGTCATGCCGCCGGAGGACGCATCTACTCCGTCTACGCATTGTCCCCATCCCGCGATCATCAAAGCCATTGCATCTACGGTAGGCCATGTTCCCGATGCGAATTTTAGCGATCATATTGAATCTAATAGACGTAAATTGATCGTAGTTGCATCATATTTTTATTTTCAGCAGCATTAATTCACCTTAAAACCCCCGTAAACTCATATGAACACGTATGAACTAGTCGCATCTAATTAATAAACAACCATAGTTAATTAATTATTGAATTGTGCATGCATGCATATCATCGCATGTTGATTAATGTGTGTGCACCATGTTGAATGTATATGTTTTCTTGTATGTATGATCACGCGTAGAGGAACGTGCTCAAGAGGCCGCATATGAGGATTTCCAAAATCAAGACTTTGAAGCGCTTGAGCAACCCCATCCGCCGGAGCAAGGCAAGTGTCCTTGAAGCATATTGATCCTGTTTTTAAAATAAATGTTTTGTTTGCAAACTGCATGCTGTGTCAATTTGATGGGAATCCTATGGTAGGAAGTTTACTAGATTTGTTAAACCAACCTTGTCACCTGGAATTTATGGTAGAGAGTCGGGAAGGGTTTTTACCTTTTTGCTTCGCTTAATTAATTGGGATGGAAAAACCAACACTACACATTTAATTATGTATTAATGATATTCTGGTTAATGTGAACTGGTCGATATGGTATGGTGATGGGTGATCTAAGCAAGCTTGGTATGTGGATGGGTTGGATGTTATGGTGGTTTGCTTGCTTTAGATCTAAGGACCAGTTCATGCGTGAATAAGCCAGGACTACAGTGCCACCACGAGGCCAAGTATGAGTGTGGCGTAGCCGATTAATTAGGGCTTTGCTAGTGCTGTTTGGATCATTGTGGATGCTCGGGGAAGGGGTAGTCGGATTGGGTTTGTTGATGATTGGTGGGACTACCCTGGGATCCGAATGGCTCAAGAGGGGGCCCTTGGTTGAAGATGTGCTCAGTTGGAGGCATCGCCACCGGTGAAACCTCAGTGGGGTCTAAATAGGCTAGTAATCCCTTTGTAAAGGCTATTTTGTGATCTCTTGGCCACACACCAAGGGAAGTGTGTAATATGACCGACGGGTCATGGGCATAAGGGAGGTTCTTAGTCGCCGAAAGGTGATGAAATCACGAACACGTGGGTAAAGAGGTACAAACTCTGCAGAGTTAACTAAAACTATCATGATAGCCGTGCTCCCGGTTATGAGCACCTGGACAACTTCCATGATTAGAGGGAATTTGGTATTGGAATGGTTATGGTTTGGTAATGGTTATGGATGGTTATGGATTAATTTCTGGTATTTAATATGGTTATTGGCAAATGATGAAATCTGGAATCATGGATGAGGATGGTGAATTATGGACTGGTATTATGGTATTATTTATGGTTTATGATGGGTTTACTTCACATAATATGATATATTGCTTTTCAAATGTTTTACTGTACTTTTCAGCACTTAGCCATTATTATTGTCATCATTTGAATCAGCCACATGTCATACTTTCCACACTTGCTGAGTACGACATGTACTCACTCTTGCAATCCCCCCCCCTACAGTTGCAGGTCAGGATTGTGAGTTTAACGGTGATAATGCGGAGTTCTAGGCCGTGTCTACCGTCAGCTTTGCCTGTGGTGTTGCATGGAGTTGCGCTATCCCTTTTGCTTAGTTGCTTAGTTGCTTAATTAGTTTAATTCCGCTGCTTTAGTTGAACTTATCATTAATATTCATTAGAGCTTGTATTCGAGGATATAATGAATTATGTAATAAGAGTACTTATTTAATAATTTGAGCTGTGGTAATTATCTGCTTATCATTTGTGAATCACTCGTGTATGTGTGTTGAACATCCTGGGCACACATATGCGTTAGCTTGGTTCATTTTCGGAACCGGGCGTCACAACAGCTAAGCTGTATTGGAGCAGGTGTGGCACTTATATAAAATATTAAGCTATCTTTCTTTTTTATTTTCATAGTTGGACTGCAGCTAAGCTAATGTGGAATTGACAGGAAGTTGCACACATCAATAATATTGAGATCCTTAGAATCAAATGGAATTACCATATGGACATTTTTAAGAGGATGGATAGTTGTGACAAGACTGGAAACGTATATCTTGATTGCAAGTAAATAAATTGTTGTGCCTTGTCCATCGCGCACTGACAAGTCCATTGCCGACGCCTTGTCAATAATGGCGTCCACTGGGCCCCCGGTTTCTGAAGATGTTTTCGGCAGGAGATTGGTGCAACCAACCGCTAGGCCTGCAGGGCCTAACGAAGAAGGTGAGCCCAACACCTCGGAGCTGGCAGTCTTGGTGGCCCTGCAACCGTGGCGCCCATCGAGGTTCTTGTGCATCACCAAGAACCTCAGATTACCCGACGCCCAAGACCCAAAAACTTAGGAGAGTCACGATGCATGGATCACAGAGATTCGAGACTATTTGAAGGACAACATCCTTCCCAAGGAACGTGTATCCGCTGAGCGGATCGTGGGGATGGCAAAACGTTACACGCTGGTAGAAGGAGACCTCTATCGGCGTGGCGCCAACGACGGTCTATTACAGTTCATAACCCAGGAGGAGGGTTGCGACTTGCTCATAAAGATCCATGAAGGAGAGTGCAGGAATCAAGTGGCTTCCCGCACGCTGGTTGGTAAGGCCTTCCGACATGGCTTCTACTGGCCAAAAATGCTCCAAGACGTCGTCAAGCTGGTGAAAGGGTGCAAGGTGTGCCAGTTTCACGCCAAGCAGATTTACACACTGGCGCAAACACTGCAGATGATCCCGCCCTCCTGGTTGTTCGCGGTCTGGGGGCTGGATATCCTGGGACCCTTCCCCAGGACCGTCAGAGAGTATCAGTTCCTCTACGTCATCGTAGACAAGTTCACCAAGTGGTCGGAAGCAGCTCGGTGATCACCATTAACAAGGAGTCCGCAATCAAGTTCATCAAGTCGATCATTTGCAGGTTCGAGGTCTCGAATAGGATCATCACCGACAACAGGACCCAGTTCACCAGTGCAACGTTCCAAGACTACTGTGAAGTCCTCAGTGTCCAAGTCTGTTATGCGTCTGTGGCTCACCCAAAGAGCAACGGTCAAGTCGAAAGGGCCAATGCTGAGATCCTTAGTGGCCATAAGACATGCAAGTATGACAGCCTAGATAAGCATGGTTCCAAGTGGGTCGACAAACTTCCATGTGTGCTACGGGCGAGCCGGACATCACCCAGCCGGGCCACGGGGGAAACGCCTTTCTTCCTGGTGTATGGGGCCAAGGCCGTCCTCCCCCAAGAGATCGTCGTGAGCTCCCTCCGAGACCGGACATTCGATAAAACCACGCATGACCAGCTCCGACGTGATGATGTTGACATCATCGATGAAGCAATGTGGCATGCTGCCATCCGAAATGCATAGTACCGGCAGGCGCTCTAGCGCTACCAAGAACGGTTTGTGCGGAGTAGGGAACTCCAGACGGGTGACCTGGTGCTGTGGCAAATACTTTCTCGAGAAGGGTCACACATACTCTCCCCTAGATGGGATGGCCCGTTCTGAGTGACACAGGTATCTTGCCCCGGGTGCATCTGCCTGGCCATGGAGGAAGGAGAGCCCCTCTCGAACCCTTGGAACATAGAGAACCTCCGTAAGTTTTACCCCTAGCATAATGGTAGGATAGTGTAGGGTGTCATGGATCCCAGGAACAGCGCTCAGGACAACCAAACTATGGGAGGAACAGGTCCAGAGTGTTCAACCTGCTTAAGCTTGGTCATACATCCAAAGCGTGAACACTCTGCCTCCCTTACCATCTGGAGTGGGTCGTTGCCTTATTGTAAAGTTTGTCTCCTCCTATGAATGCCAATTTGAAAGAATCATTGTCTTACCTTGTGCTTTCTCTTATGCTCATCAGTTATGCTTATTTTTTGTATATTATCTTCATATACCTGGTCAATTTTTTTCTATACCGCCCCTGGTAGAGTTATGCAACCCCGTTGAAGGCGGACTTGTTTGAGGTACCTGCAACATGTTTCGGGATCTCACAGCTGCTCTCTTACTTGGGGCTCCATGGCGCCAGATGGTCTCCCACAAAAGGCCTACTCCGATTTGGAGGTAGAGTGTGCAACCCATTTAGTGTGGTGCTGCACCCTAAGCATGCGCACTATGCCTCCCAACGCTACGGCTAAGTGCTGGGGGCCAGGAGGCTCACACCCTGAGTAAGACGGGAGCCAGATCTTGGGCGCTAATGCACTAAATTACCCAAGCTCCACGTACCAGCCTAGGACTATAAGACGTAGCAAAACTAAAAGAGTAGAGAAAAGTGGTCGACGAGCAACATTATGCCCCCTCTGTCGTCTGTGCAGGACATACAAAGAAGGTCGATTCGGGCACAAACAGTAGCAGCATTGGCAAGCTAGGGGCCCGTCGTCGATGTTTCTACATGTTGTGGTGGTCTAGCTCCGACACCTCCCAGGGGGCCCGCTGACGCTCTTCTACATAATGGCAAAAAGTGTTGATTTGTGAGTACGCTCCCTCATCCCGCTTTTGTTGCTAACACAGTTTCTTTGGTTTCCTACCAGCTAGGGGCCCGTTGTCGATGTTTCTACGTGTTGATGGTGGGCGACGCCGGAGCATCTAGCTCCGACACCTCCCATAGGGACCGCCGTCGACGTTTCTACGAGTTGATGGTGGGCGACACCGGATCATCCAGCTCCAGCACCTTCCAAGGGGCCCATTGTCGACGTCTCTATACATTAAGGGGGGCACCAAACAGCTCGACAACTTCCTTCTCAACAGCACCACTGAGCAATTCCCCAACGACAACAATGCATTCCAAACCAAGTCCAGCGCCCCACAAGGGGCACCCGTGTCAACCACTCAAGCTCCCCTGCTCCACCTGGGGCCTGACAGCGACATCCTGCAATCAATTGGTAGGCGTGCCCAACCACTTGACCACACCTACCAGGGGGCCACTAAGGAGGGTTCCATAGGCAGCACGTCAAATGGCGCAAGAATGGCTACATCAAGTGTGCAGCTGATTGGCTCCTAAAAAGCTAGTGAAGTCAGTAAATCCCTAGAGCCCCAAAGTGACAAATTGAGAAACCACAAGACAAGTCGGAAAGCGAAGCATGAATTCAAATTCATTAATAGTTATTTTTACAAAGGGGCCAGTCCCGGTTACAAAGGTGCTCCGCCTGGGGGGGCGCCGATCTTAAGTCCACTGGAATGAGGAAGCCACCTGCTTGGCAAGGTATTGGACTTCGGCTCTCGCCTCCTCCTCCCGCTCATCGAAGGGGCCTTTCTCTACCGGATCCAGCAGGATGGTCGGATACCAGCTCTGGAAGCACAATAAGACATGGGAGGCCACCTGCTCTGCTAGCTCCCTCCCATCGACCTCCACCCACCTTGCAAGGGCAGTGTTCACCGACCCCAACATCGAGCAGAAGGAGTCCAAGGCTGGGAGCAACTGGGTTACCCCATGAGACGGCTCCCCGCGCGGCATGGGACCAAGTTCGAGGGGTTCCAACACCACCGCAGCATGGGCGAGGAAGTCTCGGATCCCTTGCACCTCGGATGCGCGGGAGGCTTGGAGGTCTTCTACCTCTTTCCGCGCTGCTTCCCCCCGATCAGCAAGCTTCCAAGCACGATGCTCTAAGTCATCCTCCCGGTGTTTGATGGCGAGCTTTGAGTCCTGCACGGCTTGGTGTCCCTCTTGTAGCACGCCAAGGCTTCGGGAGACCTCTTCTTCCCTCACCACCAAGTCCTGTTCCTGATCAGCAATGGCAACCTCGCGGCAGACCAGCTCCAGCCACCTATCCTCGCACAATCTAAGGCAGGCTTCAGTGTTGATGTGGGCCTTCAGGGCCTTTGCCTCGAGCTCCTTCGCCTTGGCGTCAACCAGCTTCACCAGATGCCGCTCTTCAGCAAGTTGATCCCACTCCCGGGCGATAGTGGCCTGCGTCTGGCGCAAGATGGACTGGGTCGCCGCAACAACCTCGGAGAAGGGTATTGGAATGGTCCTCGCCACAGAAGGCTGCCTCTCCGCCTCTTCTACTGACTCCGTTATGGACACTAGCGCACGGGTGAAAGTGCATCTAGGCAATCCCTTGTGGGTTTTTTATGATTGATGATAAACAAATGATATCCTAATGAATTTGTTGAGATGACTGCAGGTTAAGCAAAATGAGATAGTTTGGTGCACTAAAAAAGGTGAAAATGAAGTGGTGTACAAAAGAGAAAAGCCCAACTGACAACTGAAGCACAAAGTAGATTCAAATGTACAGGATGTGTGTGAGAGACACACCCCAAGAGCTCAAGTCTTTGCATAGGGGTAAGGGCTTAATAACACCTAAAAATTCACTGAGCACCAGACTAGTCCATTCATGGACTGGACTAGTCCGCTAAACTCTCTGTGGACTCAGTCTGATAACCAATCGGACTAGTCCGTTAACCTTCCTGGAATCCATTAACACAGTGCACCAGACTAGTCCGATCATAGACATGACTAGTCCGTTAATGTCTCTGTAAATCCTTTTCAGTGCATTCCAGACATGTCCGTCCACAGGACTTTACTAGTCCGTTGAACTCTCTGATGTTCAATAACACATAGCACCAGACAAGTCCGTTCTTGGATCGAACTAGTCCGTTCAACTCTCTGGAGTTCAATAACACATGGCACCGTACAAGTCTGGACACGAACCGGATTAGTTCGGCATACCTCACACAATTAGGGTTTCTAGTGTGCTGCATTCCACACCAAATTTTACACAGCACACCGGACAAGTCTGATACGCAGTAGGACTAGTCCGGTCATCGAGATTTCTAACGTTAACTTTTTGGAAACCCTATAATAGAAGATCCACAGCCCCACAATTATAACTAACGGTTCCTACTATCAAACTCATAAACCCTAGCCCCGCCACCTGTCCCAAGAGCACAAAAACACATCTCCCCACACATCTAAAGTACCAAAAAAGTGAAAATCAATTGAACATTCAGATTTGGGGTTGGGATATCATCGTCTACACATCGTTGAACTCTTGGGCTTTGATATTTTTACACTCGTGCTCTTTCTTATAATCTTTTCGAGTGTATTTTATCATTTTCTCATTGTAATGCTTTTGGGATCCCTCAACGTGTGAGGTTGCCCCATAAACTTGGTGATTGCCCGTGATAGTGGAATCAAGTCGGCCTTGTGTGGTGACTTGAAGAGGGAAAGGGTTTGAAGAGACCTGGCTCTGTGTGGGCTTCCTCAACAAGGAGTTGATCTCTTTGTTGAGATTGAACCTCGGTAAAAATCGATGTCTTGTGTGCTTCTTTACTTTTGCATCTTGATTAGGGAACACAGTTGATCAATATCATAACTTGAATTGCAAATTGTTTTTCACGTGCAACTTCACGATATCTATTGTAAGTTCAAGTAATCTTATCTGTTGTTCACATTTCTGCTGCTTAAAAGAATTTAAATCCTGTATCGATACTTAGTCAAATCAGCATACATAAAGCACACCGGACTAGTCCACATACACAACCGGACAAGTCTGGTCAATCAAGTTTTTGACTGTTTGATTGAGTGTGCAGGAAATTTTCAAGGCCTATTCAACCCCCTCTAGGCCACATTGAATTGGTATCAGAGTAGGTTCTCCATCAACGAGACTCACCGCTCGGAAAGATTAATGGCCCCTGAGAAGAACAACAACATCCCAAAGGTGCTCAACACCGAGGAAGAGCAAGAAACTAAAGCCTTCAATGTTCTAAGAGAAAATCCACATGAGGATGAAGAAGTACGTCAACTGAAGGCACTTTTAAGGAAGAAACTACTGGCACAAAAGGGAAAAGAAGAAGAGAAGACGACGGGGAGTGGTCATCACGACTACTCCCGATATCCTTACAATTATAATCGTCTTAATTCAAATAATCACTATCTTTCTATTCCCATGGGAAAGCCTCCGCAATTTGACAGAAACGACTACACCATGTGGAAATACAATATGAAGATGCATCTAATCTCTTTGAATCCTAGTCTTTAGCATATTGTGTGCACAGATGTAGATATCTCGGATACGGATGAAGAGCTCACTTCGGAACAAGAACAAGAAATCCACTACAACGCACAAACTGTTGCAGTGATCACCTCATCACTAAGCAGAGAGGAGTTCACCAAGATTGATGGATCAGAAAGCACAAAAGAAATCTGGGATACACTTAAAATAGCTCATGAGGGAAATAAGTCAGTTCGAGAAGAAAAAATCGAGATGCTTGAAGGAGAGTAAGTGAGATTTGCTATTGAGGAAGGCGAATCTCCTCAAGACATGTACAACTGGATGAAGGCGCTCATCAATAAGATCCGCTCCTATGGAAGAAAGAAGTGGACCGACCATGAGGTGGTTAAAAGGATGATTAGAGCCTTTATGGCAAGAAACGTCACATTATGCTCAATGATCCGAGAAAGCCCCGAATTCAACAAAATGACCCCGGATGAGCCATTGGGCAAGATCATAAACCATGAAATGATGGAGAAGGAAGCCCAATACGTTAAAGATCTAGCTGAGCTCACCTCCTCCAAAAAGAAGGAAGTTGCTCTCAAAGAAACATGCAGGCCTAAAGGAAAGGAAACTCTTGAAGCTCAAGACGAGGAAGATACAAGTGATGTGAGCACTGATCTAGATGATGAAGAGATGGTACTCTTCATCAAGAAATTCAAGTGCATGATGAAAAGAAGACATGGCAGCAACTCAAATGAAGGGAAGAGCAAAGAGAAAGGAAAATCCAAGGCTTGACACACTTGCTATAACTGTGGCAAGTACAGTCACTTCATGGTTGACTGCACCTATGAAGAGAACAAGAGGAAGAAGGAAACAAAGCCTCAAGAAAAGAAGATCTTCAGAAAAAGGCAACAAGCTCATCAAGCGCACATCGGCAAGGAGTGGGACTCAAACGAAGAGTCCTCCTTCGATGAAGAAGAGGAGATGGCCACCATCGCCATCAAGAAACCCACGAAGAGGTCTACACTCTTCCCAAACATGGGAGGACGGGAGACTAACAAACACACTTGCCTTATGGCTAAGGAAGGCAAGAAAATGGTTCGACTCACTCCTCCCTCGCTAAATTCCTCTATTGATGATTTTGATAGTTCTAGTGAAAATGAGGAGATGTTTAGGGGATTGAGTAAAACTACACTAAAGAAAATGAAAATATTGTCGTATGAAATCTTTGAGAAGGAGGAGCTTGTGAACCGACAAGAAGATATGCTCATGCATGAAAGGAAGAGATATCAAGAGGTTGAGAAACTCCTTGAGATTGAAAGAGAGAAGAGCAAGTCGCTTGAGCGTGAGCTAGCCTTGAGTAAGGAAACTTACTCAAAGCTAGAAGACTCACACCTTGCAATCAATGTCGAACTTGCTAACTTGTCAAAAGTTAACAAGATTCTTGAAGTGCAAATTGAGTCACTCAAGCAAAGTGACTCATCCTCCTCCTCCAAAAGCTCACCTTCCAAAGGTGTAAGTTCGACAAATATTGCAACTTACACATGTTCTATTAAGAAAAATGTTGTCAAATCTGATTCTTCTACTTCTCATGCAAAGCATCCTTCCCAAAGTGGCATCTTTGACAAGGAGAAGATCAAATATGCACGTAGTGCATATATGGTCACTAGACATCCTAACTTCAAAGATGGTCTTGGGTTTAACAAGAACAAACACATGTGCACAAATGATCATGCTAAGAATAAAATTACCTTTGTTAAGGAAAAGTCGCATGAATCTGACTTGCAAATATTATTTCATACTTTTGATGCTTAATATGTACTTATGAAAGAAAAATCTGGAAATGTATTTGCTAAATATGTAGGCCCACACCACAAGAATTCGAAAACTTGTGTGTGGGTGCCCAAGACTCTTGTGACTAACCTGAGAGGACCCAAGCAAGCTTGGGTACCTAAAACCAAGGAATAATCTTGTTTTGCAGGCCTACTCCTTTGGTAGACCAAAATGGGTGCTATAAAGTGGATGCCCAAATCACATGACCAGGGAGAGGAACATGTACATGGAGTATGAGCGCAACGTAGATCCAAGAGAAGGGATATACTTTGGAGACAACAGCCAAGGAAAGGTCCTTGGTAGCGGTAAAATTGAAATCTCTTCTCAACATACTCTCTTGGATGTTTTACATGTAGATTCTTTAGATTATAACCTTCTGTCAATATCTCAGCTATGCGACAAAGGTTATAATTGTTTATTCACTAATGAGGGTGTGACCGTTTTTAGAAGAAGCGATGGCTCGATTGCATTCAAGGGAATGTTGAAGGGAAAGCTTTATCTTGTTGATTTCAACAAAGATAAAGCCGAACTGAACACTTGCTTGGTTGCTAAAACCAACATGGGGTGGTTTTGGCATAGACGGCTAGCCCATGTTGGGATGAGAAATCTGCAAAAACTTCTAAAAGGTGGTCACATCCGAGGTTTAAAGGAAGTTGTTTTTGAGAAAGACAGGCCATGCAGCGCTTGCCAGGCGGGAAAACAAGTTGGAGCACCGCACCCGCCAAGAACGTGATAACTACTACAAGATCGCTGGAACTTCTTCACATGGACATTTTTGGTCCAATTGCTTACATAGAATCAGCGGTAGCAAATATAGTTTAGTTATTGTTGATGATTTTTCAAGATTCACCTGGGAATTTTCTTGTATGATAAATCAGAAACACAGGGAATCCTCAAGAAATTCCTGAAAAGAGTCAAAACAAATTCTCATCAACCATGAAGAATATTAGAAGTGACAACGGGACAGAATTCAAAAATACACAAGTTGAGGAGTACCTTGATGAAGAAGGAATAAAGCACGAGTTTTCAGCACCCTACTCCCCTCAACAAAACGGGGTGGCCGAAAGGAAAAACAGAATGCTGATTGAAATGGCGAGGACAATGTTGGATGAATACAAGACATCAAACCGGTTTTGGGCTGAAGCAGTGAACACCACTTTTCATGCTACAAATCGGTTGTATCTTCACTGACTCTTGAAGAAAACACCATATTTGCTTCTCACCGGTAACAAGCCAAATGTTTCATATTTTAAAGTATTTGGTTGTAAGTGTTTTATTCTGAACAAGAAATCAAGGACTTCAAAGTTCGCTTCGAAATCTGATGAAGGGTTCTTTCTCAGTTATGATTCAAACGCCTACGCCTATCGTGTCTTCAACAAAGTCTGTGGCCTTGTTGAAGTAGCACGTGACGTAGTTTTCGATGAGACTAATGGCTCCCAAGTGGAGCAAGTTGATAAGTGTGTGTTAGATCAAGAAGAAGCCCCATGTGAAGCATTGAGGAAAATGGCATTTGGTGATATTCTACCTCAAGAGCAACCACAAGACTCAAGTGCAAAAGATGAACCTCAACGAGGAAGCAATGATCAAGGGGGAGCTCATGCACAAGATCAAAATCAGGAAGATCAAGAATATCCATATAACCACAGAAGTAATGATCTAGGGGGAGACAATGACAATGAAGACAATGAAGATCAAGCAACTTCACAAGTCCCTCACCCAATAGTACATCAGAGTGTGCAAAGAGATCGTCCTGTCAACAACATGATTGGAGATATTGCTAAGGGAGTAACTACTAGATCTCACATAGCAATTTTTTGTGAATATTACTCTTTTGTTTCTTTTTTGGAACCATACAAGGTAGAAGAACCATTAAAGGATCCAGATTTGGTGATTGCAATGCAAGAGGAGTTGAACAACTTAAGAGAAATGAAGTGTGGGAACTGGTGGAAAGACCAAAGGTGAACATTGTTGGAACCAAATGGGTCTTTCGGAACAAACAAGATGAACATGGAGTGGTAACGAGAAATAAAGCGAGACTTGTGGCTAAAGGTTGCTCACAAGTCGAAGGTTTGGACTTCGATGAAACTTTTGCTCTTGTAGCTAGACTTGAGTCCACTCGTATTTTATTGGCATATGTTACTCACCATAATTTCAAGTTGTATCAAATGGACGTCAAAAGTGCCTTCCTCAACGGTCCAATCAAGGAGGAAGTGTACGTGGAGCAGCCACCAGGATTTGAAGATCAAGAGTACCCCAACTATGTCACCAGGGAAAGAGTTTGAATGGACCTGGCTCTGTGTGGGCTTCCTCAACGAGGAGTAGATCTCTTTGGTGAGACCGAACCTCAGTAAACATCGGTGTCTTGTGTGCTTATTTACTTTTGCATCTTGATTAGGGCACATAGTTGATCAATATCATAACTCGAATTGCAAATTATTTTTCACATGCTACTTCATGACATCAATTGTAAATTCAAGTAATCTTATCTATTGTTCACATTTCTGCTGCTTAAAAGAATTTAAATATTGTATCGATACTTAGTCAAATCGGCATACACAGAGCACACTGGACTAGTCCGCACACACAACCGGACAAGTCTGGTCAGTTAAGTTTTTGACTGTTTGATTAAGTGTGCAGGAAATTTTCAAGGCCTATTCACCGCCATCTAGGCCACATTCAACAGGGACCTGATGGCTCCCCGATTGGAGCTTCAGGAATGAGCCCATCGCCGCCCGGTCACGAGGCACTTTCCCCTACCACAAGGGTGTCGCCAGCCGCCGGTGGTGAGTCGCCATCTTGCGCACAAATAACATCTGGAACTGGCGCAGTGTCAACAGCGGGCAGGTCAGCCCCACCAAGGGTAACCGTGACGACCGAGGTGGCCACCTCCTCACCCAGCACTGTCTCAGCCCCATCCGCCCCGACGAATAAAGCAGCACGAGGAATAGTCATAGAGATAGCGGTGTCGCCAGAGGTTGGTGCACCCTCAAGTGCGGGATGCTGCAGAACGGGCTCCGTTCTAGATCTGGACGGGACAGGAACCATCAAGCTCAACCCCAGAAGAACCAAGGGTACTATGCCAGTCGACGATGCCCTGAAAAGCAAAAGCCAACCGTGTCAGAGCGAAGAAGAATAAGAACAACGAAGAAGGAAATTGTGCCTTACCAGCGGGTCGGGCAGCTCCAGAGACCCTCGCCTCCCAGCTCACACGATGAATCGAGGCCCCCTGGACCCGATGCCAAGGCCGGCGCCACAACATCTGGCACATGCTCTTGGATGACTTGCATCGATGCGGCCATCGATGTAGATACTTTTGCGCCTCCTCCGTAATCGTTGCCACCGCTCTCCTCACCACCAATCGTCGGGATGCCGACAGCTTGAGGTCTGCCTGTCAGATGCTGTGCGAGCACGATACTTCCAGAGTCGCCGCTGGAACCAGAGACTAGGTCGACGACGAAGGCTTTGGCCGCTCCGGTCTCCTCACGACGGGAGATTAGAGAATCGTCCCCCCGCGTCAGCTTCTGCCTCTTCAGCACAGGGGCGGCTAAAAGTCGCCTAGAGGGGGGTGGGGTGAATAGACAATATGACCTAAAACTACTTAATCAAACAAGATTAAATTCCTGAGGCCAGACTAGTCTGGTATGGGCCGGACTAGTCCGCTGAGCACGAGATGAAAACCTAAAAACTTGATTTCTACAAGTTATTTGCGGAATTTAGGTTGACGAAAGTTAGATGCAATGTCTAGCTGTCGGAGTTTGGTTCCGGTAATTCTCCCGGTACTACCGTTGGCAGCCCGCAGAGTTTATAGTTCGGTTGTCGGCGCACAGAGATTCAGAACACGATGGAAAGTTGACACGAGGATTTACGTGGTTCGGGCCGCCTAAGCGTAATACCCTACTCCACGGGGTGTGTAGTTGTTGTATTGAGCGTCTGAGCACTTGTGAGCGTGTGTCAGAGTCGAGTTTCGAAGAAGTCTCCCCATGTATCGCTCGACCAGTCCTTTTATAGTACAAGGACTGGTCGTTACATCGTTAGCCTGGCCCAATATGTGGCCCTGGCGGTTACTGTAACACCCTGATTTTCAAGTTTTGGTAAACTAAAAATTTAAATGGGAATTTAGAGTTAATAATGGGAAGAAATTATTTTTATAAATAAAAATATAAAATATATGCATCTTATATTGCATTTTGCATTTTCCATTCATACTCAAGCATTGAAAATTAGTTACCAAAATAAATATGCAAAAAGTAATTTATTTGCCATAACAAATATTATATAAAAGAAACTAAAGGTATATATATATATATATATATGAATATAATAGTTTAATTATATGATGCATTCATGCAAAAAGAATTAAGTAGGATGAAAAGAAACCACGTAAAAGGATTAGAAATAAAGATGCAAGTAAAATTGAGTCAGACACTGGAATAGTTCGAAAAATAACGGACTAGTCCGATATCCTATAGTTTGTTGTAGTTTAACACTTGACCATATCGAATGTATAAACAATAAATATAAAACAACCGTTGATCAATTCACTGACCGCACAAAGATCATTGTTGCACGATAAAAGAAAATAATAGCATAAAACATGTATTAGGGAATAAATATAATAATAATATATAATGATAATAATAAAAAGATAGAAATAAATATATATACAACAACAATAATAAATAACAAAAAGAAAGAAAAAAATAATAAATAACAATTATTTAAGACAAATAAATAAATAATAAACAAATAATGTGAAAAGAAAAAAATAGAAAAGGAAGCCAACCCTGCCAAGCTGTGACTGCACAAAGTCCTGAACCAACAAAAGACTTCTGGCCTCACGTACAACTCTTGCCGCACTCAAAGGAAATAAAACAAGAAAACGAAAACGGAATAGGAAAAAAAAGGAAAAGTCAACCCAAGCCAGCCACCGATTCATGTTTCCACGGGAGGCTTCGATTGAGACAAACCAGGACACGTTCCTACCGGTAAAAAAAATGAAATGAAGTCAACGATGCTAACGCCGTGGCCATCCAAGAACCTGCCGCACTCTAGAAAAGAACTAACCGCACGTAAGTACTGGTCGCACAACGGACATGGTCGCACAACCCTGTCACGCCATGCAAACAGAGAAAAGTAAACAAACAGAAAAGAAAAAAAACTACCGATAGAAAAAAAAAGAGAGAAAATCAACTCAGCTAGTGCCAAGCCGGCGCCAGGCCGTGCGGTCGAGGCGTCGAGCAGCCCACGCACCCGCGCGTGCCAGCGCGCCCAAGCGCAGCGCTCCACGAGCGCCGAGCGGGTTTCCCTCATACGCGCGTACGCATGCCAGGTGTCGCGCGCCAGCGCCCAACGCGCCAAGGGCCGGCGGCTCCGAGTAGGTTACGACTCTCCGTTGCCTCCCGACTATAAATAGAACCGTATGCTTCGTATTATTTTCCACTGAAGCAAACGCCGCCGCCACGAATAACCCTAGCGCCAGGAAAAAAGAGAGAGACAGAGGGGCCGTCGGGAGAAGAAAAAAGGAGGGAAGGAAGAGGAAGAAAAAGAGGAGGGTGCCACCGTCCATCGGAGATCGTCGCCGTCATCGTGCCGCCAAGGGACTGCTGCGCCATCTACTTCGTCTACGCGTCGCATTTGTTCCGCGACCGTCAAGCCGTCAGATCTACGGTAGGATTCGTTCCCGATGCGAATTTTAGCGACCATATTGAATCTAGTAGACGTAAATTGATCTTAGTTGCACCATAATTTTATTTTCAGCAGCATTAATCCACCCTAAAACCCCCGTAAACTCATATGAACACGTATGAATTAGTTGCATCTAATTAATAAACAACCGTAGTGAATTAATTATTGTACTTTGCATGCATACATATCATCGCATGTTGATTAATGTGTGTGCATCATGTTGATTTGTATGTATATTTTTGTATGTGTGATCACGAGTAGAGGGAAGTGCTCAAGAGATCGTGTACGAGGATTTCCAGAACCAAGACTCCGAAGCGCTTGAGCAACCCTATCCGCCGGAGCAAGGCAAGTGTCCTTGAAGCATATTGATCCTATTTTAAAATAAATGTTTTGTTTGCGAACTTGCATGCTTGTGTCAAATTGATGGGAATCCTATGATAGGAAGTTTACTAGTTTTGTTTGACCACCCTTGTCACCTGAAATTTATGGTAGAGAGTCGGGAAGGGTTTTTACCTTTTTGCTTTGCTTAATTAATTGGGATGGCAAACAACACTACACATTTAATTATGCATCAATGATATTCTGGTTAATGTGAACTGGTCAATATAATGGGTGATCTAAGCAAGCATGGTTTTGTGGATGGGTTGGATGTCATGGTGGTTTGCTTGCTTTAGATCTAAGGACCGGTTCATGCGAGAATATGCCAGGTCAACAGTGCCACCACAAGGCCAAGTATGGGTGCGGCGTAGCTGAATAATTAGGAGCGCTGCTAGTATGGTATGGACCATTGGATGGCGCGGGGAATGGGAGTCGAGGGGGACTGCCCTGGGATCCGCATGGCACACGAGGGGGCCCGTGGGTGGGAGAATGGAGATTCAAGCCTGCCGGTGAAACCTTAGTGGACCCGTACATACTAGTAGTCCCTTTTGAAAGGCTATTTTGTGATCTCTTGGCCACACACCTACGGAAGTGTGAGATGGCATAACGGAGGTTTCTTAGTCATCGAAAGGTGATGAAATCACAAACATGTGGGTAAAGTGGTACAACCTCTGCAGAGTTAATTAAAACTATCATGATAGCCGTGCTCCCGGTTATGAGCGCCTGGATGACCTACATGATTAGAGGGAAATTGGGATTTGGTAATGGTTATGGTTGGTTTACGGTTTGGTTATGGTTATGTGATGGAATCATGATTTATGACATTGATTATGGTTATTGGCAATGGTAAATGGTGGACTGGTATTATTATGGTTACATGGTTTATAATGGGTTTACTTCACATAAATACAATACATTGCTTTTCAAATGTTTTACTGTACTTTTCAGCACTTAGCCATTATTATTGTCGTCATTTGAATCAGCCACATGTCATACTTTCCACACTTGCTGAGTACGACATGTACTCACTCTTGCAGTTGCAGGTCAGAATTGTGAGTTTAATGGCGCTAATGTGGAGATCTAGGCCGTGTCTACCGTCAGCTTTGCCTGTGGTGTTGCATGGAGCTGCGCTATCCCTTTTGCTTAGTTTGCTTAGTTTCTTAATTAGTTTATTTCCGCTGCATTAGTTGAACTTGTCATTAATATCTATTAGAGCTTGTATTCGAGGATAATCTGGTTTGTGTAATAAAATTTGGTTAATTAATTTGTTCTGTGGTAATTTTTTGTATACTCTTTTGTGATTGCACTCGTGTATGTGTGTTGAACATCCTGGGCACACATATGCGTTAGCTTGGTTCATTTTTCGGAACCGGGCGTCACAGTTACTAATGATTAATACACAATTAATGAGCTTAATTACCCTTAACAGTGTGGTAACGCGCCTTGACAGTGCCGTTACTGGTATTAAGGGCCCTACGATCACGTGTCATTAAGTTGGTTTTAATGACACTTAATCGGGTCTTGAAGTCTTTAATTGCCCCTTGAAGGTCTGAGCCGTTGGGGGTCCACCAGTCTGCTTGTTGATGTTGAAGATCCGGCAGTTGGACGCGTGGCAGCTCCGGAGTTTACCGTCTGGGACGGGTAGGTCTAGTGCTGTTGTACACGTGTCTGTACCGGAGCTTCCCTCTATCGGGGGTTAGGTCCGGGGGTGCCGCGCAGGTATTTAGCTCGGAGCTTTCCCATGTGTGGGATGTAGCTCTAGTTGCAGTATACACGTGGCAGCACCGGGACTAACCATAGAAGGGAGGCAAGTCTAGTCCCGTATGACACGTGGGGCCTTCGAAGGTCTTTAACTTAGACAGGTGAAGTTCCTTTGGTCTTTTTGCAGTCCCAAGGGGTATTCGATACGCAGGGTACCGACAGTGGCCCCCCTGGCCCACCTGTGGGAGAGACCTTTTGGATGAAGTCGTTCTGTCAAAGGTGGGTCCATCCTTCGGTTTCTGAGCCGTGTCTTCAAGGGTCATTGGATATGCCGTTGGCGGTAGTTTGCAGTTAAACCATCGCCACGTGGCATACCCAGGATGCGGCAGGTGAGATCTGAGTGTGCGGATCTCACGCAATGGAAGGTCATCGGTTCCCGATACGAAAACTGTATCGGTTCCGTGCGCCCTGTCAGGCCGCCGCCCTCGGGCTTCCCGCCTTTCATCATGACAATTGTTTGCCTGGGGTAAGGACCTCGACTTGATCGTCGGGGTGGCCCCGGGCCCCCTTGTCAATGGCAGGGTGAAGCTTTTTAACTATATCGTCAGCCCCTCTGCAGTTTCCATCCAAGCATTGTGGGGGCGTACTTAAGAAGGAAAGTGCGCATCGTTTGGGGATTCTTTACGACTTCATTTGAACTTGCAATTGAATCCTCCAAACTTTTGCCTGCTTTTCATCTCTCGCCCGTTGTGCTACGATGAAGTTGGGACTCCCCAAGAGTCGAATTGGGAGCAAGAAAGAGTTGTCTAGGGTTTGGACCTACATGGGTTGGTTTAATGACTCCTTCAACAACGACATTCATTGTGGCAAGCTTCCCTTCGAGAAGGATCGAGCCAGAGATATGGTGTACGTCCTTGGGTGCGCCATGGCGGGTTTGATCCTGGCTTTCTCCACTTTATTTCTAATGCTGCTTGATTTCTATGGTCTGCAGCTCCACCATCTCGGCCCCCACTCAATCTTGCTGGTGGCAACTTTCGTCCACTTTTGCGAGATGTGGGTGGGAGTGCCCCCTTGTGTGGAGTTGTTCTGGACTTTCTTCACTGTCCACCCCACCGGGAAGAGTGATGAGTTCATCGGCTTTTACACTTCGTGAAGCGAAAAAACTCCCCCCTCAAGTACTTGAGGTCCTTTCCTTCCGGCAAGTGGGACGATTGGAAGAATGACTGGGTGGTCATCACCGTCGAGGGACACGAGAGGTTGGAACTGCCTGAAGGCCTCTCCTGCGTCGACACCGACATTTGGAGTGACGTGTCGGAGTTGTCGAGGGAGTACAGGCCCATTCTGGACAGAATCCAGGAGTGCGTCGATGGTGGGGTGACCTCTCAGATTGTCTTCGACAACTTCTTGACGAACAGGTGGGCCCCGTGGAGGGCTAGGGGGCGACCTGCCTGGGCCTTCAACAGTGAGATGGATACCAACCGCATCGAGGTTGGTTCGGGCATCAACTTGACCAGTGAAGCCTTGAAGACCCATCTCAAGAAGTTCCAGCCTGGGAACATTGGCCCTGGCGACGTGTCTCCACCGGCGACCTTCCTTCCTCTGAATATGATACTAGAGGACTGTAGAGAGCTCTGGAGGAAGATGCCTCTGTTGGACGACTTGGGCCTGATGGAGAGGCGATCAACCTCTGGGGTGGCAATCCTCAAAGCTTCTGAAGGTGGTTCTGCTCCCACCCCCGAAGCCAAGAGCTGAAGTCATAGGCAAGCGCAAGGAGTTGGTCGAGCCCTCGAGTTGCAAGAGGATGTTGAAGCATTCTGACGGGAGGTCCGTCAGAAATGCTCCTTCCACTGCAGCTCCTTCTCCCTGGCGGAGGAGGTCTTTGGCGGCGGCAACCACTCCAGCATTGGCATCTCCTCGGGACGCTAGCTCCGGCCATGTGGCTCCAGTACCAGGGCCAGCTGAGGGTTCTAGGGCCGAAGGTCCTTCTCAATCGAGGGGGTCCTCAACCAAGATGACGCTGATGGCGGCAGCAAGCTTCGGGTAGCCTTCTGGAGCTACTACACCAGTGGCGACAAGGTCCGATCTTGAGCGTCTGGTGAAGAGGTTTCGCGCTAGCTGGAGCGGAAGCCTTCTGAGGTAAATTTGATTTTTTACCTAAGTTGATTGTTTTTTATTGTAATCATATTTTGAGTTTCTTCATCCTTCATCCGCAGGGTACCCAAGAAATGGGCTGAAGCTTCGGTTCCTGCAGCAGCAACTGATGATGCGTAGACGGAGGCTCCGACTCCAGTTCTAGCGCCACCCCAAGAGGTGGCTGAGGCCGCGGCAGCTTCGGCGCCAGCTATCGTGGTACTTGACCTCGAGTCATCCCCTGAAGCTCCCGTGGTAGCGTCGGACCACGGGAATGAAGATGTACCAGCGGCACCAGCCCCGGAGGTTGAAGCTCTGGGTTTGGATGCTGAGATGATGGACGCTCTGGCCTCAGAGCTGGAGGTAGCTGCAGTCCCGGCCCTAGAGCCGGATGTTGATGAAGCCCCGACAGCGGAGCCGATGGTTGATGAAGCCCCAGAGGTAGAGCCGGTGGTTGATGAAGTTCCGGGGGTGGAGTCCGGTCTTGATGAAGTTCCGGCGTCTGAGCCGGTTGTCGCAGAAGTGTCGGCGCCCGAGCCAATTGCGGTCGAAGCACCAGCGCGTGAACCGGTGGTGGTGGAGGCGCCAACATCGGAGTCGGAAATAGCTTCAGCTCAGGCCGAACCTTCAATGCCTGCCCCAGAGGTGGTGGTTCCGGAGGTGCCCGCACCTGAGCCAGGGTGTCAAGATGAAGCTGTCGGTCCTCCGCCTGAGGGACCAGTTGCTGATGACCTGGCGACGGGACCTTCGGAGCCGACTCTGGAGGTAGAAACTTCTGCTGCAGGACTTTCCTCGGCGGCAGCTGAGGCTATCCCAGAGGGCGGCCCTAGTGCCGTGGAAGCTTAGGGGACCTCTCTTGTACAGTGGGACCCGATTTTTGTTATGGAGAACCCGCTGGAACCAGCGGAGAGGACCCCGGCAGGTCTGGAGCCAATCCCTTTGTCATTATCCATCGACAATGCCTGCTCCATCCTTCGTCAAGTTTAGCTGGCCTTTTACCACGACAGAAAGGCCCTCGAGGAGGAGCGCCAAACTCTTAGGAGGTGGCGCAACCGTCTCCAATTCGAGACCAAGCTGGCGCAGACGAGGCTGTCCGACAACAAGGAGTGGGTGAAAAGGGAGAAGGTCCAGTTGGAGTACTGGGGTCAGCTGCTGGATGAGAGGGAAAGCATGATGCAATCCCTCGACGTCCAGTCCTGGGCCATCCACGAACAGGTTGTGGATGCTAATGAAGCACCGAATGAGCGCAAAGAGAAACTCAGCGCCATCCACGTTAGCCTCGTCAAGCGCCGGGAGGCTCTTGAGGAGCGGGAGAAAAAGCTCGAAGATAAAGAGCAAAAACTCCTGGAGCTGCGGGATGACCTCGTGAAGAGGGAGGATGAGCTTACTCAAAGGCTGACTCTGGGTGACAAGAGTCTCGCGGAGCACACCAAGAAGCTGGAGGAGCGCTGCAAGAAAGATAAGAAGAAGGCCTGGCAGCGAGGACAGAACCTCACCACGAGGGAGAATGAAATTGCTGCCAGGGAGAAGAAAGTGTGAGGCCGGGAGAAGTACCTGGTCGACCGCCGGAACAAGATCCACCTCCAGGAGGAGGAGCTCGGCAAACTCGAAAGGCAGGATGCTGAAAAGATTCAGCAGAACGCCAAAGAGGTCGAGCGCCTTGCCCGAGAGAATTTGGAGCTTGCGGCGACTAGGAGACCCTTGGAAGAGATGCGAGGCTCGAGGGCTGTGGGGTCCCAACAAGTTTGAGACTTCTTGGGCAAAGCCAATGACGCGCTGACGCCGATGGGTTTTAGTCCAATGCGTCTAGATGATCCAGAGCTGGAGCTGGACCAGGCGTTGCAGGCGTTGAGCTCGGCGGGCAACAAGCTCTCCAAGATGGGCGATGTCATCGCGGACCAGCTGGAAACCGAGGGACAATCCCTGGCAAAGAACGTCACAGAGTACATGCTGACGTGCTACACAAGCCGGGACCCTCACTTTCCACTGGACCCGGTGCTTGAAGGTCCCATCGACAGAGAGGGAGAAGCCGCCAAAGCCAGTGTGTCGGAGGTTGCCCAGAAGGTCGCCTAGTTCTTCCATAGGGTTTAGGACTTTCTCTTTGTAGCTCCCGCTTGTATCTTCCCTTCTTTTCTCCAATTTTGTAATCTCTTGTCTCCAGATTTGAAATCCAAGAATTTTATGAATTTCATTTTTTGTCTTCAACACCTTTTGTCCCACTTGGCCCCCTGGTAGATGTACACAATTTGATTGTGAACATATACCAAGAGGATGTAGAATTTTGTTGAAGACTTGCGTGCTTCAAACTTGTAGTTTGTAGGTCCGAAGTCGTCGATAGTAGGGGTCCCCTGAGGTTGTCGGAGTTTAGTAGCTCCAGCAGTGACTCTTGTCAACACGTAGAGCATCGACAGTTAGTCCTCTGGGGTTGTTGGAGCTTGGTAGCTCCGGCAGCAACCATTGTCAACACATAGTGTGTCGACAGCAGACCCCACTGGGGAGTCTTCCCATCATCTTTTCTTCACGTTGACGGCTGGCCCCTTGGATTTGCCAGAACTTTGTAGCTCCGGCGATGTCTACTATCAATGTTTGAAACATCGACAGTAGACCACCTTAGGGGTGTCGGAGCTTTGATAGCTCCGGCTTTATCCACCATCATCATGAGATCTTTATTTTTTGTGACGCCCGATTCCGAAAAATGAACCAAACTAACGCATATGTGTGCCCAGGACATTCAACACACATACACGAGTGCATTCATAAAAGAGTATACAGAAAATTACCACAAGACAAGATTAATTAACCAAATTTTATTACACAATTCAAACTATTCTCGAGTACAATCTCTAATGAAGATTAATGACAAGTTTAACTAATGCAGCAGAAATAAACTAAATAAGCAAACTAAACAACTAGGCAGCATAAGCGATAGGGTAGCGTAGCTCCAATCAACACCACAGGCAAGCTGATGGTAGACACGGACTAGAACTCTGCATTATCGCCATTAAACTCCCAATCCTGACCTGCAACTGTTTGGGGTGGGGATTGCAAGAGTGAGTACATGTCGTGCTCAGCAAGTGTGGAAAGTATGACATGTGGCTGATTCAAATAACGAATGTAATAAAGGCTAAGTGCTAAAAAGTACATTAAAATATTTGAAAAGCAATATATTACATGTATGTGAAATAAACACATCATAATCATAAGTAATATCATAGTACCAATATGAATTCACTACCATCATCAATAATTCCAGATTTCACCATTTGCCAATAACCATGTTTAATACCAGAAATTAATCCATAACCATAATACCAACCATAACCATCCCAAATACCATCCCGATACTAAGTTCCCTCTAATCATGGAAGTTGTCCAGGTGCTCATAACCGGGAGCACGGCTATCATGATAGTTTTATTAGACTCTGCAGAGTTTGTACCACTTTACCCACGTGTTTGTGATTTCATCACCCGTCGGCGACTAAAGAACCTCCCTTATGCCAATTACACTTCCTTTGTTGTATGGCCAAGAGATAACAAAATAGCCTTTACAAAGGGATTACTAGCCTATTTAGACCCCACTGAGGTTTCACCGGTGGCGATGTCTCCTACAGAGCACATCTTCAACCAAGGGCCCCCTCTTGAGCCATTCGGATCCGAGTGTAGTCCCACCAATCATCAACAAACCCAATCCGACTACCCCTTCCCCGAGCATCCATAATGGTCCAAATAGAACTGGCAAAGCCCTAATTATTCTGCTACGCCGCACCCATACTTGGCCTCATGGTGGCACTGTAGTCCTGGCTTATTCTCGCATGAATTGGCCCTTAGATCTAGAGCAAGCAAACCATCATAACATCCAACCCATCCACATACCAGGATTGCTTAGATCACCCATTACCATATCATATTGACCAATTCATGTTAACCAAAATATCATTAATGCATAATTAAATGTGTAGTGTTGTTTTCCCATCCCAATTAATTAAGCGAAGCAAAAAGGTAAAAAGCCCTTCCCGACTCTCTACTATATATTCCAGGTGACAAGGGTGGTCAAACAACGCTAGTAGACTTCCTACCATAGGATTCCCATCAAATTGACACAAGCATGTAGTTTGCAAACAAAACATTTATTTTAAAAACAGTATCAATATGCTTCAAGGACACTTGTCTTGCTCTTGCGGTTGATTAGGATCAAAGATTTCAAACTCTTGGTGTTGTAGATTCTCCGCAGCACTCTCTAGCTCAAAACCATCTGCACAACATTACTCAATATGTCATGACATGCATGATTAATGCAAATGCAAGGTAGAACTTGTTAATAGATTGCTTTTAATGATCACTAACTAGTTCTAATAGATTTTAACAAGTTTATACAGGTTTGGATGTGATTAGACCTACTTTAGAATTAATTCAACACAATTTATCCAGGAAGCTCGGACTAGTCCGCTAGGGACCGGACAAGTCCGCACTCTGCGAGATCAGCAGATTAGGGTTTTCTAGATCGACATAAATTTGGAGATTAGGGGTCAATTTCGCGTAAGGAAAAGAGAATAGAAGGTATACCAGGTGTTTAGTACTCCAATGAATCAAGAAACTTGGAGGTAACACTTGGATCTTGATGATCTAGGGTTGGTGATGAACTTGGAGATGAATTGGTGATGAAGAACGAAAGCTTGATGGAGATCTTGATCCTCTTTCGTTTCCTCCTCTTCTTGTTCTTGCTTGGGATCTCCTCCTCCCTCCTTGATGGTGGCTCTCAACGAACTAGGGTTTGGGTGGGGTGGAAAAGTGGCAAATAGATGTCAAGCAAAGGGGTGGGGTTGTTTATATAGAGGTGGAGGCTAGGGTTAGATGGATTTCGAGTTTGAGATGAGTAGAAGCCGGTTTAGGGTCCCACATGGCCTCTAAAAGAGTTAGGCACGACATCCCTAGGGCCACTTAACGTGAAACCTAAGAAACAAGTCGTAAAACAAAAGATCAACTTGGAGTCGCGAAATATCGGACAAGTCCGGAAAGGACCGGACTAGTCCGAAGTTGTCCAGAGAGAAAATCGGACAAGTCTGGCCTAAAATCGGACAAGTCCGACTTTAGTTAGAGAGGAAAACGGACAAGTCCGCTGGAACACCGGACTAGTCCGGAAAAGTCCAGGGACTTAGCAAATTTTCAAGGATTCTAAGAATATCGTACTAGTCCGCACAAAATCGGACAAGTCTGAAGGTTTCTAGAGGAAAAATCACACTAGTCCGCAGTAAAAACGGACAAGTCCGTTTTTAGTTAGAGAGAAATCGTACTAGTCCTGACTAAAATCGGACTAGTCCCCACTTTTCAGCATTTTAAGTGCGGTTTAGTTCCAAATCAATTTTAATCATTCCAAATCAATTTTAAACTTGTTCCTCTTGATGTGGGTTAATATTAAACATGTATATGAATGTATGCAAGGCATGATGCATGAAAATGAGGGTGTTACAAACCTACCCCCCTTAAAATGAATCTCGCCCTCGAGATTCGATGCGAAAGATAAGAGATAGGGAAATTCCTTCTTGAGATCATCCTCCAATTCCCACGTCGCTTCTTTTTCAGTGTGGTGCTTCCATTGAACTTTACACCATCTAGTAACCTTGTTCCTTGTGACCCTCTCTTTGGTTTCCAAGATTTTGATCGGTTGTTCGGCATTAGTCAAATCTTCTTCTAATTCCAATCCTTCCAATTGCACTTGTCCTTCCGGTACTCTCAAACATTTCTTGAGCTGGGAAACATGAAAGATATCATGAACATCTGAAAGATGAGTTGTCATCTCCAACTTATACGCTACTTCTCCTCTTTTGTCCAAAATCTTGAATGGTCCAATGTAACGAGGTGCTAGATGGCCCCTTATGTTAAACCTCTTACGATCTCTCATTGGTGACACCTTGAGGTAAACAAAATCTCCTATTTCAAAGGCTAATTTCCTTCTCCTATTGTCCGCATAGCCTTTTTGTCTTGATTGGGCAGCCCTCAAGTTCTCACGAATTATTTGGACTTGCTTTTCAGCTTCTTGCAACACATCCAGACCAAATACTTGAGTTTCACCTGCCTCATTCTAGAACAAAGGTGTGCTACACTTCCTTCCATAAAGCGCTTCATATGGTGACATTTTCAAGCTTGCTTGGTAACTATTGTTGTATGAAAATTTCGCGTATGGCAAGCTTTTGTCCCAACCTTTCCCATGCTTTAAAGCACAAGCTCTTAACATGTCCTCTAAAATCTGATTGGTTCTCTCGGTTTGTCCATCCGTTTGAGGGTGATATGCTGAACTAAAATTCAACCTCGTTCCCAAAGCTTCATGCAATTTCTGCCAAAATCTGGAGGTAAATTGAGAACCTTTATTCGAGACTATCTTCTTCGGTACTCCGTGTCGACACACAATATGCTCCATGTATATTTTGGTCAATCGTGCAGCTGTATATTTGGTCTTCACAGGGACAAAATGAGCTGACTTGGTTAAGCGATCCACAATTACCCAAATTGAGTCATACCGAGACTGAGTACGTGGTAACCCAACTATGAAGTCCATTCCAATTTCTTCCCACTTCCATTCCGGGATCTTCAATGGTTGTAATAGTCCAGCTGGCCTTTGATGTTTTGCCTTGACTCGTTGGCACACATCACACAATGCTACGTATTCAGCTATGTCCTTTTTCATGCTATCCCACCAATAGCAAGTCTTCAAGTCTTTGTACATCTTTGTACAAACGGGGTGAATCAAGTATGGTGAGTCATGTGCCTCCTTTAGTATTGTCTCCCGAATATGCTTCACATTGGGCACGACAATCCTTTTTCCGAGCCATAGGGTACCATGTTCATCCTCATCAAATCTGAATTCTCTCCCTTCTTCAGTCCTTTCCTTGATTTCTTGATCTCCTCATCTGTGGTTTGTGCTTCTCGAATTTCTTGCTCCAAGGTCGGATTTAACTCCATCACCTCCATCTCATTTACAAACCCGAGGTTCAACCGTTGGAACTCCTTACATAACTCGAATGGCAACTCTCGAACCGTGAGTTGATGACTTACTCCTTTTCTACTCAAAGCATCAGCCACTACATTGGCTTTTCTCGGATGATAATTGATCCCCAAATCATAATCTTTGATGAGCTCCAACCATCTCCGTTGCCTCAAATTCAGATCCGTTTGTGTGAAAATATACTTCAAACTCTTATGATCCGTATAAATTTCACACCTATGTCCAAGGATGTAGTGTCTCCAAATCTTCAATGCATGTACCACGGCTGCAAGTTCAAGATCATGTGTAGGATAATTCTGCTCATATTTCTTCAATTGTCTCGATGCATATGCAACCGCTTGACCTTCTTGCATCAATACACATCCAAGTCCTTGTCTCGATGGTCGCAATAAATATCAAAACTCTTGCTTACATCCGGCAATACCAAAACTGGGGCTGTTGTCAACCTCTTCTTGAACTCCTCACAACTTTCTTGACAAGCTTGAGTCCAATGGAAAGCTTTTCCCTTTATTAGCGATTCCGTCATTGGCTTGGCTATCTTGGAGAAGTCCTTGATGAACCGACAGTGATATCCAGCCATCCCAAGAAAACTCCTTATTTCCTTTACGTTTGCAGTGGTTCCCACTTCAACACGTCTCTCACTTTTCCGGGGTCAACCGATACTCCTTCTGAGATGATATGACCCAAAAACGACACCTCTCTCAACCAAAACTGACACTTGTTGAACTTGACATACAATTGATGCTCCCTCAATTTCTGCAACGTAAGACTCAAGTGTTCCTAATGTTCCTTTTCATCCTTCGAGTAGATCATAATGTCATCAATAAACACTACAACGAACTTATCCAAGTACTTCATGAAGACCTTATTCATGAGGTACATAAAGTAGGCAGGCGCATTTGTCAAACCAAAAGACATCACGGTCTACTCATAAGATCCATACCGTGTCCTAAAAGCTGTCTTGGGTATGTCCGATGGTCTAATCTTCATTTGAAAGTATCTCGACCTCAAATCAATCTTAGAGAAGATACAAGCACCCTTCATCTGATCAAATAAGTCTTCTATGCGTGGCAAGGTGTACTTGTTCTTGATTGTTACCTCGTTGAGAGCTCGGTAATCCACACACATCCTTTGGGATCCATCCTTCTTGTCCACAAATAGAACGAGCGCTCCCCAAGGTGAAGAGCTGGGGCGAATAAAACCTTTTTCTAGTTGCTCTTGAATTTGTTTCTTGAGCTCCGCTAATTCCATAGGAGGCATCCTATATGGCCTCTTAGCTATAGGTGCAGTTCCAGGTATTAAATCAATAACAAATTCAATGTCTCGATCAGGTGGCATACCTGGCAACTCGTCCGGAAAAACATCCAAAAATTCACACACCACCGGAATCTCCTCAATTGCGGCACCGTCCATATGATTCAGCTCCAATTGCTTTGGTGCGGTTTGAGATGCTTCAAACTCTACGATGATCCCTTCCTCATTGGTCAACCTCACCGTCTTCGTGGCACACTCAATAACTCCATTGTACTTCCTCAACCAGTCCATACCAAGTATAATGTACAATCTTTAAGAATCCAAAATAATGAGGTTGGCGGAGAAGTCTACCCCCCTTATTCTAAGGCTTACTTTTGGATATACTATATTTGTCCTCATCTCTCCTCCAGGATACTTAACCAATAGAGTAAACTTCATATGAGAGATAGGCAAACTATACTTGGCAACATACTTCGATGCAATGAATGAATGTGATGCTCCAGAATCAAATAACATAGTCGCGGGGTTGGAGTTGGCGAGAAACATACCAATGACCATGTCATCCGCTTGTTGAGCATCCTCCGTAGAGACATGGTTCACGTTGCCACAAGCAAAATTCTGCCGTCCATGGTTCCCTTGTGGCTGTCCTCCATTGGGTCTTGGGTTTTGCCTCGGCGCATTGCTTCCTTGACCAAGGCCTGACTTAGGACATTGATGCGCAAAGTGTCCAACTTCTCCACAAGTATAACACTTCTTAACTCCACCAGAATTATTGGGACGAGCTTGATCTTGAGCATTGGCACCAGGATAGTTGGCACGAGGTGCATATGGCATTGGAGGCCTAGGTGCTTGTATGACAAAGCGTTGCTGCACAAACTAAGCTGGACGCAGTGCAAATCCAGGGCATTGAGCAGGAATGGAAGAGCTGAAATAAGGCGCATTGGGCGGTGCAAAGCGTGGGTGCACATTACTTCCTTGTTGCTGTCCTTGATATGGCGCCTTCCTCTTGTTTTCTTGCTCCATCTCACGGATCTTGTTCTCAACCACAATTGCTTTGTCCACAAGCTTCTGGAAGTTGGCATAATCACAGTTGAGCAATTGCACTTGGATCTCATTGTTGAGGCCTCTCATCAACAAATATTGCTTCCGGCTGTCCCGGCTCACATCCTCCGGCGCATACCTTGATATTTGAGTGAACTTATTGAGATATTCACTCACGTTTGATCTTCCTTGCCTTAAGTTCTTAAATTCTTGCCGCTTCAAGATCATAACTCCCTCGGGCACATAATGAGAACGAAAACTCTCCTTGAATTTGGCTCAAGTAATTCTTTCTTGGTTCTCATGAGCATTGCATAGTGAATCCCACCAATCCGCATCTGCTCCAACTAGTTGATGAGAAGCGAAAAGCACCTTCTCCCAGTCACCGCATTGGACAATAGCAAGTTTCTTCTCCACAGACTTGAGCCAATCGTCCGCATCCATAGGGTCAGCGGCTTGAGCAAAGGTTGGTGGCCTAGTCCTCATAAGCTCTCCCAATCGGTTATGAGGAGGCGGGGGTGGCGGTGGAGGCATGTGGGGCTGATTGTTAATGTTACCAGCCTACAGCTGTCCCATAGTTTGTATCATGGTCTGCATGAGCTGGTTCTGCATAGCCAGTATCTGCTCAATATTGATAGCTCCATGAGAAGGTCCTTGTCCATTGTTGTTCTGAGGTACTCCATGGTTCTCCTCCTCATCATTAGCATCCCTCTAGTTGCGAGTCCTCACCATCTGGAGAAAAGCAATATGTAAGAATTAGAAACGTCCCCAACTATATGCATCAAGGGATATGAAACTAGACAACTAACTAGCCTACGTGGACATGACAATGCTAAAGCATCCCAAAATCCTCTATTAAGCACACAAGCAAACAATATATAGCAAACAACAAGCCAACAAAATCAAATCGATTCCTGAGTGCTCCTATGTGCTCTAAAGTGTCCATTCTATCTAGGCTGCATCCTACGGTCAACCTGTGACTCTGATACCAATCTGTGACGTCTGGTTCCGAAAAATGAACCAAGCTAATGCATATGTGTGCCCAGGACATTCAACACACATACACGAGTGCATTCACAAAAGAGTATACAGAAAATTACCACAAGACAAGATTAATTAACCAAATTTTATTACACAATTCAAACTATTCTCAAGTACAAGCTCTAATGAAGATTAATGACAAGTTCAACTAATGCAGCGGAAATAAACTAAATAAGCAAACTAAACAACTAGGCAACATAAGTGATAGGGTAGCGCAACTCCAATCAACGCCATAGGCAAGATGACAGTAGACAGGGCCTAGAACTCCGCATTATCACCATTAAACTCCTAATCCTGACCTGCAACTGTTGGGGGGATTGCAAGAGTGAGTACATGTCGTACTCAGCAAGTGTGGAAAGTATGACATCTGGCTGATTCAAATGACGAATGTAATAAAGGCTAAATGCTGAAAAGTACATTAAAATATTTGAAAAGCAATATATTACATGTATGTGAAATAAACCCATCATAATCATAAGTAATATCAAAATACCAATCTGAATTCACTACCATCATCAATAATTCCAGATTTAACCATTTGCCAATAACCATGTTCAATACCAGAAATTAATCCATAACCATCCATAACCATACCAATACTAAGTTCCCTCTAATCATGGAAGTTGTCCAGGTGCTCATAACCGGGAGCACGGCTATCATGATAGTTTTATTAGACTCTGCAGAGTTTGTACCACTTTACCCACGTGTTTGTGATTTCATCACCCGTCGGCGACTAAAGAACCTCCCTTATGCCAATTACACTTCCTTTGGTGTATGGCCAAGAGATCACAAAATAGCCTTTACAAAGGGTTTACTAGCCTATTTAGACCCCACTGAGGTTTCACTGGTGGCAATGTCTCCTACAGAGCACATCTTCAACCAAGGGCCCCCTCTTGAGCCATTCAGATCCCAGGGTAGTCCCACCAATCATCAACAAACCCAATCTGACTACCCCTTCCCCGAGCATCCATAATGTTCCAAATAGAACTGACAAAGCCCTAATTATTCAGCTACGCCGCACCCATACTTGGCCTCGTGGTGGCACTGTAGTCCTGGCTTATTCTCGCATGAACCAGTCCTTAGATCTAGAGCAAGCAAACCACCATAACATCCAACCCATCCACATACTAGGCTTGCTTAGATCACCCATTACGATATCATATTGACGAGTTCATGTTAACTAAAATATCATCAATGCATAATTAAATGTGTAGTGTTGTTTTCCCATCCCAATTAATTAAGCGAAGCAAAAAGGTAAAAAGCCCTTCCCGACTCTCTACTATATATTCCAGGTGACAAGGGTCGTCAAACAGTGCTAGTAAACTTCCTACCATAGGATTCCCATCAAATTGACACAAGCTTGCAGTTTGCAAACAAAAAATTTATTTTAAAAATAGGATCAATATGCTTCAAGGACACTTGCCTTGCTCTTGCGGTTGATTAGGGTCAAAGCCTTCAAACTCTTGGTGCTGTAGATTCTCCGCGGCACTCTCTAGCGCAAAACCGTCTAATCCACACAATAAACATACAAGACAAGAAACACAATCAAAGAGTGCACAATATTACTCAATACGTCATGACATGCATGATTAATGCAAATGCAAGGTAGAACTTGTTAATATATTGCGTTTAATGATCACTAACTAGTTCTAATAGATTTTAACAAGTTTATACAGGTTTGGATGTGATTAGACCTACTTTAGAATTAATTCAACACAATTTATCCAGGAAGATCGGACTAATCCGCTAGGGACCGGACATGTTCGCACTCTGCGAGATCAGCAGATTAGGGTTTTCTAGATCGACGTAAATTTGGAGATTAGGGGTCAATTTCGCGTAAGGAAAAGAGAATAGATTGTATACCAGGTGTTTAGGACTCTAATGAATCAAGAAACTTGGAGGTAACACTTGGATCTTGATGATCTAGGGTTGGTGATGAACTTGGAGATGAATTGGTGATGAAGAACGAAAGCTTGATGGAGATCTTGATCCTCTTTCGTTTCCTCCTCTTCTTCTTCTTGCTTGGGATCTCCTCCTCCCTCCTTGATGGTGGCTCTCCACGAACTAGAGTTTGGGTGGGGTGGAAAAGTGGCAAATAGATGTCAAGCAAATGGGTGGGGTTGTTTATATAGAGGTGGAGGCTAGGGTTAGATAGATTTCGAGTTTGAGATGAGTAGAGGCTGGTTTAGGGTCCTACATGGCCTATAAAAGAGTTAGGCACGACATCCCTAGGCCCACTTAATGTGAAACCCAAGAAATAAGTCGTAAAACAAAAGATCAACTCGGAGTCACGAAATATCGGACAAGTGCGGAAAGGACCGGACTAGTCCGTAGTTGTCCAGAGAGAAAATCAGACAAGTCTAGCCTAAAATCAGACAAGTCCGACTTTAGTCAGAGAGGAAAACGGACAAGTCCGCTGGAACACCGGACTAGTCCAGAAAACTCCAGGGACTTAGCAAATTTTCAAGGATTCTTGGAATATCAGACTAGTCCGCACAAAATCAGACAAGTCTGAAGGTTTCCAGAGGCAAAATCGGACTAGTCCGTAGTAAAAACGAACAAGTCCGTTTTTAGTGAGAGAGAAATCGGACTAGTCCTGACTAAAGTCGGACTAGTCCTCACTTTTCAACATTTTAAGTGCAGTTTTGTTCCAAATCAATTTTAATCATTCCAAATCAATTTTAAACTCGTTCCTGTTGATGTGGGTTAATATTAAACATGTATATGAATGTATGAAAGGCATGATGCATGAAAATGAGTGTGTTACATTTTCCCTACAAACTGAAGTCAAGAAAAACAGTAAAATCCATTTCCTATCTATAACTCGTTTGCGGCTTACTATTTCCGAAAGAAATTTTTAGGTCGAACGCAACTCTACATACAGTCAAGTGCACTGGCTTGTTTTCTCCAGATCCGATCGTTTCTGGACTCGCCTTACTTCGGTCTGCCGGGGTGTAGGTAGAGTGGCGTACTTAGGGTGCAGGACCAGGCTAAGTCGATCACACTCTGGACCTAGATTGGCTTGACGGCATTCGAATGAGTAGACCATTAAAAATGTTTAGACCCGGAAGAATTTACAATGCAACTTGAATTATATAAGAATTGGTTGAGCTAATGTTTCTTAAGAATTGCACAACTTTGTTATAGACAAGAAAGAGAAAAATAAAAAATGTTGAGCCTGTACAAAATAAATGCACGTGGAGTATGTTTTCACACAATGATGTCTTTCATTATAGGTTCGGGGTACAGGGGAAACAAGTACACTCTTAGCGTACGGAACCAGACTAAGTGTGTTGCATTCCTCGTTTGACCCAAGGTAGCTAGCTACACTATTAGTTCTTAGACTGTGACAAGTGTTGCCTGAACTTTGCGGACCTTCCGGAGAAGGTCCGGCTGTTCTCCTGAAGGAGCTACCCGACTTTGTACAATGACTCTATAACATACATCACATATAACTACAGACTCACCTCCGTGATATTAAGCGTATAATTTACGGAGGTGCTCAATGTTCCAAGGATTAGGGAGAGGTGTCCCATCCTCGGTTGCCAAGCGAATGCATCCGGGATGGGATACTTTGATCACTCAGTATGGTCCTTCCCAGCTAGGAGAGAGTTTGTTTAACCCTTCTCGAGTTTGTATTATCCGTAGCACCAGATCGCCTTCCTCGAGCTGTCGGTTGTAAACATGCCTTTGGTGATAGCGCCAAAGAGCTTGGCGGGGCATTTCGAACAGCTGCTCGGCACCTTCCCTCTTCAACGAGGTCAAGGTCTTCACGCTGGAGCTGGTCCTTTGTGGCATCGTCGAAGGTCTGGACCCGGAGCGACCCCAAGGTGATTTCCGGAGGAAGGACTGCTTCAGCTCTGTACACCAGGAAGAAGGGTGTCTTTCCAGTTGACCAATTTGGAGTTGTCCTGTTGGCCCACAGTGTGGGCGGAAGCTCTTCAATCCAGTTGGATCCATGTTTTTTCTGGCGCTCATATGTGTGCGTCTTGAGTCCTTTTAGGATTTCTGCATTTGCTCTCTCAGCTTGGCCATTGCTTGTCGGGTGAGCTACAGAAGTGTAGCTGACTTGAATGCTGAGGTATTTGCAATATCCTTTGAATGCAGAGCTTGTGAATTGGGTCCCGTTATCAGTTATGATCTTGTTTGGGACTCCAAATCTGCATACGATGGACTGCAAGAAGTTGATAGCTGATTGCTTATTTATTGTCACAACTGGAGTTGCTTCCGGCCACTTGGTGAACTTGTCGATGGCAACGTACAGGAACTTGTAACCTCCGACAGCTCTTGGAAAGGTCCCAAGATATCCATCCCCCACACAACGAATGGCCATGTAGGAGGTATCATTTGTAGAGGTTTAGCTCGTGTGTGAATTTGCTTTGCATGGAACTGGCATGCTTCGCATTTCTTCACTAGCTCAGTTGCATCCTGGAGTGCTGTAGGCGAGTAAAAACCATGTCGGAAGGCTTTACCAACCAGCGTGCAGGAAGACGCATGGTTTCCACACTCGCCTCCATGGATTTTTAACGAGGAGCTCGCAACCTTCTTCTCTTGTAATGCACCGCATTAGGACGCCGTTGGCACCACGCCGGTTAGAGATCCCCTTCTACCAGTGTGTATATTTTAGCTAATCTGACTATCCGGTCAGCGAATACATTATCTTCAGGAAGGAAATTGTCTTTCAAGTAGCTCTGGATCTCCGAGATCCATGCATCAGAGCTAACTTAAGGATTTGAGTCTTGTGTGCTGGGTTGCTCAGAGCTTCCTGCAGCACCTACGACCCTTGATGGACGCCATGGTAACATGGCCATCGGGACCGCCAGCTTTGAGGTGCTGGTCTCACCCCCCTTTGCTCAGTTCGGTAGGCTGAGCTGTTGGTCTTGACAATATCTGGACGAAGGTTCCGTCAGGAGCCGGAGCTCCGGTTGAAGCTTTCGTCAAGAGTTCATCAGCTTCAGCGTTGTTGAGACGCTGGACATGACAAAGATCCAGGACGTCGAAGTCCTTCTAAAGCTTCTGGACTTCAAGTAGGTATGCAACTAATTGAGGGTTGTTGCAACAGCATTCACCTTTGACTTGTTTTATGACGAGTTGTGAGTCACCCTTTACCAACAGCTGCTTGACACCATATGATAGTGCCACCTTGAGCCCATAGATTAGTGCTTCATACTCCGCCATGTTGTTGGTCGCCTTGAAGTCAAGGTGAACCATGTATTTGACCTTCTCCTCGGTCGGAGTGAGGAGAAGGACTCTCAGCTCCGGCCCCCTGCTTCTGCACGGGGCCGTTGAAGGAGAGAGTCCAGTGAGGCTTGGTGAAAATCGAAACCTTGGGTTCCATCTTCTGCTCACTGGGGGCCCCCAGGATTTGATGGAGAGGGGGTCCATTCCACCACAAAGTTCGCCAATGCTTGACTCTTGACGCTTGTCTTGGGACGAATTCAAGGTCAAACTCGACCAATTCCGCTGCCCACTTTACAATGTTCCCAGTAGAGTTGGGGTTATGCAAAGATTGCACGAAGTGGATAAGAAGTTACCACTGCAATCTTGTGAGCTTGGAAGTAGTGTCGGAGCTTTCTAGAAGCAATAAGAACTGCGTAGAGTAGCTTATGCACCTCCAGGTACCGAGTTTTGGCGTCATGAGTACTTTGCTGATGAAGTACAGTGGCATTGGACTGTCCGCACCCTCCCGAAGGGGCCCGGAGCTTCCTCCTCATCAACCAGGACCCTCCCGGAGGGGTCCAGACCTTGTTCGGGGACCTCTGGGTTTCTACTAGAGGAACCCGGAGCTTCTACTGAAGTGATCCAGACCTTCCCGGAAAGGTCCGAATCTTCTTGTTCAGTAAAAATGACTCCCCCACTTGAAGGAGGTGGCTCCTCTGGCATCTCGCCTTGAGGATCCGAATTTGGGAGCTGGGACCCAGACTCATCTTCAGGTAGCTCTGGACCCTCCCAAAGGGGTCTAGATTCCTGAACTGGAGATGGTTTTGGTCTTTCCGCAACCAAGACCATGCTGACAACTTCGTCAGTTGCCGAAATGTAAAGCAGAAGTGGATCACCAAGATTCGGAGCTACCAAGGTTGGTAGAGTGGTGAGGAGCGGCTTCAGCTCCTGGAATGCCTTTTCTGTTTCTTCACACCATTGAAATGGTCCACACTTCCTCAATAACTTGAAGAAGGTAGCGCCCGTTCCGCCAGTCTTGAGATGAACCGACTAAGGGCAGCTAGACATCCAGTCAGCTTCTGGACATCCTTGATGCGGGCTGGTGGCCGCATGTCTTCAATAGCTTTAATCGTCACCGAATTCGCTTCTATTACTCGTTGGTTCACCAAGAATGCAAGAAGCTTTCCGGAGCTAACCCCGAAGACACACTTGTCTGGGTTCAGCTTCGTGGGTGTGACTCGCAACTTGTCGAAGACAGCTTGCAAGGTGTCAAGGAATGACTCCTTGTTCTTGATCTTGATGACGATGTCATCGACGTACACTTCCACTACATCTTTGACGAGCTCTCCAAAAGTTTTGTACATAGCTCGCACAAACGTGGAAGCAGCATTCTTGAGACCGAATGGCATGGTAGTGTAACAATATAATCCATCTACTGTGATGAAGGAAGTGTGCTCTTCATCTTCCCTAGACATTCTGATTTGATGATACCCAGAATATGCGTCTAGGAAACACAGTAATTCGCACCCGGAGGTGGAATCCACTATCTCATCTATTCTAGGTAGTGGGAATGGATCTTTTGGACATGCCTTATTCAGTGTAGTGTATTCGATACACATCCGAAGCTTCCCGCCGGCCTTGGGTACGACGACTGGGTTTGCCAGCCATTTTGGGTGGAAGACTTCTCAGATGAATCCAGCTTCGAGCACCTTCTTCACTTCTTGACGTATGAAGTTTTGTCGCTCTACTGATTGCTTCCGAGGCTTCTGATGTACAGGTCGAGCGTCGGGATAAATCTTCAGATTGTGCTTGAACACTTCCCTAGGGATCCCAAGCATTTGTGACGGTTGCCAGGCAAACACATCGACATTAGCCCAGAGGAAAGTGATGAGCACGAGTTCCTATTTGTCATTCAGACCTCCCAATATACGGGTGGTCTAAGCAGCGTCGGAACCGATTTGGATGACTTTGACAGGAATGTTGGTGTCACCGCTTGGTTGCACGTGAGGTGCAGAGGTTGAGCCTCGATGACGAATGCTCGGGGGTTTTGGAGCTTGCTCCTTTCTGGATTCTTCCTCCTGCGCTGTAGCAAGCGCATGGAGTTCTTCCATAGTAGTCACTCCAGCGGTGCGATCTCCGTAGATCTGGAGAACACCTGCTGGTGTTGGAATCTTCAACACCACGTAGCCATAATGAGCAGCAGCCATGAACTTGTACAAGGCTGGCCTGCCCAAGATGGCGTTGAATGGTAAGTTGATCTGCGCCACGTCGAAGACCAACTTCTCAATGCGGTAATTCTCCCGAGTCCCGAAGGTCACCGGGAGAGTAATGGCACCGAGTGGAGTTATGGCCCCCGGACCTACTCCGGAGATAGGTCGGGAGGGGCGAAGATCTGAAGGTCGGAGCTGAAGCTTGACGAAAGCTTCTAAGCTTATGAGGTTCAACCCCGAACCTCCATCCACCATCACATGGTGGAGCTGGATGTTGTTGATGGTCGGAGATACCATCAATGGGAGTTGGCCAGCTCCGATCATGTTCTGAGGGCAGTCTGAAGCATCAAAAGTGATGGAAGTGTCCATCCACTTCCGGTGTGGCTCCGCCCTGGCAGTGGGAGCTACTGAGGTCATGTCCTGACGCATTGTCTTGAGGACACGGCGGGAGGTGATGTCCCACGAACCACCAAAGATGGTGTTCATGATCTTCCGACGCTCGTTGTCGGAGACGTCAGAGTCGTCGTCAACGGAGGTGTAAACAATCTTCAAGACCTTTTTAGGGTCCTGAAAGCCTAACTCCTCTTCAGCCAGATCATCGTTGACTTTTTGTTTTCCTTCCCTTTGACGGAAAGGAACTTCTTCCCGGTGCTTGTTGTAGCGCTCGGCAAGGTTCTGGACCCCTCAGCAGCCTTCCAGGTTGTGGTTGTTCGTCTTGTGTATAGGACACCACATCTTGGAGCTGCCTCCATCTTCAAACGACGGCCGAGGTCATTTCTTGGGGCGTGGCCCACGGCCACCCAGAGCTGCAGCAGCTGCAACAGTATGTGTGCAGGCCGACGACTTTTTCTTGCTGTTGGGAGGTAGTGGCTTCACCCTTGGAGAACTTTTTGTTGTCCTCTGGAGGTGGCTGGGAGTGCATTTCACGGCCCTCGGCAGCTTTGGCGCACTTGTCTGCCAAGCTGAAGAGTTCCGTGACGCTGGTGACTTCCTTGGTCGCCAGCTTCTCCAGCATCTTCTTATCTCGAACGCCCTGTTTGAATGCTACAATAACAGAGGTGCTTGAGATAGAAGGAATAGTGTTTCGTACCTGGGAGAACCTCTGGATGAAGGATCACAGGGACTCTCCCCCCTTCTGCTTGACAGCAAAAAGGTCTAGTTCGGTGCCTGGTCAGGTGTATGAACTCCCGAAATTGGCGGTGAACTGTTGGCACAGTTCCGCCCAACTGTTGATGGAGTCGGGCAGAAGGCTCATGAACCAGGACCTGTCGGCCCCAATCAAAGCCACGAGGAAATAATTAGCCATTACGGCCTCATTGCCTCCAGCCGCAAGGATTGCGGTGGAGTAGATTTGGAGAAACTCAGCGGGATTGACAGTCCCGTCAAATTTCTTCGGCAGGTGAGGCCGGAACTTCTGCGGCCATCTGACCATGCGTAGGTGCATGGCCAGGGCAGAATATCCTCCTCCTACTCCCTCGGGAGCAGGACTGTTCCGAGCCTCTCTCCTCTCGCGAGCAGGCTCGATATGGACGCGGTTGTCCTGTTGACGATAACGGCAATCAAGCTCCGCCCGGAGGTCGTGAGTCGAAAGCCTGGTTACCGTATGGGTGCATCGCACCGCAGAAGGCAGCGACGTCGCCTGTTGAGATGCAACACGCCTCCTGTGTTGTGAAGCGTGCCGACCAAGTCTACCCGTCATGGTCCGATGCTGCGATGGGGCCCGCCCCAAGGGGGGAGGACCTTGGTTGCTGATGCGATCGGCTGCTGCTACAACCAAATGTTCCACATCAGCCCTCCACTGCTCCATTGCACCCTGGGATGCTCCTGGAGGCAATGGTCGTTGGAGAAGAGCACGTGCGGCATGGAGCGCGTGTTCATGGTTGTTGTTCGCCGATGCCATGACCGACGTAGACGCCCCATCTCGCTGTCCAGCTTGATTCACTGGTGCGGACGGTGGCGGCGGTTGCATGACTTCTGCTGGAGCCACAACACCTGTTGGCTGCTGCATGTCGGAGGGGTTGCCTCCAGCAGGTTGCGCAGCAGGGTTGCCGTTGGACGATCTAGCAGCAGAGTTCACCATGTTTGAATCTTGGGCGCCCCTACCTAGCGCGCCAACTATCAGAGTTTGGTTCCAGCAATTCTCCCGATACTACCGTTGGCAGCCCGCGGAGTTTATAGTTCGGTTATGAGCGCGCAGAGATTCAGAACACGATGGCAATTTGGCACGAGGATTTACGTGGTTTGGGCCGCCTAAGCGTAATACCCTACTCCACAAGGTGTGTAGTTGTTGTATTGAGCATCTAAGCACTTGTGAGCGTGTGTCAGAGCTGAGTTTCGAAGAAGTCTCCCCATGTAACGCTCGACCAATCCTTTTATAGTACAAGGACTGGTCGTTACATCGTTAGCCTGGCTCGACATGTGGCCCTGGCGGTTACTGATGCTTAATACACAATTAATGAGCTTAATTACCCTTAACAGTGTGGTAACTCGCCTTGACAGTGTCGTTACTGGTATTAAGGGCCCTCCGATCATGTGTCATTAAGATGGTTTTAATGACACTTAATCGGGTCTTGAAGTCTTTAATTGCCCCTTGAAGGTCTGAGCCGTTGGGGGTCCACCAGTCTGCTTATTGAAGTTGAAGGCCCGGCAGTTGGACGCGTAGCACCTCCAGAGCTTACCGTCTGGGACAGGTAGGTCCGGTGTTGTTGTACACGTGTCGGTACCGGAGCTTCCCTCTGTCTTGGGTTAGGTCTGGGGGTTCCGCACAGGTATTTAGCCCGGAGCTTTCCCATGTGTGGGATGTAGCTCCGGTTGCAGTATACACGTGGCAGCACCGGGACTAACCATAGAAGGGAGACAGGTCCGGTCCTATATGACACGTGGGGCCTTTGAAGGTCTTCAACTCAGACAGGTGAAGTTCCTTTGGTCTTTTTGCAGTCCCAAGGGGTATTCAGTACGCAGGGTACCAACACTAGCAACCTAATACAACTTGGATTAACAAATGTACACAATTAGGTTGCAAGATTTCAATGAAGAATGATTCGAATAACGATATGAACCCTAATAGCAATTCTAGTGAATACTGAAATGTAAAGCGACAAGCAAGACATGATTTATCCTATGGTTCAGCTCCACAAAGAAGCCTACATCCACGTTGAGAATCCACACAAGCACCGTGTCTAACTCGACCCTTTTCTCATCAAGGCACCACAATGGCCGGCTTGGTTTCCACTGTATAAATGGGGTAATCACCAAGTTTTTTGGGGCTGCTCACAAGTTGAGGCTCCCACGAATCAATACAGCAAGGAGCACATGAAGCTCAACTCACACAAGCCACAAAACGCAACACCGAGTGCAAGAGATCAAACCGAGAGCCATAGCACGATGATCTTCCTTCACTCTCATTCCCAAACCCTAATCTCTTCAAGATTTGGTCTTAGAGGGCAAGTAGGACGAGTAGAAGCCTTTGGAAGGTTCAATGATTGTTGTGGCGGCACTAGGGTTCAAGACACTTCAAATAGGGGTCGGTGGTCCCCTTTTTATAGGGCCCCCGACAACTAACCGTTGCCATCAACACAACCCCGGACTAGTCTGGCTAGGGGTGGGCGTTCGGTCTACCCGGTAAATTCAGTTTGGTTTTTTTGGTCTTTTTGAATTTCGGTTTTTGAAAATCACTACCCGAAATGTTATAAAAATATTAGGTACCCAAAATTTTTGGGTATCTAAATTTTAGTTCGGTCTTCGGTCTTACCTGAAATACCCGAATTGTACATTGTTCTTATTTCATGCTCTCAACAATCAATACAAGTTTAATATCATTTGTAAATTATCTCGAGAGACAATAAATTATTAGTTCATTAATATTGGATCGTAAATAAATAGTTTAATCTAATGATTTCACATATCAGAACTCACAAATGAAATATCAAAATTCATATTGTTTAGGATTCATAGATCATAATTTAACTTGAGATTTTATTGTTCGGTTATTCGGTTATTTTGGGTACCCGAGAGTGATACCCGAATCCAGAATTAATATATCGGCTATTTATATTGTGTACCCGAATAGATACCCAATACCCGATATTTTGGTCTTTTCGGTCTCGATCTCAGTTTTTTCGGTTCGGGTTTTTCGGTCCGGGTTTTTTTGCCCACCCCTAAGTACGACCCTGTACCACGGACTAGTCCGGCCTCTTGGGACCACCAACAATTCGATGTCACTGATCGACAAAACAAGTGACGTACCCACTAAATGTTTAAATTTCAAACGGTCACTGACAACATGGACTAGTCCGGCCCAAAACGGACTAGTCCAAAGTCGGACATAACACTTTAGTCCAGCTGAAAACAGACTACTGTGGGAGAGCCCAAACTAGTCTGGCCCTTGAGGCGGACAAGTTTGGCCTCCCAGGACTTGGCTTCAGGATCTCTCACTAAGGTATAAACAGACTAGTTCGTACAGCAACGGACAAGTCCGAACTCGAATAGAACCATTTGGTATGTCCCAAAATGGACTACTCTAGGGGTCCGGACTAGTCCGGCTCCTAGGGCGGACAAGTTCGGCCTCCCAGGAATTAGCTCCACAGATGCTCACCATGGTAGAACATACTAGTTCGTACCCGTACGGACAAGTCTGAACTTCAACAGAGACCTTTAGTCCATTCCAAAACAAACTACTCTGGCCACCCGGACTAGTTCGGCCTGAGGCCCGGACAAGTCCGATCACTGGGAATTTTTCTCTCTCTAAGGCTTCTCACTTAGGTTTTTCTCTCAACTACTACTTTGAGCCCTCTTTGATGATCTCAATGCACATGATACACACACCCTCACACTTGATACAGCTAGTCTGAACTCAACACAATAGAAACCCTAATTTCTATGCTTGAGTCTTCGACGCCCGTTTCATCCTTTTTCTTTTTGAGGGATTTTGTCTCATTTCAATCATCACACATGTGCTTAAGATCAACTTAGCTCATTAGTCTCTTAATTTGTCGTCATCAATCATCCAAAACCCATGGGGATGCCTAGATGCACTTTCAATCTCCCCCTTTTTGGTGATTGATGACAACCCATTAAGCTTCAACAAAAAAGATAATAATTTGTTTTCATAACATGTATGTGTATAAGTAACTCCCCCTCAATGTATGCATTAAGAATCAAGAAATTGAAGGAGTTATCATACATATACATGTTATGGTGGGGTGCCTAAGTGATGTGTTCATAATTTGCGACATGACAATGAATATGAGTGATAAATAAGACATTTTAAGAATCACATCATAATTAAGCATTGCAAGCATTTTAAAGTGCATACAACCCATAAGAGATTAAGTATTACACAAATTCAAATGCGTGAGTTTTTAAAACATAATACATGTCCATAGAGGATCAAAATAGACAACGACTATTAAAACTATTAAAACTCTAAGTACCCTTTACAATCTCTCCCTCTTTGGCATCAAGACACCAAAAAGGAAAAGAGAGGAGGAGAGCTCTAAGATCTACTCTTCATCGTCGTCGTAGTCTTGTTGTTGCTCACTATCGCTCTCCGTTACCTCTGGATCTTCGATGTTTGCATCATCGCCTTCTTCCTTGGAGGGTGCCGCCGTGGAGGTGATAACATAACCAAATTGAGCAAGTTCTTCGGCGGTTAACTCGGGGAATTGAGTCATGTCTCCATCACTCTCCACGACGGGATACATGGGAACTTCGAGCTTGTCGCACATCGCCTTGAGATACTTCTCTTGGCGACGCTCCATGCAACGTTGTCGAACTTCCACCTTCCGGCAAGAGGCAAAAATTTCTTTGAAGCACTTGAATAAGCCACTTCCGGATTGTGATGGAGGAGGTAGAGGTGGAGAACCCATGGGATGGGAGGATGAAGCAGGAGGGTTCACATTCTTACTTCTTGGTGCAATGGGCTCTGGAGGAGGAATCTGGGGACGAAGTCTCCTATGAGAGATATCCTTCTTGAAAGTTAGCCCGAACACCTTCTCGATCATGAACATGATATAGGTTGCATAGCCACATGATCGGTTGGGTGTGTGAGAGATATTTAAGATGTCATCAAAGATGTAGTCCACTACATTGAAACCGACATGTCCATCAATGAGAACCATTAGGTGTCTCAAATTTCCTTGAATGATGCCTGCATCTCCATCCTTGGGGGCTATTGTCTTTCGGAGCACACAGTTGAGCACAATGTAGAATGGCTTGATGTTCGGGGTATGGCCCGCCTCATATGAACTTCATGACTTGGATACATGTAATCCAAGACATCTCTATCAACTGCCTTGAGGTTGGAGATGATGATCTCATTTTCATGTTGACTCTCCAAGTCAAGGATTTGAGGAAACTCCCAATAAGTGGTGGAGTATTGCTCTCCATTGGTCATCCAAGTGATTCTCCAATCTCCATCATGGTGAAAGTAGACAGTTGAGTAGAATTGCACAATGACTTCAACATTCCAGTCATAGTTGAATGCCATGAGTTTCTTCAATCCATGGTGCTCGATTGCTTCAATCACAACATTTAATGCAACATGATTCTTTTTTGCCATGTAGTCTCAGTCAATCCACTGGGCATCCGTCACTGGAGTCTGCTTTGACATGTAGACGGTCCGATAGTAATCACAGTGGAAATCACACCAGAAGCGAAGGTCGGTTGTGCTCTTCTAACGTTTATACACATTGACCGTTCTAAGTCTTCTAGCCTTCTCAGCCCCTTTGCCTTTGAATATGTTTGCTTCAACAGTAGCTTGGCAGTTGGGGTTTCTAGTAGGTGAAGACATCCTCAAGGGACCTATGGGTTGAGAGGGTCCCTTCTTATCTTTGGTTGCAGGCTTCTTAAAAATGGTTTCTCTCTTCTTTGGTGCCTCGTCAGCTAGTGCTTTGCCGTTGTCCTTGGAACTCCTAGCCTCTTGAGTTCTTGCTTTCTCTCCCATGGTCACAAGTCTCTTCTTCCTTGGGGCAATTTCTGCAACAGCTAAGTTGTGTGCCTCTCTTTGCTTCTTCTTGACATTCCTTGCTTTAGAACTCAATTCTAGGAGAGCTATAGCAAGCTCTCGCTCCTCTCGAGCCTGACGATGGGTTTTTTGCCTCCCTGCCTCAGCCTTGGGAACGGATAGAGGCGAGCAGTCGGGGTCCAACATCATCCCTGAGAAGAGATACAAAGGAGAGTATATGAGTCCAAGGAAGTGGAACATTGTGTTAGAATTCACATAATCGATCAAAGTTAGGGTTTTCACTGTGTAACCCGGACTTGTCCGCCAAAGGGTCAGACTAGTCCGCACAAGCCGGACTTGTCCGCCGTGTGGTCGGACTAGTCCGGTTCAAACAGTAAGAACCCTAAATTTGAGGATTTTTGCAAAAACTACAGATCTAGCCACAATATTCCAAGGATAGGATCACAATGACACGGAGAACAACTTTTGTGAAGAAGTTTCTATCAAAAGACCTAAAATAATTGAATTTTGAAGGATTTAGGGCTAGGTCAAGAATACATCTTCAAGTCTTCAAATTGACGAAATGTGGATGAAGAATCGGCCTAGGATGCTTGGGGGAAAGTTCCCACACACCTTGGGACTTCAATCCATGGATTAGAATCGATTTTTGCTGGAAGGAATCGACAATCGCCGATTTGGGGTGCGGTTTTCGCGTTTTGAGGAGAGAGAGAGCGCTTGAGTGGAACTAAGGAGGTCGGGGTCCCCTGGGGAGGTTAAGTCCCCAGGGGCCGGACTAGTCCGGTTGGATACCCAGACTTGTCCATCCTACGGACTGGGTCCGGACTGTTCTGGTAAGCCAGACTAGTCCGACCTGAGGGATGGACTAGTCCGGTCCAAAGGCTGAAACAACATATATATTGAGTTTTTACTGAAGATTTGATCCTTTTGGACTAGATTTTCATAAAAGATCTTTGCAAACATGGTCAGTAAGCAATCAACAACCAAACTATGACCATAATTCATAAAGAATCAATAATTTCTAATAGTTTTGTAGAAAATTGAGGGAGAAGTGTTTTTTGCAAGCATGTACGAATTTTGAAACAAATACAAGTAACAAACAGATGTGCAAGTCTCAAGCCACATTTTGAGAATCTAAGATATTGATCTCACTCCTAAGTTTACAAAATATTTTCTCATCTAGGGGCTTAGTGAACATATCAACCAATTGTTTTTGGGTTCTCGCATGGGAAATTGCTATGTCTCCTTTGATGGAGTGATCTCTCAAGAAATGGTGGTGGATATCAATGTGTTTTGTCCTTGAGTGTTCAAATGGATTGTGGGCTATTTTGATGGCACTCTCATTGTCACATAAGAGGGGAATATGGCGCAAGTTTATGCCATAGTCCCTAAGAGTTTGTCGCATCCAAAAAAGTTATGCACAACAACTTCTGGCGGCGACATACTCCGCTTCGGCTGTGGAAAGAGCAATGGAGTTTTGTTTCTTTGAGGACCAAGACACTAGGGATCTACCAAGGAATTGGCAAGTTCTAGAGGTGCTCTTTCAAACAACTTTGCACCCCGCATAATCCACATCGGACTATCCGATGAGATTAAACTTAGAGCCCTTGGGGTACCAAAGTCCTAGGCTTGGTGTGTGAACCAAATATCTAAGAATTCTCTTAACGACGGTCAAATGACACACCTTAAGAGCAGCTTGGAATTGAGCACACATACAAACACTTAGCATTGTATCGGGCCTAGATGCACATAAGTAAAGCAATGGACCTATCATATAACGATATACCTTTTGGTCCACACTTGGACCATCTTCATTAAGGTCAAGGTGTCCATTGGTTCCCATTGGAGTCTTGATGAGATTGGCTTTATCCATGTCAAACTTCTTGAGTATATCTTGTGCTTCCTTGAACGTGCCTTCCTTGTTTTGCTTCACTTGAAAACCTAAAAAAACTTCAACTCCCCCATTGTCGATACCCTGCACACCGGGTACCCCCGCATACAAGGAAGACAAGACGCTGTGTTACACCTCCCAAGAGGGGAAGTACCCAAAAGTTGCCACGTGTCCCGCAGTTCCGAACCTGCCTCCCTACTAAGGGTGGCTCTGGTGCTGCCACATGTCCGTAGCTCCGGACCTGCCTTCCAGTTAAGGGTAGCTCCGGTGTTGCCACATGCTCTGTAGCTCCGGACCTTCGGTGTTTCCATGTGCCCCACAGCTCCGAACCTGCCTCCCTACAAAGGGTGGCTCTGTTGCTGCCACATGGTCCGCGGCTCCGGACCTTCGGTGCTGCCATGCGTCCCGAGGACTCCGGACCTAGCCTCTCAGCTGGGTGGAGGTCCGATGCCACCACCTCGCATCCCACAGCTCCGGAAGGTGACGTGTAATCTCAAGAGCGCATTAATGCGCCATAAACATAGCATTAATGTGTCATCAAGACACCTTAGTGCACCATGAAGACCATTAATGTGTCATCAAGACACGTTAGTGCATCATCAAGACCATTAATGTGTCATTAGGACACATTAATGCGCCATCAAGATCCATTAATGTGTCATTAAGGCATGTTAATACACTTTTATGACTAATTAACCCAGGGCCACCTGTCAGGCCCCGGTTATAATGTAACCTGTCGGCCCCTCACCTATAGAAGGACTAGGTAGCCACGACAGGAGAGGGAGCTCTCTCACATCTCGCTCATAAGCCAACTCAAGCTGAGCACACGCAATACAACACAACCCCCTGCGGATGTAGGGTATTACGCCTCACGGTGGCCCAAACAATATAAAAATCCTTTGTGTTCATCTAGCTCATAGTTCCAGAAAATTCACCCCTCCTAAAAAGAACCTCCGCGGGCTGCTCCTTAGCAGGTCCGGGGGAAGTGTCGCAAAACACTTTGACATTTGGGCGCGCCAGGTAGAGGCACTTTTTTGGATTTACGAGCCTCACCATGATGGTGAACCCTCAGTCAATCACTGGCTCCTCTCGACCCTCTCGCCATGAAGAGAGCAGCAGGACGGCGCCACTTCCCATTCCATAGCAGGCTGACCCGGCAGGGACACACGCTCCATGTTCCAGTGGCTAGTGTTGTCACCACTTGACAGCTTTCTACCGCCACCGCCGCCAGTGGGAGGTCTAAAGTGTACAGCCTACTTAGCCTGGTCTTGCACCCTAAGTCGGTGCCCCGTGACCCTAAGCATGTACACTTTGCCTCATGGCTACTTCCGCAACCACACGACGACTACCTGCGACCACGACAACAATGACGCCACCAGGTACCTGTGACATATCCAGTCTCTTTGGTTATTTTCCTGTTTGGAGTCCCATGGCACTGAACGGTCACTCCTATGAAAAGCTAATGCCAATAGAGGGTTCGGAGTGCACCGTCTGCTTAGCCTGGTCCTGCACCCTAATTATGTGCACTCTACCTTTCTGGCAGCTAAATATTGAGGTCCGGAGTGTGCTACCTGCTTAGCCTGGTCATGCACCCTAAGTATGCACACTCTACCTTTTCAATGGTGAGGGTGAGTACTGGGGGCCGAATGTCCCCTGAAAGACCAATGTCTGCGGCAGGTCAAGAGTGTGCAGCCCGCTTAGCCTAGTCTTGCACCCAAAGTCATGCCATGTGACCCTAAGCCAGCGCACTCTTCCTCCCCAGCACTATGGTTCAGTACCAGAGACAGAAAGGTACATGCTCCTGGACAAAGCAATAACCAAAATCTGGATACTATCACCATGTTCACATAATTATGCTTAAATATTATGCATATTATTCCTTTTTTTGCTCTGTAACATCTTTCTCTTTGCCCATAATGGGAGTTGTGCTATCCTGCTACACACGGACAACATGTAGTATCTGCGATGTGTTTGGGTATTTCTGGTAGTTTTCTCATTTCGGATCGCGTGCCCGCAAAATGACCTACTCGCCTGAAAACCAATGCCAATGATAGGTCCAGAGTCAGCTATAGACTTAGCCTAGTCCAGCACCATAAGTACACCACTCTACCTATTCTGTTATTGCATCAAAGTAAGGCGAGTCCGGAAAGCACACATTCTTGGGTGAGGCGGCAACCAATACCCGGATAATATCACACTGAATTACTCAAGTCATGTGGCCCGGCTAAGGACCGTAAGCCACAACAAAACTAAGGGCAGGAAAACTGTAACCAATGAGCACTATTACTCTTTCTGTTGTCACTCTTGTGCAGGACTTCACCCTTCTTCGGGCTCTGCCATCGGACCTCTACCTCTGGCAGTGGCACCTTCCAAGGGGGCCCGTTGTCGACGTTCTTAGCATCGATGGTGGACACTCCCGCACCTTCGCCGTTGGACCTCAAGCTCCGACACCGACACCTCTCAGGTGGTCCCACCTCCGAGATCATCGCCTTTCTCGATGTGGGCCCGGGGGCCACTATCGATACCCTGCAGATTGGGTCCTGTCGCATACAAGGAAGACAAGACGTTGGGTTCCACCTCCCAAGAGGGGAAGTACCCAGAAGCTGCCATATGTCCTGCAGCTCCGGACTTGCCTCCATACTAAGGGTGGCTCCGGTGCTGCCACGTGTCCGTAGCTCCGAGCCTGCCTCCCAGCTAAGGGTAGCACCGGTGTTGCCACGTGCTCCGCATCTTTGGACCTTCGGTGCTTCCATGCGGCCTGCGGCTCCAGACCTGCCTCCCTGCCAAGGGTGGCTCCGGTGCTGCCACATGGTCCACAGCTCCGTACCTTTAGTGTGCTGCCACGCGTCCCGAGGACTCCACACCTAGCCTCTCTGCTGAGGGAAGGTTCGATGCCACCACCGCGCGACCCGCAGCTCCGGAAGGCAACGTGTACTCTCAAGACCGCATTAACGCGCCATCAACATAGCAATAATGTGTCATCAAGACACCTTATTACACCATGAAGACCATTAACGTGTCATCAGGACACGTTAGTGCACCATCAAGACCATTAACGTGTCATCAGGACACGTTAATGTGCCATCAAGATCTATTAATGTGTTATTAAGGCACGTCAATACACTTTTTTGACTAATTAACCCTGGGCCACCTATCGGGCCCCGATCATAATGTAACATGTTGGCCCTTCACCTATAAAAGGACCAGGCAGCCACGACAGGAGAGAGAGCTATCTCACATATCGCTCATAAGCCAACTCAAGCTGAGCACACGCAATACAACACAACCCCCCATGGATGTAGGGTATTACACGTCTCGGCGGCCCGAACCACGTAAAAATCCTCTGTGTTCATCTAGCTCGTAGTTCCAGAAAATTCGCCCCTCCTAAAAAGAACCTCCGCAGACTGCTCCTTAGCAGGTCTGTGGGAAGTGTCGCAACAACACCCATCATGGACATCTCAAACCTTTCGGTCATTATCTTGGAAAACTCATCACAAAAGGCTTTGTTGGTAGAACCAAATATAATTTCATTGACATATATTTGGCAAACAAACAAATCATCATTGAAATGCTTAGTGTATAAAGTGTAATCCGCTTTCCTAATTTTGAAACCATTTTGAGTTAAGAAGTCTCTAAGGCACTCATACCAAGCTCTAGGAGCTTGTTTGAGGCCATAGAGAGCCTTATGCAATTTGTAGAGATGGTTTGGGAATTCTTAATCCTCAAAGCTGGGGGGTTGCTCCACATACATCTATTCTTTGATTGGACCATTGAGTAATGCACTCTTGACGTCCATTTGGTATAACATAAAATCATGGTGAGTAGCAAAGGCAAGTAATATACGAATTGATTCAAGCCTAGCTACGGGAGCAAATGTTTCCTCATAATCCAAACCTTCGACTTGTGAGTACCCCTTGGCCACAAGTCGTGCCTTGTTCCTTGTAACCACCCTGTGCTCATCTTGTTTGTTGCGGAACACCCACTTGGTGCCTACAACATTGGCGTTTGGTCTCTTCACGATCTCCCATACTTGATTTCTTTCACAATTATTGAGCTCTTCTTGCATGGCCATCACCCAATCTGGATCTCGTAGTGCTTCTTCAACATTGTGAGGCTCCAAAGAGGAAACAAAAGAGTAATGTTCATAATTTGCAACACGAGATCGAGTAGTAACCCCCTTGGAGATGTCTCCAAGAATGTTGTCAACGGGATGGTCCCATTGAACGCTTTATGTACTCTTGGGTGAGGTGTTTGAGGTCTTGGATCTTCGTCTTCATATTCCTCATTTTCTTCGTCTCCCACTTGATTGATGCCTCCATTTTCATCTTCTTGGAGCGCATCTTGGGGGTCTTGAGCTTGATTATTTGAGGAAGAGCTTGCTTGATGTGTGGGATGATTACTTGAGTCTTGAGCTGTTCTTGTGGTCGAATGTCTCCAAGTGCCATCCTTTCTATCACCAATTGTGGAGCTTCTTCTTGATCTAGCACATGATGATCAACTTGCTCCACTTGGGAGCCATTAGTCTCATCAAACACTACATCACGTGCTACTTCAACAATTCTGGAGGATTTCTTGAAAACACGATAAGCTAAGTGTTTGAGTCATAACCAAGCAAGAAACCCTCATCGGACTTAGAAGCAAACTTTGAAGTCTTGGGCTTCTTGTTGAGGATATAGCATTTGCTCCCAAAAGAATGAAAGTAGGAAATATTAGGCTTGTTACTGGTTAGGAGTTCATAAGACGTCTTCTTCAATATGCGATGTAGATACAACTGGTTTATGGCATGGCAAGCGGTATTAACATCTTCCGGCCAAAACCGGTCCGACGTCTTGTATTCATCAAGCATGGTTCTTGACATCTCAATGAGGGTCCTATTCTTCCTCTCGGGCACCCCGTTTTGTTGAGGGGAGTAGGGGGCGAGAACTCATGCTTGATGCATTCTTCATCCAAAAACTCTTCAACTTGAGTGTTCTTGAATTCAGTGCTACTGTCACTCCTTATAGTCTTGATACTTAAGAATTCATTTTGAGCTCTCCTCGATTATTTCTTGAGGACACCTATCATGCAAAAAGAACACCCAAGTGAAACATGAAAAATCATCGACAATGACAAGGCCATATTTGTTACCGTCAATACTTATTTAGGCGATTGGACCAAAGAGGTCCGTGTAGAAGCTCCAATGGTCTTGTTGTCGTCATGATGTTCTTGGATGGATGTTGAGATCCAACTTGCTTTTCAACTTGGCCTGCACTACATGGCCTATCCTTTTCAAACACAACATTCTATAAAGAAGTTTTTGTAAAATTCCTCATCCCAACATGGGCTAGTCTTCTATGCAAAAGTCATCCCATGTTAGTTTTTGCAATTAAGCATATATCAATTTGGGCTTTATCCGCGGAGAAATCCACAAGATAGAGCTTTCTCTTGAGTACACCCTTAAAAGCAATTGAGTCATTGCTTCTTCTTGTGACGATCACACCCTCATTAGTAAAAAGACAATTATAACCTTTGTCACATAGTTGTGATATGGACAAGAGGTTATAATCAAGTGAATCAACATGTAAAACATTGGAAAAAGTATGATTAGGAGATATCACAATTTTACTGGTGCTAAGGATTTTCCCTTGGCTATTGTCCCTAAAGTAGATCTGTTAACTTGGATCTTCATTTTATTCATACTCCACAAACATCTTCCTTTCTCCGGTCATATGGTTTGTGCATCCACTATCAAGGACCCACTTGGTTCCACTGGAGGAGTATGTCTACAAAATAGAATTGAGCCTTGGCTTTAGGTACCCAAGCGGTGTTGGGTCCTTTGATGTGGGCACCCACACGCAAGGTTTTGGACTCTTGCGGTGTGGCCCAACATACCTAACATAAGGCTTTCCAAACTTGTTTCTTAATAAAACATATGAGGTATCAAAATCATGAAACAATGGATGAGGTTCCTTTTTAGGCATGTTATGAGATGTATCATGTTCTTTCCTTTCTCATTGTTATATGAACCTCCTTTGACAAAAACAATCAAGTATTTGCCATTCTTGGGAGTTTTTGGCGTTTTGCCTCTTCTCCCTAGGATAACCAAGACCATCCTCGACAAGGGGATGTTTTGTGTTGGTATATGCACTATGTGCATATGCCATCTCCTCCTTGTCAAAAATGACGCCTTTTGGTGCTTGCTTGTTTTGTGCCACATTAAGCTCATGTTTAAGTTTTAATATCAAGTTAGAGCACTTGCAAGCTTGAGATGTTTCGGATTTGACATTTGTGGAAGGTGAGCTTTTAGAGGAAGAAGATGCATTGACCTTGAGAGACTCCACTTGTGTTTCAAGGATCTTGTTAGCTTTTGTCAAGCTAACAAGTTCATTCTTTAGCACAATTGTAGTGTTCTCAAGGTTTGAGAAAGTTTCCTTGCTCAATGCGAGTTCACACTCAAGTGCATTGCTTCTTTCTCTTTCAATCTCCAACAGCTCCCCAAACTCCTGAAATCTCTCATTTTGTTGGATGAGCATGTCCTCTTCACGGTTGATGGGCTCTTCCTTCTCAAATATCTCATTTGTTAACATCTTCAACCTTTTCAAAATACTCTTACTCATATCTTCAATCATATATTAATTTTCACTACTACTATAAAAATACTCATGTGAAGAAATTGAAGAGGATGATTTAAATTTGACCTTCTTTCTTCCCTCCTTGGCCATGAGGCAAGTTGGCCTTGAGTTCACCAAGTTGGGGAAGAGCTTGTTCTCTGTGGTTGACTTCTTCATAGCAATAGTTGCTATCTTTTCTTCTTCATCGGAGGAGGATCTTCATTTGAATCCCATTCCTTCCAAAGGTGGGCATGTCCCGATTGCTTCTTCTTCTTGAAGTATTTATTTTCTTGAGACTTGCCCTCCTTCTTCTTCTTGTTCTCTACATGTGGGCAATCCACAATGAAGTGGTCGTATTCCCCACAATTGTAGCAAGCCCTCTTTGATATTGTCTTGGGCTTGTCTTTGCTCTTGCCTTCACGATGGTTGCTCCCCCTCCTCCTTATCAAAATCCTCTTGAAGTTGTTGATGAAGAGTGCCTCTTCCTCATCTGTGTCGGGACTCTCTTCATCACTCTCTCCTTTTTCTTGGGATCTTGAGGACGTTGCCTTGAATGCAACATCTCTCTTCTTGGAGGAGGAGAGCTTTTGAAGGTCATTGTAGAACATAGCCTCTTACTCCATCATCTCATGGTTGATTATTCTCCCTAGCACTTCTTCGGGAGTCATCTTATGTAATCCTGGACTTTCACGAATTAGTGAGCAAAGAGTAACATCACTAAGCATGAATGCCCAAATCATTCTCTTCACCACTTCGTGGTCCGTCCACCGGGTGCTTCCATAAGATCGACTCTTGGTTATGAGGGTCTTAAGGTGGTTGTACATGTCTTGGTGAGTCTCACCATCCATGGTAGTGAACCTCCCAAGTTCTCCTTCAATCATCTCGATCATGGCCTCCCTAACGACACGTTTGCCCTCATGTGCCATCTTGAGCGTGTCCCATATTTATTTAGCCACCTCCAACCCTACAATTCGGTTGAACTCCTCTTGAGTCAATCAGGAGGTGATCACTCTGATCGCTTGAGCATTGCGATGGAGTAGGATGGCTTGCTCTGGGGTAACGTCTTCCTCATTCTTGGGAAGATGAGAACCCGTCAAGACAATTTGCCACAAGCTAGGATTTAAGGAAATTAGATGTGTCTTCATGTTATGCTTCCACATAGAGTAGTTGTTTTCCATTGAATTGGGGAGGTTTCCCAATAGGAATAGATAAATAATGATTGCTAGCAGCTAAGCGCTAATAGTTGTAAGGATATCGGGAGTAGTCTTGCGAACTACTCCCATTGTTGTTGTTGATTGGATTGATCGCCTTGGTCTCCTTCTTGGGAAGACCTAGCTTCTCACAAAGTCGCGTCTTGATTAGACGCACTTCCTCGTCGTCATTGGGATCATCTTGTAGCACATCGATGTTCTTCATTTTGTCGTCATCGACGATCACTGGAACCTCGTTGTCATCCCTTCCGACCATCTCCTCTCTGAGTTGTTAGACTCTTGGTGGAGAGTCCTGCTCTGATACCAATGGAAAGTCGCCTAGAGGGGGGGGGGCTGAATAGACAATATGACCTGAAATCGCTTAATCAAAAGAGATTAAATTCCAGAGGCCGGACTAGTCTGGTATGGGTCGGACTAGTCCACTCAGCACGAGGTGAAAACCTAAAAACTTGATTTCTACAAGTTATTTGCGTAATTTAGGTTGACAAAAGTTAGATGCAATGTCTAGCAACCTAATGCAACTTGGATTGACAAATGTAAACAATTAGGTTGCAAGATTTCAATGAAGAATGATTCATAGAATGATATGAACCCTAATAGCAATTCTAGTGAATACCAAAATGTAAAGCGACAAGCGAGACACGATTTATCCCATGGTTCAACTCCACAAAGAAGCCTACATCCATGTTGAGAAGTCCACACAAGGATCGGGTCTCACTCGACCCTTTTCTTACCAAGCCACCACAATGGCCGGCTTGGTTTCCACTATATCAAAGGGGTAATCACCAAGTTTCTTGGGGCTGCTCACATGTTGAGGCTCCCATGAATCAATACAGCAAGGATCACACGAAGCTCAACTCACACAGGCCACAAAACGCAACACAGAGTGCAAGAGATCAAACCGAGAGCCAAAGCACAATGATCTTCCTTCACTCTCCTTCCCAAATCCTAATCTCTTCAGATTTGGTCTTAGAGGGCAAGTAGGACGAGCAGAAGGTTTTGGAAGGCTCAAGGACTGTTGTGGCGGTACTAGGGTTCAAGATACTTCAAATATGGGTCGGGGTCCCCTTTTTATAGGGTCTCGACAACTAATCGTTGCCATCAACACAACCCCGGACTAGTCCGACCCTGTACCACAGACTAGTCCGGCCTTTTGGGACCACCGACAATTTGATGTCACTGGTCAACAAAACAGGTGACGTTTTCGCCAAATGTTTGAATTTCAAACAGTCACTGGCAACACGGACTAGTTCAGCCCAAAATGGACTAGTCCAAAGTCAGAAAGAACACTTTAGTCCAACTGAAAACGGACTACTCTAGGAGAGCCCAGACTAGTCCAGCCCCTGAGGCTGACAAGTCCGGCCTCCTAGACTTGGCTTCAGGATCTCTCACTAAGGTATAAATGGACAAGTCCGAACTCAAACAGAATCGTTTGGTCCATCCCAAAACGGACTACTCTAGGGGGGGGGGTCTAGACTAGTCTGCCCCTTGGGGCGGACAAGTCCGGTGTCCCAAGACTTAGCTCCACAGACACTGACCAAGGCAGAACGGACTAGTTTGTACCCATACGGACAAGTCCAAACTCCAACAGAGACCTTTAGTCCATTCCAAAACAGACTACTCTGGCCACCCGAACTAGTCCGACCTGAGGCCTAGACAAGTCTGATCACTGGGAATTTTTCTCTCTCTAAAGCTTCTCACTTAGGTTTTTCTCTCAACTACCACTTTGAGCCCTCTTTGATGATCTCAATGCACATGATACACACACCCTCACACTTGATACAACTAGTCTAAACTCAACACAATAGAAACCCTAATTTATATGCTTGAGTCTTCGACTCCCGTTTCAACCTTTTCCTTTTTGAGAGATTTTGTCTCATTTGAATCATCACACTTGTGATTAATATCAAATCAGCCTATTAGTCTCCGAATTTGTCGTTATCAATCATCGAAAACCCACGTGGATGCCTAGATGCACTTTCAGTGGAGGCTCTCACGTGCGAGGTATGAGAACGCTTCCCCGGCGCTGGAGCTGGTGCTAGCTGATTGTCCTCCATCCTGTCGGGGGTTGTTGAGGTTCCTACCTCCACCCTTTCTGAAGGACGTGGGGTAGACCCCGACCCTTGCTGCATCGCAGCACGGAACCGCTTCAGGACTGCCGAAGCTCCAGTCGTCTCTTCGGGGTGCAGCCGAGCAAGACCAAACACGTTGACCTTCGGCATCAAGCTTCGCACTTCACCCCTCAGGTTAGAGGTCATGAAAATCGGCTAACAATCGTCTGGGGTGGAGACGTGCTCATCATCAATCGTGTCGCAAGTCACCACCTTCAGCATCTCCTCTAGCATATTGGGTGTTGGGTCGCTTTGATCCAACCGGTACTGGTCGTATATACCGAAGTAGACCCAGGCCCCTTACAGGCACCGCTGAAGAGGGGCGATGCGACGGCGCAAGAAGTCAACCAACACCATCTGGAGGTCAAGCCCTTGTTGGCTAGGAACTGGATCCTCTTCAGCACCGGCTTGTACTCCTTCATCAACCCCTTGTACGCTGCCTAGATGTTGGGATCAGAGGCCGGGTCTTGAGAGGGCATATTTAGTAGGGCGTAGGCCTCGGTTCGCATGTTCGCCTAGTCTTCCCTCTAGCGGCTCCACTTGCCCTCTTTGAGGGGAGAAATATAGATCTCGGAGGTAGTAGGCTCCTACTTGGCTCGTTGCGCTCCTTCCGGGGGTCTTCATCATGAAGAAGAATTAGAACAACTCTACCGTCGGTGGAGTACCCAAGAATGCCTCATAGAAGTGGACGAACACGGCAACCACGACAATGGACTTCGGCGATAGGTGATGTAGTTGCAGCCCATATTCCTCCATCAATACAAGGAAGAACCTCGACAACGGGAGCCCGAGCCTCGCATACACGTAGGTGACGAAGAGAACAATCTCGTCTTCGCGCAGGTCTTGAAGAGCAGGAGATCCCGCAAGAATCATCCATCCTTGATCTGCTATCGCCCAACCAAGCAGTCGCCTCATCGACATCAGATCCTCTATCGTCTGGTAACGACAAGGAGGTAGCATGGAGGCCATCGGAGCAATAAAAAAGGAGAGCTTTTGCTAGTGGTGAAGGCTTGAACGCTCAAGGAAGGAGGCGAAATCTCGGGCGGCAGGGTGTGAGTAAGGAAGGAACCGCTCTCTCCAGCAAAGGTTTCTTTTTTTATCACCCCCGTGACGTCTTAGCACATCGTGCAGATCGCCAGGGCCCGACTCGCGCTACTCAACCTACAACATCCATGACAATGAGGCCCAAGTCCTCTGTCAGAGGAAATGGCCCGAGCGATCAGCCATCAGAGAAGACAGCTAAGTTGCTCCCATAAAGGCGGAACAATCGGAAGTGCTACAACTACATTGGGAACTGTCACGATTAAAGGCGCCGCAGAAGGCAAAGATACCACTGCATGCAAAGATCACGTCGCCATAATCTCTCAACCGGGAGAGGACGTGTGGCTCCATTGGTAGAGGTGCTCACTGCTTTAGCTGACCAAGACAAATTCTAAAGGTAGTGCGGGAAAGCAAGGATAGGGCTCCACCCTCGGGCTCATCACCTCCCCCTAGGGTGAACCCGGGCCACTGTCGGTACCCGGCACACAGGGTTTCCTCGTGCACAGGCTGAAAGCACCTAAGTACCCTACCTCCCCACTGAGGCAGGGTCCAATGGCGCCACATATCCAGAAGGCATTGGACCCCGACCTTCCTCAAGTACAGGCTCCGGCGCTGCCACGTAGACCTCCAAGACGGGACCCAGCTCTCCCTGTGAGACGAGCTCTAGGGCTACCACGTGTTTAGCAGGAGAGGACCCCACTCCACCGGAGGAATGGGCTCCAGTGCAGCCACGTGGTCCAAAGCACCAGGCCGAACACCTCCTGCGGAGGTGTTCGGCACCACCACATGTCCTATAGTCTCGGATTCCTAGCTCACTTTAGAGAATGGTTCCCGGGTTGCCACGTGCTCCGAAGTACCGGACCTGGCCTCTCCTGCAGTGGCCAACTCCGATGCAGCCATGTGTCCTACAACTTGCCCTGGACGGTGGGTTGCGGGAGTTAAGGGATGGTGCGTCGTGTCTAAATCAAGCATTGAAGATATGCAACCACTCCTGATGCATGACGCGGCGGACGCCTACGGTCGGGGACTGTTGCGTCCAATCACATCACAGTAAAGGTGCCACAGGCCTACCCCTCTTTGCCAAGTGGGGTAGCTTACGGTGACAAGACAGACGGACGATACATCCTCTGTCACTGTCAGCGACTACGCATGGGCCACAAACGTCTGAGATGGCAAGACGACGGGTCTTCAAACCACGGTCAGAGGAAGCTTATGCGGGAAGCTTTAGATCTTTAGGATAAGATCGTTCCGGGTCACCTGTCGGGCCCCGGATCCCACTTGTAAGGCGTATGACCTTGTTTATAAAAGGACCAAACCGCCCTGTTACAAGGAGGCCAATCTCAACGCATACACACTCAACACACGCATTTACACCAGCAATATAACTCGCATCATAGAGTAGTATATTATGCTCCGGCAGTCTGAACCACGTAAAATCACCATCTCACATACGCGCAATCTCTCTTGAAGACTAAACTCTGCCGATCAAGAACCTCCACAAGCTACTCACATAGCAGGACTAGAGGAAGTGTCATAATCGCAAGTACACTTCGACGAACACCTTTTTTCAATTGTTGAGAAGCCGTCCACGATGACGACTGGCATGCAGCACGGCCGTGGAGGTTGCTTGGCTTGTTCTAGTTCAACCGGAGCTCGTGGCCATCGTATCGGTTGGCACCGAGGCTGACCGCCCGTCCGGGACGGATTCGGCTTCCGTCCTCCCGGAACCGTCCTCCCGTGAGTCCTCCTGTTACGTGTCTATTTCTTATTGGTCCACATGTCTTCTCTCTTCAACTCCACCGACAACTACACTTATCTCCTTCAACGTCTTTTTTTCATTACAAAAAAATAGGCCTCGCTATCCTCTAACCCGAGGCTCGCTGGATTTAACGGCACTACCCGCTGCGCCGGCCGCCTCAGACGACCTCAACCACCTGGACCGCGCCGCCAGCCTGGCCTCCCCGATATCGATCGCGCCGCCCACCCAACCTCCTCGATGTCAGCACCGTCCGCCCCGAACTCGTCGAGGTCGACTGCATCGTCCGTCCCGGCCTCCACCGAGCTCGAGCATGCTGTCCGCTTGGCCTCCCCAACCGAGCTGGCGTCCCCGATATCTACAGCGCCGCCCGCTCTTCGGCTGCTCCGCGGCCTCCTACACGAGCGACCACGGCCTCCTACGTCCTCCTACACGAGCTATTCTGCTACTCCTGTGCTTCCAGCACAGGTACGTGCTTTACTCCTTCTCTCTAGTTTATTCGTTTAGATTTGTTTATTCGATTAGCTCATGCGCTTCTTTGGTTTCAGTGGTAACCATTCACTAGTTTCCGACCTTTCCCTTTCATTAATGTAAAGATGCATATTTCTTTTTTTTTTCTTTGATTAGAGAAGATGCTCAGATGACTACTGAAATGAATGCACATCAAAGCTGATTACATGAACTTGTACTATAATAACTGAGATTATTGCATTAGAAGAGGCTATTCCAAGAGTTGTACATGAGCTGCACATTCTGCAATAGACTTTTTTGTAATCCACTATTCCACAGCACATTCCGTGTACACAAACTTGTACCATTATTGGATTAGAGAAGATCCTCAGTTCTATTCCAAGAGCTCAGTTATTATGCAAATGTGTACTGCTCAACTTGTATCCACACTATTGCAGAATGTGCAGCGGTTCATATAAATCAAAATTAGTATTTTCGTACAACAAAATCACTAGAGAAACATATTATATAAATCTGTACTAAATGGTTGAATTTGCTCCTGTTGCTGAATTTCTTGATTTTTCTGTTGCATTGCTATTAGATTAATCCATGGTGGACGCATCGACGCGCCTACAGCACCATAGCAGTCCGATGTATGAATGAAATTTTGGTTATTGGGAATCTCCAAGTGACTCTAAACAAGAGGGAAGAGAAAAATAATGTTAGGAACATAATTAAACAGCACATTATGAAACTACAGAATGCTTTAGATTTGTTGTACCATCAATATTGTTTGTGACTGTGATGGTGCTTCTGCCATTATGTTAGTATCTTTCTTTTTCCTTTTTCTGTTTTGTGATTTCTCTAAACCACCAATAGGTCTTGCTGATCCATGGATTTCCCTTGCCTTGACCTTGATGCCTCTTGGCTTCCTACTTTTCCTAATTTCTTTTGAACCTGTATTTAATTGCATTAGGAGGTGCAGTGATGAACTTGAAGATATTACATTTTAGATTTGTATACAAACCTTGTGGAGTAGAGGTACTGTTTTGATTCTGCTTAGGTGTGATTTTCAAGCTTCTCTCTATGTCTTGAGCTAATTTTTTAGCCATTGTAGTACAAACAGAATATGTTTCTTCAGATTCAGCAGTCCGAGCAAGTATTCGATTGTACATCCTGGTTAATGTAGCATAGCAGTTCGATAATTGGACTTTGAGATCCTCATGCATGCCAAGGTTGCTAGTTATATGCAGAGCTTTCGCATCAATAGTCCACCTCTGTAGTATGTATTCATCAGGAACTAATTTGATATTATTGATGTCCAATATTTTTAGAGCATGGGAGCAAAGGATTCCAGCAAATTCAAATTTTTTACAGCTACATCTCACTTTTGAATCTGAAGGTGAGAACTGAACAGTATGTTCATGATGCTTCCCCTGAACTTTTACTTTGTACAGGGGAAGCATCATGAACATACTGTTCAGTTCTCACCTTCAGATTCAAAAGTGAGATGTAGCTGTAAAAAAATTGAATTTGCTGGAATCCTTTGCTCCCATGCTCTAAAAATATTGGACATCAATAATATCAAGTTATTTCCTGATGAATACATACTACAGAGGTGGACTATTGATGTGAAAGCTCTGCATATAACTAGCAACCTTGGCATGCATGATGATCCCAAACTCCAGTTATCGAACCGCTATGCTACATTAACCAGGATGTACAATCGAATACTTGCTCGGGCTACTAAATCTGAAGAAACATATTCTATTTGTACTACAATGGCTGAAAAATTAGCTCAAGACATAGAGAGAAGCTTGAAAATCACACCTAAGCAGAATGAAAACAGTACCTCTACTCCACAAGGTTTGTATACAAATCTAAAATGTAATATCTTCAAGTTCATCATTGCACCTCCTAATGCAATTAAATACAGGTTCAAAAGAAATTAGGAAAAGTAGGAAGTCAAGAGGCATCAAGGTCAAGGCAGAGGAAATCTATGGATCAGCAAGACCTATTGGTGGTTTAGATAAATCACAAAACAGAAAAGGAAAAAGAAAGATACTAACATAATGGCAGAAGCACCATCACAGTCACAAACAATATTGATGGTACAACAAATCTAAAGCATTTTGTAGTTTCATAATGTGCTGTTTAATTATGTTCCTAACATTATTTTTCTCTTCCCTCTTGTTTAGAGTCACTTGGAGATTCCCAATAACCAAAATTTCATTCATACATCGGACTGCTATGGTGTTGTAGGCGCGTCAATGCATCCACCATGGATTAATCTAATAGCAATGCAACAGCAAATCAAGAAATTCAGCAACAGGAGCAAATTCAACCATTTAGTACAGATTTATATAATATGTTTCCCTAGTGATTTTGTTGTACGAAAATACTAATTTTGATTTATATGAACCGCTGCACATTCTGCAATAGTGTGGATACAAGTTGAGCAGTACACATTTGCATAATAACTGAGCTCTTGGAATAGAACTGAGGATCTTCTCTAATCAAATAATGGTACAAGTTTGTGTACACGGAATGTGCTGTGGAATAGTGGATTACAAAAGAGACTATTGCAGAATGTGCAGCTCATGTACAACTCTTGGAATAGCCTCTTCTAATGCAATAGTCTCAGTTATTATAGTACAAGTTCATGTAATCAGCTTTGATGTACATTCATTTCAGTAGTCATCTGAGCATCTTCTCTAATCCAAGAAAAAAAAAGAAATATGCATCTTTACATTAATGAAAGGGAAAGGTCTGAAACTAGTGAATGGTTACCACTGAAACCAAAGAAGCGCATGAGCTAATCGAATAAACAAATCTAAACGAATAAACTAGAGAGAAGGAGTAAAGCACGTACCTGTGCTGGAAGCACAGGAGTAGCAGAATAGCTCGTGTAGGAGGACGTAGGAGGCCGCGGTCGCTCGTGTAGGAGGCCGCGGAGCAGCCGAAGAGCGGGCGGCCCTGTAGATCTCGGGGACGCCAGCTCGGTCGGGGAGGCCAACCGGACAGCATGCTCGAGCTCGGGGGAGGCCGGGAGGGACGATGCGGTCGACCTCGACGAGGTCGGGCATTATTACAAAAAGTCTTTTTACAGGCGCCTTAAATTTTCAAACACAGGCGGTCCTTAAAATATACGACTATGATGACAAATAATATAATAACCATCTGTGATGAAAGAACAACACATGCAGATTTTAAAGAACAACCGTCTGGGTAAATACATGATCTTCATAGACGGTTCTTAATTAAGAACCGTCTGTAATGCAATTAACTTCATAGGCAGATTTTAAAAAATAACCGCCTGAGTAAATACATGATCTTCATAGGCGGTTCTTAATTAATAACCGTCTGTAATGTAATGAACGTCACAGATGAGTCTTAATTAACAATGGCATGAGAAGATCATGTATTTTCAGTGGCGGTCATTGTTTAAGAACCGTATATAGTTGTTCAATTATCACAAGCGGTTTTCATTGAAATTACAGAGATGTAGTCGTTGCAATTATCACAACCATATGTAGTCGTTGCAGAGAAAATTGTATCAGGAAAAAACACAGATGAGCGGATACTAGTACAGTAATGCATTATAGGAAATGCTCGATCACCAGTGAGGCTGGCTTAATTGTGATAATACACCATTAGAGGCTTTACAATTGTTCAAAGATAATTTCTTTACACACTGATAACAAAAATCATGCTACATTCATTGTAGATCGACGATGAAGCTCCCATCAATCAATCTAAATTGTACCGTCCTGCTTGCTCCCGAACACGTCTCTTATATTCCGCTGGATCATGAAAATATTGACATTATTTAAATTAACAAATGTCGAAGGAGGAATGAATAACCTACATTGGTCACTAAGTAAAAGTGTCATCTAACCTTGATAAGTAGATTATAGCAATCATTTTCAACATCAGGCACATTTAGCTGATGCAGCAAACGCTGAACTTCAAGTAGTATAGTTTTGATTGTAAAAGCACTGCACCACCCCTACGAAATATAATTTAAGCAATATATGAAACCAGTTCAAATAAGTTCGACAACAATTATAAGTAATAGTTACATGAACAAAATAGGTCTATCTTACAGTCTCTTGATCAAGAATCCCGATGCAGAGTGCTCCCGAACGATGGACATTTGGGTGGAAGAACCCAATTGGAAAGACGCATCTTGGAGGCACCAAGGGATAGTCCTCAGAGAAGGAGATTGTTAGGGGGTAGTAACCATCTTCCCATTCAGTCTGCAAAAAAAATTTATTAATAGGAGGACGATGGTTAAACTCATATTGTGCTTGTTCTTCATGACTTACCCCTTCTTTACCGGGGACGATGCACTGCCACTTTAATAAATCTCCCGATTCAGGCTTCACAGAGAAACCCTACGCGGAGAAATTGAAAATACCAAAAATAAATAAGATGGAAAAACCAACTACAGTTAAGTTCATCAGTCCATTACAGATACATATGTATATACAACCATGCGACTGGTGTGCCATATGTACATACATGGGGATGGTTCTTGCGCCATGCCAAGTGCTCCTCCTTCAATCGGCTACACGCCCGAGACATCATTATCTGAAAGACCAAACTTCCAAACTTCCAAATTATTGAGTCCAAACGCATATGTACACAAATGCAAAAGGACACAACCCATATACCAACATTGTTCTAAGTTGATTTCAGAAGATACAAATATATACAATATATATCATCTCGCATTGCTATATACATTTTTTCCAGTATTGACATCTTCACGCATATAGGGTTTCAAATTCTTTTTAATGCTTCTCTCTACGCGCTTGATGTTTTCTGGTTCGGTGAAAAGGTACATCTCTTCATACTGATTATATTCCTCTTCATTATCTCCCACATTCTCAACCCTAACAATATTTTGCTTTCCAGAAACAACTACGTGCACCTTCTCAGTTTCTGGATATTGAACATAAAAAACTTGTGCAACATTATCGGCGAGAACCCATAGGTCATCTTTGTAACCCACTTTATTCAAGTCTACCAGTGTCAGCCCGTAATTGTCCACTTTCAAACCATCAGGATGTTTGACCCATTGGCACTTAAATACGGACATTACCATCCTTTCGCCAAAATTGAGTTCCCATATTTCCTCTATGAACCCAAAGTATGTGGTCTTCTGCCCTTGTGAATCATAAGCCTCAATACAAACACCACTATTTTGTGCAACACTCTTACCGTCTTTTTCTTTAGTGTAAAATGTGTAACCATTGATGTCATATGCTTGCCATGATGTTACCAAAGCAGATGGGCCAGAAGCTAACTTCTTCATTGTTGCCTCTTCTATAGTATTTCCCTATGATATATTTTTGTCCATTAACCATTCAGTGAAACATCTTCTTTGCTCTTTCATGATCCAGTCCTCTGTGCGGTCTTGGTTTTTATCACGAAGCTCAATTTGGTGTTCCTCGATTTACGGCTCAGCTATTGCGAGTTGTTGTAGTACACCAAAATGTGCACGGTGTACATTCTTGTAATCTTGAACAATAAAAGTTTTCTTACTCACTTTGCCTCTCACACGTAGTCTACCCTCATGTACCGGTATAGGCACACCTATCGATTTTCCATCTTTGATGTAATCAGCGCAACCCTCAATCACTTCTTTAGTGGTGTATCCTTCCATAATTGAACCCTCTGGGTGAGCACGGTTCCGCACATAACCTTTTAATACTCCTAAATATCTCTCCAACGAAAACATATGATGTAAATATAGTGGCCCCAATGCTTTTATCTGATCAACAAGATGTATGATTAGGTGTACTTGCATATCAAAAAAGGATGGTGGGAAACACATCTCAAGCTTGCACATTGTCTCGACGATGTATGTTTTTAGATAGTCTAAATCTTCACGTGCTATCACCTTTTGCGATACTGCTTTGAAGAAGTAACACAAACGTGTGATGACAACTTTATATGCTCAGGTTTGAGTACTCTTATTGCAATGGCAAGGAAAACTGTCATCATCATGTGACAGTCATGAAAATTATAACCGAATAAAGACAAGTCTTTCATCAAGACTAGTTTGCGGATATTAGATGAGAAACTTGTGGGCACTTTGATCCCACGCAAGCATTCGCAAGTTGCTTTTTTCTCTTCCAGCGTCAAGTTGTAGCTGGCTGGGGGAAGGTAATGCTTCCCGTTCACCTTTTCTACTGGATGAAGCTCTGGTCTCAAATCAAGATTTACTAGGTCCATACGTGAATTTAATCCGTCCTTTGTTTTCCTCGGCATGTCCAACAAGGTCTCAATGATGCTGTCAAATACATTCTTTGTAACATGCATCAAATCAATACTATGGAAAAATTCCAGATTCTTCCAATACGGAAGATACTTGAAAAAAATTGATTGTTTCTTGAAAGCCATGTCAGTTGTATCATCCGAAGATGTACTTTTTTTCTCTTAATTCCTTTACTATTTTTTCCCTTATCGAAAGCAATATGAATGTTCTTGACCATTTCAAACACAAGTTATCAAATTGTTCTTTCATCTTCCTATACTTGTGTGTATCTGTCAAGAACCGTCGATGTCTCATGTACACTGTCTTTCTGGATGAAGTGAGGTATAGAAATCCAGTTCTATCCACACACCTAACGCAACCTTTCTTCCCTTTCATTTGTCCCGATAATGTAAACAGTTCGGGATAATCATGCACGGTAACGAATATTATTGATCTTAGCGTGAAATACTCCCGCTTGTACTCATCCTATGTACGTACCCCTTCATTCCACAATTTCGCCATTTCTTCCATTAAAGGTTCCAAGAACACATCAATTTTGATGCCGGGTTGTTTCGGACCTTGGATAAGAACAGATAATAAGATATATTTCCTTTTGTGACACAACCATGTCTGTAGGTTGTACATCGTTAAGACCATGGGCCATGTGATGTGTATGCTCCTTTTTTCACCAAACGGATTCATTCCATCTGTACCCAAGGCAAACCTCACATTTCTGATTTCCTTCGCAAATTCTAGATACTAAATATCAAAATTTTTCCACTGCGTTGCATCACCAGGGTGTCGTATATGTTTTTCATTCTTCTTGCATTGCTCGGAATGCCAACGCATAAGTTCAGCCTCCCTAGGGTTTGAGAACAAACGCTTCAAGCGATCAATTACCAGAAGGTACCACATCACCAAGGCAGGAATTTTTCTCTTATTCTTCCCGTCTGCATCGCTAGAAGTATTGTCATTGTCACCTTCAGGACCAATAATAAACTTCTTATTCTTCTGAGTCTTTTTCATGTTGGTAACATACTGGTGATTGTAGTCCTTATTATATCTACTGACACCACAAATGGGGCATCTAGTTGCGAGCTCATGCTCTTTGCGATACAGAATACAATGGTTCACACAAGCGTGTATTTTTGTCACACCTAGTGCCATCGGGCAAAGAAGTTTCTTTGCTTTATAAGTGCTTCTGGACAGTTTATTTGGATTTGGAAGAATTTCTGCCAGAAGATTCAAAAGATCAGAGAAACTACAATCGGACCATCCATGCGTAGCTTTCAACTTTAGTAGTTCTAAGACTGCACGCAATGTAGTAAACTCTTTATCACAACCGTTTGGTTCATCATATAAAAGCTCTGTCGCCGCATTCTGCAATGTCTCCATTTTACTTAAACCTTTGTTTGCTCCCATAGAAGTCAGTACATATGGTTCAATGTGATGCAACATCTCCTCACAATTGAACTCATCATCATCATCACCAGCTTGATTATCACTACCATCATCGATATGAACATTATCATCATTTGAGCCTCTCTCATCATCTTTATCCACATCATGTGTATCTAACTCACCATGCTCTGTCCATATTGTGTAGTTATTTTTGAAACCTCTTTTCACCAATGGAGATTGGATTACTATAGTATTCGTCCAAGCAATCTTATTTTCGTAGTCAATACATGGACATAATATGTCATCTATATTTTGCAACTTCGCATGTCTCTTGGATGCTTCAATAAAATTTGCAACATTATGAATGTACATAGGATCGGGTCTTGGCATGTTATACATCCACGCTCGACGGTCCATGCTTCAATAATAGATTTTTTGTCAGATTTACAAAAATTGGCCACAAATATTATCTAAAGGTCTTCTATAAAATGAATTTACAGAGACATAACAAGTATGATTAGGGCGACTAATATAGGAGCGGGCGATGTCTTGAGGCGGACATAGTCAAAGGGGGAAACAGGCCCAACAGCATGTGCTAGGTCTGGGTGGGATCCCATCCAACGATGGTAACTAAATGGGTGAGTTATAAAACCATCTCCTTAGAAAGCTAACCCTAATCACTCCTTCAAAATATATGCAAGCAGGAAGTACGCATACACAAGTAGCATATTGAAAAGAAAAACACATAAAACTACAATTACCAGTTCCGGTAAACTTTATGCATCTTATATATATTACAATAGCATCTGTTAATTAAACATCATATTCATGTCACATAATAGGTACAAAAAGGAAACAATCCATATAGTCCATACATCAATATACCAGAACACAATCCATACAGTTCTTACACATGCAAAAGGACAAAATCCATATACCAGAACACACAAAACTAACAGCTTATCAGCTAATGAAAATATACAAAGAAAAAGTAAGGAAACTACATTTACCTTGCATCTGTTAATTAAACAATAGCATCTTATATATATTACAATAGCATCTATTAATTAAACATCATATTCATGTCACATAATAGGTACAAACTACAATAAGCTTATTACAATATAGTCCATACATAATTATATAAAAGACCAAACTAGCAGAACACACAAAAAGGAAACAATCCATATAGTCCATACATCAATATACCAGAACACAATCCATACAGTGCTTACACATGCAAAAGGACAGAATCCATATACCAGAACACACAAAACTAACAGCTTATCAGCTAATGAACATATACAAAGAAAAAGTAAGGAAACTACATTTACCTTGCAGAGGCGTCAGCACGACGGGGAGGAGTCAGCACGGTGGGCCGGCTGGGTGGAGAAGTGGCGGTGCGGGGTTGAGCGGCGGCGCAGCAGTATGGGCTGGGCAGCGGAGCGGCGGCGCGGCGCAGGGGGAATTCAACAGCCTTGCGGCGTCGATATAAATTCTCTAGGGTTGCGTTTTGACTGCGGTGAGGGGTCCTTATATAGACGTTGGTTTTTCACAGGCGGTTTTTAACTTTATCTCAGGCGGGTTTTACTTACCAACCGCCTGAAAAGATATTTAATCAAGAATATTAATTAAGAACTAAATATATTCACAGGCTGTTGGTACTTAATAACCGCCTGAGAAAATGTTTATCTCAGGCGGGTATTACTTACCAACCGCCTGAGATAATGCCAACTAAACAAAATATTTTTAAAACTTCTATAGCTGACATTGTAATGTTTTGGTAAATATCAAATTAATTTCTACTCACATATTATTCACATTTGTGTATCTCATTAAAAAAAGTTCCTTCACTCAAAATTGTTGGTATGAACATATTTGTATAATTTATACATGTATGAATTTTTTTTAATTTTTTTTAAAAGCATTCCAACATGTCAAACTTCAAATTATCCACCATTCTAACTAAATGCTCATATACATATGAGCATTTAGAGCACATTCACTTGATTGAAATCCAGAAATTCTAACACACCAGTATTCATTGACACAAATTAACACATATATATTACAAAACACAAGAAATATGTACAAGAACAGAATTGAAGCTAAACATGTACAAGAACTCCTAAAACTACAAAAGAAATATGTACAAGAACTCCTAAAACTACACTACGGCCCCGCCTCCTCCACCCTCTAAACCAACTTCTCAAACCACGCCAAGCGGTCCTCCTCTGACTCGTCGTCGTCGTCGTCACCATGGTGGTGGTCGCCGTCGTCGTCGCCGTCGTCATTGTTGTCATCATCATCGTTGTCGTCGTCGTCCTCCTCCTCATCCTCCTCCTCCTCCTCCGACAACGACGACGACGACGACGACGATGCAGCAGGAGAGTGGGTCGGCTGCTCCAGCTGAGCCGATTGCTCCGGTTGTACCGGTGGCTCCGGCTGCACCGGCGGTGGAAAGCGCTAGTCGTCATTCACCCTCTCGGGGGAGCTTCAGCGTATCCGCTTGCAGGGTGGCTGCCTCGGCGGGCTAGGAGGCGGAAGGTTGGCCATGTCTGTGGTGGTTCGTCGGCGCCGGGCTAGGAGGTGGAACGATGGAAGAAGAAGAAAGGAGTGCAAAAGTTTTGTGCTTGTGCATAACCGACAACGCGCCTTATATATGGTCTGTGCGGAGCGGTTCGTTTCCCGCACATTGAACTCTTTTCAGACCTCGTGCGGCGCACAATTAAACCACTGTGGAAGACGATCTTTAGAGATCCTTCCGTCGCTCTGGTATCCATGTGGAACGTCACGCACGCGTCCCTGCGCCACGACTTATGAACTTCTCCGCAGACCTCGTGTGGCGCGTCAGTTAATTAACATCTTATAGTTTCAAAAATGTTTATCTCAGGCAGGTATTACTTACCAACCTTCTGAGATAATTCCCGATACTGTTCTTCAATTTCCTTATCCCTTGCTTCTTTTTTATTTAGATTCCAATATAAATACTCAAACATGTTTAGATTATGCAAATTGTGTCCAGATTCGATGATTCTTTCTTCTACATTTGTATAAAATTAACATCTACCACCTGAACAAAATATTTTGTTCATTGCGCATTGAACTCTTTGCAGACCTCGTGCGGCACACAATTAAACCACTGTGGAAGACGATCTTCAGAGATCCTTCCGTCTCTCTTGTGTCCATGTGGAATGTCGCGCACGCGTCCCTGCACCACGGCTTCTTAACTTCTCCGCAGACCTCGTGCGACGCGTCAGTTAATTAACATCTTCTCAGGCCGTTAATTAACATCTTGTAGTTTCAAAAATGTTTATCTCAGGCGGGTATTACTTACCAACCGTCTGAGATAATACCTGATACTATTCTTCAGTTTCCTTATCCCTTGCTTCTTTTTTATTTAGATTCCATCATAAATACTCAAACATGTTTAGATTCTGCAAATTGTGTCCAAATTCGATGATTCTTTCTTCTACATTTGTATAAAATTAACATCTACCACCTGAACAAAATATTTTTAAAACTTGTATAGCTGACATTGTAATGTTTTGGTAAATATCAAATTAATTTCTACTCACATATTATTCACATATGTGTATCTCATAAAAAAAGTTCCTTCAATCAAAATTGTTGGTATGAACATATTTGTATAATTTATACATGTATGAATTTTTTAAATTTTTTTAAAAGCATTCCAACATGTCAAACTTTAAATTATCCACCATTCTAACTAAATGCTCATATACATATGAGGCATTCATCAAATTATGAACACACATTGATTCAAAAAATTTAAAAAAATCTGAAAAAAAAATCATAGAGGTTGGTATGATGAGTAAAAATGTCCACTGAAAAATAAATGAAAAAAACATTATATTCATCAAGATAGAAAAATGAAAAATAGCATTTGTTGTATGTTTTTTATGTTCTGACCAATTTCAAAGGATTTATGAAGTGCAATTTAATGGTAACCTTTACTTATCAATAATATTACAAGAAAGTGGATTTTTGCCTTTTTAAAGGACCACATTTAATCAAGAATATTAATTAAGAAGAAGTAAATATCTTCACAGGCGGTTGGTACTTACCAACCGTCTGAGAAGATGTTTATCTCAGGCGGGTATTACTTACCAACCGTCTGAGATAATGCCCGATACTATTCTTCAGTTTCCTTATCCCTTGCTTCTTTTTTATTTAGATTCCAATATAAATACTCAAACATGTTTAGATTCTGCAAATTGTATCCAAATTCGATGATTCTTTCTTCTACATTTGTATAAAATTAACATCTACCACCTGAACAAAATATTTTTAAAACTTGTATAGCTGACATTGTAATGTTTTGGTAAATATGAAATTAATTTCTACTCACATATTATTCACATTTGTGTATCTCATAAAAAAAAGTTCCTTCACTCAAAATTGTTGGTATGAACATATTTGTATAATTTATACATGTATGAATTTTTTTATCTTTTTTAAAAGCATTTCAACATGTCAAACTTCAAATTATCCACCATTCTAACTAAATGCTCATATACATATGAGGCATTCATCAAATTATGAACACACATTGATTCAAAAAAATTAAAAAAATCTGAAAAAAATCATAGAGGTTGGTATGATGAGTAAAAATGTCCACAGAAAAAATAAATGAAAAAAGCATTATATTCATCAAGATAGAAAAATGAAAAATAGCATTTGTTGTATGTTTTTTATGTTCTGACCTATTTCAAAATTAACGATGAACACACCACACATTCATTCATTCACACAGTTGAAGAACACACAAGATACTCATTCATTAACAATATTCAATCACACATCTCACAAAAGAACACACAAGATGCACAAATTTACACAAGAACACACAAGATACACAAGTAATATTCAATCACATAGATGAACAAAGATAGATTTCATTCATTAACAATATTTACAAAACAGAAGCAACTAAAAACAACAAAGAGAAAAACTAATTAAATCCTACTCCTACTCCTACTCCTCTTCCTCCTCCTCCTCCTCCTCCTCGTCCTCCGGCGGCGACTCCGGCACTGGTGCAACAGGAGACAGGGCCGGCTGCACCGGCTGCACCGGCGGTGCAACCCCGAGGTTGCTAGCCGTCGCCTCCACCAGTGTTCTACGACCCTCGGGGCCAAGAACCTGGGCCATCGTCGCGAACAGAATGTCGAGACAATCAGCCACCCCCGTGAGGGCGTAGAGGTAGTGGTCGATGGTACCCATTCCAAGATACTCTGGAAGGGTACCCAGCCTCAAGGCACTCATGGCGTGAGACATATTGTTGTAAGCCTCTCACGCCATGAGGAGGCGCTGCTCGGTGTTGATCTTCTCGGGGGAGCTGCAACATAGTTCAAGGTGGCTCCCTCGGAGGGCTTGGCGGCGGAAGGTCGACCGTAGTGGTGTTGGGTCGTCGGAGCGGAGGAAGACAAAGAAAACAAGAGGATTCAAAGTGAGCGATGCGCTTGTGGAGAACTAACAGGTGATAGCGCGTCTTTAAGGCCGCACAGAGTGGAAGATGGAGCAGTTGGTTTACCACACATTGAAAGGTCGCGCATTGGGGAAAGAAAGGTCGCGCACGGTCGTCGACACATATTAATTAAGAACCTCACAGGCGGTTGGTGAGGGGTCTTTATGTAGGCGTTCATCAAATTATGAACACATATTAATTAAGAAGAAGTAAATATCTTCACAGGCGGTTGGTAATTAATAACCGTCTAAGAAGATGTTTATCTCAGACGGGTGTTACTAACCAACCGCCTGAGATAATTTTATCTTCTCAAGAGGTTGGTAAGTAAAACCCGCCTGAGGTAAAAATCTTCTCAGACGGTCGGTACTTAAAATCCGACTGAGAAAATGGGAGTCTATATATACCCCTCGGCAACATTGCAAAAACCTAACCCGGGCGAAACACTTAGACGCCGTTAGGCTGCCAAAATTTCATTTGCCGCCAAGTGTTTTCCCTCGTCAGTTCCAGGTACGCCGCCGAGCTTCGCCGTCGCCGCCGAGCTTCGCCCTCGTCACTTCCAGGTACGCCGAGCGAAGCCATTGTCGTCGCCGCCGAGCTTCAAGGTAAACCCTAAACCCTTCGACCTTCAATCCTCCTTCGTCGTGCCGCCTCCCTCCCTGCCCTCGCCGCCACCTTGCATATCCTTGGTTAGGGTTCGGGAATTGGAAAATGGTAGGCATCCTTGGTTAGGGTTCGGTGGAATTCGAAAAACTGTCAAGTTCGATGGCATCTTTGGTTAGGGTTCGGTGGGTAGGCATCCTTGGGTTGTCGGTGTACTTCCATCAATTCTACACAGCAGCAGTTCCAGCAACCCAATGTCCTCACCTGACCGGAATTCGAATACGTAATGAACTGGAGTATTCATGGTGACTCACACTCGATACACAAAATGAGTTAGGTTGAGGGGGTAACTGCAATGAGAACTCTATTTGAAGTAGGTGTGTCCATCTTCTAGCGGTGCTGGATGCCAAACATATGATGTGTCACTCAAATACGTAGGATTGTGATGATAATGGCCATATTGGCACAATTGAACGAAATTAGTGGCTACGATTTGCATTTTTTTAGTACAATGGTCAAATTGAAATACATGAACACGTACAATAAACATATATGTATCTTATCCTTTGGAGAATGGTATATTACTATGTTGAATAATTCTTGCTGATAGTGTAGCTGTTATATGACTATGAGTTTGTTTATTGAATAGCTTATTCAATCATGATGATGTGAAGAATTACAGAAGGATTGCATGCGTTAAAACAATTATGTATTCTATTATTGAACTCAGCTTAATATTAAAGCATTTCACAGGAAAAAAGTTTATGTACCCATTTATGATTTGTTAGCACCATTTGTATCAAACTAGATATATTGGGACTTCATTTTTGTTAGATGATCTGGGTATCTGGTGCACCCAGTAGAGGAGTCGAAATTGGACTTTGGACAAGGTTGCGGAAACACCAGTCTAGGGGTATATGATTGTTCTAGATAAAGCATATTTCGTCCTTAACGATATTAGTAGAGTCCTACTCTGAATAGAGTTAGGAGTCAGATTCAGTTTAGGAACCATTCCTAGTCCTAGTACGAATTGAGTTACAATCCATATAGGATTTGGAGTCACATGAAGGGGGATTTCAAAAATAAGCCCCCAACCCCTCGACCTGGTTAATCCCATCCTATCAGAAATATTCCACCAAAGGTTTCATATGCCCAGACTTGATCAAGTCACCTAAACCTCGTGAACCTCTAGAACTCACCAAGTTTATCACTATAGGAGGCGCCGACTTCCCTGTCCTGTTTTCTAAACAGCCAGGACAATTGACCATCCCAGAAATCCTTGGTGCCATCATATGTGGGGTACGTAATGCCTTTTATGATGGCTGAACCTACTGCCATGATGAGCCCATTTGGTGCGGCCGGGCACATCGAGATTAGATTTTGGCGAATGTTTCCGGATTCCTGATTCATTTGAGAATGTGGGTGTTTTATTTTTTTTTACCGTGCAAATCCCACGGTTGTAGAGATGATCGCTGAAAAAGAGTGTCTCTTCTCGCGTGCAGCTACTCTGAACGAAGCTAGCCTATTTAGAATAAAAAGATAAAATTGCCATTGCTGGTGATCAACTTTAACATGCTTGTCACCCTCACAATGTATAGGAACCTTTTGGTCAGTCGCCTTAAACCCTAGAATGCCTTATCAAATCCTAAAATGCTTCCATCTTTTTCTTCATGCAACACTTCATGTAGAGTTAATATGTCATTTATTAGATTTTTTTGTCTTATTAGATCTAGCATGGAAAGCCTTAAGAAGACTAGTCCTGGTAGTAACAACAAAGAAGACAATATGGAGTTTACTGACTCCAGCAGTTCAGGCTCCTATCACAATCCATCGGATGCTTTTCCGAATATAAAAATTAAAAAGACTTCAGTGGATCTAGACCAGGAATATGATCCTGCCGACGAGGTATGGATCACGAATCTTAACTTCAGCAGTTCAAGTTAATGTTGGTTGTCAAGTATACAAAGTCTTATTTTTTTTCTACCTAGATTAATCGCGAAGACAATGAGGTGACATCGGCTCCTAAAACCGCAGAAGGTTCTCCAATGGATGAATCCTCAGCTTCACTCAAGCGGAAACGAGGGCAACGAGGTCCCAATAAGGGTCCATTGGACTGCATCATGTACATAACAAGGGTCGGTCCAGGTGGGCTTCCCCAAGAACCACTGGATTCAGTTACCAAGTACCGTAATGCATGCGGTTTTCTTGTTAGGGAGGTTGTGCCGATCACAACCGAGAATGGAGGAAATTACCCGAGCAGACCAAGAATGAGTTGTGAGAAAAGATAAAGAAACAATTCAAGTTCCCGAAAGGCACAGAAGAAGCTGTAAAGAAAGCAACATTGGTCGCTTGCGGCAAGAAGTTTCGATGCTGGAAGAGTGAAATGAATGCTTATGTTAAGGCCGATAAGGTCCCTAGCCCGAGGAAGATGGGAAAAATCACACAAGCTCAGTGGCAAGAGTTTGTTCGTCAAAAGAGCACACCTGATGCTAAAGCTCTAAGTGCAACTAGGTCAAAGCTTGCAAAAAAGAACAAATACCATCATCGCTTGGGGTCTGCCGGATATGCCCCCAAAGTCCAGAAATAGAATAAGATATTAGACGAAATTACCAGTAAGGGCAATCCTCACCCATTAGAAGTGTGCGATGAGCGAACCCAACGCTGGGTCTTTGCTCGGTCAGGTTTGACCAGCGAGGGCAAACTTGAAAAGCCCAACTCTCTGAATGAAGTAGAGGATAAAATGAAAGAAGTAATTGAAAAGCAACAGAAGGGTCTATTCAAGCCGAAGAGGGAGAATGACCAACTTACCGCTATCTTAGGAAACCCTGAACACAGCAGATGGGTTCGAGCGGTCTCTTCTCAAATGTCTTGGCTAGATGGTTTCCCTAAAGATAAAGACACATATAGAAGACGTGAGAAGTTTAAGAAAACACTTGATGAGACGATTGCTCAAAAGGTCAAAGAAAATATACAAGAAATAATGGAATAACTTAGACAATCAGGACAATTAGTGGCACCGAGTACAGTGATGGTTCCGGTGCAAAAGGAGCAATTAGTATCTCCAACTGCCTACCCTAGCAGCGTTGGTTCCGTGCCAGGCTCAGGGTCAACCCATCCCTGTCGATGATATTGCTAACGACAAATCTTGTCGTCTTCTTGTCCCGATAGGCAGAGCAGGGAACAAAACCAAACAGGTTGCCACTGCTATGGCAAAGCCTGATCGTGACTTCAACGGGAATCCACTTCCGTTGTATTATGTTGTGGTGCAAGTTTTTCAGATCATTGATAATGATTATGAAGATTATGAAATAGACCACGTCACACCTGAGGGGATCGCGACTCTGGGGCAGGCTATCAACCAATTAATCCTTTGGTACCAACGCGATATTGTGTTAGACGATGAGCCAATTTCTAGCCCCGTCGCATCTCCAAATATTGCAACCCCATCTTCTAAGGCGAAAGTGAATGAAGATCCACTCCCAGTCTGGAAAGATCCACTCCCCCTATGTCTCAGCAAGGATGATATCCAAGAGCAACAAGTTGGACAACAGCTTCAAGCAGTACCAGAGCAAGCTGTTGCTAGTAAAGAGCAACCAGTTGAGCAACAGCTTGAAGTAGTACTAGAGCCAACTGCTGGGAGTAAAGAGCAATCAGTTGAACAACAGGTTCAACAACAAGCCAGTGTCCAACTTCCGACGACTACTCCTCGATCATCAGTGCCTATCAAAGTTAGCTCATACAAAATTAATAAACCTTCATCAGAAGTGTCAAAGTATTTGGAAGCTATGAAGGAAAATATTAGAAAATTGAGTGCATCTCGTTCTTCTCATGAGCCAGCATTAGAAGATGTCGAGGAGTGGGAAGAAGACGGTGTCATGTATAATCGGCGGGCGACTTTAGTTAAACCAGGAGTTCCAATATACAAGCTTGAGGATGTTCCTCCTAAATTTGCAAATGGAAAGCCGTTCATGACATCCGTACAACTTAGCAAACAACATGTCCAGCTCAGAAGAATGCGTGAGTGGTACATCACTGCCAGCACAAAATATGGTCTTAATTGTGTCACATTTCGTATTCCAAAAGCAGCATTCTGGAGCACTGAAGTAGATAAACGAGTCATTTTATTTGAAGAGTTGCATTCCCTTTTCCATCGGGGCATGCTCGAAATCAACCTACTGTTCATCTGGTGCTTGTAAGTGCTCTAATATTTTGTATTTGCTTTTCTTACTACACGCATACACATTTCATGAGATTATAACAATTTTGGACTTCTTCAATAGGATGCAATACATGGATAATGAAAAGTTGGAGCACAAGACAGGTATCCTTGACCCTACTAGGATTGCAAAGTCGCTATTCAACGTCCAGGCGAATCGAGACCCAGGACAGCACAAACACATGAACAAAAGAGATTTTGAAAAAGCAATTGCAAAACTTAAGAAGGATAGAAAGATAGAAGTTGCAGCTTACATAGGACATGCGATGTTTAACTTTGTCAGAGACGGAAAGGACTTCGTAAAGGCTCAGTACCACTTCGAGTAAGTTCGACACATGACATTGAGATAGCAATTATTGGTAATTGTTAACACGTATGATTATATGTTTGCAGTAATCACTACATAATGATCTTCATCAAGCCAACGCAGGGAATGGCAACAGTCTTGGACTCGGCCGATTTCTCACCAGATCGTTACAAAGATTTCCTTTCCATTTTGAAACTGTACGTTTATTCAATAATTTTAATTTACGCACATTTAGAATATGTTGACAAGTTTTATATGACATTTCTTGTATTACAGTGCTTGGCGGTTTTACGCGGAACAGGTTGGCGGTCAGACACCTCCTAATACGAATGCATTGAACATTAAAACGTATTATGCTTGTCCGAAGCAGTTTGCTGGGAGTGTCTTATGCGGGTATTATGTATGCGAGCATCTTCGGACCGTCGGCATATATAGAGTGAATCGTGAGGATGTAAGTTATCCTTAATGTTGATACCTTATTTTCTTACTTTTGTGTTTCATTTTCATTGTAACTAGTATAGTTTAATGCTTATATTCTCTGTTGTTTAATATTACCAGAAACATTATTTTCATATTTTGATTCCAACTTCAAAATTCAATTGCTCATAGTACAACTGCTCCAAAAATACCAAATAAATTCCTGTATACTCTCACTTTGATCTATACTTTGAGATTGTTCAAACCAATACATTCTAAACCTTGTTATGTGTTATATTGCAGCACACGAAGAATCTGAACGAAGAATGACCAGTTTGTAGAAGTATTCCTAGTGGAGGAGCCGACAGGATTGCTGTTGAACTCTGTCAGATCATTCGTCGTGAAATTTTGCACAAAAAAGGGAAGTTCTTTGATAAGAATTGTGCAGCAGCTGATGTGCTAGAACTTTGCGACTATGCCAATAGAAACAATTTTTAGTGAAAACTTGTAAACTTTGAGATGAATTGTATTTGTAACTTGTACATATGTATATTGTTTTAGTGAAATTGACTTCTGTGATAATAATATTGTTGACTTTTGTTCTGTGATGATATTGTTGTTTTTTGTTCTGTGATTATATTGAATTGACCTGGAAATTAGAAATAACAGCAGTAGTACTGCATAGGTTATACCTTATCACAGGAGGTTATTAACCAACTGCTAGGCATGACTGTGAAAAACAATTATCACAGGCGGCTAGATACAAGTAAAGAACCATCTGTGATAACCTAATTTTCACAAACGGTGACTGTTATGGTAGAAATCGACTACGTTAAAAGGTCTTCACAGACGGCTGATGTAGGTAAACGTCCGCCTGTGATAACACCATTATCATATGCGGTTAGTTATGCTTCAATACCCGCCTGTGAAGACACATTATCATAGGCGGTTAGTTATGCTTCAATACCCGCCTGTGATAAGACATTTATCACAGGCGGTTATATATGATGCACGACCCGTCTGTGATAAAATATCTTCACAGGCGGCTAGCCTAAGTAAAGAGCCGCCTATGATAATTTGTCTTCACAGGCGGTATCACTTCTCCGCATGTGAAATTGCGGATTATCACAGACTCTTCGTTTCAGGCGGTTTTAAAAGCCGTTTGTGATAATAGGTTTGGAGCCGCCTGTGATGAGGCTTATTGTACTAGTGGGGGCGGACGGCGCTGACGTCGAGGAGGCCGGATGGGCAGCGCAATCGATATCGGGGAGGCCAGGCTGGTGGCGTGGTCCAAGTGGTGGAGGTCGTCTGAGGCGGTCGGCGTAGCGGGTAGTGCCGTCAGATCCGGCGAGCCTCGGGTTAGAGGATAACGAGGCTTATTTTTTGTAATGAAAAAAAGACGTTGAAGGAGATAAGTGTAGTTGTCGTTGGAGTTGAAGAGAGAAGACATGTAGACCAATAATAAATAGACACGTAACGGGAGGACTCATGGCCGCAGCCGTCCGGGACAACCGACCTCGTCCGTTGAGTCCAGATGTTGGGCCGTTCCAGTTCCTTTGGGCCGGGCTAAAATTGGGGCCCACAGACATGGAATTGGACCGGATAATGTCAACTTGGAAAGTCGATTTGAGTTGGATCCATGTCGCTTTCTGCCCCTATTTATCTTATAGATAGTGTAGCCACGCCATGCATCGACCACAGAATAAATATCCTTTTATTAGATACAGCCTGGTTTCTCAAGTCTTTAAAAGTAACCAGCTCTGAAAACCGTGGATGGTCTACCTGGTTTCTCAAGTCTTTAAAAGTAACCAGCTCTGAAAACCACGGATGGTCTACCTGGTTTCTCAACTCAAGTACGTTTTCCTGACCAGATAGAATCTCATCAACTGTACGTCTCTCTCTTATGCAGTGCGCATCCGATCCCACTTGAAAAAGAAAAGTATAGAATAACGCGTCGGTATTCGAAAGGGAGAATCAATTATTAATTCTGTATATATAGCGAAATATCTTTGTTGAGTGGAGATGAGCTGAACGCGACATTGTTAATGCTATCCGTATGTAGGACCATGCATGCATCTCTTTACTGTGAATCACTCATGACTCGAGTCTACTCAGCAGTCCGCTTTCCTTTCCATCTCATGCAACTTGTCTTTCCAGCAAGGCAGCAATAGTAGTAGCACATGTTAACTGCACCCTCACGAAAGAATGAAGATTCAATAAGAACAAATAGTTATCGATCTGTATTGTTATTCTTTTTATGATGTTTTGATTTTTTTACTGTTTATTATCTACAGCTTTCAACTCAAAGTTGCGTCCTGTTGCCGGCGTTAACTCTCACAATTTGCATTTGCTTGCAATATTAGCTGCTAGCTAGCCTTTTGTTTGTGTATAAGAAAAGTTACGAGAAAAGAATCTAAAAGCGAGCCGCATGAAAGGGATCGCCCGGCACTGGGATAAAAGTCTACGGATCTAGAGATATTTGTGTGTAATCACTTTTCTCATTCATTATTTGCTCCCCCTCTCTCTAGCTCGACCTTTCTGCTCCCCCATCAATGTCTGTCTCGAACATGCACATCCGATGACTGTACGTAGAGATAGAGTGAGAGTTTTTATCTCCTTGTGGAATGTGAAAGGGAGGTTTAGTCTATTGTTTAAGTGCTCTGAGTATCACATATTGATCTAATTATAAGATAGGCATCATCTGAGAAGATCGGGACACTACTACAAAACCAATTATTACACGCGCCTCGTTTTTTAAACAGGGATTGTTCATAAAAAAATACGACTGTGATGTCGAATGAAACAATAACCGTTTGTGATGATTAAACATCACATGTGGTCTTCTATAAACAACTGTCTAAGTAAATACATGATTTTCTCAAGCGGATATTAACAAAGAACCGGTTGAACTGTTACAAACATCACAAGCGGTTTTTAATAAAACATCGCTTGAGTAAATACATGCTTTTCACAGGCGGCTATTAATTAAGAACTGTCTGTACTGGTTCAAACATCACAAGCGGTTTTTAATAAAAAACTGCCTGGGTAAAGACATTGTTTTCACGGCCTGCTATTAATAAAGAACTGCATGTAGTTGTGCAAATATTTCATGCGGTCTTTTATACGGACCGCTGTGATGCCTCCTATGTTTTCATAAACGGATTTTGCTTACTGACCGACTGTGAAGGGGACTAAAAGAAAAAATAAATAATATTTTTCGGAACGTTTTATAGTAATATATTATATATATATATGTATATATTATACTATATATACATATATATATATATATATTTATATATTTATATAATTATATGTATATATAATAAGATATACATATACATGATATACACATACCTACGTATATGAACAAATTCATAAAAAATGTCAAATTAAAATATTAAAGCTTCATTATAATATTACAAAATATACAATATATATCATACATTTTTTCCAGCATTGACATTTTCTCGCATATAGGGTTTAAAATCCTTTTTAATGCTTCTCTCTACGCGCATGATGTTTTCTGGTTCGGTGAAAAGATACATCTCTTCATATTGATTATATACCTCTTCATTATCTCCTACATTCTCAACCCCAACAATATTTTACTTTCCAGAAAAAACTACATGCATCTTCTCAGTTCTTGGATCTTATACATAAAAAACTTGTGCAACACGATTGACGAGAACCTACGGGTCATCTTTATAACCCACTTTGTTCAAGTCTACCGATGTCAACCCGTAGTTGTCCACTTTCACACTATCAGGATGTTTGACCCATTGACACTTAAATACGGGTATTAGCATTCTTTCGCCATAATCGAGTTCCCATTTCCTTTATGAATCCGAAGTATGTGGTCTTTGCCCTTGTAGATCATAAGCCTCTATACGAACACCACTATTTTGTGCAACACTCTCACCGTCTTTTTCCTTAGTGTAAAATGTGTAACCATTGATGTCATATGCTTGCTATGATATCACCAAAGCAGAAGGGTCAGAAGCTAACTTCTTCATTGTTGCCTCTTCTATAGAGTTTCTGTATGATATATTTTTGTCCATTAACCATTCAGTAAAATATCTTCTGTGCTCTTTCATGATCTAGTCCTCTTTGCGGTCTTGGTTTTTTTGGCGAAGCTCAATTTGGTGTTCCTCGATGTACGGCTCAGCTATTGCGATCTGTTGTAGTACACCAAAATGTATACGGTGTACATTATTGTAATCTTGAACGATAAAAGTTTTCTTACCCACTTTGCCTCTCCCACGTAGTCTATCCTCATATACTGGTACAGTCACACCTATTGATTTTCCATCTTTGATGTAATCAGCGCAACCCTCAATCACTTCTTTAGTGGTGTATCCTTCCATATTGAACCCTCTGAGTGAGCACGGTTCTACACATAACCTTTTAATACTCCTAAATATCTCTCCAACAGAAACATATGATATAAATATAGTGGCTCTGATGCTTTTATCTAATCAATAAGATGTATGATTAGGTGTACTTGCATATCAAAAAAGGATGGTGAGAAACACATCTCAAGCTTGCACATAGTCCCGACGATGTACGTTTTCAAATAGTCTAAGTCTTCACGTACTATCACCTTTTGCGATACTGCATTGAAGAAGTAACACAAACATGTGATGACAACTTTTATATGCTCAGGTTTGATGACCCTTATTGCAATGGCAAGGAATACTGTCATCATTATGTGACAGTCAAGAGAATTATAGATGAATAAAGAAAAGTCTTTCATCGACACTAGTTTGCGTATATTGGATGAGAAACTCGTGGGCACTCTGATCCCACGCAAGCATTCACAAATTGTTTTTTCTCTTGTAGTGCCAAGTTGTAGTTGGATGGAGAAGGTAATGCTTCCTGTTCGCCTTTTCTACCAGGTGAAGCTCTGGTCTCATACCAAGATTTACTAGGTTCATACGTGATTTTAATCCTTCCTTTGTTTTCCTCAGCATGTCCAGCAAGGTCCCAATGATACTGTCAAATATATTCTTTGTAACATGCATTAAATCAATACTATGATAAAATTCCAGGTTCTTCCAATATGGAAGATACTTGAAAAAAATTGATTGTTTCTTGAAAGTCATGCCAGTTGTATCACTCGAAGATGTACTTTTCTATCCCTTTGTTCCTTTACATTTTTTGCCCTTACCGAAAGCAAATGTTCTTGACCATTTCGAACATGAGTTTTCCACTATAAGATTTTGGTGCAGTATCTTTTTCATGTTATCAAATTATTCTTTCATCTTCCTATACTTGTGTGTATCTGTCAAGAACCACCGGTGTCTCATGTACACCGTCTTTCTGGATGAAGTGAGGTATAGAAATCCAGTTTCATCCACGCACCTTACACAACCTTTCTTCCCTTTCATTTGTCCCGATAATGTAAGCAACCTAGGATAATCATGCAAGGTAACGAATATCATTGCTCTTAGCATGAAATACTCCCGCTTGTACTCATCCCATGTACGTACCCCTTCATTGCACAATTTTGCCATATCTTCCTTTAAAGGTTCCAAGAACACATCAATTTCGATGTCGGGTTGTTTCGGACCTTGGATAGAACAGATAACATAATATATTTCCCTTTGTGACACCACCACGTCGGTAGGTTGTACATCGTTAAGACCACGAGCCATGTGTTGTGTATGCTCTTTTTTTTCACCTAACGGATTCAATTCGTCTGTACCCAAGGCAAACCTTACATTTCTGATTTCCTTTGCAAATTCTAGATACAGAATATCAAAAATTTTCCATTGGGTTGCATCACTAGGGTGTCGAAATGTTTTTCATTCTTCCTGCGCTGCTCGGAATGCCAACACATAAGTTCAACCTCCCTAGAGTTTGAGAACAAATGCTTCGAGCGATCAATTCCTGGAAGGTACCACATCGCCAAGGCAGGAATTTTTCTCTTATTCTTCCCGCCTGTATCGTAAGAAGTATCGTCATTGTCACGTTCAGAGCCAATAATAAACTTCTTATTCTTCTAGGTCTTATTCCTGTTGGTAACTGAAAGTCGTTGTCGAAGTGTTAATGTGACACTTCCCCCGGATCTGCTAAGGAACAGCTCGCAGAGGTTGTTGTTCGGCGGGGCTTAGGCCTCAATCAAGTGTACGCGCGTATGGGAGTGTATGAGATGGTGGTTTTTATGTGGTTCGGGCCGCAAGGAGTGTAACACCCTACTCCACAGCAGATTGTATTGCTAGTGTGTGTATGCGTGTGTGTGTGTGTGTGTGTGTGTGTGTGTGTGTGTGTGTCGGGGATTCGATGTTAGGTCCTTTGTAACGGTGGCGGTCCGGTCCTTTTATAGACAAGGTCGTACACCTTACAAGTGGGGTCCGGGGCCCGACAGGTGGTCTCGGGGTGATCTTATGCTAAAGATCTAAAGCTTCTCACATAAGCTTCCTCTGATTGTGGCAGTGAAGACTCGCCGGCTTGCTGCCTCTCTCGTCAGTAGCCCACGTGCCGTTGCTGATGATGGCAGAAGATGTCCTGTCAGCCTGTCTTGTTGCCGCAAGTTACCCACTTGGTTGGGTAGTATAGGCCTACAACGCCTTCACTGTGATGTGATTGGTCACAGCGGTCTCCGACCGTTGGCGTGCTCTGCTTTGTGCGCAGGAGGTGGGTGCGCATCTTCAATGCTTGACTTGGGCAGGGCGCACCATCCCTTAACTCCCGCATCTTACAGCCCACGGCTAGTTGCGGCACACGTGGTAGCATTGGAGCTGACCCCTGCTAGGGAGGCCAGCCATGGTTATTTGTGATGTGTGGTAGCTCTGGGGCTCTCCAGGGGACGTGGTAGCTCCAGGCCCTTTCTCGCGGGGGGTGCTGAACCTGGCGCTCTGAGCCACGTGGTTGTACCGGAGCTCTCCCCCAAGGTTGGGGGAGGTCCCATCCCTACATGTGGCGTCTCGGGAGCCCGTCTCACCGGAGGGGCCGAGTCCCATCTTCAAGGCTCTTGTGACTGTGCCAGAGCTCGATCTTGAAGGAGGCCTAGGTGTTGGCACCATCGGGACATGTGGAGCCACTGGACGTGACTTGGTGTCTTCATCCTATGTGCGAGGGTACCTCATCTGTAGGGTACTGACAGTCGCCTAGAGGGAGGGTGAATAGGAAATATGAACTGAAATTACTTAATCAAACGAGATTAAAACACCGAGGCTGGAGTAGTCTGGTCAGGGCCGGACTAGTCCGCTCAGCACAAGGTGAAAACCTAAAAACTTGATTTCTACAAGTTGTTTGTGGTAGTTAGGTTCACAAAAGATAGATGCAATTTATAGCAACCTAGTACAACTTATATTAACAAATGTAAGCAATTAGGTTGCAAGATTTCAATGAAGAACAATACAAAAAACGATATGAACCCTACAAGCAATTCTAGTGATTACGAAAGGTAAAGTGAGAAGAGAGACACGATTTATCTCATGGTTCAGCTGCACAAAGAAGTCTACATCCACGTTGACAAGTTCACACAAGGACTAGGTCTCACTTGACCCTCTTCTCACCAAGCCACCACAAATGGCCGACTTGGTTTCCACTATAACAAAGGGTAATCACTGAGTTTTTGGGGCTGCTCACAAGTTGAGGTTCCCATGAATCAATACAGCAAGGAGCACACGAAGATCAACTCACACAAGCCACAAAATGCAACACCAAGTGCAAGAGATCAAACCCAGAACCAAAGCACGATGATCTTCCTTCACTCTCCTTCCCAAACCCTAATCTCTTCAAGATTTTATCTTAGAGGGCAAGTAGGTGGAGTAGACATCTTTGGAAGGGTCAAGGATGGTTGTGGTGGTGCTAGGGTTCAAGATTCTTCAAATAGGAGTCGGGAGTCCTCTTTTTATAGGGGTTCCAACAACTAACCGTTGCCCACAACTCAAATCTGGATTAGTCCGGCCTGTACCATAGACTAGTCCGGCCTCTTGGGACCATCGACAATTCAACGTCACCGATCGACAAAAGTGGTGACGTTCCTGCCAATCGTTTGAACTTCAAACGGTCATGGCAACCCAGACTAGTTTGGCAAAAAAAACGGACTAGTTCGAAGTCGGACAGAATGCTTTAGTCCGGTTGAAAATGGACTACTCTGGGAGTGCCCGGACTAGTTCGACCCCTAAGGCGGACAAGTTTGTCCCCAGGATTTGGCTTCGGGATCTAAAACTAAGGCCAAAATGGAATAGTCCATATCAAAACAGACAAGTCCGAACTCGGACATAAACATTTAGTCTGTCCCAAAACAAACTACTCTGGGGGGTCTGGACTAGTCTGACCTCTGTAGCAGACAAGTCCGACTCCCAGGACTTAGCTCCACAAACTCTCACCATGGAAGAACGAACTTGTTTGTACCTGTTGACGGCTCCTAATATATACTAACAAATCATCCCCGGCAACAGCGCCAGAAATGCTTGTTGGTATTTCTTAACACCACAGATCATCTCCAGTAAAGAGATGAGATCCGCAAGTGCACGGAAGATACCGTTGTAGCATTTAACCCATGAGTATTCCCAAGGGTATCGTATTTATCACAAAGGAAGGCAATGGAGTAAAGTATATACTACTCTTATGGTCAACCTATGGGATACTAATCAATTATCCGGACAGGGGGTAAGTTGATAATAGGGGTAGTGTGACACACACCTAGCCAATCTATTCTAAAGGGTAAATGGGTCCTAGAGGGAGATTGGATTAAGAGTTAGAGATTTGCTCCTACAATGCTCCTAATACATATACATAGCCTAAGGTAGATACTAATGGTCATGTCAATGATGAATTCCTATGCAATGCTATTCAACACATTGGGCACGGGCTTACCCCTAGCAATACTAGGGCGACTCCCGCCAAGAGCCTGTGGCATAGCCGAACGTGGAGGATTACAAAGGACAGATAGGGTTGTCACCACCTACTGCCTACCTCTTCAATCCGTGAGTCTACGAGACATCCAACGCTACTTAAATACCCTAGCACCATGCTAGCATACTAAGCAAATACCTTAAGAGCTGCAGCACAAGCCATCCTAAGGCAATGAACTAAATCACCGTTGAACGAATGTTGATTGCATAGCATAGTTATTCATATTAACATAATCATATCATAACTACATAGACTATAGTGGGGGTCTATAGTGTTTATGACCATAAGATGTGATCATGATAGTACAATCATAAATACTATACCTTCCACTTACATGCACTCCACAATCAAACAAGAAATGCTTTGTCCAAGTATACGTATAAAAGAAGACTAAAGATAATATCTTTATTGAGCACAAAGTCACAAATACAAGGGGGAATACATGAGATATACCTTTCCCAATGTGGAATTGGGAAGAGAGACTCCTTCTACTCCTTTCCCAATTTGGACTTGGGACTAGAGGCTCTCCTCTCTACATCCTAACTCCTCTAAGGACAATGGAAGATAGTGTATACAATAGAATGATTCCCAGGTGGTGTGTGTTGAAGTGAGGGGTATGGGGTTTTATTTATACTAGTGTTGAGGTTGGTTCCCGTCACCAAAAGCACGCGAATCAATCGTCATTGACTCTAGGGAGCCGGGAGGAGCCAACACATGGAAGTTGACCGCGTTTGGCGCCAGGACCAGGTCGGTCGACCCCCTGGTTCGGCCGACCTGGTCAGGGTTCCAAACGGCCTATACTTCCTACAGGTGGCTGCCAGGTGGGTCCCATTGACTGATATTGGTTCTACATCGTTGGATGGCCTCGGATACTTCTGTTTGTGGGCCATTTGATTCATGTGGTGCCATGTGTCGTCGCCAGATTGGCCATATTGAATTAATTCTAAAATTTGACCTAATCACATCCAAACCTGTATAAACTTGTTAAAATCTATTAGAACTAGTTAGTGATCATTAAAAGCAATCTATTAACAAGTTCTACCTTGCATTTGCATTAATCATGCATGTCATGTCAACTTGAGTAATATTTGTGCACTCATTGATTGTGTTTTTTGTCTTGTATGTTTATTGTGTGGATTAGACGGATTTGCGCTAGAGAGTGCCGTGGAGGATCTACAACACCAAGAGTTTGAAGACTTTGACCCTAATCAATAGCAATAGCAAGGCAAGTGTCCTTGAAGCATATTGATCCTGTTTTAAAATAAATGTTTTGTTTGCAAAACTGCATGTTGTGTCAATTTGATGGGAACCCTATGATAGGAAGTTTACTAGAATTGTTTAACCACCCTTTTCACCTGGAATTATGGTAGAGAGTCGGGATGGGCTTTTTACCTTTTGCTTCGCTTAATCAACTGGAATGGGAAACCAACTATACCACTCAATTTAATTATGCATGGATGAGATTATGATTAACATGAATGGATAACATGATATGGTAATGGGTGATCTAAGCAAGCCTGGTATGTGGATGGGTTGGATGTTATGGTGATTTTGCTTGCTTTAGATCTAAGGACCGGTTCATGCGAGAATAAGCCAGGACTACAGTGCCACCACGAGGCCAAGTATGGGTGCGGCGTAGCTGATTAATTAGGGCTTTGCTAGTGCTCTTTGGACCATTGTGGATGCTCGGGGAAGGGGTAGTCGGATTGAGTTTGTTGATGATTGGTGGGACTACCCTGGGATCCGAATGGCTCAAGAGGGGGCCCTTGGTTGAAGATGTGCTCTGTAGGAGACATCGCCACCGGTGAAACCTCAATGGGGTCTAAATAGGCTAGTAATCCCTTTGTAAAGGCTATTTTGTGATCTCTTGGCCACACACCGATGGAAGTGTGAGATGGCATAATAGAGGTTCTAGTCATCAAAAGGTGATGAAATCACAAACACGTGGGTAAAGTGGTACAAACTCTGCAGAGTCTAATAGAACTATCATGATAGCTGTGCTCCCGGATATGAGCACCTGGACAACTTCCATGATTAGAGGGAACTCAGAATTTGGGATGGTTATGGTTTGGTAATGGTTATGGTTGGTTATGGATTTACTTCTGGTATTGAATATGGTTATTGGCAAATGGTGAAATCTGGAATTATTGATGAGGATGGTGAATTATGGACTGGTATTATGATATTACTTATGATTATGATGGGTTTGATTCATATACATATAATATATTGCTTTTCAAATGTTTTAATGTACTTTTCAACACTTTTCCATTATTATTGTCGTCATTTGAATTAGCCACATGTCATACTTTCTACACTTGCTGAGTACGACATGTACTCACTCTTGCAATCCCCCCCCTAATAGTTGCAGGTCAGGATTGGGAGTTTAATGGTGATAATGCGGAGTTCTAGGCCATGTCTACCGTCAACTTTGCCTGTGGTGTTTTTGGAGCTGCGCTATACACTATTGCTTATGTTGCCTAGCCGTTTAGTTTGCTTAATTAGAGTATTTCCGCTGCATTAGTTGAACTTGTCATAAATATTCAATCGAGTTTGTATTCAAGGATAATATGGTTTGTGTAATAAAATTTGGTTAATTAATCTTGTTCTGTGGTAATTTTCTGTATATCCTTTTGTGATTGCACTCGTGTATGTGTGATGAACATCCTGGGCACACATATGCGTTAGCTTGGTTCATTTCCAGAACCGGGCGTCACAGGATTTCTCCTCATACATTTCCTCAATTCCTGTATAAATATCTGCATACACATATTTCTCCAAGTACAAGTGGAAATAGGTCAAGTAGAAAGGTGATGTGTGCAAGAAATGATCAATCCTTCACATAATCGAGTTATATTGACGGCTGAAATTGGTATATAACAATCGTCAACAAACTCCCCCAAGCTTATCATTTGCTCGTCCCGAGCAAAGTCAAGACTTTAGGTTGATGATCAGGAGTTGCTACAATGTTCTACCTTTTGAAAGTACCAAGCGCACAACAAAATACTCTATCTAGTATTGCAAAAAGTGGCTATGGTACTTCACCCTTCTTAAGTCATTATGGGAGTTATGCCTTCTCCTATTCATGGGTAATTGAAAGACAGAACAGCAAATGGAGCAAGCATAGCCTAGATATCAAGTTCCACTTAAATTGCGTAGAGATTCAAATTAGATTATAAGTACCTCAATTGATTCTCTCAATCACTCCCTTATGTATAGTGGAAATATGTCCTCACCAAGGCATTATGCCTATACTATTCCTACTCTTTGAATATGGCTTGTATGTGGAGCTTGGTAGGGAAAGTAAGTACGCATATTTGCAACACATAATATTGCTAAGTCAAAAGAGCAAGCCTTAGGAGAAATCAATTCAAACTTTTGAATCAAGACTTGTGCATTCGTGATGGAATGGAGGTGGATGTGGAAACATTGAGATGACTCCTTTTGATGTGGACTCTCTTTATTGCAAGGATGAAACACTACCCCTTTTTTTATGCTTATGGAGTAAGCATATTTTTCTTCTTTTTTTTCTCATGCTTATGATATAAGCATGCATTTTCTTTTTCTTTTCTTGTAGCCATGTCTTCTACTCCTTTTTATGCAATAACTTGTAGAGAGTGCTAACTATGAATAGCATGGAGTTTCTCTTTTTATTGTGGAATGGTGGATATGATGGAATTTTGCTTCCTTCTAGTGTAGAAGTATAGCATGTGCAAGTAAAGTCTTGAATTCAAAAAGAATTGAATGATTTCTCACATAGGTCTATACTAGTTTGACTAGGCTCAATGTGAAAGCAAATAGCATATGCATAAGGTGTTGTCTATGTATGAATATCATATGGCTTTGGTAGGTATTTCCAATCAAATGAGGGAAACTTAAATCTTGATAGGATTTCTCCGGAAATCTAAGTTTCACTTTCAAAATAGGACTAACATCCCTATTACTAATTCAAAATCTCCCAACAACCTAGAAGTAGATTAAGCTTTTGCTACCCACAATTTCTAAATCAAGGCAAAGTTAATTTTAGCCAATTTAAGCAATATTCGGAGAGTAGCAAGTTGTAAACTAGGGACTTAGGAAAAATAAAACAGAGCAACTATTCATCATTTCATCTACGTGAATTCTAAATCATTCTTACCGCACATCTTTATTTGATAAGCAAATCAAATCTAAGTTCTTATTTTTTATGTTTTTTTTAGATGCATGGTGGATGGTGGATGAATGGAAAGTAAATATGCAATGGATGATTTGAAATAAAAATGCAGTGGGTGTGATACAAGTTACCTTAGGTGGGGGTCCTCCCTCAAGCTTATTCTTGATCAAGGTCTGTGATAGGGGTTGAAACCCTAACGACAGAGGTAGGCCATGAGTTGGCCTATCCTTGTTGCAGTGTGGCTTTGTCAATGGAGGGTTGAGTGTTGATTGTTGTGTTTCCTCCCATGGACACCATGAGTGTTGTTGAATAGAGTGTTTTCGATGTTGATCGTCCGCATATCAGGGTCTCCATGTGTTGGGTGTGATTTGTCATTCCTTGGCTTCTAGCCACATAGGAACAACTTGCACCCAATGATGGTGGCAAATCCCTTGAGCTTGAATGAGTGCTTAGAATAGTTGAGAGCATAATGCTCTCACCCATTTGTGGCAGCCCATTGGTTGCTCATGGAGGGTTCCCATTTCAAATCTCTAGCCTCGTTTAGTTATGATTGACCTTCGGGCATAATTTCCGATAGGTAGCAACCATCCTCATTTACTCCTTAGCCAAGAGATGTTGAAATGGGATCTTCTAGGGATCCCAACAATCAGCTTCTTGAATGCCTGCATAGTAATATTACTCCTGCAAACTTCCTCTCTTGAATAGAGAGGGATGGTTAGCTCCCGATACTTGTACAAATGAACGTTCGGGTTAGGTAACCGAACTTTCATTTGTACATACGGGGAAGAACAAAATCAAAGATGCATTGGTTCCAATGTCACGTGTATCCATGATCAATGTGTTATTCATTGATAAGAGTGGAGCTTTATGGATAATTCATGTTGCGTATTTTCTAAAGCTCCTACTCATAGCAATGCATGTGATAGAAATATACCATATGGATCCCTACATCTTTTAAAGTTTCTAACCATCTTAGCTTTCAAGAGCAAATTTTGTCATTTAGACCATGACAAACAAGATTCTCAATTTTATCCTCCTGAACTTCACTAGGAATTTAAAATTTAGTGACTCCTCCAAAAAATGCAATTCAATTTTAGAGCAAGGATATCACTTATTCCTAGGAGTTTGAAATCTAGTGACACCATCTATGCATGAAGCTCAATTAAAAATTATGGCCGTCACTATGCCCAAGTTTCTATATGTCAATTCACCAATTAAGTCATGCCCAAAAGTTTTATTTTCTAAACCTAGACAAAAATGACTAAGTCTACAAAACAATGCTTAAAGGATTCTAGGTACTTGTTTTAGATTTTTCCAAGTAAGGTGGGATTTCCTTTTGGAGATCCAAAAGTCAATACCCACACTTACTCTTGTGAGGATGCATGAGAATTAAATGATGAGGAAGTGTCAACCTTCCTCACAAATGCAAGCAAATACATTCAATTCTATGGCAAACCAAACAATGAAAAATTCTAAACTCATACCTCATTTGAAGAGCAGTTGGTGACGAAGGTCTTTGTGTGAGAAACTCACAACCTTGATTTTTGACGTAGGCTTGATGGTTGATGTCAAATGCCAAGTTGAGATTGGATTTGGCAATGGATTTGGTTCTGGCTCCTCCATTGGGTCATCATCTTGAACATTTCTCTTCCTCAAACTCAAAATGAGTTTGAAGGAGAGAAGTGTTCTCAAATCCTCCCAATGGTGACTTGAGCTTGATGAAACCTTCCACCTTCTTGCCATACCACCTCTTCACAATTTTGACCTAGCTGCACTTTAATCAAGAACACACAAAACAACTCAAAAATGGGTTACGTTAGCCAAAAGCAAATTGAACCCAATTTTGAAATTGTCTTGCCCAGCTTGAAATAACTTGTAAATGCAATGAGGGTCAAAGCAAATCTTTTTGGTTTGAACTAGAAATATAAATTCAAGTGGTCATGCACATAGTTCATATCCAATTAAATTTCTCCCCTAATTCAAATTTTTAGTTTTATGATGGTTGGAAATTTTACTTTCCAACATGCAAGTGTGGAATTTCAAACATGCAAATGCAAGGGTTGATGCAATTTGGAAACCAAATATGAGATAACTACCAATTAACCTATTCGCGAGGACTCACCGAATTTTTGAATTCCGATGAGTAGGACTTACCTCCGTTCTGTTTAGTGTGATGATTTGTTGTCCAATCCTGGAGTTGAAGATGTGGACGATTTCTTCTGTTTTGACATGCCAAACTCATTTGGCTATCATTTGGACATGTGGTCCACATGGTGGCCCTAGCCTCTCCCCGTTGTATTGATATAGACATGTTGTTGTAGCGACGGGTTCTCCCTCTTGAATGTATTTCTTCATGAGCAGGGTGAGGCTTTGTCCTTCTTAGGGGTGCTACTCTGACCATATTGATATTCCATTGAATCAACCCATACCTTGATCATGGATCAAAGGCTTCCTTGGGCATGATGACATGTGGACTCCACAATCAAACAAGAAACGCTTCATCCACAATGTCACTTGCCCTAGGTTGAATGAGTTTGGTTGAAGTGTGGGAATCCCAAAAAGTGATGTGGGTTATGTTGGACTTTGAATGCTCCTTAAGTTCTTGTCCTTGGCCAAGATCTTCATGTGAATGTTGTCTTGATTTCTGCTTGGCCATGATACTTCAAGGTAGGCTAGTTGAACTTAAATCCCTTGGAAAGCCATAGCCTCCTTGAATACAAGGGTGATGTTAATTCCACCCTTGACCTCCTTGTGAATGGTAGCCATTGGAGTTGTTGTTTGAAAAAGGTCCTCATAGGTCTTAGGAAAATAATTCCCACGCGTCCCATGATGACATTGATTTTCACAAATCATGTGAATATCCAAGACTTGGATTATCCAAACAAATCTCCAACGACTTGGATATTCATGACACTTCAATGGGAGGTGTAGTTCCATAACTTGCATATCCACCTTGTGAAGTGGTGTGCATGACAAGCTATGGGAACTCGAGCATTCTTCAATCCACCCCTTGAGCGGAGACCTTCTTCTCATCCATGATGAATGAGAATAGGACTCCTTCAGCTCCAGCATGAATGTGGTCATGGATTGGTGGAGCCAACCCATGACACGAGTGTTGGATGAAGAGCCAACTATCCACCCCATGGTAGAGGAAAACCAAGAAGAACTTCTTGGAGCCTTCCCCAAGCTTGGGTATGGATGACTTTGGCTCATATTGAAAGATGAAATTCTCCCACAAAAGGCAATGGTGTTGCCTAGCGGACATTTGTTGAGGTACGCCTTGAATCATCTTGCAGTTTAGCACTTGTGTCCTCGTTGGCCATCCCATACAATGGGTTGGACAACACTACCCTGTTTTCACACAAAGGAGAAAACAAACAAGGGTAATCCTGTCTAATAACTACTAGTACCTATAGCTTAATCACAAGTGATAGCTATCCTTCACTTCCTTTGCCTTCCCCGGCAACGGCGCCAGAAATGCTTGTTGACGGCTCCTAAGATATACTAACAAATCATCCCCGACAACGGTGCCAGAAATGCTTGTTGGTATTTCTTAACACCACAGATCATCTCTGGTAAAGAGATGAGATCCGCAAGTGCATAGAAGATAGTGTTGTAGCATTTCACCCAAGTATCGTATTTATCCCAAAGGAAGGCAATGGAGTAAAGTATATACTACTCTTATGGTCAAGCTATGGGATACTAATCAATTATCCGGATAGGGGGTAAGTTGATAATAGGGGTAGTGTGACACACACCTAGGAAATCTATTCTAAAGGGTAAATGGGTCCTAGAGGAAGATTGGATTAAGAGTTAGAGAGTTGCTCCTACAATGCTCCTAATACATATACATAGCCTAAGGTAGATACTAATGGTCATGTCAATGATGAATTCCTATGCAATGCTATTCAACACATCGGGCACGGGCTTACCCCTAGCAATACTAGGGCGACTCCCTCCAAGAGTCTGTGACATATCCGAACATGGAGCATTACAAAGGACGAATAGAGCTGTCACCACTACTGCCTACCTCTTCAATCTGTGGGTCTACGAGACATCCAACGCTACTTAAATACCCTAGCACCATGCTAGCATACTAATCAAATACCTTAAGAGTTGCAGCACAAGCCATCCTAAGGCAATGAACTAAATCATCGTTGAACCAATGTTGATTGCATAGCATAGTTATTCATATTAACATAATCATATCATAACTACATAGACTATAGTGGGGGTCTATAGTGTTTATGACCATAAGATGTGATCATAAGAGTACAATCATAAAGACTATACCTTCCACTTACATGGACTCCACAATCAAAAAAGAAACGCTTTGTCCAAGTATACGTATAAAAGAAGAATAAAGATAATATCTTTATTGAGCACAAAGTCACAAATACAAGGGGGAATACATGAGATATACCTTTCCCAATGTGGAATTGGGAAGAGAGACTCCTTCTACTCCTTTCCCAATTTGGACTTGGGATTAGAGGCTCTCCTCTCTACATCCTAACTCCTCTAAGGACTATGGAAGATAGTGTATACAATAGAATGATGCCCAAGTGGTGTGTGTTGAAGTGAGGGGTATGGGATCCTATTTATACTAGTGTTGAGGTCGGTTCCCGTCACCAAAAGTGCGCGAATCAATCGTCATTGACTCCAGGGAGCCGGGAGGAGCCAACACGTGGAAGTTGACCTCGTTTGGCGCCAGGACCAGGTCGGTCGACCCCCTGGTTCGGCCGACCTGGTCAGGGCTCCAAACAGCCTGTACTTCCTCCAGGTGGCTGCCAGGTGGGTCCCATTGACTGATATTGGTGCTACACCGTTGGATGGCCTCGGATACTTCTGTTTGTGGGCCATTTGATTCATGTAGTGCCACATGTCATCGCTTGATTGGCTGGGATGATATTTTATAGGATTGCTCCTCATACTTTTCCTCAATTCTTGTATAAGTATCTGCATACACATTTCTCCAAGTACAAGTGGAAATAGGTCAAGTAGAAAGGTGATGTGTGCAAGAAATGATCAATCCTTCACATAATTGAGTTATATTGACGGCTAAAATTGGTATATAACAACCGTCAACAGTACCCTACGGACAAGTCCGAACTCGAACAGGGACCTTTGGTCCGTCCCAAAACGGACAAACCTGGCCACCTGGACTAGTCCGGCCTGAGGCCTGGACAAGTCTAGTCCCTGGGGATTTTCTCTCAAAGGCTTCTCACTTAGGTTTTTCTCTCATCCACCACTTTGAGCCGTCTTTGATAATCTCAATGCACTTGATACACACACCCTCACACTGATATGTCTAGTGTAAACTCAACACAATAGAAACCTTAATTTCTATGTTTGAGTCTTCGATGTCCGTTTGAACCTTTTCCTTTTTGATGGATTTTGTCTCATTTCAGTCGTCACACCTATGCTTAAGATCAACTCATCTCATTAGTCTCTTAATTGTCATCATCAATCATCTAAAACCCACGGGGATGCCTAGATGCACTTTCAACCCTCCCTTTTTGTTGATTGATGACAACACATTAAGCTTCAACAAAAAGATATTAATTGGTTTTCATAACATGTATGTGTATAAGTAACTCCCCCTCTATGTATGCATTAAGAGTAAAGAAATTGAGAGAGTTATCATACATATACATGTTATGGTGGGGTGCCTAAGTGATGTCTGCATAATTTGTGATAAGACAATAAATATGAGTGATAAATAAGTCATTTCAAGCATCACATCATAATTAAGCAAAGCAAACATTGTAAAGGCATACAACCCATAATAGATTAAGTCATCACAAATTGAAATGAGAGAGTTTTTAAAACATAATACAAGTCCAATAGTAGGATCAAAAGAGATAACAAAAATAAAACTCTAAGTACCCCCTTCCAATCTCTCCCCCTTTGGCATCAAGACACCAAAAAGGAAAAGCGAGGAAGAGAGCCCTAAGATCTATTCTTCATCGTCGTCATCGCCTTGTTGTTGCTGCTCATTGTCACTCTCCGTAGCCTCCGGATCTTCGGTGTCTTCATCATCATCATCTTCTTCTTTGGAGGGTGCCGCCATGGAGGTGCCAACATCACCCAATTGAGCGAGTTCTTCGGTGGTGAACTCGGGGAACGGAGTCAACTCTCCATCACTCTCTACGGCGGGAGACATGGGAACCTCGAGCTTGTTGCACATCGCCTTGAGGTACTTCTCTTGGCAAAACTCCATGCGGCGTTGTTGAACTTCCACCTTCCGGCAAGAGGCAAAAGACAATTATAACCTTTGTCACGTAGTTGTGATATGGACAAGATATTATAATCAAGTGAATCGACATGTAAAACATTAGAAAGAGTATGATTAAGGGATATAACAATTTTATCGGTGCCAAGGATTTTCCCTTGGCTATTTTCCCCAAAGTAAATTCCCTCACTTGGATCTTCATTTTGCTCATATTACACAAACATCTTCCTATATCCGGTCATATGATTTGTGCATCCACTATCAAAAACTCACTTGGTTCCACCGGAGGAGTATGCCTACAAAATAGAATTGAGCCTTGGCTTTAGGTACCCAAGCGGTGTTGGGTCCTTTGATGTTAGTGAAGAGACACTTGGGCACCCACACACGAGGTTTTGGACTCTTGCGGTGTGTCCCAACATACCTAGCATAAGGCTTTCCAAACTTGTTTCTTAACAAAACATATGAAGCATCAAAATCATGAAACAATGGATGAGGTTTCCTTTTAGGCATCTTATGAGATGTAGCAATTTTCTTTCCTTTGTCATTGTTGTATGAACCTCCTTTGATAAAAACAATCAAGTCTTTGCTATTCTTGGGAGTTTTTGCATTTTGCCTCTTCTCCCTGGAATAGCCAAGACCATCTTTAACAAGAGGATATCTTGTGTTGGTGTATGCACTACGTGCATATGCCATCTTATCCTTTTCAAAGATGCCACCTTTCAGTGCTTGGTTGTTATGTGCCACCTTAAGCTCATCTTTAAATTTTAGGATAAAGTTAGAGCACTTGCAAGCTCGAGGTGTTTTGGATTTGACATTTGTGAAAGGTGAGATCTTAGAGGAAGAAGGTGCATCGACCTTGAGAGACTTCACTTGTATTTCAAGAATCTTGTTAACTATTGTCAAGTAACAAGTTTATCCTTTAGCACAATTGTAGTGTTCTCAAGATTTGAGCAAGTTTCCTTGCTCAAAGTGAGTTCACGCTCAAGTGAATTGCTTCTTTATCTTTCAAGCTCCAAGAGCTCCTCAAACTCTTGACATCTCTCCTTTTGTTGGATGAGCATGTACTCTTGATGGTTGATGAGCTCTTCCTTCTAAAATATCTCATCTGATAACATTTTCAACCTTTTCAATGTGCTCTTACCCATATCTTTAAGCATATATTCATTTTCACTACTACTATCAAAATCATCATGTGAAGAAATTGAAGAATATGATTTAGATTTAACCTTATTTCTTCTCTCCTTGGCCATGAGGCAAGTTGGCCTTGAGTTCTCCAAGTTGGGGAAGCGCTTGTTTTCCGTGGTTGACTTTTTCATAGCAATAGTTGCTATCGTCTCTTCTTCATAGAAGGAGGAGTCTTCATTTGAATCCCACTACTTACCAAGGTGGGCTTGTCCCGATTGCTTCTTCTTCTTAAAATATTACTTCTCCTGAGACTTGCCCTCCTTCTTCTTCTTGTTTTCTTCATGCGGGCAATCCACAATGAAGTGGTCGTATTCTCCACAATTGTAGTAAGTCCTCTTTGATCTTGTCTTGGGCTTGTATTTGCTCTTGCCTTCACGATGGTAGCTCCCCCTACTCCTTCTCATCATCCTCTTGAAATGGTTGATGAAGAGTGCCTCTTCCTCATCGGTGTTGGGGCTCTCTTCATCACTCTCTTCTTTTTCTTGGGATCTTGAGGATGTTGCCTTGAATGCAACATCTCTATTCTTGGAGGAGGAGATTTTTTGAAGATTGTTGTAGAACATAGCCTCTTGCTCCATCATCTCATGGTTGATGATTCTCCCTAGCACTTCTTCGGGAGTCATCTTGTGGAATACCGCACTTCCACAAATTAATGAGAAAAGAGTAACATTTTGAGGCATGAATGCCCGAATCATCCTCTTCACCACTTCGTGGTTCATCCATCTGGTGCTTCCATAAGATCGACTCTTCTTGATGAGGGTCTTGAGGCGGCTGTACATGTCTTAGGGGGTCTCACCATCCATGATAATGAACCTCCCAAGTTCTCCTTCAATCATCTCGATCTTTGCCTCCCTAATGACACGATTGCCCTCATGTGTCGTCTTGAGTGTGTCCCATATTTCTTTGGCCACCTCCAACCCTTCAATCCGTTTGAACTCCTCTCGAGTCAATGATGAGGTGATCACTCCAACCGCTTGAGCATTGCGATGGAGTAGAATGGCTTGCTTCGGGGTAACGTCTTCTTCATTCTTGGGAAGATGAACACCTGTCAAGAAAATTTTCTACAAGCTAGGGTTTAAGAAAATGAGATGCATCTTCATGTTATGCTTCTACATAGAGTTATCATTTCCATCGAATTGGGGAGGTTTCCCAATAGGAATAGACAAATAGTGATTGCTAGCAGTTAAGTACTCATAATTGTAAGGATATTGGGAGTAGTCTTGTGAACTACTCCCATCGTCGTTGTTCATTGGATCGATCACCTTGGTCTCCTTCTTGGGAAGACCTAGATTCTCATAAATTTGTGCCTTCAGTTGGAGGACTTCTTTGTCATCATTTGGACCATGTTGAAGTACATCGATGTTCTTCTTCTTGTTGTCTCCATCAACAATCATTGGGACCTCGTTATCACCCCTTTCGATCATATCCTCTTTGAGTTGTTAGACTCTTGGTGGAGAGACCTGCTCCGACACCAATTGAAAGTCATCTAGAGGGGGGTGAATAGGAAATATGACCTAAAATTGCTTAATCAAACGAGATTAAAACTCTGAGGTTGGATTAGTTTGGTCAGAGCTGGACTAGTCCGCTCAGCACAAGGTGAAAACCTAAAAACTTGATTTCTACAAGTTGTTTGTGGAATTTAGGTTCACGAAAGATATATGCAATGTCTATCAACCTAGTACAACTTAGATTAACAAATGTAAGCAATTAGGTTGCAAGATTTCAACGAAGAACAATACTAAAAATTATATGAACCCTAAAAGCAATTCTAGTGATTACAAAAGGTAAAGCGAGAAGAGAGACGTGACTTATCCGGTGGTTCGGCTCCACAAAGAAGCCTACATCCACGTTGAAAAGTCCACACAAGGACTGGGTCTCACTTGACCCTCTTCTCACCAAGCAAACACAAATGGCCGACAGGGTTTCCACTATAACAAAGGGTAATCATCGAGTTTTTGGGGCTTCTCACAAGTTGAGGATCTCACAAATCAATATAGCAAGGAGCACATGAAGATCAACTCAAACAAGCCACAAAACGCAACACCAAGTGAAAGAGATCAAACCGAGAGCCAAAGCACGATGATCTTCCTTCACTCTCCTTCCCAAACCCTAATCTCTTGAAGATTTGGTCTTAGAGGGCAAGTAGGCGGAGTAGAAGGCTTTGTAAGGCTCAAGTATGGTTGCGACGGTGCTAGGGTTCAAGATTCTTCAAATACGAGTCGGAGGTCCCCTTTTTATAGGGGTACCGACAACTAACCGTTGTCAACAACTCAAATCCGGACTAGTCTGGCCCTATACCACGGACTAGTTCAGCCTCTTGGGACCACCGATAATTCGACATCACTGATCGACAAATGAGGTTACGTCCCTGCCAAATGTTTGAATTTCAAACGGTCATGACAACCCGGACTAGTCCGAAGTCAGACAGAATGCTTTAGTTCGGCTGAAAATAGTCTACTCTAGGAGTAACCGAACTAGTCCGGCCCCTAAAGCGGACAAGTCCAGCCTCCCAGGACTTGGCTTCGGTATCTCACACTAAGGCCAAAATAGACTAGTCTATACCAAAATGGACAAGTCCGAACTCGGACAGAAACATTTAGCCTGTCCCAAAACGTACTACTCTAGGGCGGTCCGGACTAGTCCGACCTCCACAGCGAACAAGTCCAGCCTCCCAGGACTTAGCTTTACAAACTCTCACCAAGGAAGAACGGACTAGTATGTACCTGTACACACAAGTCTGAACTTGAACAGAGACCTTCAGTCTGTCTCAAAACAGACTAACCTGGCCACCCGGACTAGTCTGGCCTAAGGCCTGGACAAGTCCCGTCCCTGGGGATTTTCTCTCAAAGGCTTCTCACTTAGGTTTTTCTCTCAACCATCACTTTGATGATCTCAATGCACTTGATACACACACCCTCACACTGATATGGCTAGTCTAAACTCAACACAATATAAATCCTAATTTCTATGCTTGAGTCTTCGACGCTCGTTTCAACCTTTTCCCTTTTGAGGGATTTTGTCTCATTTCAATCGTCACACATGTGTTTAATATCAACTCAGCTCATTAGTCTCTTAATTGTCATCATTAATCATCCAAAACCCACAGGGATGCCTAGATGCACTTTTAGTATACTGGTGATTGTAGTACTTTTTGTATCTACTGACACCGCAGATGGTGCATTTAGTTGCGAGTTCATGCTCTTTGCGATACAGAATACAATGGTTCACACAAACGTGTATTGTTTTTCATACCTAGTGCCATCGGGCAAAGAAGTTTCTTCGTTTTATAAGTGCTTTTGGGCAGTTTATTGGGATTTGGAAGAATTTCTGCCAAACGATTCAAAATATCAGAGAGGCTACAATCGGACCATCCATGCGTGGCTTTCAACTTCAGTAGTTCTAGGACTGCATGCACTGTAGTAAAATCTTTATCACAACTCTTTGATTCATCATATAAAAGCTTCGTCGCCGCATTCTACAATGTCTCCATTATACTTAAACCTTTACTTGGTCCCATAGAAATCAATACATATGGTTCAATGTGACGCAACATCTCCTCACAATCATACTCATCATCATCACCACCATATTGATTGTCACTATAATCATTGATATGAACATTATCGTCATCTGAACCTCTCTAATCGTCTTTATCCACTTCATGTGTATCTACCTCACCATGCTCTGTCCATATTGTGTAGTTTTCTATGAAACCTCTTTTCACCAAATTAGATTGGATTACTATAGTATCTATCAAAGCAATCTTATTGTCGAGGTTGATACATTGACATAATATGTCATCTATATTTTGCATCTTCGCATGTCTCTTGGATGCTTTAATAAAATTTGCAACATTTTGAATGTATATAGGATCAGGTCTTGGCATGTTATACATCCACGCTCGGTGATCCATCTTCAATAAAAAAATATGAAAATGGATAAAATAAGGGATGTGCTTAAAAATGATCAGGTCGATATGAACAAACTGCAATTACATTAATATGTGCTTTAATGGTATGTTTAATAACAAAATTTATAATGTAAGAAGATTATGGATTCTGATGTTGAAATTTTACATAGAGTTCCTAAGATCATAATAGAATTTTTGTAAAATTTACAGAATTTTCTACTGCAAAATTTGACCACAAATATTCCTTAAAGGTCTTCCTTAGAATGAATTTACAGAGACATAATCAGTTTGTATCATATGAGTGAATACTAGTATCGTGTAGGTCTGTTCATAAGGTTTCGAAGAAAATTTCTTTCATAATTTTCTCAGCTTCCCAGTAGCCACAATGGATTTTTGGAGTTTGGATTATTCATTGAAACATTTCATCGAACATGTGATGTGTTTGTATTCATCTTCAACCTTTAATCCTTCAAATCTACGTCTTTTTCTATAAAATTCATGGAGGAGCTCAAGGAGAGGCTCAATTACATCTTGGGGAGTAGGGAGGGGGGTTGTAGCCAAACTCAACAAAACCAAACTGAAAAACAGAACAACATACAATTGAAGTTGTTTGACACTGGAAGAAGAAGCCTATACGAACCTTTTCTCTGTTTGAAGCTTCATCAACTGATGAAAGGAACAGTGCGCACACGCTGGAAGGAGAGGGCTGACGGAAAAGAAAAAAATTTGGCAGCTTGACGACTCGGTGTAAAATCTTTCAGGTTAGGTTTTCTGCAGTGTCCGAGAAGCCCTCTATATAGTTGTCCATTTTCACAGACGGATTTTAATGACGAACCGCCTGTGATAAGATTTTTCTCAGGTGGTTATTTCTAAACCACATGTGACAAAGGTTTGAGTCCGCTCTTAAGTTTTCTTTTCCCTTGCTTCTTGTTTATTTAGATTCAAATATAAATACTCAAACATGTAAAGATTCTGCAAAGTGAGTCCAAATTCAATGATACCTTTTCTATATTCTTTGAAAATTAATATCTACCACCTGTATCAAATACTATAAAATTTGTTTATCTAACAGTGTAATGTTTTGGTAAATATCAAATTAATTCATATTCACATATTATTCAAATTTTTATATCTCCTCAAAAAAGGGGATCTTTCACTGAAATTGGTTTGTATGGACATATTGTCTTATTTATACACCCGTGATTTTTTATATTTTATTAAAGCATTCCAACATGTCAAAATTCAAATTATCCATCATTATAATCAAATGCTCATACACATATGAGACATTCTTCAAACTTTAAACATACATTGATTCAAAAAAATTATAAAAACTAAAAAAAATCATAGAGGTTGGTATGATGACTAAAAAGTTTCATAGAAAATTCAATGGGAAAAAACATTATATTCATCAAGATAGAGGAATGACAAATAACCAGTATTAATTGTTTTTTTATATTATGGCCAATTTCAAAGGTTTTCTCAAGTGAAATTTAATGAGAAACTGTAGTACTAATGAATACTACAAGAAATGGAATTTGGGCTTTTAAAAGACCCCTCATTTTAATCAAGAATATTAATTAAGCCCGGACTTAGTACATCGTTTCACAAGCAGTTTTTAACTACTGCGTGGACGGTTGTTACTAACAAACCGCAAGTGATAAAGGTCCGAGTCTATTCTTCATTTTTCTTTTCCTTTGCTTTTTTATTCAGATTCCAATATAAATACTCAAACATTTATAGATTCTGCAAATTGAGTCCAAATTTGATGATACTTTTTTCTATATTCTTCGAAAATTTATATTTACTACCTGGACCAAATATTTTAAAACTTGTATAGATAACATTGTAATGTTTTGGTAAATATCAAATTAATTTATATTCACATATTATTCACATTTTTATATCTCCTAAAAAGGCATCTTCCACTAAAATTGGTTTGTATGAACATATTGTGTTATTTATATATGTATGATTTTTTTTATTTTTTTTAAAAGCATTCCAACATGTCAAAATTCAAATTATCCATCATTCTAATCAAATGCTCATATACATATGATGCATTCTTCAAATTTTGAACACACATTGATTCAAAAAAAATTATAAAAATGTGAAAAAAATCGTAGAGGTTGGTATGATGACTAAAAAGTTCCATATAAAAATTCAATGAAAAAATCATTATATTCATCAAGATAGAGAAATGACAAATAACCAGTGTTATTTGTTTTTTTATGTTCTGACCAATTTCAAAGATTTTCCCAAGTGAAATTTAATGGGAACCTATAATACTAAAGCATATTACAAGAAAGTGGAATTTGGGCTTTTAAAAGGACCCTCATTTTAATCTAGAATAGTAATTAAGCCTAGACTTAGTACACAAAGGTACATGTGGTTTTCACCGAATAACCGCCTAAGATAAAGACATCTTCTCAGGCGGTTAGTAAGGAATAACCGCCTGAGAAAAGTTCTTTGCTCATGCAGTTTTTCATTAGGAACTGCCTTAGAAGATATGCGTCTATATAAGAGTCTCGACCTCCTTGGAAAAACCTAACTCGAACGAATTCACTTAGATGTCGTCAGGCTGCCAAAATTCCGTTTGCCGCCAAATCCTCGCCGCCCTCACCACCGAGCTTCGCCCTCACCGTCGAGCTTAGACCTCACCGCGCGCCCTCGCCGTCGATCTTCATCTTCGTCGCCATCGCCATTGCATGTACATCCGCCTCTTTCCTCCCTTATCTATCCCCCGCGCCTCCTTCCCTCCTCCATCCCCGTGCTGCCTCCCTCCTCGCCCTCGCCTCCGGCCGAGTGTCCTCGCCGATGCACCCCCGCGCTCCCCATGTTGCCTCCTCCTTCCCGACATCTACCCCCACCGTGTGCTGCCCCCTCCCAACCTTCTCCTACCGACGACACTCAGTGTACTAGATTGTTTATTTCTTGATTTTCTAAGTTTGATTTGGTATTGTTAGGAACCTCTAGGGTTTGTAATTTCAGTGGCGTATGGAATCGGGATACCATTATGTGAAATGTGTCTTGTTTATCTTAGGATTGTAGACAGGTCAAGAAACTCTCACTTTTCTTTGTGGTACTGACCCCAGTGTAGAGAGAGAGAGAGAGAGAAAGAGGGATGGGAGAGATATGTGACACAAAGTACCACCACAAGAAATTCAGTTTGGGTTATAGCTATTTTGTCTTTTGTAACTTCAGTATAGCGTATCCGAATAGGGATGCTATTGTGTGAAATGACTATTCTTTTGTCACTAGGAAAAATCAAGTGCCCTCTCTCTAAGCATACCATTTTAGAGACTACTATAACAAAATTGAGTTGTTGAAACAAGTTATACTTTGCTTAGAATTACCTTAATATCTTATATCTCTTTGTGAGATTCCCCCATCAATATATATCTTGTTCATCATAGGATTGAATACAAGTCAAGGGAATCCTTAGTTTTGTTTGTGATATTGACCTCTTTTTAGAGAGAGAGATGCCAAATAAAGTACTACCATCAAACACTTCAGTTTCGGTTATAGCTATTTTATCTTTTGTAATTTCGTTGGAAGTTGGAATTGGGATACTATCATGTGAAATGTGTCTTGCCTTCTATCAAGAAATGCCAACTATCCTCTCCTTAAGAAGCTAAATTTATAGTACTATTACAATTAAGAACACTATCCACATTATTCATGAGGGTTTTGGTAACCTAAACCCTCATGAACACTATCCGAGAGTCTCAAGAAGTTTAAGGTTTAAGTTTTGTAGCTATTATTTGTTTATCGGATGTATTCAATTTTGATTGTTCCCTGATACTCCCTCTGTTTAAAAATAATTTTGATCTAGCATGGAAAGCCCTAAGAAGACTACTACTTGTAGTAACAATGAAGAAGGCAATATGAAGTTTAGTGACTGCAGCAATTCAGGATCCTTTCACAATCCATGGTATCCTTTTCTAACTATAATAATTAAAAAGACTTCAGAGGATCTCGACCCGGAATATGATCCTGCTGATGAGGTATGGATCACGAATCTTAACTCTAGCAGTTCAAGTTAATGTTGGTTGTCAAGTATATGAAGTCTTATAATTCCTTTCTACCTAGCTTAATTGTGAAGACAACGAGATGAATTCGGCTCCTAAAACCACAGAAGGTTCTCCAATGTTTGAATCCTCAGGTTCACTCAAGCAAAACTGAGGGAAACGAGGTCCCAATAAGGGTCCATTGAACCGCATCATATACATAACAAGTGTCGGTCCAGGTGGGCTTCTCCAAGAACCACTGGATTCAGTTACAAAATAGCGAAATGCATGCGGTTCTCTTGTTAGAGAGCTCGTGTCGATCACAACCGAGAATTGGAGAAAATTACATAAGGAGAACAAGAATGAGTTGTGGGACAGGATAAAGAAACAATTCAAGTTTCCGAAAGGCATGAAGGAAGATGTAAAGAAAGCAACATTGGTCTTTTGCAGCAAGAAGTTTTGTGGCTCGAAGAGTGAAATGAATGCTTATGTTAAGGCAGATAAGGTCCCTACCTCGACAAAGATGGGAAAAATAACACAAGCTCAGTGGCAAGAATTTGTTTGTCAAAAGACCACACCTGATGCTAAAGCCCTAAGTGCAACTAGGTCATAGTTTGCCAAAAAGAACAAATACCATCATCGCTTGGAGTCTGTCGGATATGCCCCCAAAGTTCAGAAATGGAATAAGATATTAAGGGAAATTACTAGTAAGGGCAATCCTCACCCGTTAGAAGGCTGCGATGAGAGAACTCAGCGGTGGGTCTTTGCTCGATCAGGTTTGACCAGCGAGGGCAAACTTGAAAAGCCTGAATCTGTGAATGAAGTAGAGCAAAAAATGATAGAAGTAATTGAAAAGCAACAGAAGGGTCTCTTCAAGCCAAACTGGGAGAATGACCTACTTACCGCTATCCTAGGAAACCCTGAACACAGTGGACGGGTTCGAGCAATCTCTTCTCAAATGTCCTGGAGAGATGGTTTCCCAAAAGATGAAAAGACATACAGAAGACGTGAGAAATTTAAGAAAACACTTGATGAAATGATTGCTCAAAAGGTCAAGGAAAATGTGCAAGAAATAATGGATCAACTTAGACAATCAAGACAATTAGTGGCACCAAATACAACGATGGTTCCTGTGGCAAAGGAGCATTTGGTATCTCCAACTGCCTACCCTAGCAGCGTATATTCTGTGCCAGACTCAGGGTCCCGTAAGTTTGCAGTCGATGACATTGTTAAGGACAGATCTTGTTGTCTTCTTTTCCCAATGGGCAGAGCAGGGAACAAAACCAAACATATTGTCACTGCTATGGCAAAGCCTGATCGTGACTTCAATGGCAATTCACTTCTGTTGTATTATGATGTGGTGCAAGTTCTTCAGATCATTGATAATTATTATGAAGATTATGAAATAGATCACATCACACATGAGGCAGACTGTCAACCATTAATCCTTTGGCACCGATGCAATATCGTGTTGGATGTTGAGTCGATGTCTAGCCCCATCGCATCTAAAAATACTGCAACCCCATATTCTAAGCTGAAAGTCCAAGAAGATCCACTCCCGCTATGTCTCAGCAAGGAGATAGTAACCTTGCTAGTAAAGATAACCAAGAGCAACCAGTTGAACAACAACTTGAAGTAGTACCAGAGCAAGCTGTTGATAGTGAAGAGCAACCAATTGAGCAACAACTTGAAGCAGTACTAGAGTAAGTTGATGGTAGTAAAGAGCAATCAGTTGAACAACAGGTTCAACAACAAGCTAGTGTCCAACTTCTGACGACTACTCATCGGTCATCAGTGCCTATGAAAGTTAGCTCATACGAAAATAAGAAACCTTCTAAAGAAATGTCAAAATATTCGAAAATCTGATGGAAAATATTGGAAAATTGAATGCATCTCGTTCTTCACATGAGCCAGCACGTTCTTCACATGAGCCAGCATTAGAAGATATTGAGGAGTGAGAAGATAGTGTTAAACCAGGAGTTCCAATATACTTGATTAAGGATGTTCCTCCTGAATATAAGAATGGGAGGTCATTCATGACATTGGTACAACTTAGCAAACAAGATTTCCCGCTCAAAATAATGCACGAGTGGTACACCACTGTCATCACAAAATATGATCTTTCTTACGTCACATTTCGTGTGTCAAAAGAAGCATTTTGGAGCACTGGTGCAGATAAATAAGCCCTTCTCTTTGAAGATCTACATAGCCTTTTTCGTCGAGGCATGCTCGAAATCAACCTGCTACTCATCTGGTACTTGTAAGTGCCTCTAATATTTCGTATTTGCTTTTCTTACTACATGCATACACATTTTATGAGATCATAACAATTCTAGACTTCTTCAATAGGACGCAATACATGGATAATGAAAAGTTGAACACCAAGATAGGTATCCTTGACCCTCCAATGATTGCAAAGTCAATTTCAACTTTAAGGTGGAACGGTACTCAGAAGATTACAAGCACCTGGATTTTTAAAAAAAAAAAACAATCGCAAAATGAAAGAAAGATAAAAGGATAATGGTTGCAGCTATCATAGGACATGACATGTTTAACTTTGTCATAGATGGCAAGTACCTCGTAAAGGCTCAGTACCACTCTGACAAAGTTTGACACATGACATTGAAAAAACAATTATTGCTAATTGTTAACTTAACATCTGTGTTTGTATGTGTGCAGTGAATACTACATAATGATCTTCATCAAGCCAACGCAGGGTTTGGCAATGGTCTTGGACTCAGCCAATTACTCACCAGATCGTTACAAAGATTTCCTTTCCATTTTAAAAACATACGGTTATTCGATACTTTTAATTTACACACATTTAGAATGTGTTGACAAGTTTTATATGATATTCCTTGTATTACAGCGCTTGGCAGTTTTACGCGGAAAGACTTGGTATTCCTAATAAGTATGTGTTGCTCATATCAACATATTATCCTTATCCCAAGTAGCCTCCTGGGAGCGTCTAATGCGGGTCTTATGTATGCGAGCATCTTCGGACCGCCTGCGAATATAGAGTGAATCGTGGGGATGTAAGTTATCATTAATGTCGATATTGTATTTTCTTACTTTTGAGTTTCATTTTCATTGTAACTAGCATATTTTAATACTTATATTATTTTGTTAGAAAGGTATTTGTCGAAGCGTAGCAACAACACTTCCCCCGGTACTACTAAAGCGTAGTCCGTAGAGGTTCGTATTCGGATGGGGCGCGCTTAAGATCACGAACAAGATGATGACACAACATTTTTTACGTGGTTCGGGCCGCCTGAGCGTAATACCTACTCCACGGGTTGGTTGTTGATTGTATGAGTGTGTGGCGAGTGTCTTAGGTTGCTTTCTACCGTGCGGTGCAACCCTTTTATATGTTAAGGACTGGCCGTTACAGAACATGCCTGACCCAACAAGTGGCCCCGACTATATTGATCACCCTATACATGATCTACAAATATTATGAGTGATTAGCAGTGTGATAACGTGCCTTAATGGTGGCATTACCAGTCTTGATAGCCTTTTGATCGTGTGTCATTAATGCAACATTAATGATGCGTTAACCAGGTCTTGTAACGGTTGTTTAATAGCCTCTTGAATGTCTATGCCGTTGGAGATCCGACTACCTTCCTCTCGTAGGCTTAGTTCTAGAGGTCTGACACGTGGCAGCTCCGGAGCTTCCCTCTGCGGGGAGGCAGGTCCGGAGCTACTTGACATGTGGCAGCACTGGAGGTTCCCTCTACTGGGGGTTAGGTCCGAAGCTATTGGACGCGTGGCAGCACTGGAGCTTCCCTGTGAAGGGAGGTAGGTCCGGCCCTGCAATACATGGGGTAGCTCAAGAGCTACCCAAACGAGGGAGGCGGGCCCATTGTTGAGGGACATGTGTTGCCTTTGTAAGTCTTCAACATTGGCGAGCGGAACTCCATGGCTTTATTCACAGTATCAGGGGGTACCTGGTATCCAGGATACCGGCGGTGGCCCCCGGGCAAACCTCTGGGAGAGGACTCGATAATATAGGTGGGACCATCAACGAGTCCGACGTTGCTGCTTCAAAGGTCTTCACTTGGGCAGTTAGGACGGTGGCACTCAGTTATGCCATCGCCGTGTGGCCCTTCTTGATATGATGAATGGGATCCTGGCGTGCGGATCTCATGCAATTGAAGGTCGTCGGTTCCCAATACAAAATTCGTATCGGTTCCTAGCATGGTATTTGTAGCCCTATTAGGCTGCCGCCCTCGGGCTTCCAACTTCCCATCATGACAACGGTTTGCCTAGTGCGACTTTATTGACAAAGTAGACCTGGGCCCCCTTGTCATCAATGGTGTAACTTCCTAGAATGTGATTTCGATCCCGACGCGGTTTCCATCCAAGCGTTGCGGAGGCTTACTAAAGGGTAAAAACTTGCACAGGGAGAGAACTATTTACGCTTTCATTCGATTTTGCGCTCGGAGCTCTTCGCCTTTACATAGCTTTTCCCACTTCCACTCCACTTTGCCGTGATGGAGTTGGTCCTTCACCATAGCCGGATCAAGAAAGATGAAGATTTGTCGAAGGTACACACCTAAATGGGGTGGTCAAGCAACTCCTTCAACAACTCGATCTGCGTCGTCAAGCTCCTCTTTAAGAAGGAACGCGCCAGCGAGATCGTCTACTTCACGGCGTTCGCCATGGTGGCGCTCATCCCACCCTTCTCCAGCTTTTTGCTGATGTTGCTGGACTTCTATGGTCTGCAGCTTCATCACCTCGGCCCCCACTCCTTCTTGCTAGTGGCAAATTTTGTCGACTTTTGCGAGATGTGAGTGGGTGTACCGCCCTGCATCGAGCTCTTTCGGACCTTCTTCAAGATCCACTCCATCGGGAAGTCGAAAGAGTTACTTGGCTTCTACTACTTCGTGAAGCGCAAGAATTCTCCATTGAAGTACTTGAAGGCATTCCCCTCTGGGATGTTGGACGGCTTGAAGAAGGACTTAGTGATTATCAGCGTGGATCACCATGACATGCTGTAGTTGCCCGAAAGACTCCCCAACATTGACACCGACGCCTGGGAAGTAGTCTCGGAGCTATCCAAGGCGTACAACCCCATTTTGACAAGGATCCGACAATGCGTGGAGGGAGGAGTGACTCCACAGATGGTGATCGCCAACTTCCTGACAAATCGTTGGGCTCCGCTGAAGAAGAGAGAATGTCCCGCATGGGCTTTCAGTGTAGTGATGGACACCAACCGAATTTAAACTGGTCTCCGGTCTAATTTGGATGAAAAGGCTTTGAAGCTTCATCTTCAAAAGCTGCATCACGGAGCCATCAATCCAGATGACTTGACTCCCCCGGCGGAATTCCTCCCTCTGAACATGGTTCTGGAGATCAGGAGGGAGTTGCGGAGGGGGCTACCATAGCTTGATGTTCTGGGCTTGGTGTAGAAGCGAGAAAATGCAGGGATCTCCATTCCTGGAGCTTAGAAGAGAAGAGCCCCTGCTGCTCCGAGCCAAAAGGAGGCTGATATGGGCAAGGGTAAGGGCAAGGAGCCAGCTGAACCTTCTAGCCGGAAGAGGAAGCTAAGGAAAGCTGATGGGAGTTCCATCAGATCAACTCTGACACCAGCAGTGCCCCCACCTCGGCCAACTCCATCTTCGATGGTGAAATCATCTTTGGTCCCAGCATCTGCAAAGGGCGCTGGCTCCAGCGAGTCGACCCCGACCCCAGTGTTGGCTGCGAGCTTTAGATCTAGGGGTCCTTCCCAGCTGAGGGAGGTCCTAGCTAAGGCGATGCCGATGGTGATGGACAGCTTCGGGTCAAAATCTGGAGCCTTCGCCACATCTACGGTGGGCTCTGGCTCCAGTCGCTAGAAGAAAATGTTATGTGCCGATTGGAGCGGCAACGTCCCAAGGTAAGGGACATTGGCTTAACTTGAGTTGTAGTATTTAATCTTTGCTGTTTCTTGAATTTTGTTTACACTGCTTCCAGAACGTCGAAAGCAAGTAGAGCAGCTTTGGTGCCCACTGTAGCTCCAGAGACTGCATCGGCTGATGCTCCCACCTCGGTTCCTGCCTGTCCCAAGGTGGTGGTGGCAGACGACACGACAGCTCCGGTGTCGACATTCATGGAGACAAGTCCAATGACGATGCCAGAAGATCCCGTGGTAGCGTCGGACCACGTGGAAGAAGTGCTTGAAGGAGCTCCGACATCAGTGTCGGAAGTGGCCGAAGTTCCAGTTGAAGCTTGTGTGCCAGCCCCAGAAGTGATAGCTATGGAGGTGACTACATCCGAGCTGGTGCAACTAGAGGATCTGACCACAGGTCCTCTACCTTCAGGGCCGACAGTTGGAGATCCAGCTGAGGGACCCTCCTCGTCAGCTCCGCAGGTAGAAGGTCCTTCTACAGAACCTTCCTCAGTTGCGATGGATATTGATGAGCTCTCGGAGATCGGTCCCGATGATGTGGAACTATTAGAAAACACCCTCGCACCGTGGGATCCGATAGTGATTGTGGAAGACCCCTTAGAGCATGTAGATGCTCTTTAGGCAGGCCCAGAGCCGATTCCCCAGGCGTTGTCTATTGACAATGCCTGCTCAAGTCTCCACTAGGTCCAGATTGCCTTCGACTACGAACGCAAGACTCTCGAAGAAGAGCGCGACACCCTGAGGTGCTGATGCAACTGGCTGTTCTTCAAGTCCAAGCTGACACAGTCTCGGCTGGCAAACCAGAAGGAGTGGGTGGCCAAGGAGAAAGATCGGTTGGCGCAATTAGACCGCGCGCTCAATGAGAGAGAGGCCATGATCAATACCCTTGATGATAGTACTAGGGAGGTCTACGAGCATGCTAAGGAGGCCAGTGAAGCGGCCGACAGCCGCTCGGAGAGCCTCAATGAATTGAATGAGCAACTTCTCAAGCGTCGGGAAGCTCTCAATCAAAAGGAGGACAAGCTCGTAGAGAAAGAGGAACACCTCGTGAAGAGGGAGGAGGAGTGTAAGTGCATCTAGGATATCCCTTGTGGGTTTTGGCTAATTGATGACAAACATATGAGATCCTAATGAATCCACTGAGATGATTGCAGGGCAAACAAGTGAAACAGCTCGGTGCACACAAAAGGTGAAAAATGAAGTGGTGTTCAAAGAAAGATAGTTTGATGAAGCTTGGAAGACCAAATTAGATTTTGAATGTATAGGGAGTGTATGAAAGACACACTCCAAGAGCTCACAACTTTGCGCAAGGGTAAGGGATTAAAATTAACCTAACTTTCACAAAGCACCGCACTAGTCTGACCATGGACCATACAAGTCCGTTCATCTTTCTGGAATCTCACTTATTGGGAGACCGGACTAGTCCGTGCATCCACCGGACTAGTCTGTTGATGTTTCTGGAGTCTCTCATATTGACGGACCGGACTAGTCCGATCATGGACCAGACTAGTCCGATCATGGACCAGACTAGTCTGTTGAACTTTTTGGAATCTCCCATTCGTGGAGATCGGACTAGTCCGCGGACTAGTCCGTTGAACTTTCTGGAGTCACCTACACACAGCACCGGACTAGTCCGAGCTTGGACCGGACTAGTCCGGCAGACTTTCTGGACTTCAAAATGCACGGTGACCGGACAAGTCCGGACTTGCACCGGACTAGTCTGGTGTTAGGGTTTTTCAACAGCTATCTTTTGGAAACCCTATAAATAGAGAGTCCATAGCTTTCCTATTAACACACACGTCGGATACTGATCAAAGAACAAACCCTAAGGCCGCCACTTCGTCCCAAGAGCCCAAAATACATCTCCCCACACATCTAAAGTGCAAAAAGAGTGAAATCAATTGAACACTTGGATTCGAGATTGGGAGATCGTCGTTCTTTCATTGCGAGCTCTTGGGGTTTGATCTTTCTACACTCATACTCTGCATTGTAATACTTTTGAGTGTATTTGATCACCTCTTTCATTGTAATTCTCGTGGGAGCCCTCAACGTGTGAGGTTTCCCCACAAACTTGGTGATTACCCGTGATAGTGGAATCAAGTCGGCCTTCGTGGTGACTTGAAGAGGGAAAGGGTTGGAGACTCGGCTCTGTGTGAGCTTCCTCAATGAGGACGTAGATCTCGTGGTGAGATCGAACCTCGGGAAAAATTCGTGTGTCTTGCGCCTTATTTCATTTAAATTTTGTTCACTAGATCACTTAAGTGCTAAAACATCAACCTAAGGCAATTACAAGTTTTACCTGCATTCTTATATTAATCTCAAATAAAAATATCAGCTGTTCTCATTTCCGCTGCTAAAGAAATTTAGATTCCCAATCAACACTTGATCAACACACATATTTTTAGCACACCGAACAAGTCCGCCCACACGACCGAACTAGTCCGGCCAACCAAGGTTTGACAATTCTATTAAGTGTGCAGGGAATTCAAAAGGCCTATTCGCCCCCCCTCTAGGCCACATTCAATTGGTATCAGAGCAAGGTGATAAGAAAATTTGGTCCCGATCTTCCGATAGGTAATGGATAGGTCGATTGATGTGGAGATCTCGACGTTGATGATCCGAGGCTCTCGAGTAGAACACGAACAGCCCCTGCAATCACTACACCACCGCTCCGTTGGTTATCAACCGTGCTTCACACGATTGACCTCGCCAAGAAGGCTAATCCCTGCAAGTGCAACCGAGAACACAAGCAAGAACAAGGTAGACACGATCTGAAATCGCAAAGTTGGGGTCTCACAAACCGAAGAACGGCGATATTATTGATCTAAGCAAAACCCAATTGTTCATGGCGGCTACTATGGAGTATATATAGGTGGGAGGACGTCCAAGGGGGTGTTGGGGTCGTGACCTAACCCTAACACACGAAAATAATGGACTTAGACTTGATACAAGGCCCAATGGCCCAATACGGTGGTGCAGCACCCTGACAGATTCTGTACTTGATTTTGTTTCGACGATTCCCGTCGACTCCGAGGGTATTTTTACATGGGACCGGCGCCATTGGAAAGGTTATCCTCCCCCCCCTCCGTACATATGTAGAACGTCCAAAACGGAGTTCGTATGCGTCCTGGACTTCCGTTTTAGTGCGTACTGCTCCTGGACTCCGAGTTGGATACGATTTGGAGTTTAGTTCGGTTTCCATCTTCTTTGAACGAATTCTCTGGTCTTTCACGTCCCTAATACTCCCTCCAAGTACTCCTTGAACCTCTCCATGGATCCTAATCACAATTAAATCATTAAGTAGCAATCTATGCTCAAAAACATATAAGGAAATATATAAGAACGAGTTCACCTCTGAAATTAATTGTTGTGTATGAACTCTATTGATTGCATCTTGTATGTTCAATGGAGTGTTGTTTGTATCCATAGAAGTGATGTCCTCATCATCCTCTCCTTCTTGAATGGAGTCGTCCTCGACTCAAGTTCATCTTCTCTCATGTGTTGGTCCAAATATGCAACGCCATCAAATCTTTTTGTGTGTATCAAAGGAGGTGGCCAAGGTGGTGGACGACATAGTGCGCCATCTTGATCTTGTCCATCAATAAGAGTGCACATTCACTTGAGCCAGGATCCCAAACAAATAAATATTGTGTCATGTTTGTAGGTGCAATAATAATGTGCATGATCTTATCATTCTCCCCTTCTTTATGACAAGCCGTCCTCGGCTTGCTCGTATGTCCAGCAAAGAAGCTTGCGTTGGAGGTAGAGTAAGTGCTGTCCATAATGAACAACCACAGTGAATAATGCTTTTGTTGTCCCCGCTGCAAGGAAAAAATACTAGAACAATTTGACAATACATTATTAGTGTTAGTGCATCCATTCATTTCACCATGTTGTTACAGCACAAAAGGAGATTCCTCATTTGAACATATGTAAACTTTATGCACCATAAACATACCACTATGTTCATATTTGCCTATAGCATGAAAAATATTTCTACTTAACAAAGGCAATTCAGATTGAGAAAATATTATCTTCTCTACGATATCTAGATCACAAAGAGTGTCAAATTCAATATATCCCAAAGTATTTAGAGAAGATGACAATTTCAGCTCATCCCTTTCACATGTAGTTGGGATCAAATGCTTAATTTCAGCACAAGTGAGTGATAAAGTATCAAATTCATTTGGTTGTTCTAGCATAGGTATAATATAATTATCAGCACACAACTCATTTTTGTTATAAGAATCAGTGGGAAAATCAACTAATGGTAAAGTTGTATTATGTAAAGGTTCATCTTGTTGCTGCTCATCGATAGTATGATTGGTAGCAAAATTCAGCACATCTGAAAATGTCATACCGTGGTTAACTGTAGAGCATTGTCCATTAACACTACTCTCATTTTCAGCAAGAAATTAAAATGCATTATGAGTTGATTCATCAAAAAATTCAGAAGAGTTGTTCAACACCTCACTCTCATTTGCATCTCCATTTATTTGTTCATGTTCCTGCAAAAGGTTAGGCAAAGGAGGAGGTACAACAAGAAAATTCTTCTCAAGTTCATGTATTTCATCTTTACAATTAGATACATTGGCAAAAGTTTCTCGCATAAGAATTTTCATATCTTTCCATGTTCGAGGTCTTTCTAAATCACTTAAGTTGTTCCACCAAGTCAATGCACAACCTAGTAATGCACTTGCAACATTTCTAATCTTTCTTTTCTCACACATATGACATTGTCCAAAAAATTTATCCAACTCTATTTCCCAAGCAATATATTCATCGTAACCAAAACCATCATAAGAAGGAAGAGATGGGAGAATGTAATTACTTCTTGTGGAAGGTGTTGTAAAGGTGGTCTGAATGTCATGTGAATCCTTGGTTGATGTTTGATTTTTAGTGAGCAACTCTATCGCCGTCTTCATCATGTCCATCATCTTAGCATATAATGCATGATTCTTGCTTTTACCTGACATTGTTAGTAGCAAACAGAAGACAACACAAAAAATATGTTATCCCTATCAACTACAAAGGATAATGGAAAAGTGGAAGTGGAATCACACACTCTCAAGCGTCTTACCACGCTCTTACAAGTGTTCTTACAGACACTGCAGGTGGCAAACGGTGGCCGGTATGAAGAAACCAATGAAGCGTGGGATGATTGCAAAGGTGTATCGATTCTGCTCAAGAGTAAAGTGTAGCTTGGATGGCACTTTCTATGTAGCAAGGATTAGCAACAATGAAATCAGATAGTAAAGTTGAATAAGTGTCCAAAGTATGTGTCAAAGTTGCTGGCCTAAATGTGTTCCTAGTAGTTCAAGCTAGCAAGACATGAGACAAAACTAGATGACACAAAGAATGCAAGCACTTCTGTTTTTTTGTTGTTTTTTTTTCTCTTTTTTTGTGCAGCTTTTGTTTCTTGTTTTGCACTTGTCTTTTTCTTTTTTCTTCCTTTTTTTCAGAATGTGCTGCAAGGGAAGAACACAATGAAAATCAACCCAAGATATCTCGTGTGTCTGTCGCAGGTTTTCTGCTCAATTTTCCAAGGACAAATAAGCACACTTATAGGCTCTAAATTGGAAAACTTAGAACAGCAAGATTGTATATATATCTCTCCTCTTTAGTTTCAATATATGGAAGACCTATTTTGGAAAAGAACAATAGGAGATACTGACCCCGAAATACAGACTGTTCAGAATTTTTAGGTCAATAACAGATTCGGATCTAATGCAATTTAGACATCGATAACTATATTTTCTGGGACAATGATGAATATGAAAGTTATAGAGCACTTCTTAAGCTTTCCAGAAAGTATAAGAACACCAAAATCCGAGTTCGTATGTGCGAGATATGTTGAAAATACCAAACTGGACAGAGGTGAATCTAATCTGTACGTGATGACGTGATTCAAAAGGATGAATCACACAATGCAAAACTCAAACTAAGACCAAAAACACTTTCTAAACCAGCAATATGACTCAACAACGGACACAAACTCAACAAAACCAAACTGAATAACAAAGTTGCAAAAGCTCAATGTGGTTTGGACAAAGTAATGAACAGATCTACTAAACTGCAAGTTTTTTGTGGCTTTTTTGTGGACTCTAGGTATGAAAAACAAAACTAATGTAATGGATAGATGAATTACCTAACAGACAACCTGGAAATATGATACCAATCGATAAGAAAATTTGGTCCCGATCTTCCGATAGGTAATGGATAGGTCGATTGATGTGGAGATCTCGACGTTGATGATCCGAGGCTCTCGAGTAGAACACGAACAGCCCCTGCAATCACTACACCACCGCTCCGTTGGTTATCAACCGTGCTTCACACGATTGACCTCGCCAAGAAGGCTAATCCTTGTGAAAGCATCTAGGCCCCATGAGGTACGGTTTCGGTGATTAATGACAACCATTCGATATTACTAATGAATTTGTGAATGCAAGGTCTCAATAACACTCAATCAAATGAAATCAAAAGTACATTGGAGACCCATATAAAATCAACGAATTAGATCAAACCAAATCACATGAAGACAAGAAGTGAAAGCTCTAACTTGATATCACTCAATGCTTGAAGACAATCAAAACAACATTTCAAACAAGTGTCAAAGAGGTCACAAGTTCAAATTCCAAAAGAACAACTCAAAACAACTCGAAGTCAACAAGTTGAACACACCGGATCATCCGATGGTCTTTGAGTTGACACACATCGGTCGAGTTGGTTCAACTGAAGAAGAAGACCTCAGAAAAATGCACTCACCGGATCATCCGATGTGAGTGGCTCAGTGACATCGGTCCATCATCACAGATTGCAATACCCTTGGACCAAGTGAAGCACCGGATCATCCGATGTGCAGACTTACACACATCGGTCGATCACTCCAGTGAGCCTCAAGATCAAGCAAAATTCTGGAGGAAGAGCCACCGAATCATCCGATGAGAAGACAGATCAACATCGGTCTAACAACGGTCATATCTGACACAGTGACATCAGCTAATTTGGCTTTGACCGATGATAACTGAAGGGGAGACATCGGATCATCCGGTGTTCGCAGAGAAGTGATGTCAGCCTACTTTTCCAACGGCTATCTCGTGGAGGCTGGCTATTTATACCCCTTCAACCTGTCAAATCGACAAGACTTGAAGCCCAGACATACTCTACACATCCTAGAGCATTCAAGCAATAGAGCTACCACTTTCACATCATTTGTTCATCATTTGTACACCAAGAGATAGGCTAGAACTAGCTAAAGATAGTGCTTGGGTGCCTCCATTCTTGGTGATTGGAGTCTCTAGTGTAGTGAGAGCCCAAAGGGAGTGTCCCTTGGTGTGTGCAACTTCCGGAGCTTGCCAAGAAGATTGTGGAAGCCCGGAGGATCCCTAAGTGTACAAGGCTTGAGCTCCACCTTGCCGAGGTTGGCGAACGGAGAAGAATAGTGAAGAACCCCCTTGTCTCGGTGACTTGGGAGTGGCAAAACCCTTCGGTGGGTGCCACAACGTGGATGTAGGAAGATCCTTGTGATCTTACCGAACCACGGGATAAACTCCGTGTCCCTTGAGCGTTTGCATCCCTCTCCCTTTTACTCTTATGCAATCTTCATTCCGCAACTTTAATTTACATTGATTGCATAGTTTAATTGCATAGGGAATTGGGCTTGAGCTTGTTAGTTCTTAATCGTTTTAAAATTTGAAAGAAAGCCCTATTCACCCCCCCTCTTGGGCATTTCGATCCTTACACCCTGCAAGTGCAACCGAGAACACAAGCAAGAACAAGGTAGACACGATCTGAAATCGCAAAGTTGGGGTCTCACAAACCGAAGAACGGCGATATTATTGATCTAAGCAAAACCCAATTGTTCATGGCAGCTACTATGGAGTATATATAGGTGGGAGGACGTCCAAGGGGGTGTTGGGGTCGTGACCTAACCCTAACACACGAAAATAATGGACTTAGACTTGATACAAGGCCCAATGGCCCAATACGGTGGCGCAGCACCCTGACAGATTCTGTACTTGATTTTGTTTAGACGATTCCCGTCGACTCCGAGGGTATTTTGATATGGGACCGGCGCCATTGGAAAGGTTATCCTCTCCCCTTTCCGTGCATATGTACAACGTCCAAAACGGAGTTCGTATGCGTCCTGGACGTCCGTTTTAGTGCGTACTGCTCCTGGACTCCGAGTTGGATACGATTTGGAGTTTGGTTCGGTTTCCATCTTCTTTGAACGAATTCTCTGGTCTTTCACGTCCCTAATACTCCCTCCAAGTACTCCTTGAACCTCTCCATGGATCCTAATCACAATTAAATCATTAAGTAGCAATCTATGCTCAAAAACATATAAGGAAATATATAAGAACGAGTTCACCTCTGAAATTAATTGTTGTGTATAAACTTTATTGATTGCATCTTGTATGTTCAATGGAGTGTTGTTTGTATCCATAGAAGTGATGTCCTCATCATCCTCTCCTTCTTGAATTGGAGTCGTCCTCGACTCAAGTTCATCTTCTCTCATGTGTTGGTCCAAATATGCAACGCCATCAAATCTTTTTGTGTGCATCAAAGGAGGAGGCCAAGGTGGTGGACGACATAGTGCGCCATCTTGATCTTGTCCATCAAATAAGAGTGCACATTCACTTGAGCCAGGATCCCAAACAAATAAATATTGTGTCATGTTTGTAGGTGCAATAATAATGTGCATGATCTTATCACAAGGTTCTCCACCAACGAGACTCACATCTTGGAGAGATCAATGGCCTCTGAGAAGAACAACGATATCTCGAAGATGAACATTAATGAGGAGGAACAAGAAACTAAAACTTTTGATGTGCTGAAAGAGAGCCCACACGATGATGAAGAAGTGCAACAATTGAAGGCACTTCTGAGAAAGAAACTGCTAGGACAAAAGGGGAAAGAAGAAGACAAGATGACGGGGAGTGGTCATCACGACTACTCCCGACAGCCTTACAACTACAACCGTCTCAATTCAAACAACCATTATCTTTCCATTCCTATGGGAAAACCTCCACAGTTTGACGGAAGCGACTATACAATGTGGAAGTACAACATGAAGATGCATCTAATATCCCTAAATCCTAGTCTATGGCACATTGTTTGCACTAGCATAGACATCCCGAACATGGATGAAGAGCTCACCCCAGAACAAGAACAAGATATTCACAGAAATGCACAAGCCGTCGCCGTGATCACATCATCACTAAGCAGAGAGGAATTCACCAAGATTGATGGCTTAGAAAGTGCAAAGGAAATCTGGGATACACTCAAGACAGCTCACGAAGGAAATAGATCGGTTCGTGAAGCAAAAATCGAAATGCTTGAAGGAGAGTTGGGGAGATTCGCTATTAAAGAAGGCGAATCACCTCAAGACATGTACAACCGGATGAAGGCACTCATCAACAAAATACGTGCCTATGGAAGTAAGAAATGGACGGATCACGAGGTAGTCAAGAGAATGATTAGAGCCTTCATGCCAAGAAATGTCACACTTTGCTCAATGATTAGAGAAAGCCCCAGGTTTCACAAAATGACTCCCGATGAGTTGTTGGGAAAGATCGTAAATCATGAAATGATGGATAAAGAGGCACAATACGTCAAAGACTTGGCCGAACTCACTTCCTCCAAAAAGAAGGAGGTTGCTCTCAAAGCAACATGCCGACCCAAACTCAAAGATGCTCGTGAAGATCAAGACGATGGGCATACAAGTGACGAGAGCACCGATCTTGATGATGAAGAAATGGTACTCTTTATCAAGAAGTTCAAGCGAATGATGAAAAGAAGACACGACAACAACTCAAATGAAGGCAAAAGCAAGGATAAAGGAAAATCCAAGGCTCGACGCACTTGCTACAACTGCGGAGAGTATGGTCACTCCATGGGGGACTGCCCTTATGAAGAAAACAAAAAGGAAGAAGGAAACAAGATCTCAAGAAAAGAAAAATTTCAGAAAAAGAAGACAAACCCATCAAGCTCACATTGGCAAGGAGTGGGACTCAAACGACGAGTCCTCCTCCGATGAAGAAGAAGAAATGGCCACTATCGCAATCAAGAAACCTACTATGAAGGCCACACTCTTTCCAAACATGGGAGGATGGGACATGAACAACCACACTTGCCTTATGGCTAAGGAAGGCAAGAAAAAGGTACGGCTCACTCCTCCTACGCTAAATTCCTCTATTAATGACTTTGACAGCTCTAGTGATAATGAAGAAATGTTTAGAGGACTAAGTAAAATTGCTCTAAAGAAAATGGAAATGTTGTCGAATGAAATCTTTGAAAAGGCGGAACTTCTTGACCGACAAGAAGATATGCTCATCCGTGAAAGGAAGAGATATCAAGAACTTGAAAAGCTTCTCGAGCTTGAAAGAGAGAAGAACGAGTCGCTTGAAGTTGAGGTAGCCTTGAGTAAGGAAACTTACTCAAAGCTAGAAGACTCGCATATTCCAAACAAGGAAGAACTTGCTAACTTGTCAAAAGCTAACAAGATCCTTCAGGAGCAAGTCGAGTCGCTCAAGCAAAGTGACTCCTCATCCTCCAAGAGCTCCTCCTCCAAAGATATGAGTTCGACAACAATCAGAACTTGCACTTGCTCTAGTAAGAAGAATATTATTTCTAATACTTCAACTTCTCATAATATGCATGCACCTCCAAGCAGCATCTTTGATAAGGAGAATATCAAATATGCACGCAGTGCATATATGGTCACTAGACCTCCTAATGTCAAAGATGGCCTTGGTTTTGATAAGAACAAACACATGTCTACTTCTAATCATGCTAAAAATAGAATTGTCTTTGTTAAGGAAAAATCCCATGAATCTGAACCACAAATATTGTTTCATACATTTAACGCCTCTTATGTTCTTATGAAAGCCAAATATGGAAAAGTCATTGCCAAATATACAGGGCCACGCCACAAGAACTTGAAAACTTGTGTGTGGGTGCTTAAGACTCTTGTGACTAACCTGAGAGGACCCAAGCAAGCTTGGGTACCTAAAACCGAGGAATAATTCTTTTTGCAGGCTTACTCCTCCAGTGGAACAAAATGGGTACTTGATAGCGGATGCACAAATAACATGACCGGAGAGAGAGGTATGTTTGTAGAGTACGAGTACAACAAGGATCCAGGTGAAGGCATATACTTCGGAGACAACAATCAAGGAAAGGTCCTTGGTAGCGGTAACATTGAAATATCCTCTCAACATACCTTATCAAATGTTTTACACGTATATTCTCTAGATTATAACCTTTTGTCAATATCCCAACTATGCGACAAAGGTTACAGCTGTTTATTCACTAATGAGGGTGTGACTGTTTTTAGAAGAAGTGATGGCTCGATTGCATTCAAGGGAATGTTGAAGGGCAAGCTTTATCTAGTTGACTTCAACAAAGATAAAGCCGAACTCAACACTTGCTTGGTTGCTAAGACCAACATGGGATGGTTGTGGCATAGACGGCTAGCCCATGTTGGGATGAGAAATCTGCATAAACTTCTAAAAGGTGGTCACATCCGTGGTCTTAAGGATGTGGTTTTTGAAAAAGACAGGTCGTGCAGCGCTTGTCAAGCAGGAAAACAAGTCGGAGCACCACACCCCACCAAGAATGTGATGACTACCGCAAGATCGCTGGAACTTCTCCACATGGATCTTTTTGGTCCAGTTTCGTACATCAGCATCGGCGGTAACAAATATGGTTTAGTAATTGTTGATGATTTTTTCAAGATTTACCTAGGTATTTTTCTTGTATGATAAATCAGAAACTCAGGGGATCCTCAAGAAGTTCCTGAAAAGAGCTCAGAACGAATTCTCATCAACCATAAAGAACATCCGAAGTGACAACGGGACAGAATTCAAGAACCTCCAAGTTGAAGAGTTTCTCGATGAAGAAGGGATAAAGCATGAATTCTCGGCACCCTACTCCCCTCAACAAAATGGAGTAGCCGAAAGGAAGAACAGAACATTGATCGAAATGGCGAGAACTATGTTTGATGAATACAAGACATCAAATCGATTTTGGGCAGAAGCGGTGAACACCGCTTGCCATGCCACGAATCGACTGTATCTCCATCAACTACTGAAGAAAACTCCATATGAGCTCCTTACCGGTAAAAATCCTAATGTTTCTTATTTTAAAGTTTTTGGATGCAAATGTTTTATTCTGAACAAGAAACAGAGGGCCTCGAAGTTCGTTTCAAAGTCCAACGAAGGATTCTTGCTCGGTTATGATTCGAATGCCTACGCCTATCGTGTCTTCAACAAGGTGTCTGGCCTTGTTGAAGTAGCACGTGACATAGTGTTCGATGAATCTAACGGCTCACAAGTGGAGCAAGTTGATAAGTGTGTGCTAGATAAAGAGGAAGCTCCATATTAAGCACTGAAGAAATTGGGACTTGGTGATATCTTACCACAAGAGCAAACATTCGAATCAAATGCACAAGATGAACCTCGACACGGAGGCAATGATCAAGGAGGAGCTCTTGCACAACATCAAGAGGAGGAAGATCAAGAAGATCAGGACAATCATGGAAACAATGATCTAGGGGGAGACAATGCACCTGAAGATAATGAAGAACAAGCAACTACACAAGCTCCACACCCAAAAGTACACCAGAGCGTGCAAAGAGAGCACCCTGTCAACAATATCATCGGAGATATTGCTAAGGGAGTAACTACTAGATCTCGAATTGCAAATTTCTGTGAATCCTATTATTTTGTGTCTTTTCTGGAACCATACAGGGTAGAAGAAGCCTTAAGGGATCCAGACTGGGTGATTGCAATGCAAGAGGAGCTAAACAACTTCAAGAGAAATGAAGTATGGGAGCTGGTGGAGAGACCAAAGGCGAACATAGTTGGAACCTGTCGGTACCCTGTAGACCGGGTACCCCTGCGCACAGGAGAAAACCGCTAAGGACTTCGCCTCTGCCTAAGAGGCCGAATCCGAGGCTACCACGTTGAGGAGGGAAGGACCAGATCCTACCTCCCCGTCGGGGGAGGATCCCAAGCTGCCACGTGGCCGGCAGGACTGGACCCATGCCTCCCCGCTGAGGCGGGCTCCGGAGCCCCACGTGGCCAATCGGGACCTCAGGGCCAAGCTCGCGTCCTCGCAGGGAAAGGCACCAGTGCTACCACGTGGCCTGCAGGGCTGAGCTCCCACCCCTCCATAGGGGTGGGCTCCGAATGCGCCACGTGGCCTGTTCCGTCAAGTGCTTTACTTCTCGCAGAGGCAGGCTCTGGCGTAAACACATGGCGGACGGCCAACTCAGTGCGGTAGGAAGCCGCAGTAAAGGAACGCGTGTGCTGCTTAGACATGCATTAAGTACGCGCGCCTTCCCCAGGCAAGCTAAGTCGTGCTTGCGAAAGTCAAGGCTCCAGTGTCCTGTCTTGTCTGAGTAGCCGGTACAGACCCACGCCACAAGACGGACGAATAGGCCGCGAGGACAAGACGGACGAGACGTGCACGACCATCATCACCAGCTATGTGTAGCCCTGGCGCACGACGCGATGGGACGGCGCATTGACACCCCTGAAAAAGGGAAGTAGATAGCAATTAATCCTAGATCTTGTATAGGATTTGGCTCTCCCCAGGACCACCTGTCGGGTATTGGGACCCACTTTGTGACCGCAGAGTCCTTGAACTATAAAAGGGCTCTGCAGACGACCTTCACAGGGGACGAAAAATTAGACCAAGGCTCATACACGCTCAAGCAAGGCAATACACAAACACTCCCGTGGACGTAGGGTGTTACGCTCCGGCGGCCCGAACCACGTAAATCTTCTGTGTTCATCATCCTATTGTGTTCGATCTCCTGGGACTAGCCCTCGTGAATCCAAAGAACCTCCGCGGGCTGCTCTCTAAGCAGGTCCGGGGGAAGTGCCGTTTACGACCTTCGACAGAACCAAATGGATCTTTCGGAACAAGCAAGATGAACATGGAGTAGTAACAAGAAATAAGGCAAGACTGGTGGCCAAATGTTATTCTCAGGTCGAAGGTTTGAACTTCGATGAAACTTTCGCTCCTGTAGCTAGACTTGAGTCCATTCGTATTTTATTGGCATATGCTACTCACCATAATTTTAAGTTGTATAAAATGGACGTCAAGAGCGCTTTCTTAAACGGCCCAATTAAGGAGGAAGTTTATGTGGAGCAGCCACCAGGATTCGAAGACCAGAAATATCCCAACCATGTCTACAAAGTGCGTAAGGCTCTCTATGGCCTCAAACAAGCTCCTCGAGCTTGGTATGAGTGTCTTAGAGATTTTCTAATTCAGAATGGATTCAAAATTGGTAAAGCTGACTATACACTTTTCACTAAACATTGTGATGATCATTTATTTGTATGTCAAATTTACGTTGATGACATTATCTTTGGATCCACTAACAAATCCTTCTGTGAAGAATTTAGCAAAATTATGACAGATAGGTTCGAGATGTCAATGATGGGCGAATTAAAGTTCTTCTTGGGATTCCAAGTGAAGCAACTAAGAGAAGGTACATTTATAAGCCAAACCAAATATACACAAGACATTCTCAAGAAATTCAATATGGACAAAGCCAAGCCCATCAAGACACCCATGGCCACTAATGGACACCTCGACCTCAATGAAGATGGTCCAAATGTGGACCAAAAGGTATATCGGTCCATGATTGGCTCCTTACTTTATTTATGTGCATCTAGGCCAGATATTATGCTTAGTGTTTGCTTGTGTGCAAGGTTTCAAGCTGCACCTAAAGAGTGTCATTTAGTTGCTGTAAAAAGAATCCTAAGGTACCTTATGCACACACCCAACTTGGGCCTTTGGTATCCCAAAGGATCCAAATTTAACTTGATAGGGTATTCCGATGCCGACTATGCAGGATGCAAAGTCGATAGAAAGAGCATGTCAGGGACTTGTCAGTTTCTTGGTAGGTCCCTGGTATCTTGGTCATCTAAAAAGCAAAACTCCATTGTCCTTTCCACAGCAGAAGCAGAATATATTGCAGCCGGTAGCTGTTGCGCCCAATTACTTTGGATGCGACAAACCCTTAGGGACTACAGCTACAATCTTAACCATATCCCACTACTATGTGACAATGAAAGTGCTATAAAAATCGCACACAACCCGGTAGAGCACTCAAGAACTAAGCACATAGATATCCGTCATCATTTTCTTAGAGATCATTCATTAAAAGGTGACATTGCTATTTCTCATGTTAGAACTGAAAAACAACTTGCGGATATTTTTACCAAACCATTGGATGAGAAAAGGTTTTGTGAACTTAGGAATGAACTCAATATTCTTGACTCTTGAAATGTGGCTTGAAACGTTGCACACCTGGTTGAAACTTCAAATGTTACATTTTATTGCTAAAACCGCCCCTCACCTCTTTTTCTTCTAAGAAAACTAATTTTAATGAAGAAATCTTGGAATTTATGACCATTCTTTTGTGTTGATTGCTTTCTGGTCATAATCACCAAGATTATTTGCAAAACTTGTCCTTGGATCACCTTTAGTTATCTCTAATTACTCAGTTTTTCCAGGGACACCGGACTAGTCAGGTTTGCCACCGGACTAGTCCGGACAGTCCCTCCTTCTAGGTTTTCCAGGGGCACCGGACTAGTCCATCCTCTGACCGGACTAGTCCGATCGGCCGCGTATATAAGCAGCTAGCCGGCCCAAAACCGTTTCAAACCTCCCTCCACTTTGAGTTGAACCCTCACCTCTCAAACCCTAGCCCCCAAAAGTGATTTTTGGGTTGAGCCCTCAAAATCCAAGCTTCCTCCGTGGGCAATCCTCCCCTCGTCGAGTTGATACTCCACTCCAAACTCATCCGGACAGATTCGTGCTCCTTCAACGTGAATCTTCAAATCTCGGTAAATTTCTCCCAAAAATCAAACTCTCAACTTTTCTAGTTCTAGCGTATTTCTCTTGATTCCAAGGAAGTACATTAGCTTCAGATGTATTTCTTTCACCTTCATGCTCCCTTGCATCCTTAGATAGAAGTTGTGATTCTAGTTTTGTTAGGGTTCTTGTGCCAGGCCGGACAAGTCGTGCTCCCAGATACGAACTAGTCCGGTACATCGGACAAGTCCGCACTCTGAAACCGGACAAGTCCGGTCTCTGACATTTGAATCCTCACATCACCTTCATTCTTATTTCATTCTCATCTAAATCATGAACTCCTTGTTAGGAACGATGTCTTCAAGCTTAGATGACAGCTCCTTCCATGTTGATGAAGAAGTTGAACGCGAAAAAGTGAAGAGAGCCAAGGAGAGGTACATGAAGAAAAAGCACGATGTAAATGTGCACTCTCCACCCTCCGACGACAACTTGCATAAGAAAAGGAGGGTAGTTGTGAAGAAGGCCCAAGGAAAGGCTGGTGAGAGCTCCTCAGGGCCAAAGAGGACTCTCAACAAAGGAAAGGGGCTTGCTAGTGGTCCCATTGGACCCCTGAAAATGAAGAACCCAAGTCACCGCAACGGGCAGCGCTCAAGTAAGGATTTCACCGGAAAAGGGGGGAGCTCGCCGATAGCTTCAGGCAGGTTAATGTGTATGCTCAACCTCGACAATGCTCAGACCCAAGATTTTGGAGCAACTTCCATGCCGACTACTACGAGCCTGTGTACATGAAGATGAAGAATCCCGTTGTGAAGAGTCAATGGGTGAACATTGGGTACATGCAGTCGAAGAAGTATCCTGCCTTCCGTGAGGTGGTTGAGTCCCTGGAGAGGCACGGACTGAAGGAACTGTTTTTCTTTGAGAATGACTGGAACAATGAGGTCATCACCCAATTCTACTCTACCCTCTACTTTGCTCGTGGTGATGGAGACAGTCTTACTTGGATGACTCATGGTTCCAAGTATAGTGTTACTTATGATGAGTTTGCAAGAATTCTCCACCTTGAACATACTTTGGATCATGATATTGTTATCCACAATCTGCAACCCTTGGAGAAGGTTGAGCTCAAATTTCTCTATGACACAAGGATGCCTTATGTCCCTCCCAATATCAATTGTTTGAAGCCCTTCTATGTGGTCCTCAACAGAATTTTGAGGAAGACAATAGCCCCGAAAGATGGAGATGCGGGGACTATTCAAGGAACTTTGAGGACCCTAATGAAGGTCATTGGTGGGAGGAGACCGTTCAATGTCTTTGAATACATCTACAATGACATTGTGAACATCTCAATCACTCCAAACAGATCCTGCGGGTATGCCCCGTACATCATGTTCATGATTGAGAAGGTGACTGGACTTGAGTTCGTCAAGGATGTTCAGCATACGGGGTTGAAGCCGCAAAAGCCCACCGAGTACACTCTACCTTCGGCTCCTGATGCACCTCCCTCCCCTGAAGCTGTAACACCCTCATTTTCATGCATCATGCCCTACATGCACTCATACACATGTTTAACATTAACCCATAACAAGAGGAACAAGTTTAAAATTGATTTGGAACAAAACCGCACTTAAAAATGTAGGAAAGTGCGGACTAGTCTGGTTTTGCTGAGGACTAGTCCGATTTCTCTCTGACTAAAAACGGACTCGTCCGTTTTTGCTGCGGACTAGTCCGATTTTGGCTCTGGAAACTTTCGGACTTGTCCGATTTTGTGCGGACTAGTCCGATATTCCATGAATCCTTGAAAATTTGCTAAGTCCCTGGACTTTTCCGGACTAGTCCGGTGTTCCAGCGGACTTGTCCGTTTTCCCTTCTGACTAAGATCGGACTTGTCCGATTTTTGGCCAGACTTGTCCGATTTTATCTCTGGACGACTTCGGACTAGTCCGGTCCTGTCCGGACTTGTCCGATATTTCGTGACTCCGAGATTGACCTTTTGTTTTACGACTTGTTTCTTGGGTTTCACATCAAGTGGGCCTAGGGACGTCGTGCCCAACTCTTTTAGATCCCATGTGGGACTCTAAACCGGCCTCTACTCATCCTAAACTCGAAATCCATCTAACCCTAGCCTCCACGTCTATATAAACAACCCCACCCCTTGGTTGGACATCTATTTGCCACTCTTCCACCCACCCAAACCCTAGTTCGTGGGGAGCCACCATCAAGGAGGGAGGAGAAGATCCCAAACAAGAAGAAGAAGAGGAGGAAACAAAGGAGGATCAAGATCTCCACCAAGTTTCGTCCTTCACCACCAATTCATCTCCAAGTTCATCACCAACCCTATATCATCAAGGTCCAAGTGTTACCTCCAAGTTTCTTGGTTCATTGGAGTTCTAAACACCTGGTATACCTTCTATTCTCCTTTCCTTACGTGAATTCAACCCCTAATCTCCGAATTTACGTCGATCTAGAAAACCCTAATCTGCTGATCTCGTCATGTGCGGACTTGTCCGGTCCCTAGCGGACTAGTCCGATCTTCCTGGTTAAATTGTGTTGAATTAATTCTAAAATTTGATCTAATCGAATCCAAACCTGTATAAACTTGTTAAAATCTATTAGAGCTAATTAGTGATCATTAAAAGCAATCTAGTGACAAGTTCTACCTTGCATTTGCATCAATCATGCATGTCATGTCATATTGAGTAATATTTGTGCACTCTTTGATTGTGTTTCTTGTTTTGTATGTTTATTGTGTGGATTAGACGGATTTACGCTAGAGAGTGCCGCGGAGGATCTACAACATCAAGAGTTTGAAGGCTTTGACCCTAATCAACAGCAAGAGCAAGGCAAGTGTCCTTGAAGCATATTGATCCTGTTTTAAAATAAATGTTTTGTTTGCAAAACTGCATGCTGTGTCAGTTTGATGGGAATCCTATGGTAGGAAGTTTACTAGTTTTGTTTGACCACCCTTGTCACCTGGAATTTATGGTAGAGGGAGTCGGGAAGGCTTTTTACTTTTTGCTTCGCTTAATCAACTGGGATGGAAAACAACTATACCAATCAATTTATTTATGCATGGATGAGATTATGGTTAACATGAACTGGTTAAATATGGTATGGTAATGGGTGATCTAAGCAAGCCTGGTATGTGGATGGGTTGGATGTTATGGTGGTTTGCTTGCTTTAGATCTAAGGACCGGTTCATGCGAGAATAAGCCAGGACTACAGTGCCACCACGAGGCCAAGTATGGGTGCGGCATAGCTAATTAATTAGGGCTTTGCTAGTGCTGTTTGGACCATTGTGGATGCTCGGGGAAGGGGTAGTCGGATTGGGTTTGTTGATGATTGGTGGGACTACCCTGGGATCCGAATGGCTCAAGAGGGGGCCCTTGGTTGAAGATGTGCTCTGCGGGAGACATCGCCACCGGTGAAACCTCAGTGGGGTCTAAATAGGATAGTAATCCCTTTGTAAAGGCTATTTTGTGATCTCTTGGCCACACACCAACGGAAGTGTGTAATGTGACCGACGGGTCATGGGCATAAGGGAGGTTCTTAGTCGCCGAAGGGTGATGAAATCACAAACACGTGGGTAAAGAGGTACAAACTCTGCAGAGTGTTAATTAAAACTATCATGATAGCCGTGCTCCCGGTTATGAGCACCTGGACAACTTCCATGATTAGAGGGAAATTGGAATTTGGGATGGTTATGGTTTGGTAATGGTTATGGTTGATATTATGATTATGATTATGGTTATGGATGGAATTATGGTTTATGACATTGATTATGGTTATTGGTAACGGTGATCTATGGACTGGTATTATTATGGTTACATGGTTAATGCTGGGTTACATACACATAATACATATATTGCTTTTCAAATGTTTTACTGTACTTTTCAGCACTTTACCATTATTATTGTCTTCATTTGAATCAGCCACATGTCATACTTTCCACACTTGCTGAGTACGACATGTACTCACTCTTGCAATCCCCCACCCCAACAGTTGCAGGTCAGGACTGGGATTTTAATGGCGATAATGCGGAGTTCTAGGCCGTGTCTACCGTCAGCTTTGCCTGTGGTGTTGATTGGAGCTGCGCGTATATACCCTGTCGCTTATGCTGCATAGTTGCTTTAGTTTGCTTAATTAGTTTATTTCCGCTGCATTAGTTGAACTTGTCATTAATATTCATTAGAGCTTGTATTCGAGGATAATCTGGTTTGTGTAATAAATCTGATAATTAAACTTGTCTTGTGTTAATTTTCTGTATACTCTTTTGTGATTGCACTCGTGTATGTGTGATGAACATCCTGGGCACACATATGCGTTAGCTTGGTTCATTTTCGGAACCGGGCGTCACAGATTGGTATCAGAGCCACAGGTTGACCGTAGGATGCAGCCTAGATAGAATGGACACTTTAGAGCACATAGGAGCACTCAGGAATCGATGTGTTTGCTTGGAGTGCTGTTTGCTATATATATTGCTTGATTGTGTGCTTAATAGAGGATTTTGGGATGCTTTAGCATTGCCATGTCCACCTAGGCTAGTGCAGCTAGTTGTTTAGTTTCATATCCCTTGATGCATATAGTTGGGGACGTTTTCTAATTCTTACCTACTGCTTTTCTTCAGATGGTGAGGACTCGTAACCAGAGGGATGGCAATGATGAAGAGGAGAACAATGGAGTGCCTCAGAACAACAACGGGCAAGGATCTACTCAGGGAGCTATCAACATCGAGCAGCTATTGGTCATGCAAAACCAGCTCATGCAGACCATGATACAGACTATGGGACAGCTGCAGGCTGGCAATATCAACAATCAGCCCCACATGCCTCCACCGCCACCCCCACCTCCTCATAACCGATTGGGAGAGTTTATGAGGACTAGGCCGCCGACCTTTGCTCAAGCTGCTGACCCTATGGATGTGGACGATTGGCTCAAGTCCGTGGAGAAGAAGCTAGCCATTGTCCAATGCAGTGACCGGGAGAAGGTGCTATTTGCTTCTCATCAACTCGTTGGAGCAGCTGCAGATTGGTGGGATTCTTATTGCAGTGCTCATGAGAATCAAGAGAGAATCAGCCGAATTCAAGGAGAATTTCCATTCTCATTATGTGCCCGAGGGTGTTATGATCTTGAAGAGGCAAGAATTTGAGAATTTAAGGCAAGGAAGATCAAGCGTGAGTGAATATCTCAATAAATTCACTCAACTCTCAAGGTATGCGCCTGAGGATGTTAGCCGGGACAGCCGGAAGCAATACTTGTTCATGAGGGGATTGAACAATACGATCCAAGTGCAATTGCTCAATTGTGATTATGTCAATTTTCAGAAGCTTGTGGACAAAGCAATTGTGGTTGAGAACAAGATCCGTGAGATGGAGCAAGAAATCAAGAGGAAGGCGCCATATCAAGGACAGCAACAAGGAAGTAATGTGCGCCCTCGCTTTGCGCCGCCCAATGCGCCACATTACAGCTCCTCTATTCCTGCTCAGCGCCCTGGTTATGCACCGCGCCCAACTCAGTTTGTGCAGCAGCGCCCTGTCATGCAAGCACCTAGGCCTCCGATGTCTTATGCACCTCGTGCTGATGTTCCTGGAGCCAATGTTCAAAACCAAGCTCGTCCCAATAATTCTGGTGGAGTTAAGAAGTGCTATACTTGTGGAGAAGCTGGACACTTTGCACATCAATGTCCTAAGTCGGGCCTTGGTCAAGGAAGCAATACATCGAGGCAAAACCCAAGACCCAATGGAGGACAGCCACAAGGAAGCCGTGGACAGCAAAATTTTGCTCGTGGTAACGCGAACCATGTCTCTACGGAGGATGCTCAACAAGCGGATGACATGGTCATTGGTATGTTTCTCGCCAACTCCAACCCCGCGACTATGTTATTTGATTCTGGAGCATCGCATTCATTCATTGCATCGAAGTATGTTGCCAAGTATAGTTTGCCTATCTCTCATATGAAGTTTACTCTGTTGGTTAAGTCTCCTGGAGGAGAGATGAGGACAAATATAGTATGTCCAAAAGTAAGCCTTAGAATAAGGGGGGTAGATTTCTCCGCCAACCTCATTGTTTTAGATTCTCAAGGATTGGATTTTATACTTGGTATGGACTGGTTGAGGAAGCACAATGGAGTTATTGAATGTGCCACAAAGACGGTGAAGTTGACCAATGAGGAAGGGATCACCGTAGAATTTGAAGCATCTCAAACCGCACCGAAGCAATTGGAATTAAATCATATGGACGGTGCCGCAATTGAGGAGATTCCGGTTGTATGTGAATTTTTGGATGTGTTTCCGGATGAGTTGTCAGGTATGCCACCCGATCGAGACATTGAGTTTGTTATTGATTTAATACCTGGAACTGCACCTATAGCTAAGAGGCCGTACAGGATGCCTCCTATGGAATTAGCGGAGCTCAAGAAACAAATTCAAGAGCAATTAGAGAAGGGTTTTATTCGCCCTAGCTCTTCACCTTGGGGAGCGCCCGTTCTATTTGTGGACAAGAAGGACGGATCCCAAAGGATGTGTGTGGATTACCGAGCTCTCAACGAGGTAACAATCAAGAACAAGTACACCTTGCCACGCATAGAAGACTTGTTTGATCAGATGAAGGGTGCTTGTGTCTTCTCTAAGATTGACTTGAGGTCGGGATACTTTCAAATGAAGATTAGACCATCGGACATACCTAAGACAGCTTTTAGAACACGGTATGGATCTTATGAGTACACCGTGATGTCATTCGGATTGACAAACGCGCCTGCTTACTTTATGTACCTCATGAATAAGGTCTTCATGGAGTACTTAGATAAGTTCGTTGTGGCGTTTATTGATGATATCATGATCTACTCGAAGGATGAGAAGGAACATGAGGAACACTTGAGGCTTACGTTGCAGAAATTGAGGGAGCATCAATTGTATGCCAAGTTCAGTAAATGTCAATTCTGGTTACGGGAAGTTTCCTTCTTAGGCCATATTATTTCCGGAGGAGGAGTATCAGTTGACCCAGGGAAGGTGAGAGATGTGTTGAAGTGGGAACCGCCGCAAAATATCAAGGAAATAAGGAGTTTTCTTGGGATGGCTGGGTATTACCGTAGATTCATCAAGGATTTTTCCAGGATAGCCAAGCCTATGACGGAGTTGCTAATGAAGGGAAAGGCATTCCAATGGACTCAAGCTTGTCAAGAGAGTTTTGAGGAGTTGAAGAAGCGGTTGACAACAGCCCCAGTTTTGGTATTGCCGGATGTAAGCAAGAGTTTTGACATTTATTGCGATGCATCAAGACAAGGGCTTGGATGTGTATTGATGCAAGAAGGTCAAGTGGTCGCCTATGCGTCAAGACAATTGAAGAAACATGAGCAGAATTACCCCACGCATGATCTTGAACTAGCAGCCGTGGTACATACATTGAAGATTTGGAGACACTATATTCTCGGACATAGGTGTGAAATTTACACGGATCATAAGAGTTTGAAGTATATTTTCACACAAACAGATCTGAACTTGAGGCAACGAAGATGGTTAGAGCTCATCAAAGATTATGATTTGGGGATCAACTATCATCCGGGAAAAGCCAACGTAGTGGCCGATGCTTTGAGTAGAAAGGGAGTAAGCCATCAACTTACGGTTCGAGAGTTACCATCCGAGTTATGTAAGGAGTTTGAACGGTTGAACCTTGGGTTTGTAAATGAGATGGAGATGATGGAGTTAAACCCAACCTTGGAGCAAGAAATCCGAGAGGCACAAACCACGGATGAGGAGATCAAGGAAATCAAGGAAAGAATCAAAGAAGGGAGAGAATTCAGATTTGATGAAGACGAATATGGTACCTTATGGCTTGGAAGGAGAATTGTTGTGCCTAATGTAAAGAATATTCGAGAAACAATATTAAAGGAGGCACATGACTCGCCATACTCAATTCACCCTGGTTGTACGAAGATGTACAAAGACTTGAAGACTTGCTATTGGTGGAATAGCATGAAAAAGGACATAGCCGAATATGTTGCACTGTGTGATGTGTGCCAACGAGTCAAGGCGGAACATCAAAGGCCAGCCGGACTATTGCAACCGTTGAAGATTCCGGAATGGAAGTGGGAAGAAATTGGTATGGACTTCATAGTGGGGTTACCACGTACTCAGTCCGGGTATGACTCAATTTGGGTAATTGTGGATCGCTTAACCAAGTCAGCTCATTTTGTCCCTGTGAAAACCAAGTATACAGCTGCACGATTGGCCGAAATATACATGGAGCATATTGTGTGTCGACATGGAGTCCCTAAGAAGATAGTCTCGGATAGAGGTTCTCAATTTACCTCCAGATTTTGGCAAAAATTGCACGAAGCTTTGGGAACGAGGTTGAATTTTAGTTCAGCATATCATCCTCAAACGGATGGACAAACCGAGAGGACCAATTAGATTTTGGAGGATATGTTAAGAGCTTGTGCATTAAAGCATGGGAAAAGTTGGGACAAAAGCTTGCCATACGCAGAATTTTCATACAACAATAGTTACCAAGCAAGCTTGAAAATGTCACCATATGAAGCGCTTTATGGGAGGAAGTGCAGGACACCTTTATTCTGGAATGAGGCAGGAGAAACTCAAGTATTTGGTCCGGACGTGTTGCAAGAAGCCGAAAAGCAAGTCCAAATAATTCGTGGAAACTTGAGGGCTGCCCAATCAAGGCAAAAAGGCTATGCGGATAATAGGAGAAGGAAATTAGCCTTTGAAATAGGAGATTTTGTTTACCTCAAGGTGTCACCAATGAGAGGTCATAAGAGGTTTAACATAAGAGGCAAGCTCGCACCTCGTTATATTGGACCATTCAAGATTTTGGACAAAAGAGGAGAAGTAACATATAAGTTGGAGATGCCAGCTCACCTTTCAGACTTACATGATGTGTTTCATGTTTCCCAACTCAAGAAGTGCCTCAGAGTACCGGAAGATCAAGTGCCAATGGAAGAATTGGAACTAGAGGAAGATTTGACGTATGCCGAGCAACCGGTCAAAATCTTGGAAACCAAGGAGAGAGTCACAAGGAACAAGGTGATTCGATGGTGTAAAGTTCAATGGAAGCACCACACAGAAAAAGAAGCAACTTGGGAGCTAGAAGATGATATCAAGAAGGACTTTCCCTATCTCTTCTCTTCCGCGTCGAATCTCGAGGGCGAGATTCATTTTAAGGGGGGTAGGTTTGTAACACCCTCATTTTCATGAATCATGCCCTACATGCACTCATACACATGTTTAACATTAACCCATAACAAGAGGAACAAGTTTAAAATTGATTTGGAACAAAACCGCACTTAAAAATGTAGGAAAGTGCGGACTAGTCCGGTTTTGCTGAGGACTAGTCCGATTTCTCTCTGACTAAAAACGGACTCGTCCGTTTTTGCTGCGGACTAGTCCGATTTTGGCTCTGGAAACTTTCGGACTTGTCCGATTTTGTGCGGACTAGTCCGATATTCCATGAATCCTTGAAAATTTGCTAAGTCCCTGGACTTTTCCGTACTAGTCCGGTGTTCCAGCGGACTTGTCCATTTTCCCTTCTGACTAAGATCGGACTTGTCCGATTTTTGGCCAGACTTGTCCGATTTTATCTCTGGACGACTTCGGACTAGTCCGGTCCTGTCCGGACTTGTCCGATATTTCGTGACTCCGAGATTGACCTTTTGTTTTACGACTTGTTTCTTGGGTTTCACGTCAAGTGGGCCTAGGGACGTCGTGCCCAACTCTTTTAGAGCCCATGTGGGACTCTAAACCGGCCTCTACTCATCCTAAACTCGAAATCCATCTAACCCTAGCATCCACGTCTATATAAACAACCCCACCCCTTGGTTGGACATCTATTTGCCACTCTTCCACCCACCCAAACCCTAGTTCGTGGGGAGCCACCATCAAGGAGGGAGGAGAAGATCCAAAACAAGAAGAAGAAGAGGAGGAAACAAAGGAGGATCAAGATCTCCACCAAGTTTTGTCCTTCACCACCAATTCATCACCAACCCTAGATCATCAAGATCCAAGTGTTACCTCCAAGTTTCTTGGTTCATTGGAGTTCTAAACACCTGGTATACCTTCTATTCTCCTTTCCTTACGTGAATTCAACCCCTAATCTCCGAATTTACGTCGATCTAGAAAACCCTAATCTGCTGATCTCGTCATGTGCGTACTTGTCCGGTCCCTAGCTGACTAGTCCGATCTTCCTGGTTAAATTGTGTTGAATTAATTCTAAAATTTGATCTAATCAAATCCAAACCTGTATAAACTTGTTAAAATCTATTAGAGCTAGTTAGTGATCATTAAAAGCAATCTAGTGACAAGTTCTACCTTGCATTTGCATCAATCATGCATGTCATGTCATATTGAGTAATATTTGTGCACTCTTTGATTGTGTTTCTTGTTTTGTATGTTTATTGTGTGGATTAGACGTATTTGCGCTAGAGAGTGACGCGGAGGATCTACAACATCAAGAGTTTGAAGGCTTTGACCCTAATCAACAGCAAGAGCAAGGCAAGTGTCCTTGAAGCATATTGATCCTGTTTTAAAATAAATGTTTTGTTTGCAAAACTGCATGCTGTGTCAATTTGATGGGAATCCTATGGTAGGAAGTTTACTAGTTTTGTTTGACCACCCTTGTCACCTGGAATTTATGGTAGAGAGAGTCGGGAAGGCTTTTTACTTTTTGCTTCGCTTAATCAACTGGGATGGAAAACAACTATACCAATCAATTTATTTATGCATGGATGAGATTATGGTTAACATGAACTGGTTAAATATGGTATGGTAATGGGTGATCTAAGCAAGCCTGGTATGTGGATGGGTTGGATGTTATGGTGGTTTGCTTGCTTTAGATCTAAGGACCGGTTCATGCGAGAATAAGCCAGGACTACAGTGCCACCACGAGGCCAAGTATGGGTGCGGCGTAGCTAATTAATTAGGGCTTTGCTAGTGCTGTTTGGACCATTGTGGATGCTCGGGGAAGGGGTAGTCGGATTGGGTTTGTTGATGATTGGTGGGACTACCCTGGGATCCGAATGGCTCAAGAGGGGGCCCTTGGTTGAAGATGTGCTCTGCGAGAGACATCGCCACCGGTGAAACCTCAGTGGGGTCTAAATAGGCTAGTAATCCCTTTGTAAAGGCTATTTTGTGATCTCTTGGCCACACACCAACGGAAGTGTGTAATGTGACCGACGGGTCATGGGCATAAGGGAGGTTCTTAGTCGCCGAAGGGTGATGAAATCACAAACACGTGGGTAAAGAGGTACAAACTCTGCAGAGTGTTAATTAAAACTATCATGATAGCCGTGCTCCCGGTTATGAGCACCTGGACAACTTCCATAATTAGAGGGAAATTGGAATTTGGGATGGTTATGGTTTGGTAATGGTTATGGTTGATATTATGATTATGATTATGGTTATGGATGGAATTATGGTTTATGACATTGATTATGGTTATTGGTAATGGTGATCTATGGACTGGTATTATTATGGTTACATGGTTAATGTTGGGTTACATACACATAATACATATATTGCTTTTCAAATGTTTTACTGTACTTTTTAGCACTTTACCATTATTATTGTCGTCATTTGAATCAGCCACATGTCATACTTTCTACACTTGCTGAGTACGACATGTACTCACTCTTGCAATCCCCCACCCCAACAGTTGCAGGTCAGGACTGGGATTTTAATGGCGATAATGCGGAGTTCTAGGCCGTGTCTACCGTCAGCTTTGCCTGTGGTGTTGATTGGAGCTGCGCGTATATACCCTGTCGCTTATGCTGCATAGTTGCTTTAGTTTGCTTAATTAGTTTATTTCCACTGCATTAGTTGAACTTGTCATTAATATTCATTAGAGCTTGTATTCGAGGATAATCTGGTTTGTGTAATAAATCTGATAATTAAACTTGTCTTGTGGTAATTTTCTGTATACTCTTTTGTGATTGCACTCATGTATGTCTGATGAACATCCTGGGCACACATATGCGTTAGCTTGGTTCATTTTCGGAACCGGGCGTCACAGAAGCTGAGAGGAGGACTAAACAAACTCGAGATGTGAATGTCACAAGATCTTCAGCTGCTCCTCCTAGCTCTGCACCTGCCCATGAATCCTCCGGGGGTGTGCTCAAAATACTCACCTCTATATGTAACACCCTAAATTTTCGCATCATGCATTGTATACATGATCATGCATTAAACACTAGTAGAATAAGAGAAAAATAATAAAACATACATATACAAATATGTGTAGCAAAAGAAGAAAAAGAAAATAATAGTTATAGCCTAAAACATGTAATAGGGAATAAGTATAAAAATAATAATAATAAAAAAATATATAAATATATATATAAAAATAATATATATAACAATATATAAAAAATAAATAAAATATTAATATTAATAGTATATATTATAATAATAACAAATAATAAATAATATATATATAATATAAATAATAATATATATAAAAAATATAAATAATAAATCATATAATAAAAGAAAGTATAAAAAAGGAAAAAAAAAGGGGGCCTGCCGCTGGCCAGGCCGACGGCGCAGCCAGCCGCGCCAGCCCCGGCCTCCCGCGCGCGCGAGCCAGCGCGCCCCGCTCCCGTACGCGCGCCCGGGCCCCACCGCCGCCTGGCCCGCGCCGACCGAGCGCCCTGCCTGGGCCCCGCCTCCCGCTCCCGCGCGCGGATTCCGCCGCCCCCCCCCCCCCCCCCCGGCCTCCCGCGCCGCCAGCGCGTGACCCCGCCCCCGCGTCCGACCCCGCCTCCCGATTCCCGCCCGACGAAATCGCGACTCCCGCTCGCTTACACCCCGCGCGTTATTCCCGGAACCGACTCGGCCCCCGATCGAGTCCCCCCACGCCTATAAAATACCGCAGCCTCCGTGGTTTTTTCCCCGATACCGCAGAACTGCCGCCGCCTCCAGAGAAGAAAAACCGCCGGTACACAGAACCAGAGGGTTGCCCCCAGGGAAAAAAGAAAAGAGGGGAAGGAGAGGAAGAAAAAGAGGAGGGCCCCACCGTTCGCCGGAGACCGTCGTCGCCATCGCGTCGCCGTCGTCGTGCCACCGGAGGACGCATCTACTTCGTCTACGCATCGTCCCCATCCCGCGATCATTGAAGCCAGCGCATCTACGGTAGGCCAGGTTCCCGATGCGAATTTTAGCGACCATATTGAATCTAATAGGCGTAAATTGATTTTAGTTGCACCATAATTTTATTTTCAGCAGCATTAATCCACCCTAAAACCACCGTAAACTCTTATGGACACGTATGAACTAGTTGCATCTAATTAATAAACAACCATAGTTAATTAATTATTGAATTGTGCATGCATGCATGTCATTGCATGTTGATTATTTTGTGTGCATCATGTTGAATTGTATATGTTCTCTTGTATGTATGATCACGCGTAGAGGAACGTGCTCAAGAGGCCGCATATGAGGATTTCCAAAATCAAGACTTCGAAGCGCTTGAGCAACCCCATCCGCCGGAGCAAGGCAAGTGTCCTTAAAGCATATTGATCATGTTTTATTAAATGTTTTGTTTGCGAACTTGCATGCTTGTGTCAAATTGATGGGAATCCTATGGTAGGAAGTTTACTAGTTTTGTTTGACCACCCTTGTCACCTGGAATTTATGGTAGAGAGTCGGGAAGGGTTTTTACCTTTTTGCTTCGCTTAATTAATTGGGATGGCAAACAACACTACACATTTAATTATGCATCAATGATATTCTAGTTAATGTGAACTGGTCAATATGATGAGTGATCTAAGCAAGCATGGTTTTGTGGATGGGTTGGATGATATGGTGGTTGCTTGCCTTAGATCGAAGGAACGGTTCATGCGAGAATATGCCAGGTCAACAGTGCCACCACAAGGCCAAGTATGGGTGCGGCGTAGCTAAATAATTAGGAGCGCTGCTAGTATGGTATGGACCATTGGATGGCGCGGGGAATGGGAGTCGAGGAGGACTGCCCTGGGATCCGCATGGCACACGAGGGGGCCCGTGGGTGGGAGAATAGAGATTCAAGCCTGCCGGTGAAACCTTAGTGGGCCTGTACATACTAGTAGTCCCTTTTGAAAGGCTATTTTGTGATCTCTTGGCCACACACCTACGGAAGTGTGAGATGGCATAATGGAGGTTTCTTAGTCATCGAAAGGTGATGAAATCACAAACATGTGGGTAAAGTGGTACAACCTCTGCAGAGTGTTAAAAACTATCATGATAGCCGTGCTCCCGGTTATGAGCGCCTGGATGACCTACATGATTAGAGTTGGAAATTGGGATTTGGAATGGTTATGGTTGTTTTATGATTATGGGTTGGTAATGGTTATGGATGGTTTATGGATTATGGTTATGGATATGAATTTGAGTTATGGCAACATGACATGGATAATGATGATGTTGGCAATAATTGGATATGGTTATTATTTTGTTAATATGATGGTTATGATGGGATTTGTTTCACATAGACATAGTATAATGCTTTTCAAATGTTTTACTGTACTTCTCAGCACTTAGCCATTATTACATTCGACATTTGAATTAGCCACATGTCATAATTTCCACACTTGCTGAGTACGACATGTACTCACCCTTGCAATCCCCCCCCAACAGCTACTGGAGACAATTGGGAGTACCCTGAGGATCACGTGGAGTACTAGGTTGCGTACCGCCATCAATTGCCTGTGGATTGGAGTCGTACTGTTTGGTTTATTTTCCGCTGCATTATTTAGAGTTTTATCATTCGTGAACTATTGGATTATTGTAATAAAGTACTTATTTAATAGTTAAGACGTGGTTAAATTCTGTATATCGTTTGTGATGCAACCGTATATGTGTGATGAACTTCCTGGGCACACATATGCGTTACGCTTGGTTCATATTCGGAACCGGGTGTCACAGATTGGTATCAGAGCCAGGTTTGACCGTAGGACGCAGCCTAGATAGAATGAACACTTTAGAGCACATAGGAGCACTCAGGAATCGATGTGTTTTTGCTTGGAGTGCTGTTTGCTATATATATTGTTTGCTTGTGTGCTTAATAGAGTATTTTGGGATGCTTTAGCATTGCCATGTCCACCTAGGCTAGTATAGCTAGTTGGTTAGCTTCATATCCTTTGATGCATATAGTTGGGGACGTTTCTAAATTCTTACCTATTGCTTTCCTTTAGATGGTGAGGACTCGCAACCAGAGGGATGTCAATGGTGAGGAGGAGAACCATAGAGTACCTCAGAACCACAATGGACAAGGACCTGCTCATGGAGCCATCAATATCGAGCAGCTACTAGCTATGCAGAACCAGCTCATGCAGACCATGATACAGACAATGGGACAGCTGCAGGCTGGCAATATCAACAATCAACCCCACATGCCTCCACCGCCACCCCCGCCTCCTCATAACCGATTGGGAGAGTTTATGAGGACTAGACCGTCAACCTTTGCTCAAGCTGCCGACCCAATGGAAGCTGATGATTGGCTGAAGTCCGTTGAGAAGAAACTTGCTATTGTCTAGTGCACTGATAGGGAGAAGGTTCTCTTTGCATCACATCAACTAGTTGGAGCAGCCGCTGACTGGTGGGAAGCTCTTTGCAACGCTCATGATAATCAGGAGGCAATCACTTGGGCTGAGTTTAAGCAGAGTTTCCGTTCCCACTATGTACCTGAAGGAGTTATGATACTGAGAAGACAAGATTTTGAAAATCTCAGGCAAAGAAGGATGAGTGTGAGTGAGTATCTCAACAAATTCACTCAATTATCGAGATATGCTCCAGAAGACATCAAAACTGATAGTAGGAAGCAGTATCTGTTCATGAGGGGCTTGAACAATGAGATCCAAGTGCAACTACTCAACTGCGATTATGCCAATTTCCAGAAGCTTGTGGACAAAGCAATTGTGGTTGAGAACAAGATCTGTGAGATGGAGCAAGAAATCAATAGGAAGGCGCCATATCAAGGACAACAACAAGGATGTAATGTGCGCCCTCGCCTTGCACCACCCAATGCACCCTATTACAGCTCCTCTATTCCTGCTCAGCGCCCTAGTTATGCACCGCGCCCAACTCAGTTTGTGCAGCAGCGCCCTGTTATGCAAGCACCTAGGCCTCCAATGCCATATGCGCCCCGTGCTAATCTTCCTGGTGCAAATGTTCAAAACCAAGCTTGTCCCAATAATTCTGGTGGAGTTAAGAAGTGTTATACTTGTGGAGAAACTGGACACTTTGCGCATCAGTGTCCTAAGTCAGGCCTTGGTCAAGGAAGCAATGCGCCGAGGCAAAACTCAAGACCCAATGGAGGACAACCACAAGGGAACCGTGGACAGCAGAATTTTGCTCGTGGCAATGTGAATCATGTCTCTACTGAGGAAGCCTAGCAAGCTGATGACGTCGTGATTGGTATGTTTCTTGCCAACTCCAACCCCGCGACTGTTTTATTTGATTCAGGAGCATCTCATTCATTCATCTCCTCAAAGTATGTTGCCAAGTACAATTTGCCTATATCTCATATGAAGCAAACTATGCTAGTAAGTTCTCCTGGCGGAGAGATGAGGACAAATATAGTATGTCCGAAAGTAAGCATTAAAATAAGGGGGGTAGACTTTCTCGCAAACCTCATAGTATTGGACTCCCAAGGAATAGACATAATACATGGAATGGACTGGCTGAGCAAGTATAATGGAGTCATTCAATGTGCCGAGAGGATTGTGCAGTTGACGAGTGAACATGGTACACGCATCGAAGTTGAGGCAGCCCAACCTGCAAGAGAGAAAGCGATGCTGAATCACGTGGAAGAAGTGACATTGGAAAGCATTCCGATCGTTCACGAGTACCCGGATGTGTTTCCAGATGAGTTGCCAGGTATGCCACCTGATCGTGACATAGAATTCGCCATTGAGTTGATACTCGGAACTGCACCTATAGCTAAGGGGCGTATAGGATGCCTCCTAAGGAATTAGCAGAGCTCAAGAAGCAAATTCAAGAGCAGCTAGAGAAGGGTTTTATACGCCCAAGCTCATCCCCGTGGGGAGCCCCAGTGCTCTTCGTAGATAAGAAGGATGGAACCCAGAGGATGTGTGTGGACTATAGGTCTCTCAACGAAGTGACAATTAAGAACAAGTACTCATTGCCCCGTATAGAGGATTTGTTTGACCAAATGAAGGGTGCCTGTATTTTCTCCAAGATCGACTTGCGGTCAGGATACATCCAAATGAATATTAGACCATCGGATATACCCAAGACAACATTTTGGACACGATATGGATCTTATGAGTACACCGTCATGTCATTTGGATTGACGAACGCGCCTGCGTACTTTATGTATCTCATGAATAAGGTCTTCATGGAATATCTGGATAAGTTTGTTGTAGTGTTCATCGATGATATTATGATCTACTCGAAGGATGAGAAGGAACACGAGGAACACTTGAGGCTTACGCTGCAGAAATTGAGGGAGCATCAATTGTATGCCAAGTTCAGTAAATGTCAATTCTGGTTATGGGAAGTTTCTTTCTTAGGCCATATTATTTCTGGAGGAGGAGTATCAGTTGACCCAGGGAAGGTGAGAGATGTGCTTAAGTGGGAACCGCCACAGAATGTCAAGGAAATTCGGAGTTTCCTTGGAATGGCTGGATATTACCGCCAATTCATCAAGGATTTCTCCAAAATAGCCAAGCCTATGACCGAATTACTCATGAAGGGAAAGGAATTCCGATGGACTCAAGCTTGTCAGGATAGCTTTGAGGAGTTAAGGAAAAGGTTGACAACCGCGCCGGTGTTAGTATTACCGGATGTGAGCAAGAGTTTTGATATATATTGTGATGCATCAAGACAAGGATTAGGATGTGTGCTCATGCAAGAAGGCCAAGTGGTAGCTTATGCATCGAGGCAACTAAAGAAACATGAGTTGAATTATCCTACACATGATCTTGAACTAGCAGCCGTGGTACACGCATTGAAGATTTGGAGACACTATATTCTTGGACATAGGTGTGAAATTTACACGGATCATAAGAGTTTGAAGTATATTTTCACACAAACGGATCTGAACTTAAGGCAACGAAGATGGTTGGAGCTCATCAAATATTATGATTTGGGGATCAACTATCATCCAGGAAAAGCCAATGTAATGGCCGATGCTTTGAGCCAAAAAGGGGTAAGTCATCAACTCACAGTCTTGGAGCTACCATCCGAGTTATGCAAGGAGTTTGAATGGTTGAACCTTGGATTCGTAAATGAGATGGGAATGATGGAAGTCAACCCAACATTAGAGCAGGAAATACGGGAAGGACAGGCGAAGGACAAGGAAATACAGGAAATCAAGGAAAGACCCAAGAAGGAAGAGAATTCAGATTTGATGAGGACGAACAGGGTACCTTATGGCTTGGAAAGAGGATTGTGGTACCTAATGTCAGGCATATTCGGGAAACAATATTGAAGGAGGCACATGACTCGCCTTACTCAATTCATCCTGGTTGTACAAAAATGTACAAGGACTTAAAGACATGTTATTGGTGGGCCAACATGAAAAAGGACATAGCCGAATATGTTGCACTTTGTGATGTGTGCCGACGAGTTAAAGCTGAACATCAAAGGCCAGCCGGATTGTTACAACCATTGAAATCCCGGAGTGGAAGTGGGAAGAGATTGGTATGGACTTTATAGTTGGATTACCGCGAACTCAGTCTGGCTATGATTCAATATGGGTTATTGTGGATCGATTGACAAAATCAGCTCACTTCATCCCTGTCAAGACCACATATACCACCGTGAAGCTAGCAGAATTGTATATGGAGCATATCGTGTGTCGACATGGAGTACCGAAGAAGATAGTCTCGGATAGAGGTTCTCAGTTTACCTCCAGATTTTGGCAGAAATTGCATGAAGCAATGGGAACAAGGTTGAACTTCAGTTTGGCGTATCACCCTCAAACAGATGGACAAACCGAGAGGACCAACCAAAATTTGGAAGATATGTTAAGAGCTTGTGCATTAAAGTATGGGAAAAGTTGGGATAAAAGTTTGTCGTATGCTGAATTCTCGTACAATAATAGCTACCAAGCAAGTCTGAAAATGCCACCCTACGAAGCATTGTACAGAAGGAAGTGTAGGACTCCCTCGTTTTGGAATGAAACCGGAGAGAATCAAGTGTTTGGTCCCGACGTGTTACAAGAAGCTGAAAGGCAAGTCCAAATAGTACGGGAAAACTTAAAGGCTGCCCAGTCTCGACAGAAAGGTTATGCTGACAATAGGCAAAGGAGTCTGACTTTTGAAGTTAGAGATTTTGTATACCTCAAAGTGTCACCTATCAGATGTCAGCGACGGTTTAACGTCAAAGGAAAACTAGCACCACGTTACATCGGGCCATTTAAGATTCTGGACAAGCGAGGAGAGGTAGCTTATCGACTTGAGCTGCCGACGTATCTCTCCGATATACACGACGTATTTCACGTCTCTCAACTCAAGAAGTGTCTCAGGGTACCGGAAGAACGAGTGCCGATGGACGAGTTAGAACTTCAAGAGGATTTGTCCTATGTCGAGCAACCTATCAAAATTTTGGACATGAAGGAAAGGGTCACGAGAAATAAGAGGATCCGTTGGTGCAAAGTGCAATGGAAACACCATACGGAAACCGAAGCTACATGGGAACGTGAAGAAGACTTGAAGGCAGAATTCCCTCATCTTTTCTCCACGCTATCGAATCTCGAGGGCGAGATTCACTTTAAGGGGGGTAGGTTTGTAACACCCTAAATTTTCGCATCATGCATTGCATACATGATCATGCATTAAACACTAGTAGAATAAGAGAAAAATAATAATACATACATATACAAATATGTGTAGCAAAAGAAGAAAAAGAAAATAATAGTTATAGCCTAAAACTTGTAATAGGGAATAAGTATAAAAATAATAATAAAAAAAATATATATAAATAATATATATAACAATATATAAAAATAAATAAAATATTAATATTAATAGTATATATTATAATAATAACAAATAATAAATAATATATATATATAATATAAATAATAATATATATAAAAAACATAAATAATAAATCATATAATAAAAGAAAGTATAAAAAAGAAAAAAAAAAAAAGGGGCCTGCCGCTGGCCAGGCCGACGGCCCAGCCAGCCCCGGCCTCCCGCGCGCGCGAGCCAGCGCGCCCCGCTCCCGTACGCGCGCCCGGGCCCCACCGCCGCCTGGCCCGCGCCGACCGAGCGCCCCGCCTCCCGCTCCCGCGCGAGGATACCCCCCCTGGCCTCCCGCGCTGCCAGCGCGCGACCCCGCCCCGGCTCGGCCGCCCGCCCCCGCGTCCGACCCCGCCTCCCGATTCCCGCCCGACGAAATCGCGACTCCCGCTCGCTTACGCCCCGCGCGTTATTCCCGGAACCGACTCGGCCCCCGATCGAGTCCCCCCGCGCCTATAAAATACCGCAGCCTCCGTGGTTTTTTCCTCGATACCGCAGAACCGCCGCCGCCTCCAGAGAAGAAAAACCGCCGGTACAGAGAACCAGAGGGATGCGCCCAGGGAAAAAAGAAAAGAGGGGAAGGAGAGGAAGAAAAAGAGGAGGGCCCCACCGTTCGCCGGAGACCGTCGTCGCCATCGCGTCGCCGTCGTCGTGCCACTGGAGGACGCATCTACTTCGTCTACGCATCGTCCCCATCCCGCGATCATTGAAGCCAGCGCATCTACGGTAGGCCAGGTCCCTGATGCGAATTTTAGCGACCATATTGAATCTAATAGGCGTAAATTGATTTTAGTTGCACCATAATTTTATTTTCAGCAGCATTAATCCACCCTAAAACCCCCGTAAACTCTTATGAACACGTATGAACTAGTTGCATCTAATTAATAAACAACCATAGTTAATTAATTATTGAATTGTGCATGCATGCATGTCATTGCATGTTGATTATTTTGTGTGCATCATGTTGAATTGTATATGTTCTCTTGTATGTATGATCACGCGTAGAGGAACGTGCTCAAGAGGCCGCATACGAGGATTTCCAAAATCAAGACTTCGAAGTGCTTGAGCAACCCCATCCGCCAGAGCAAGGCAAGTGTCCTTGAAGCATATTGATCTTGTTTTATTAAATGTTTTGTTTGCGAACTTTCATGCTTGTGTCAAATTGATGGGAATCCTATGGTAGGAAGTTTACTAGTTTTGTTTGACCACCCTTGTCACCTGGAATTTATGGTAGAGAGTCGGGAAGGGTTTTTACCTTTTTGCTTCGCTTAATTAATTGGGATGGCAAACAACACTACACATTTAATTATGCATCAATGATATTCTGGTTAATGTGAACTGGTCAATATGATGGGTGATCTAAGCAAGCATGGTTTTGTGGATGGGTTGGATGATATGGTGGTTGCTTGCCTTAGATCTAAGGACCGGTTCATGCGAGAATATGCCAGGTCAATAGTGCCACCACAAGGCCAAGTATGGGTGCGGCGTAGCTGAATAATTAGGAGTGCTGCTAGTATGGTATGGACCATTGGATGGCGCGGGGAATGGGAGTCGAGGAGGATTGCCCTGGGATCCGCATGGCACACGAGGGGGCTTGTGGGTGGGAGAATAGAGATTCAAGCCTGCCGGTGAAACCTTAGTGGGCCCGTACATACTAGTAGTCCCTTTTGAAAGGCTATTTTGTGATCTCTTGGCCACACACCTACGGAAGTGTGAGATGGCATAATGGAGGTTTCTTAGTCATCGAAAGGTGATGAAATCACAAACATGTGGGTAAAGTGGTACAACCTCTGCAGAGTGTTAAAAACTATCATGATAGCCGTGCTCCCGGTTATGAGTGTGTGGATGACCTACATGATTAGAGTTGGACATTGGGATTTGGAATGGTTATGGTTGGTTTATGATTATGGGTTGGTAATGGTTATGTATGGTTTATGGATTATGGTTATGGATATGAATTTGAGTTATGGCAACTGGACATGGATAATGATGATGTTGGCAATAATTGGATATGGTTATTATTTTGTTAATATGATGGTTATGATGGGATTTGTTTCACATAGACATAGTATAATGCTTTTCAAATGTTTTACTGTACTTCTCAACACTTAGCCATTATTACATTCGACATTTGAATTAGCCACATGTCATACTTTCCACACTTGCTGAGTACGACATGTACTCACCCTTGCAATCCCCCCCCCAAACAGCTACTGGAGACAATTGGGAGTACCCTAAGGATCACGTGGAGTACTAGGTTGCGTACCGCCATCAATTGCCTGTGGATTGGAGTCGTACTATTTGGTTTATTTTCCGCTGCATTATTTAGAGTTTTATCATTCGTGAACTATTGGATTATTGTAATAAAGTACTTATTTAATAGTTAAGACGTGGTTAAATTCTGTATATCGTTTGTGATGCAACCGTATATGTGTGATGAACTTCCTGGGCACACATATGCGTTACGCTTGGTTCATATTCGGAACCGGGTGTCACACTATCTTTGCCTGCTGTCACAAGATTGATGTCAGGCAGAAGAAGCATCAACAATATGTCAATGCCAACATCAAAGCTATCTGTGACAAGCTGGAGATTGAGCCAGTGGGATCCCCGCCCGCCTTCGAGGACTCCGAGGAAGAGTCTGCTCCGGCGAATGATGATGATGGTGGTGAAGATGAGGACCGGACCAAGACTGAAGAAGACAGTGGCGATGAGTGATTCCCCTCAATTTTTTCCTTTCTGGTGCCTTGATGCCAAAGGGGGAGAGATTGTGATTAGTAGCTTGAGACCATCTCTAGTTGGTGTCTTTATGTTTTTGTGATCAAGGACATGTACTTATTTTTAAAACCTTGTAATGCACTATTTCTTCTCTTATGTGTGATGCCTATTGTTGCTTGGATGATTATCTCTATGCTCATTATTGATTACCTTTACTTCATCACACCTTTTTAATAACACACCTGTTAGGCACCCCACCATAAGGTGTGTGCATATGTGAGAAGCTTTTTGTGGACTTATCATTATTCTCATATGTGCACACCTTATGAAAATCAAGATTTTATTCTCAATTGTGATATCTCAAATGGTTGTCATCAATCACCAAAAAGGGGGAGATTGTAAGTGCATCTAGGATATCCCTTGTGGGTTTTGGCTAATTGATGACAAACATATGAGATCCTAATGAATCCACTGAGATGATTGCAGGACAAACGAGTGAAACAGCTCGGTGCACACAAAAAGGTGAAAAATGAAGTGGTGTTCAAAGAAAGATACTTTGATGAAGCTTGGAAGACTAAATTAGATTTTGAATGTATAGGGAGTGTATGAAAGACACACTCCAAGAGCTCACAACTTTGCGCGAGGGTAAGGGATTAAAATTAACCTAACTTTCACAAAGCACCGGACTAGTCCGATCATGGACCGGACTAGTCCGTTCATCTTTCTGGAATCTCACTTATTGGGAGACCGGACTAGTTCGTGCATCCACCGGACTAGTCTGTTGATGTTTCTGGAGTCTCTCATATTGAGGGACCGGACTAGTCCGATCACGGCCCAGACTAGTCCGTTGAACTTTCTAGAATCTCCCATTCGTGGAGATCAGACTAGTCCGCGGACTAGTCTATTGAACTTTCTGGAGTCACCTACACACAGCACCGGACTAGTCCGAGCTTGGACCGGACTAGTCCGGCATACTTTCTGGACTTCAAAATGCACAGTGACCGGACAAGTCCGGACTTGCACCGGACTAGTCCGGTGTTAGGGTTTTTAAACGGCTACCTTTTGGAAACCCTATAAATAGAGAGTCCACAGCTTTTCTATTAACACACACGTCGAATACTGATCAAAGAACAAACCCTAACGCCGCCACTTTGTCCCAAGAGCCCAAAATACATCTCCCACACATCTAAAGTGCAAAAAGAGTGAAATCAATTGAACACTTGGATTCGGGATTGGGAGATCGTCGTTCTTTCATTGCGAGCTCTTGGGGTTTGATCTTTATACACTCATACTCTGCATTGTAATACTTTTGAGTGTATTTGATCACCTCTTTCATTGTAATTCTCGTGGGAGCCCTCAACGTGTGAGGTTGCCCCACAAACTTGGTGATTACCCGTGATAGTGGAATCAAGTCGGCCTTCGTGGTGACTTGAAGAGGGAAAGGGTTGGAGACCCGGCTCTGTGTGAGCTTCCTCAACGAGGACGTAGATCTTGTGGTGAGATCGAACCTCGGGAAAAATTCGTGTTTCTTGCGCCTTATTTCATTTAAATTTTGTTCACTAGATCACTTAAGTGCTAAAACATCAACCTAAGGCAATTATAAGTTTTACCTGCATTCTTATATTAATCTCAAATAAAAATATCAGTTGTTCTCATTTCCGCTGCTAAAGAAATTTAGATTCCCAATCAACACTTGATCAACACACATATTTTTAGCACACCGGACAAGTCCGCCCACACGACCGGACTAGTCCGGCCAACCAAGGTTTGACGATTCTATTAAGTGTGCAGGGAATTCAAAAGGCCTATTCACCCCCCCCCTCTAGGCCACATTCAAGGAGCTCGCCAAGAAGTTGTCCCTGGTGGAGCAAAGCTTGGTTGATCGCGGCAAACAATTCAATCTATGGTGCGAACAAGAGAAGGATACGATATGGCAGTTGGGGGTAAACTTCTACAAAAGAGAGACTGACATCTCCACCAGGGAGGAGAAGGTGAAGGCCAAGGAGAAGGACTTGGCAGAGCAGAGGAATCGCATTCACCTCCGAGAGAGAGAGCTCAACGACCAAGAGAAGCAGATGGCTGAAATGGTCTAGCATCATGCTAAGGAAGTTGAGCGCTTCTCCAAGGAGGGTTCTGTGGAACTTTTGGCTGCCAAGAGATCACTGGAGGAGCTCAAGAATTTGAGAGAAACTGAGTCCCAACAAGTTTGGGATTTTTTGGGGCAAGCGAATGAAGCTCTAGTGCCATTTGGTTTCAACCCGCTACGTCCAGCTGACCCGGAGTTGGAGATGAACAAGGCACTGGTGTCATTGAACTCCACTGACAAGAAGCTGGAAGTTGTGGGAGACGTGGTCGTCGACGAGCTGGAGATGGAAGGAAGGTCCCTGGCCAAGAATGTTGCCGAATATGTGTTGGCATGTTTCAAGAGCCGGGACCCCCAGATGTCTTTAACTCTGGTGTTCGAAGGACCTATTGTCGAGGAGGAAGAAGCCGTCAGGGCCAGTGTTCAAGAAGCTACCCAAATAGTTGCCTCATTCTTCAATAGAAACTCCAGTAGTTAGGACATTTCCTCTTTTGCCTTCATCTTGTAATCCTCTGATTTTGAATGAATGAAATCCTTCTGAATTCCATTTTTGTGTCTTCAATGCATTTCCCTTTATATTGTTGGCCCCCCAGGTAGATGTGTTCAATGAATTGAGGGCATCTACCATGAGGATTTAGACAATGTCTTGAAAACTCGATAGACCAAATTTTTAGCCAGTATGATAGCTCTGAGTTCCAAGTTTTTCCTCTGATATCTCTAGGGACCCTTTGTTACATCGACGATGGGCCCCTTTGGGGTTGTTGGAGCTTGGTAGCTTTGACGGCGCCCATTATCAACACTTGGAACGTCGATGGCAGGCCCCTGAGGTTGTCGAAGCTAGGGCTCCTGTAGCATCCACCATCACTGAGCAAATTGCCATCGAATACTCATTTTTTCTGCGCATAAGAAACAATAAAAGCAGTAAAATTCGTCCTCTTGAATTTGAGATCCTAAGGTTTAACATGATGACATAAGTGTATTGGTGAAACTTCTTTAGGTTTGAATGCCTTCTGGACCCGCCCTACTAGGACATGCCAGGATATAGGTAGAGTGGCGTACTTAGGGTGTCTGACCAGTCTAAGTCGATAGAACACTCCAGACCTATCATTGGCTTTGGTTTTCAGGCGAGTAGACCATACAACAATGCTAAGACCCAAAAGAAAATTAACAATACAACTTATATATCACATGAATACCCTGGACTTAATATCAAAGGGATTGCACAACATTGTTATAGACAAGAAGGTAAAAAAGTAATGAGCCGTACAAATGAAATGCACGTAGAGTCTGTCTGTATAAAATGTTTCTCATTAAGGTCCAAATTACAGGGGAAGACAAGGACACACTTAAAGTACAATGGTCAAGTTAAGTGTGCTATTCATCTTCATCTAACCCAGAGAGGGTAAAGACACACCTAAAGTACAGGACCAAGTTAAGTGCGCTAAGACCCTTTCTGACTCCGTCCGTACACTATAAGAGATACAACTTACACAAATAGACTCACCTCCGTGTAGCTAAGCATAAAACTTATGAAGGTGCTCGATGTTCCATGGATTGGGAAGCGGAGGCCCATCCTCTGTCGCCAAGTGAACGCATCCGGGGCGAGTCAGTATTCTCCACAGCACCAGATCGCCTTCTTCTAGCTGTCAGTTGCACACAAACCTTTGATGATAGCACCGGAGCGCCTGGCGGTATCGTGCATTCTGAACAGCTACTTAGCACCTTGCCTCGTCGACGAGGTTGAGGTCTTCACGCCGGAGCTTGTCCTGTGTGGCTTCGTCGAAGGTCCGGCGCAGAGACCACTTGGTCATCTCTGGAGGAAGGACTGCTTCAGCTCCGTACACCAAGAACAAAGGTGTCTATGCAGTTGCCCAGCTAGGTGTTGTCCTGCTTGCCCAAAATGCAGATGGAAGCTCCTCTATCCAGTTGGCACCATGTTTCTTTAGGGGCTCATATGTGTGTGTCTTGAGTCCCTTGAGTATTTCTGCATTAGCTCTCTCATCTTGTCCATTGCTTGTCGGGTGAGCTATTGATGCATAGCTGACTTGTATGTCGAGATCTTCGTAGTACTCTTGAAATGCTGCACTTGTGAATTGGGTTCCATTGTCATTAATGACTCTGTTCGGAACTCCAAATCTACAGACTATGGACGTCAATAATTTGATAGTTGATTGCTTGTTGATTATCACAACTGGGGTAGCTTCCGACCACTTGGTGAACTTGTCGATGGCGACGTACAGGAACCTTTATCCTCTGACGACTTTTGGGAAAGGTCCCAAAATGTCCATCCCCCACACAGCGAATGGCCACGTGGGAGGTATCATTTGGAGTGACTGAGCTGATGTGTGAATCTTCTTTGCGTGGAACTGGCACGCTTCACACTTCTTTACCAACTCGACTGCATCCTGGAGCGCTGTAGGCCAATAAAAACCATGTCGAAAGGCCTTATCGACCAGCGTGCGGGATGACGCGTGATTCCCACACTCGCCTCCATGGATCTCCACAAGTAGCTCGTGTACTTCTTCCCGAGAAATGCACCGCATTAGAATGCCGTTGGCACCACGTCAGTAGAGATCCCCTTCTACCAACATGTATCTTTTAGCCAATCTGATAATTCGATCAGCGGAAGCACCGTCTTCAGAAAGGATGTTGTCCTTCAAGTAGCTCCGGATCTCCGAGATCTATGCATTAGAGCTAACTTGAGCTTTTGGATCTTGCGCGCTGGGTTGCTCGGAGCTTCCTGTAGCGCCTATGATCCTTGGTGGGCACCATGGTAACAGGGCCACTCGGACCACCAGCTTCGAGGTGCTGATCTCACCCCCATCACTCAGTTCGGCAGGCTGAGTGATAGGTATGGGGCTTGAGCTCTGGTTGAAGCCTTCGTCAAGAGATCTTCAGCTTCAGCATTGTTGAGATGGTGGACATGACAGAGATCCAAGACGTGGAAGTCCTTCAACAGTTTCTGGACTTCAAGTAAATAAGCAAAGATTTGGGGGTTGTTGCAACTGCATTCACCTCTGACTTGCTTGATGATGAGTTGTGAGTCACCCTTCACCAGTAGTTGTCTGACGCCATATTATAGTGCCACCTTGAGTCTGTAGATGAGAACTTCGTACGCCATGTTGTTGGTTACCTTGAAGTCAAGGTGTACCATGTACTTGACCTTCTCCCCAGTCATAGCGAGGAGAAGGATTCCAGCTCCGCCCCCCTGCTTGCATAGAGTCATCAAGGTAGAGTGACCAGTGAGGCTTAGTGAAGACCAGGACCTTAGGTTTCGGCTTCTGCTCGCTGAGGCCTCCTGGAGTTGATGAAGAAGGAGTCCACTCCGCCACAAAGTCAGCCAACGCCTGACTCTTGATAGCATGTCAAGGCAGGAATTCGAGATCAAATTCTGCCAGCTCCGCAACCCACTTGGCAATATTTCTAGTAGAATTTGGATTATGCAATATAACATGCAATGGATAGGAGGTTACCACTGATATCTTGTGGGCCTGGAAGTAGTGACGTAGCTTTATTGAGGCAATAAGGACTGATATAGAAGCTTATGCACCTCAATGTAGGGAGTCTTGGCATCGTGGAGCACTTCAATGATGAAGTACAGTGGCCGTTGGACGGTCCGAACCCTCCCGGAGGGGTCCGGAGCTTCTTCTCCATCAACCCGGACCCTCCTGGAGGGGTTTAGATCTTCTTCTTGAGCAATCCAGACCCTCTCGGAGGGGTCCGGATCTTCTTCTTCATCATCCCGAACCTCCCGGAGGGGTCCAAACCTTCTTCTTGTTCCACAGAAACTCCCTCGGTTGAGAGAGGTTGATAAACAGGCATCTTGCCTTTAGGATACGTGCCTGGGGGCTGAGACCCAGACTCGCCTTCAGATAGCCACGAACCCTCCTGGAGGGGTCTAGGCTTCTGAGCTAAAGATGGCTCCGGTCTCTCCGCGACCAGGACCATATGCTGACAACCTCCGTAGTTGCCAAAATGTAAAGCAGAAGAGGCTCACCAGGCTCTGGAGCTACCAAAATTAGTAGTGTGGTGAGGGCTACTTGATCTCTTGGAACACCTTCTCTGATTCTTTGGAACAATGAAATGGTCCGGACTTCCTCAATAGCTTGAAGAAGGGAAGCGCCTGCTCTGCCAGTCTTGAAATGAACCGGTTGAGCGCAGCTAGACAACCAGTTAGCTTCTGGACGTCCTTGATGCGGGCTGGGGTCCGCATCTCTTCAATGGACTTGACTTTAGCCGGATTTGCCACAATTAATCGATGAGTCACCGAGAAACCAAGGAGCTTTCCGGAGTTAACGCCGAAGACGCACTTGTTCGGGTTGAGCTTCGTACGCGTCAAGCGCAACTTGTCGAAGATGGCTTGTAGATTGTCAAGGAGTGATTCCTTATTCTTCACCTTGACAATGATGTCATCAATGTAGACCTCCACCAAGTTCCTGATGAGCTCCCCAAATGTTTTGTACATGGCTCACACAAAATTTGAAGCAGCATTTTTGAGACCAAAAGGCATGGCAGTGTAACAGTATAACCCATCTACTATAATGAAGGTAGTATGCTATTCATCTTCCCTATACATTTGAATCTGATGATATCCAGAGTATGCATCTAGGAAACACAGTAACTCACACCCAGAGGTAGAATCCACTATCTGATCTATTCTAGGAAGTGGAAATAGGTCTTTTGGGCATGCCTTATTCAAGGTGGTGTAGTCGATGCACATCTGAAGCTTCCCACTGGCCTTTGGTAAAACGAATGGGTTTGCTAGCCACCGAGGATGGTGAATTTCCCAGATGAAACCAGCGTCAAGCAGCTTCTTTATTTCTTTTCTGATGAAGTTTTGCCGCTCGACAGATTGCTTCCAGGGCTTCTGATGTACTGGCCATGCATCGGGATATATCTTTAGGCTGTGCTTGATCACCTCCCTAGGGATCCCAGACATCTGTGACGGTTGCCATGCAAACACATCTACATTCGGCCAGAGGAAAGTGACGAGCGAGAGTTCCTATTTATCGTCCAGACCTCCCGATATACGAGTGGTCTAGGCAGCATCAAAACCAATTTGGACGTCTTTGACAGGAATGTCGGTGTCGCCGCTTGGTTGCACACGAGGTGCAGAAGTTGAGCCATGTTGACGTGAGCTCGAAGGTTGTTGGGCTGGTTGCTCCTTGCCAGATTCTTCTTCTTGCGCTATTGCAAGCACATGAAGTTCTTCCAGTGCAGTGACTCCAGCAGTGCAATCCCCACGGATCCGAAGGACGCCTGAAGGAGTCGGCATCTTCAACAACAGATAGCCATAATGGGCTATGGCCATGAACTTATACAGGGTTGACCTGCCTAGGACGTCGTTGAAGGGATGGCTGATGTGTGCCACATCAAAGACCAGCTTCTCGGACCTATAGTTGTCCCTAGTCCCAAAGGGCACCGAGAGTGTAATTGATCCAAGAGGAGTGATGGCTCCTAGACCTACTTCGGAGAAAGGACGTGAGGGCCTAAGGTCCGATAGGCTGAGATGGAGCTTTGCAAAAGCTTGGAAGCTAAGGAGGTTGAGCGCCACACCTACGTCCACAAAGAACTGATAGATCTTGATGTTGTTGATGGTAGGAGAGACCATCAAAGGCAACTGACCAGCTCTAGTCATGTTCTTCGGGCAATCCGAAGCATCGAAGGTAATGGCAGTATCCATCCACTTCTGATGAGGTTCTACTTTGGCGGTGGGAGCTGCGCAGCCATCTTCCGACGCATTGTCTTGAGGATATGCTGGGAGGTAATGTCCCAGGACCCTCCATATATCATATGGAGAGTCTTCCAACGCTCATTGGTGGAGATAATCAGAATCATCGTCAATGGTGTTGTAGACAACCTTCAGGGACTTCTTGGCATCCTAGAAGCCTAGCTCCTGATCAGATGGAGCTTCGTTGACTTTCTGTTTCCCTTCCTGTTGACGAAAAGGGGCTTCTTCTTGGCGCTTGTTGTTGCATTCAACAAGCCGTTGGACCTCGCGACAGTCTTAAAGATTAGGGATGTTCGATTTATGGATCGAACACCACATCTTCTCACTGTCGCCGTTCTCAAACGATGGTCGACGTCGTTTTTCAGGGTGTGGCCCCTGGCCACGAGGAGCTGCAGCAGCAGCAGCAGTAGGCGTGCCGGCCAACGACTTTTTCTTGCCGTTGGACTTCTTCTTTTTTTTTCCACTGCCTGAGGTAGTAACTTCAGACTTGGAGGAAGATTTACCAGCCTCCGCAGCTGGTTTGGAGTGCATCTCTCATCCTCTGCAGCCCTAGCACATTTGTCACCTAGGTTGAAGAGCTCTGTGACACTGCTGACGTCTTTGGTTGTCAGCTTCTCTAGCATCTTCTTATATCTAACTCCATGTCAGAATGCAACAACGACAGAGGCATTGGAGGTTGAAGGAATGGTATTTTGTACCTGAGAAAATCACTGGATGAATGATCGCAATGATTCTCCCGCCTTCTGTTGTATGGCGAACAGGTCCAACTCAATGCCAGGTCGATTGTAGGAGCTCCCAAAGTTGGCGGTGAATTGGCAACAAAGTTTCCCCCAACTATAGATAGAGTCAGGAGGGAGACTTATGAACTGGGACCTTGTTGTCCCGGTTAGAGCCACGGGGAACTACTTGTCAGTCACAGCCTCATTACCTCCAGCCGCTAGGATAGCAGTGGAGTAGATTTGAAGAAATTCGACGGGGTTGACTGTCCCGTTGTACTTCTATGGCAGATGAGGTTGGAACTTGGATGGCCATTCGACCATGTGAAGATGTATGGCCAGGGCTGAACAACGAAGATGTATGGCCAGGGCTGAACAACCGCCCCCCACTCCTAGAGGAGAAGGGTTTCCCCGAGCCTCCCGCCAGTCACGAGCGCACTCGATTTGGAGGCGGCCATCTAGTCTCATGTATTAGCGGTCGAGCTCCAACCGGAGGTCCTGCATCGGGAGCCTCGACGCTGTATGAGTATGCGTGCCCTGGAGGGCAGTGATGTCACTTGCTGGGAGGGTGCATGTCTCCTGTGCTGCGACACCTGAGGACCAAGTCTACCAGACAAGGTCCTGTTCCGAGTAGGTGCCTGTCCAGCATGGGGCAGACCTTGGACGCTGAGGGCATTAGCTGCAACTGTACCTAAATGCTCAACATCAGCGCGCCATTGCTCCATGGCGACCGGAAGAGCTCCGGGCGCTGGAGGACGCTGAAGCAGAGTTCGCGCTGCGTTCAACATGTTCTCAGGGTTGTTCGTCGATGCAGTGACCGACACAAATACACCATATTGCTGAGATGGTGGAGGTGGTGGTGGAATGACACCCTTCGATACAACAGCGTTGGCTGGCTACTGCACATTGGATGGATTTCCTCCAGCAGGCTGCTCAGCCAAACCGTTGGACAAAGCTGCAGCAGAGTTCACCATCTTGATATCTTAGTCCCCCTACCTAGCGTGCCAAATGTTGAAGTGTAGCAACGACACTTCCCTTGGTACTACTAAAGCATAGTCCGCAGAGGTTCGTATTCAGATGGGGCGCGCGTAAGATCACACACAAGATGATGACACATGAGTTTTTACGTGGTTTGGGCCGCCTGAGCGTAATATCCTACTCCATGGGGTGGTTGTCGATTGTATCAGTGTGTGGTGAGTGTCTTAGGTTGCTTGTATGCGTCTGAGTTTAGCTCCTTTCTACCATGCGACACATCTCTTTTATATGCTAAGGACTGGCCGTTACAGAACATGTGTGGCCCGACAAGTGGCCCTGACTATATTAATCACCCTATACATGATCTACTGATATCATGAGTGATTAACAGTATGATAATGTGCCTTAATGGTGGCATTACCGGTCTTGATAACCTTCTGATCGTGCGTTATTAATGCAGCATTAATGATGTGTTAACAAGGTCTCTTAATGACTATTTAATAGCCTCTTGAATGTCCGTGCCGTTGGAGATCCGGCTACCTTCCTGTCGCAGGATTAGTTCTGAAGGTCTGACACGTGGCAGCTCTGGAGCTTCCCTCTGCGGGGTGGCAGGTCTGGAGCTACTTGACACGTGGCAGCACCGGAGCTTTCCTCTACTGGGGGTTAGGTCCAGAGCTATTGTACGCGTGGTAGAACCGGAGCTTCCCTATGAAGGGAGGTAGGGCCCTGCAAGACACGGGGTAGCTCCAGAGCTGCCCAAACGAGGGAGGAGGGCCCAGTGTTGTGGGAAACGTGTTGCCTTCAGAAGTATTCAACATTGGAGGGCGGAACTCCATGGCTTTATCCATAGTATCAAGGGGTACCATGTATCCAGGGTACCGACAGTATTGAACTCTAGTTTCCAGTAGTGCAAGTGGTTTGCCATGAAAGCCTATATACATATCTGTATAATTCATTTACCTCAAACACTCATAGAATTTCACAACAAATTCCTTCACTGTAAATTCACCAAATTTTACCAGAACCTCAAGTTAGGTGTTCCTCACATCCTGTGAAATGTTCATAGCCATTTCACATGTATAAAATTCCCAGATTCAAATTTTATCCCCGCTGTTCAATATTACCAGAACATTATTTCCAGATCTTGATTCCAACTTCAAAATTCAATTTCTCATAGTAGAACTGCTCCAAAATACCAAATAACTTTCTGTATACTCACGTTGATATATACTTTGAGGTAGTTCAAACCAACACATTCTAAACGTTGTTATGTGTTTCATTGCAGCACACGAAGAATGTAAACCAAGAATGGCCGGTTTCTAGAAGTATTCCTGGTGGAGGAGCCGACAAGATTGCGAGTGAACTGTGTCACTTCATGCGTCGAGAAATTTTCCACCGAAGAGGGATGTTCTTTTATCACTATGGTGTAATAACTGATGTGTCAGAACTTTGCGAGTATGAAAATAGAAACAATTTTTAGTGAAACTGGTAGACTATGAGATGACTTGTATGTCAATTGAAAGTGTAACTTGTACATATGTATATTGTTTTAATGAAATTGACTTCTGTGAGATGACTTATGTGACTATATTGTTTTAGTGTAAACTATGAGGTGACATCTGTAATTATATTGATTTACTAAAATTGACCTGGAAATTAGAAATAACTACAGGTAGTACTGCATAGGGTATACTTTAGCACAGGCGGTTCTTTACCTACGGCTAGACTTGCTTGTGAAACTATATTATCACAGACGGCTAGTCATAGGTAAAGAACCACTTGTGATAACTCTATTCTCACATGCGGTTACTCTTACGGTACAAATCGGGTGTGATAAAGTGTTTTAATATGTGGCTAGTCATAGGTAAATATTCTTCTGTGATAACACCATTATCATAAGCAGTTACTTATATTGTACAAACCGCCTGTGATAAAGTGTCTTCACAGGCGGCTAGTCATAGGTAAAGAACCATCTGTGATAATTCCATTTCACAGTCAGTTTTACTTTCCGCCTGTGAAATTGCAGATTATCATAGGTTCTTCGTTTCAGACGGTTTTGAAAATTGCATTTGATAATACGTTTAAAGCCGCCTGAGATGGGGCTTATTGTAGTATTGTTATTTTACCCATCATCTAAAAAAATCTATCTCCATGTGCAATGGAATCGAACCACCGTTGTTCATTGTTAGAGATATAATAGTGATATTATATTAGATGATGTATTAGGGACTTATTTGCATATTTATCATCCTTGTACATCTATTTATAAAGGCCTCCGGCCTCCTCAATAATACAAGATCCAATATTCATATCATGGTATACAAAGCTAGGGTTTCGTTCTCCTAACATACGAGCGCAATTTTTCTTTTTTTCGGCGGCGGTCGGCACCTTCAAATCGGCCGCCGCCGGACGACCTTCCGACATCGAAGCCTCTATCGGCTCTGGCTCCCGCAGATCCACCCGTCGCCTCCAGCGTGATGTCGAAGACATCCTTGAAGTCCTCGGTGACGGCGGCGTCCTGCCTTCCATTAGGTGCATCCGCGGTGAGGCCATGCAGTCTGGGGCCAGCAAGGACGGGAGCTTCGACGTGGGTGCGTACATGCACGTGCTCTGGGCACGCCGCTTCGGGAGGTGGATGCTCTGGTCGCCCAGGCTGGCTTCTACGCAAGACCTCATGGTGCAGAATTTCTCGAAGCTTCCAGTGGGCGCACGTCGGCGTCGGCGACGGCAGCGACTATACGAACGACTGCCCCGTCAGTTTCTTCTTGCCGATTCCCAGCACCGCCCCATCGGCTTCTCCGTCGATTCTTCTGGCGGATGCCTCGATCCCCTGCCTCGGCTTGTTGTAAGTCACTGGATTGGACTGCTTCTTTGTTGTCACTCTCGTCAAGATCCGATCTCTGTGGCTGCCTCTGGTCGACACTGTTCACGCGGCAGTGCTTCGGGCGCGCGCATGTCCAACTGCTTCCTGGTTGCGATTCCATCGCCTTGGCGGTGCCGGGTGAAAGTCGCCTAGAGGGGGGTGAATAGGAAATAAGACCTGAAATGACTTAATCAAACGATATTAAATTCCTGAGGCCGGACTTGTCTGGACAAGGTCGGACTAGTCCGCTCAGCACAGGGTAAAAACCTAAAAACTTGGTTCCAACATGTTATTTGCGGAATTTAAGTTCGAACAAGATGTAAAAAATATGTAGTAACTTAGTACAACTAAGATTGGAAGATTTAAGCAGTTAGATCACGAGATTTCAACGAAGATCAAAAGTGAAAAATAATATGAACGATATGAACCCTAATAGCAATACTAGTGATCACAAGAAGTAAAAGACAAGTGAGACCAGATTTATCCCGTGGTTCAGCTCCACGAAGAAGCCTACATCCACATTGAGAAGTCCACACAAGGACCGGGTCTCACTTGACCCTTCTCTCACCAAGCCACCACGATGGCCGGCTTGGTTTCCACTATATCAATGGGTAATCACCAAGTTTGATGGGGCTACTCACAAGTTGAGGCTCCCACAAATCAATACAATGAAGATCACATGAATCTCAACTCACACAAGCCACAAAATACAATCACAATGTGCAAAGAGATCAAACCGAAAGCCCAAGCGCGATGATCTTCCTTCACTCTCCTCCCCAAACCCTAATCTCTTCAAGATTTGGTCTTAGAGGGCTAGTAGGACGAGTAGAAGGCTTTGGAAGGCTCTTGGTCACTTCTGGTGGTGCTAGGGTTAAAGACTTGTTCAAATGAGGCTAGGGGTCCCCTTTTATAGGGGTCCCAATTCCCCTTTTGCTGACCTCAGCAGAAGGGCGGACTAGTCCAGCCACTGGCCCCGGACTAGTCAGGCCCAATGGAACCACTGACCTCTGGTCAGGTCCCGACAATTGCCACAATGCGCGACGATCGTCACACTACCCGCCAAATTTCCAAATTCAAATGGTCACTAAACAACGGACTAGTCTGGTCCAAAACGGACTAGTCCGAAGTAGGACAGAAGGTTTTAGTCCGGCTCAAAATGGACTCATCTGTGTAGGCCCAGACTAGTCTGACCACAGGGGGCGGACTAGTCCGGCCCTCTAGGGTTTCTCTCGGTTAATCTCACTAAGTCTCAAACGGACTAGTCCGCACCCATACGGACAAGTCTGAACTTTTCAGAGAGCTTTGGTCCGTCTAAAAACAGACAAGTCTAGTCTTCTGGGACTTAGCTCCATTTTCACTAAGAATCACTCCAGAGACGTTTGGTCCGTCTCAAAACGGATTGGTCTGCCTGGCAGGACTAGTCCGGCCACCTAGGGTTTTTCCTCATTTTGACTTCTCACTTAGGTTTTTCTCTAAACCACCACTTTGATACCCTTAGAATGATCTCAATGCACATGATACATCCACCCTCTCACATGATACGGCTCATATAAGCTCAACTTCATAGAAACCCTAATTTCTATTCTTGAGCCTTTGACGCCCGTTATGTCCTTTTCCTTTTTTAAGGGTTTCATCTCATTTCAATCATTGTACCTGTGCTTAATATCAACTTAGCTCATTAGACTCTTAATTGTCGTCATCAATCATCCAAAACCCACGGGAATGCCTAGATGCACTTTCAATCTCCCCATTTTTGGTGATTGATGACAACACATTAAGATTTCAACAAAAAGGATAATAATTTGTTTTCATAACTTGTATTTGTATGAGTGACTCCCCCTCAATGTATGCATCATGAGTATGAGAGATTTGAAAGAGTTCTCATACATATACACGTTATGGTGGGGTGCCTAAGTGATGTGCTCATAAATTGTGATAAGGCAACAAATATGCAAGATAAGCATGTAACTCAAGCATAACATCACAATTGATATGAATTAATTCTTACAACAATTTAAGCGGGAGTTTAAAACATAAAAACATAAGCCCAATCTTGTATCAACAAGATAAGCATGTAACTCAAGCATAACATCACAATTGATATGAATTAAGTCTTACAACAATTTAAGCGAGAGTTTTAAATATAAAAACATAAGTCCAATCTTGGATCAAACAATCTCTCCCTCATATAACTAAGTCAATATCTCCCCCTATCTAAGTGCAATCTCTCTCCCTTTGGCATCAAGAAACCAAAAAGGAAAAGAAGGAAGGAAGAGCCACTAGGTCTACTCATCATCATCATCGTCGTTGTCGTCTCTGCCTTGGTGCCTGCTATTGCTCTCCGTAGCCTCCGGAGCAATATTAGCATCATTATCGAACGGGGCTCCTTGGCGGTGAACTCTGGGAATGGAGTGATCTCTCCATCACTCTCCTCAGCGGGAGACATGGGGATGTCCAACTTGTCGCACACCGCATTGAGATACTTCTCTTAGCGACGCTCCATGCAACGTTGCCGAACTTCCGCCTTCCGTCAAGAAGAGAAAACGGCCTTGAAGCACTTAAGAAATCCACTCCCGCATTGTGATGACTGCGGAGGTGGAGGAGGAGATGGCACAAAGCAAGAGGAAGGAGCGGGAGGATCCGCATTCTTCCTCCTAGGGGCAGCAGGCTCCGGAGGAGGGAGTTGAAGTCGAAGCCTCCGTTGAGTGATGTCTTTCTTGAAATTGAGTCTGGAGACCTTCTCAATCATGTATATGATGTAAGGAGCATATCCACATGATCGGTTTGGAGTATGGGAGATGTTGAAGATGTCGTCGAAGATGTAGTCGACCACATTGAAGCGGACATCTCCATCAATGAGGACCATCAAGTGCCTCAAATTCCCTTGAATTATCCCCGCATATCCATCCTTGGGTGCAATGGTCTTCCGGAGCACCCTGTTGAGGACACTGTAGAAGGGCTTGATGTTCCTTATGTGCCCCGCCTCAAAGGGTACATGGCTAGGATACATGTACTCTAGGGTATCGCGATCAACTGGCCTCAAGTTGGAGATAATGATTTCATTGTCCAGTTGATCCTCCAAGTCTAGAATTTGAGCAAACTCCCAGTAGGTGGTGGAGTATTGCTCTCCATGGGTCATCTAGGTGATCCTCCTGTCCCCATCGGTGTGAAAGTAGATAGTGGAATAGAATTGAGTGATAACTTCCACATTCCAGTCATACTAAAAAGCCATGAACTTCTTCATACCATGGCGCTCGACGACCTCAATCATGGCATTGAAGGCCACATGATCCTTCTGAGTCATATAGTCCCAGTCAATCCACTGAGCATCGGTGACTAGGGTTTGCTTGGACATGTAAACAGTCCGATAGTAGTCACAGTGGAAGTCACACCAAAACCGAGGATCCACTGTGCTCCTGTCCCTCTGATAGACATTGATCTTCCTTAGCTTTCTTGCTTTCTCAGCCCCTTTGCCTTTGAAGATGTTGAAAGTGCATCTAGGACTCCCTTGTGGGTTTTGGATGATTTATGACAAGCAATTGGGATCCTAATCCTTTTGTTGAGATGAATGCAGGAAAATGATGAAAAATGAGCAAAGTGCCAAAAAGAGGGAAATTGAGAAGGAAAATGAATTTGAGCTCAAGGAGAAGAAATTAGTAGTTTAGTATGTATGGAGTGTGTTAAGGAAACACACCCAAGAGCTCAATCTCATTTAATCACACACACACAATGCACAAAGCTATACAGGACTGGACTAGTCCAATATCAGCCGGACTAGTCCGATATCTTTCTGATCCACTTCGGACTAGTCCTCTCCAATGCGGACTAGTCCTTAACACAATGCACCAGTCACATAAAATCGGACAAGTTCGTTGTGACTCGGACTAGTCCGATATTCATTCTGATCCACTTCGGACAAGTCCGGTGTCTACACGGACTAGTCCGATATACACACTGATCTAAATCGGACAAGTCCTCCAAGTGCGGACTTGTCATCCCAAACACTTAGGGTTTCATTTGTCCGGACAAGTCCGATGGCAATCGGACTAGTCCGAAGCTTTCCAGTAGCGAAATCGGACAAGTCCGTTTTCAACCGGACTAGTCCGATATTCTTGGACACTTAGGGTTTGCTTCGCACAGCACACCGGACTAGTCCGGTCACCACCACGGACTAGTCCGGTCTTTCTGAACCCTAACGGTAACTTCTAGAAACCCCATATAAATAGAGGTGCACGGCCCACTTTCACCCTCTCTCGAACCCTAGCGCCGTCACACCTCCCAAGAGACTCAAAAACCATCTCTCTCCACGAAATTAAGTGCAAAATCAATCAATCCATTGAAGATCACTTCTAAATCATTGGAGAGGCACTTGGCACACGATTGAGCTCTTGGTTTGAATCTCTAACACACTCTTGTATCTCAATTTGTATATTTCGAAGTGTGTTATTGGTGGTTTTGAAACTTGTAATCAAGGGAGCTCTCAACTTGTGAGATTGCCCCTTCAACTTGGTGATTTACCCCTGTGTGATTAGTGGAAGAGGATTGGCCTTCGTGGCGATCCGACGAGGGAAGGGTTGGTGAAGACCCGGTCCTTTTGTGGGCTCCTCAACGTGGACGTAGGTTGCCTTCGTGGTAACCGAACCACGGGATAAATCTTGTGTCTTGTTCGTTTGTGTTCATCATTCTAGTTGATCAACATTATCTAGGGTTTGATTCATTTTGTTGAATTCAAGTTAAATAGTTGAACAAGAATCATACTTGCAATAGAACTTGACATACAACTATTGAACTGTTATTAAAGTTTATATTTCCGCTGCAAACGTCAACGAAACAATCAAATTGACCTAGCTTGATCAACCTAGCCCGTGAAATCCGGACTAGTCCGCACTTTACCGGACTAGTCCGATATATCTGGTTTTGACCTTGTTGTTGAAGTGCTACAGGAACTGAGAAATTTCAAAAAGGCCTATTCACCCCCCCTCTAGGCCTACATTCAATTGGTATCAGAGCGGGTTCTTCAAGAAAGAGTGCAACCACTCGAAGAGATCATGTCGGACATGAAGGAAGTCCAGAAAATCAACAACCAGGAAGAAATGAACAATTACAAGCACCAAAAGCTTGAAAAGTATCTCGAAGCCATTCAAGACTTCGATGATGATGATGAGGAGACATTGGAGCTGAAAGCACTCCTTAGAAAGAAAGCGCTTTCCAAAGGGAAATCTAAAGTCGAAGAAAAGAAGAAGGGGAGTAGTCACACCGACTACTCCCGATATCCTTTTAATTATGACCGTTTAAATTCTAACAGCAGTCATTATCTATCTATTCCTCTCGGAAAAGCCCCACACTTCGATGGGAGTGATTACTCCATGTGGAGGCAAAATATGAAGATGCACTTGATTTCCCTTAACCCAAGTTTATGGCATATTGTGTGCACAGGAATAAACATCCCTGATGACGATGAAGAGCTCACGCCAAATCAAGAGCAAGCCATCCACAGGAATGCCCAAGCCGCAGCCGTTATCACCTCATCTCTAAGTCGAGATGAATTCACAAAGGTGGACGGATTGGAAATTACCAAAGAAATCTGGGACACACTACAAACGGCACATGAAGGTGACCGGCATGTGCGGGAGGCAAAGATTGAAATGATTGAAGGCGAACTAGGAAGGTTCGCGATTGAGGAAGATGAGTCTCCCCATGACATGTACAACAGACTGAAGACTCTTGTGAACAAGGTTCGATCATATGGGAGCAAAAAGTGGAATGACCACGAGGTTGTAAAGCTCATCCTTAGAGCCTTTATGCCTCGCAACGTCACACTTTGCTCTATGATCCGAGAAAGTCCCGGGTACAAGAAAATGACTCCGGATGAATTGCTTGGCAAAATCATCAACTTTGAGATGATGGAGAAGCAAGCCAAGCACGTAAAAGAAATAGCCGACCTCACATCAGCCAAGAAGAAGGGAGTTGCCCTAAAGTCCTCACTCAAGCCTCTATCCAAAGAAGCAAGAGAAGCACAGCTTGAGGAGGACAGCGATGATGAAAGCAGCGAGCTGGACGAAGAAGATATGATTTTGTTCATGAAGAAGTTCAAAAGAATTATGAAGAAAAGACAAGGAACAAAATCGAGTGAAGGAAAATACAAGGAGAAGACAAAGCCGAAGATGAGGCGGGCATGCTATAATTGTGGTGAGTACAATCACTTTATAGTCGATTGCCCGTATGAGGACAACAAGAAGAAGAGTAAAGAGTCCAAGCCTCAACCGAAGAAATTCTTCAACAAGAAGAAACAAGCTGAACAAGCACACATCGGAAAGGAGTGGGACTCAAACGATGAGTCCTCATCGTCCGATGAAGAAGAAATGGCTAGCATAGCCATTGAAAGCATGTCCAAGAAACCCACACTCTGCCCCACGCTCGGTGCAAAGAAGGCAAATGGAACTTGCCTCATGGCTAAGGAAGGTAAACGCAAGGTAAACATCAAAACTCCTTCCTTGCATTCTTACTCAAGTGATGATGGTCTAGATAGTGATGATGAAGATATGCTAATTGGTTTAGATAGAAAAACTGCTGCTAAAATGAAATTCTTGCTTAACCAACTTGTTGAGAAGGAAGAGCTAATTGATCGTCAAGAAGACATGATTATCTCCCAAAAGGAGAAGCATGTCGAACTTGACAATCTTCTAGCTCTTGAAAAGGAGAGAAACCACTCACTAGAGCTTGAGCTAGCTTCAAGCAAGAAAACTTGCCTGGAGTTAACCAACTCAAACGTTGCAATCAAGGATCAACTTGATGACCTAATCAAGGTCAACAAGATCCTTGAAGTGCAGGTTGAGTCACTCAAGCTTAGTGAACCTTCCTCCTCTTCAAGCCTACCTTCTCAACCCACTTCAACTAATATCACTCATATTTGCAAATGTGATAAAATTAACACCAGGTTGAAGGAAAATTCTACCTCCACAAAGGACAAAAATCCTACCCAATGTGTAATATTCGACAAGTAGAGGATCAACTATGCACGTAGTGCATATTTGGTCCAAAGACCTCCAAATGTCAAGTATGGCATTGGTTACTCTTATGATGGAAAGCAAAGAGCTGGAAATCATAAGAATGACAAGGGAAGGATTACCTTTGTGAAGGGAGGACCCTCACAACCTGGTAACTCGAAAACTAAAAACCTGAACTCTCATGAAAACCGGACTAGTCCGGTTGTGGTCCGGACAAGTTCGGTCATCCGGACAAGTCCGGTCACACAGACTAGTCCGACCCATAATCAACAGCAACTCTTGTTTAAAACCTTTGATGCTTCTTATGTATTAATGAAAAATAATGTTGGTAAAGTGTATGCTTATTATGCTGGGCCACGCCATGGGAACACAAAATCCCATGTGTGGGTGCCCAAATGTATTGTTACTAACCTCCAAGGACCCAAGCAAGCTTGGGTACCTAAAACCAAGGCGTAATTTGTTTTTGCAGGCCTACTCCTCCGGTGGATCCAAATGGGTGCTAGACAGTGGATGCACCAACCACATGACCGGAGAAAGGAGGATGTTTGTGGAGTATGAGGTGAACAAGGACCCAAACGAAGGCATCTACTTTGGGGATAACAGTCAAGGAAGGGTCCTCGGTATCGGTAAAATAGCAATATCCTCTGAACATACTCTTTCGCATGTTTTACACGTTGAATCTTTAGATTATAATCTGCTGTCCATATCTCAATTATGTGACAAAGGTTATAATTGCCTGTTCACTAACAAGGGTGTGACCGTCTCAAGGAGAAGTGATGGTTCTGTTGCATTCAAGAGTATGTTGAAGGGAAAGCTTTACCTTGTTGACTTCAACAAGGATAAAGCCGAACTCGACACATGCTTGATTGCAAAGACCAACATGGGTTGGCTGTGGCATAGACGGCTGGCACATGTTGGTATGAGGAACCTTCAAAAACTCCTCAAGGGCGATCACATTCGAGGTTTGAAAGATGTTGTGTTTGAGAAAGACAGGCCTTGTAGCGCATGCCAAGCAGGGAAGCAAGTAGGAGCACATCATCCTGCAAAGAACATTATGACTACGACAAGACCGCTCGAACTACTTCATATGGACTTGTTTGGTCCAATTGCTTACATAAGCATCGGCGGTAATAAATATGGTTTAGTCATTATTGATGATTTTTCCCGCTTCACTTGGGTGTTCTTTTTACATGACAAGTTAGAAACACAAGGAACACTCAAGAAATTCTTCAAGCGAGCGCAAAACGAGTTCTCACTATCAATCAAGAGTATTCGGAGCGACAACGGCACGGAGTTCAAGAACATACAAGTGGAGGAGTACCTTGATGAGGAAGGAATCAAGCACGAATTCTCAGCACCATACTCTCCACAACAAAACGGAGTTGCCGAAAGGAAGAACCGAACGCTCATAGAGATGGCAAGAACAATGCTCGATGAATACAAGACTTCGGATCGATTTTGGGCGGAAGCAATCAACACCGCTTGCCATGCCACAAATCGACTCTACCTTCATCGACTACTAAAGAATACCCCCTATGAGCTACTCACCGGTAACAAATCGAACATTTCATATTTTCGAGTTTTCGGTTCTCCTTGCTATATTTTGAACAAGAAGCCCAGGACTTCAAAGTTCGCTTCGAAGTCCGATGAAGGTTTCTTGCTTGGTTATGATTCGAACACTTACGCCTATCGTGTTTTCAACAAGGCCTCCGGACTTGTTGAAGTGGCACGTGACGTAGTGTTCGATGAAACTAATGGCTCCCAAAAGGAGCAAGTTGATCAATGTGAATTAGGTAAAGAGGAAGCCCCCTATCAAGCATTGAAGAGGATGGCTCTAGGCGAAGTACGACCACAAGAGTCATCGTCACAAATACAAGAGAAAAGTGAACCACAAGAGGAGATCAACAATCAAGGGGGAGCCTCAATACAAGATCAATCACAGGAATATGAACATGATCAACAAATCAACGAGGACAACAACTCAGGGGGAGAAGAAGATGATCACCAACATACGACCCCCCAAGTGCCACACCCAAGAGTACACCAATGCATTCAAAGGGATCATCCAATTGACAACATCATCGGCGACATCCAAAAGGGAGTAACCACTAGATCTCGTATAGCAAATTTCTGTGAACATTACTCGTTTGTCTCCTTTTTGGAACCCCGCAGGACTGAGGATGCATTGAAGGATCCGGACTGGGTGGTGGCAATGCAAGAAGAGTTGAACAATTTCAAGAGAAACGAGGTTTGGGAACTTGTGGAAAGACCCAATGCAAACATAGTGGGCACCAAGTGGGTCTTCCGCAACAAACAAGGCGAACACGGGGTGGTGACAAGAAACAAGGCACGACTTGTGGCCAAAGGTTACTCACAAGTCGAAGGTTTGGATTTCGATGAGACTTTTGCTCCAGTAGCTAGGCTTGAATCAATTAGAATATTACTTGCATATGCTACTCACCATGATTTCAAGCTGTACCAAATGGACGTGAAAAGCGCCTTCCTCAACGGACCGATCAAGGAAGAGGTGTACGTGGAGCAACCACCCGGATTTGAAGACGAAGAGTTCCCCGACCACGTGTATAAACTGTGTAAGGCTCTCTATGGCCTCAAACAAGCTCCTAGAGCTTGGTATGAGTGTCTTAGAGATTTTTTAATTGATAATGGCTTTCAGATTGGCAAAGTAGATTATACACTATTCACGAAAAACCTAGATAATGATCTTTTTATTTGCCAAATCTATGTTGATGACATAATTTTTGGGTCAACTAACCAATCTTTCTGTGAAGAATTTAGTAAAATTATGACAGACAAATTTGAAATGTCAATGATGGGAGAATTGAAGTACTTCTTGGGATTCCAAGTGCGGCAACAAAAGGAGGGAACATTCATAATCCAAACCAAGTACACGCAGGACATCCTCAAGAAGTTTGGCATGGACAAGGCAAAGCCCATAAAGACTCCCATGGCAACGAATGGCCACTTGGATCTCAATGAAGATGGACCGAGCGTCGACCAAAAGGTATATCGCTCCATGATTGGATCCTTACTATACTTATGTGCATCTAGGCTAGATATTATGTTGAGTGTATGTTTGTGTGCAAGATTTCAAGCCAACCCTAAGGAATGTCATTTGACAGCCATAAAGAGAATCCTAAGATATTTAGTTCATACACCCAACCTTGGTCTTTGGTACCCAAAAGGCTCAAAATTCAATCTCATTGGATATTCCGATGCAGATTATGTCGGGTGCAAAGTTGATAGAAAAAGCACTTCCGGCACTTGCCAATTCCTAGGAAGATCCTTAGTTTCTTGGTCATCCAAGAAACAGAATTCCATTGCATTATCCACAGCCGAAGCGGAGTATGTTGCAGCCGGTAGTTGTTGTGCACAACTCCTTTGGATGCGACAAACTCTAAGGGATTACGGTTACAATATGAACCATATTCCTCTCCTTTGTGATAATGAGAGTGCCATTAAAATAGCCCACAATCCAGTTGAGCACTCTAGGACTAAACACATTGACATAAGACACCATTTCTTGAGAGACCATTCCATGAAAGGAGACATATCCATCTCTCATGTCAACACCCAAAAACAATTGGCCGACATATTCACCAAGCCACTTGATGAAAAGCGTTTTTGCGAACTCCAAAATGAGCTAAATATTCTTGATTCTCGGAGTGTGGCTTGAAAAGTTGCATACCTGTATGCTTACTTCAAAATGTTGATTGATTTGTGAAAATTACCCCTCCCCATTTTTCTCTCGAAAAACTATGTCAATTATTAGATCTTGATGAATTTTGATCATTGTATGATTGTTGTATGCTTACTGGTCAAATTTATCAAGATTGCTTGAATTGTTTTGCCTCTCTACTCTCAATTATTGGACCTTCAAATATATATGAATGGGCTATGCAATTCTTTCCTGGTGACCACGGACAAGTCCGTGGTTACCCGGACTAGTCCGCCATTGCAGACTAGTCCGCAGAGTGCCGGTTAGGCCGGACTAGTCCGACAGACCACGGACTAGTCCGATATAGGTCTCTGGATGACTTCGGACTAGTCCGGTCATGTCCGGACTTGTCCGATTTTTCGTGTCCATAACCCTAGCCGCCACCAAACCCTAATCCCTACACCCCACACTCGCCCCCAAGCTTTCTCTCTCTTGCGCTCGAGCTCCCAAGGCGAATCCTTGATTCCTCCGTCGAAAAGCCTCAATCTTGGGCGGAGATCAAGCTTGAAGACTCGGGGATTGAAGTTAGTGGACAAGTCCGGCCTCCAACCCCCAAAATCTCAAGCTTCCTTTGATTTCTGGGTAAATTTTCTTCAAAACCCTAAGAAATCACAAATTTCTCCATTGCTTATCGTTTGGCCTAGCATTCTTCACTAGTTACATGTCTAGTTGATGTACTATGTGTATGCTAGACTAGCTTTACCTTAGGGATCAATTTTTGTCCAGTCTGTTAGGTTTTTGCAGATGAACACCGGACTAGTCCGGTCCAGGTACGGACAAGTCCGGTCCCCCGGACTAGTCCGTGCCTGTGCACCGGACAAGTCCGTTGTTTCTGAACCAAAACCTAATTCTTTAATTCCCTAATGCCTTCCATTGCCATCTTACCTCACCAATACCTTGTATAACTTGTCCTTTCTCTTGATCACTCATTCTCAGATCATTTCGAGCTCCGACAACGAAATCTCCGATTTCGAGGCCGAGTTGGACCACGAGGTGGCACCTCGGTCCTCGGCGGGTCTTGGTAAGAAACGCCAAGAAAGACCTTTCGAGCCTGCTACTTCCCCTCCCCAGATTCGGAGGAAGGTCTGTGCCAAGAAGCCTGCCTCGAAGGCTGCTTCGTCTGCAAGCGGCCTTCGACAAGCTAAAGGGAAGGGCAAGGGGGTTGCCACAGGGCCTGTTGGGCCCCTGAAGCTGCATACTCCCAGAGAAGGGGTCCGGGACCCCAATGAGGAAAGATTCACTGGCAAGGGCAGCGATGTGGCTGCGAAGTTGAGAAGTGTTGATTGCTATGCAAGGCCCAAGCAAGCAGCTGATGGCAGATTTTGGTCAAATTTCCATGCTGATTTCTACAAGCTGGTCTACTTGCCGATGAAGACCCCGGTGGTGCGCAGTCAATGGATTGACTGGGCCCACCTTGAGAAGAAGAAATGTGCAGCTTTTGATGAAGTGATAGCAGCTGCAGAGAGACATGGTCTGAAGGATCTCTTTGCCTTCAGACACAACTGGAATGATGAAGTGATAGCACAATTTTATGCAACGTGCCACTTCTCAAGCAAAGACAAAGAAAGTGTGACTTGGATGACTCATGGATCCAAGTATTCTATTACTCAGGAAGAGTTTGCCAGCCTTCTCCACTTAGACTCTGCTGGAAATGACCACCTGATCATCCACAACATAGGGGTCATTGAGAGGGACGGAATGAAGTTCATGTATGAGCCCAACTCTAAGTATGTTCCTCCCTCCACAAAGAATATGAATCCTTTCTTTGTGGTCCTCAACAGAGTCCTCAGGAAGACAATTGCCCCCAAGGATGGGGATGCAGGGAGTGTGCAAGGCTACCTCTGGACCCTGATGAGGGTCATAAGCAAGCAAAGGTAATTCGATGTTGCAAACTATATTTGGAATGATATGGTTAATATCTCAAGTACCCCCAACCGATCCTGTGGCTATGCCCCTTACTTGATGTTTATGATTGAGAAGGTCACAGGGATCGAGTTTGTGAAGGATGTGGAGCACACTCTTTTGAGGCCTCAGAAGCCTCAGCCTGTGAGTGTCCAGGCTGCTCCATCGCCGGCCTCAAGCCCCGAGGCACCGGCAAGGCAAGAAGAAGCTGCTAGGGCTCCTCCTCCCTCCAGGGAAGCCCCTCAGAAAGGATCCGCCAGTGGGATCCTCAAGTACTTGGCTGCAATTTTCTCCTCATGCAAGAAAATAGAAGTGAAGCTTCACAAGCTAAATCAGAAGAGGAAGGAGAACATGAGGTACATAAAAGCCAATGTGAAGCAGCTGAGTGAGAAGCTGGAGATCAACCCAATTAGATCTCCAGTACTTTCTGAAGATTCTGATCCGGACATCACCGAGCTCAGCCCCTTGACTCCCTCCGAGCTTGCCTATTTTGGCATTGGGGGCTCGAGCAGCTCCGCTCCTCCTCCTCCCTCTCAACCTCGTCAAGCGGAAAGCGATGAAGATGATGAAGACGACGAGAGGACTGACAGCGAAGAGTGAAGCCCTAGGACCTTCCTCTCTCTCTTTTTGGTGTCTTGATGCCAAAGGGGGAGAGATTGAGGGGGAGTCTCTAGTCTTAGCTTTAGCTGAATAGGATGCGAGGAGAGAGCTCTCTATGTATTTTTTAATTGTGATTGTATTAGCTTAACTCTATTTTCATATCATGTTTGGTCCTGTGTTAAATTGCTCAATTAATTTGCAAGTGTGTGATGAAATCTGAATTTTTGCTCCTGAAATGACATATTCACTTGATATTAGTTGATCAATGCAAATTCTGTCATTCTTAATGCATTCATGCTCTTAGTATGCATCCCACCATAAAGAATGCACACATGAATAATTATCTTGTTGCTTGATGTATTTTTGAGTCATATGTGCATACTTTATGAAAATCTCATTTTATACCTCATTTTGTGAAATCTCAATTGGTTGTCATCAATCACCAAAAAGGGGGAGATTGAAAGTGCATCTAGGACTCCCTTGTGGGTTTTGGATGATTTATGACAAGCAATTGGGATCCTAATCCTTTTGTTGAGATGAATGCAGGAAAATGATGAAAAATGAGCAAAGTGCCAAAAAGAGGGAAATTGAGAAGGAAAATGAATTTGAGCTCAAGGAGAAGAAATTAGTAGTTTAGTATGTATGGAGTGTGTTAAGGAAACACACCCAAGAGTTCAATCTCATTTAATCACACACACACAATGCACAAAGCTATACAGGACCGGACTAGTCCGATATTAGCCGGACTAGTCCGATATCTTTCTGATCCACTTCGGACTAGTCCTCTCCAATGCGGACTAGTCCTTAACACAATGCACCAGTCACATAAAATCGGACAAGTCCGTTGTGACCCGGACTAGTCCGATATTCATTCTGATCCACTTCGGACAAGTCCGGTGTCTACACGGACTAGTCCGATATACACACTGATCTAAATCGGACAAGTCCTCCAAGTGCGGACTTGTCATCCCAAACACTTAGGGTTTCATTTGTCCGGACAAGTCCGATGGCAATCGGACTAGTCCGAAGCTTTCCAGTAGCGAAATCGGACAAGTCCGTTTTCAACCGGACTAGTCCGATATTCCTGGACACTTAGGGTTTGCTTCGCACAGCACACCGGACTAGTCCGGTCACCACCACGGACTAGTCCGAACTTTCTGAACCCTAACGGTAACTTCTAGAAACCCCATATAAATAGAGGTGCACGGCCCACTTTCACCCTCTCTCGAACCCTAGCGCCGTCACACCTCCCAAGAGACTCAAAAACCATCTCTCTCCACGAAATTAAGTGCAAAATCAATCAATCCATTGAAGATCACTTCTAAATCATTGGAGAGGCACTTGGCACACGATTGAGCTCTTGGTTTGAATCTCTAACACACTCTTGTATCTCAATTTGTATATTTCGAAGTGTGTTATTGGTGGTTTTGAAACTTGTAATCAAGGGAGCTCTCAACTTGTGAGATCGCCCCTTCAACTTGGTGATTTACCCCTGTGTGATTAGTGGAAGAGGATTGGCCTTCGTGGCGATCCGACGAGGGAAGGGTTGGTGAAGACCCGGTCCTTTTGTGGGCTCCTCAACGTGGACGTAGGTTGCCTTCGTGGTAACCGAACCACGGGATAAATCTTGTGTCTTGTTCGTTTGTGTTCATCATTCTAGTTGATCAACATTATCTAGGGTTTGATTCATTTTGTTGAATTCAAGTTAAATAGTTGAACAAGAATCATACTTGCAATAGAACTTGACATACAACTATTGAACTGTTATTAAAGTTTATATTTCCGCTGCAAACGTCAACGAAACAATCAAATTGACCTAGCTTGATCAACCTAGACCGTGAAATCCGGACTAGTCCGCACTTTACCGGACTAGTCCGATATATCTGGTTTTGACCTTGTTGTTGAAGTGCTACAGGAACCGAGAAATTTCAAAAAGGCCTATTCACCCCCCCTCTAGGCCTACATTCAGATGTTGACATCAAAGGCTGTTGCACAGTTTGGGTTCCGTGCAGGAGAGGACATCCTCAAGGGGCCTATGGGCTGAGAGGCTCCTTTCTTAGCCTTGCTTGCAGGCTTCTTGGCAACAATCACCCTCTTCTTGGGTGCAGCATCGACTGGGGCTTTTCCCTTATCCTTGGAGGTCCTCGCCTCCTGGGCTCTAGCTTGATCCCCCAATGTCACAAGTCTCTTTTTCCTTGGGGCTGCCTCGGCGGCAGCAGAGTTGTGGGCTTCTCGCTGCGTCTTCTTTGCTCTCTTTGATTCAAAGTAGGCATCAGCCATTTCCTGATCCTCGCGTCTTCGGCGATAAAGAGCTTGCTTTTCCGCTTCGGCCTCAGAGTCAGAAAGTGGAACATAGTCGTTATCTGACATGGTTGCTAATAAGAGAAGCAAGAGAATATGTATGAGTCCAAGGTCGATCAAGTTTAGGGTTTTTGCTGTGTAATTCGGACTTGTCCGCCCTGGGGCGGGACTAGTCCGCACCCAACCGGACTTGTACGCCCTGGAGCTGGACTAGTCCGGTTCACACAGCAAGAACCCTAATCTAGAGAAATTTTGTGAAAATTATAGATCCTACCACAAAAATGGAGGTACATGATCACAATGATGTGCACAACAACATTTATGAAGAAGTTTCTATCAATAGACCCAAAAGAATTGAATTTCAATGATTTTGGGGTTAGGTCAAGAATACCTCTTCAAATCTTCAAATCAATGAAATGTGGATGAAGAATCGGCCTCCGATGCTTGGGGAATAGTTCCCTAGCACCTTAGGGCTTCAATCCACGGATTGGAGTCGAGACTTGTGGTGGTAATTGAAAATCGCCGTTTGGAGGGCGGTTTTCGAGCGTTTTTGGAGAGAGAGTGTTTGAGTTGAAGTGGAAAAGTCAGGGGCTCCCTGGGGAGGTTAAGTCCCCAAGGGCCGGACTAGTCAGGTCGGTGAACCGGACCTGTCCGGCCAGCAGACTGGGTCCGGACAACTTGAGCCACCAAACTAGTCCGGTCAGAGGGCGGACTAGTCCGGTCCTAAGGCTGAAAACTCCTATACATTGAGTTTTCAGTGGAGATTTGATCCTTTTGGACTAGATTTCAGAAAAGATCTTTGTAAACATGGTCAGTAAGCAGTCAACAATCAAACTATGACCATGGTTCACCAAGATTCAATAATTTCAAAATAATTTGTAGAAAATTGAGGAGGATGAGTTTTTTGCAAGCATGTGTGAATTTTGAATATGATAATCAGATGTGCAAGACTCAAGCCACGATAATCTAAGATATTGAGCTCACTCCTAAGCTCACAAAATCTTTTCTCATCTAAGGGTTTGGTAAATATATCGGTCAATTGTTTATCGGTTCTCACATGTGAAATTGCAGTGTCTCCTTTGATGGAGTGATCTCTCAAGAAATGGTGTCGAATCTCGATGTGTTTGGTCCTTGAGTGTTCAACTGGATTATGGGCTATTTTGATGGCACTCTCATTGTCACATAGGAGGGGAATGTGGCGCAAGTTTATGTCATAGTACCTAGGAGTTTGTCGCATCCAAAGAAGTTGTGCACAACAACTTCCGGCGGCGACATACTCCGCTTCGGTTGTGGAAAGAGCAATGGAGTTTTGTTTCTATGAGGACCAAGACACTAGAAATCTACCAAGGAATTGGCATGTTCCCGATGTACTCTTCCTATCAACTTTGCACCCCGCATAGTCCGCATTGGAATATCCAATGAGGTTAAACTTAGAGCCTTTGGGGTACCAAAGTCCTAGGCTTGGTGTGTGAACCAAATATCTAAGAATTCTCTTAACGGCGGTCAAATGAGACACATTAGGAGCAGCTTGAAATCTAGCACACATACACACACTAAGCATGATATCGGGCCTAGATGCACATAAGTAAAGTAATGAGTCTATCAGGGAACGATATACATTTTGGTACACACTTGGACCATCTTCATTGAGATCGAGATGCCAATTGGTTGCCATGGGGGTCTTGATGGGTTTGGCCTTGTCCATGTCAAATTTCTTGAGTATACCTTGTGTGTACTTGGTTTGACTAATGAACGTGCATTCCTTGAGTTGTTTCACTTGAAAACCTAGGAAGAACTTCAACTCCCCCATCATGGACATCTCAAATCTTTCCTTCATTATCTTAGAAAACTCATCACAAAAAGCTTTGTAGTAAAACCAAATATAATGTCATCGACATATATTTGGCAAACAAACAAATCATCATCGAAGTGCTTAGTGAATAAAGTGTAATCCACCTTCCCAATTTTGAAACCATTTTGAGTTAGAAAATCTCTAAGACACTCATACCAAGCTCTGGGAGCTTGTTTGAGTCCATAGAGAGCCTTACGCAATTTATACGCATGGTTTGGGAATTCTTCATCTTCAAATTCGGCGGGTTGCTCCACATACACCTCTTCCTTGATTGGACCATTGAGGAATGCACTCTTGACATCCATTTGATATAGCTTAAAATCATGGTGAGTAGCAAAGGCAAGTAATATACGAATTGATTCAATCCTAGCTACGGGAGCAAAGGTTTCCTCGAAATCCAAACCTTCGACTTGTGAATACCCTTTGGCCACAAGTCGTGCCTTGTTCCTTGTAACCACCCCGTGCTCATCTTGTTTGTTGCGGAACACCCATTTGGTGCCTACAACATTTGTATTTGGCCTCTTCACAAGCTCCCATACTTGATTTCTTTCGAAGTTGTTGAACTCTTCTTGCATGGCCATCACCCAATGTAGATCTCGTAGTGCTTATTCAACCTTGTGGGGCTCCAAGGAAGAAACAAAAGAGTAATGTTCACAAAAGTTTGCAGCATGGGATCGAGTAGTTACCCCCTTGGAGATGTCTCCAAGTATATTGTCAACGGGATGGTCCCGTTGGATGCTTTTATGCACGCTTGGCTGAGGCGCTTGAGGTGTTGATTCATCATCTTGGTCTTCCTCATCCTCATTGTCTCCCCCTTGATTGATGCCTCCATTTTCATCTTCTTGAAGCGCATCATGGGAACTTGATCTTGATCATTTGAGGAGGAGCTTGCTTGATGTGTAGGATGGTCACTTGCATCTTGAGGTTGTTCTTGTGATCGTATATCTCCAAGTGTCATCCTTCCTATCACCACTTGTGGAGCTTCTTCTTGATCTAGCACATGACGATCAACTTGCTCCACTTGGGAGCCATTAGTCTCATCAAACACTACGTCACGTGCTACTTCAACAATTCCTGAGGATTTGTTAAAGACACTATAGGCGTAGGTGTTTGAGTCATAACCAAGCAAGAAACCTTCTTCGGACTTAGAAGCGAACTTCGAAGTCCTAGGCTTCTTGTTAAGAATGTAGCATTTGCTCCCAAAGACACGAAAGTAGGAAATGTTTGGCTTGTTACCGGTTAGGAGCTCATAAGACGTCTTTTTAAGTATGTGGTAAAGATACAACCGGTTTATGGCATGGCAAGCGGTGTTAACCGCTCCCACCCAAAACCAGTCTGACGTCTTGTACTCATCAAGCATGGTTCTTGACATCTCAATTAAGGTCCTATTCTTCCTCTCGGCCACCCCATTTTGTTGAGGGGAGTAGGGGGGCCGAGAACTCATGCTTGATGCCTTCTTCATCCAAAAATTCTTCAACTTGAGTATTCTTGAATTTGGTGTCGTTGTCACTCCTTATGGTCTTTATACTTAAGGAGAACTCATTTTGAGCTCTCTTCAAGTACCCCTTGAGGACACCTTGAGTCTCACTTTTATCATGCAAAAAGAATACCCAAGTGAAACTTGAAAAGTCATCAACAATAACAAGACCATATTTGTTACTGCCAATACTTATGTAGGCGATTGGACCGAAGAGATCCATGTGTAGAAGCTCCAATGGTATTGACGTTGTCATATTGTTCTTGGATGGATGTGGTGCTCCAACTTGCTTTCCGGCTTGGCATGCGCTACATGGTCTATCCTTTTCAAACACAACATTCTTTAAACCACGGATGTGCTCGCCCTTAAGGAGTTTTTGCAAATTCCTCATCCTGACATGGGCTAGCCTTCTATGCCACAGCCATCCCATGTTAGTTTTTGCAATTAAGCATGTATCAAGTTGGGCTTTATCTGCAGAGAAATCCACAAGATAGAGCTTTCCCTTGAGTACACCCTTAAAGACAATTGAGTCATTACTTCTCCTTGTGATGGTCACACCCTCATTAGTGAATAAACAATTATAACATTTGTCACATAGTTGTGATATGGACAAGAGGTTATAATCAAGTGAATCAACATGTAAAACATTTGAAAGAGTGTGATTAGGGGATATTGAAATTTTACCGGTGCTAAGGATTTTTCCTTGGCTATTGTCCCCAAAATATATTCCTTCACTTGGATCTTAATTTTGCTCATAATCCAAACATCATTCTCTCTCAGGTCATATGATTAGTGCACCCACTATCGAGAACTCATTTGGTTCCACCGGAGGAGTATGCCTACAAGAAAGATTTAAACCTTGGCTTTAGTTACCCAAGCGGTGTTGGGTCATTTGATGTTAGTCAAGAGGCGCTTGGGCACCCACACACAAGGTTTGCGAATCTTGCGGTGTGGCCCAACATACCTAGCATAGGCATTTCCAAACTTGTTCCTCAATAAAACATATGATGCATCAAAATCATGGAACAATGGATGAAGTTCTTTCTTAGGCATTTTGGATGAAGTAGCAATGCTCTTCCCTTTATTGTTGTATGAGCCTCCTTTGACAAAAACAATCAAGTCTTTGCCATTCTTGGGAGTTTTAGCGTTTCGTCTCATCTCCCTAGAATAACCAAGACCATCCTTGACAAGGGGATGTCTTGTGTTGGTATATGCACTACGTGCATATGCCACCTTCTCCTTGTCAAAGATGTCACCCTTTGGTGCTTGATTGGTTTGTGCCAACTTAAACTCATCTTTAAGCTTTATGATCAAGTTTGAGCATTTACAAGGTTGAAATGCTTCAGATTTAACATTTGTGGAAGATGAGCTTGTAGAGGAAGAAGGTGCATTGACCTTGAGAGACTTCACTTGTGTCTCAAGGATCTTGTTAGCTTGTGTCAAACTAACAAGTTCATCCTTGAGCACAATTGTAGTGTTCTCAAGGTTTGAGCAAGTTTCCTTGCTCAAAGCGAGTTCACGTTCAAGTGCCTTGCTTCTTTCCCTTTCAAGCTCCTAGAGCTCCTCAACCTCTTGACATCTCTCCTTGTGTTGGATGAGCATGTCCTCTTGACGGTTGATGAGCTCTTCTTTCTCAAATATTTCCTTCGTCAACAATCTCAATCTTTTCAAGGTACTTTTACTCATGTCCTTAAGAATGTGTTCATTTTCACTACTACTATCAAAATCATCATGAGAAGAAATTGAAGAAGAGGATTTAGATTTAACCTTCTTTCTTCCCTCCTTGGCCATGAGACGTGTTGGCCTTGAAGTCTCCAAGTTGGGGAAGATCTTGTTTTTTGTAGTTGTCTTCTTCATAGCAATGGTTGCTATCTTCTCTTCTTCATCGGAGGAGGATTCCTCATTTGAATCCCACTCCTTTCCGAGGTGGGCATGTTCGGATTGCTTCTTCTTCTTGAAGTACTTCTTCTCCTTGGACTTGTCCTCCTTATTCTTCTTGTTTTCTTCATGTGGACAATCCACAATGAAGTGACCATACTCCCCACAATTGTAGCAAGCCCTCTTTGATCTTGTCTTGGGCTTGTCTTTGCTCTTTCTTTCATTTTGGTAGCTCCCCATCCTTCTTCTAAACATCCTCTTGAAGTTGTTGATGAAGAGAGCTTCTTTCTCATCGGTATTGGAACCCTCTTCATCACTCTCTTCCTTTTCTTGGAGGAGGAAAGCTTTTGTAGATCATTGTAAAACATGGCTTCTTGCTCCATCATCTCATGGTTGATGATCCTCCCTAGCACTTCTTCGGGAGTCATCTTATGAAACCCCAGACTCTCACGAATTAGTGAGCAAAGAGTGACATTTCGAGGCATGAATACTCGAATCATCCTCTTTACCACTTCGTGGTCGGTCCACCGGGTGCTTCCATATGACCGACTCTTGTTGATGAGAGTCTTGAGGCGGTCGTACATGTCTTGGGGGGACTCACCATCCATGATGGTAAACCTCCCAAGCTCTCCTTCAATCATCTCGATCTTCGCCTCCCTAATGACACGGTTGCCTTCATGCACCGTCTTGAGGGTATCCCATATCTCCTTAGCAACCTCCAACCCTTGAATGCGGTTGGACTCCTCTCGAGTCAATGAGGAGGTAATCACTCCAAAGGCTTGAGCATTGCGATGGAGAAGAACGACTTGTTCTGGAGTGACATCTTCCTCATTCTTCGAAAGATTAACACCTGTCATCACAATTTGCCACAAGCTACGGTTTAAGGATATGAGGTGCATCTTCATATTATGCTTCCACATAGAGTAATCATTTCCATCAAACTTAGGAGGTTTGTCAATGGGAATAGACAAATAATGTGCTCGCGGTAAGTTTCTCATAATTTTAAGGATACCGGGAGTAGTCTTGTGAACTACTCTCATTGTCGACATTGATTGGAGCAATAGGCTTGATCTCCTTCTTGGGCACATTGAGCTTCTCACGAAGCCGTGCCTTGAGCATCCGAACTTCTTCATCGTCGTTTGGATCATCTTGAAGAACATCGACGTTCTTCATCTTGGTATCATCGACAACCACCAGAATCTCGTTATCACCCCTTCTCCGAATTGTTAGACTCTTGTGGAGAAGCCTGCTCTGATACCAATTGAAAGTCGCCTAGAGGGGGGTGAATAGGCAATAAGACCTGAAATGACTTAATCAAACAAGATTAAATTCCTGAAGCCGGACTTGTTTGGACAAGGCCGGACTAGTCCGCTCAGCACAGGGTGAAAACCTAAAAACTTGGTTCCAACATGTTATTTGCAGAATTTAAGTTCAACCAAGATGTAAACAATATGTAATAACTTAGTATAACTAAGATTGGAATATTTAAGCACTTAGATCATGATATTTCAACAAAGATCAAAAGTGAAAAACAATATGAACTATATGAACCCTAATAGCAATACTAGTGATGACAAGAAGTAAAAGACAAGTGAGACAAGATTTACCCTGTGGTTCATCTCCACAAAGAAGCATACATCCACGTTGAGAAGTTCACACAAGGATCGGGTCTCACTTGACCCTTCTCTCACCAAGCCACTACGATGGTTGGCTTGGTTTCCACTATATCAATGGGTAATCACCAAGTTGGATGGGGCTGCTCACAAGTTGAGGCTCCCACAAATCAATACAATGAGGAGCACACGAAGCTCAACTCACACAAGCAACAAACACAATCACAATGTGCAAAGAGATCAAACCGAGAGCCCAAGCGCGATGATCTTCCTTCACTCTCCTCCCCAAACCCTAATCTCTTACAGATTTGGTCTTAGAGGGCTAGTAGGACGAGTAGAAGGCTTTGGAAGGCTCTTGGTCACTTGTGGTGGCGCTAGGGTTCAATACTTGTTCAAATGAGGCCGGGGTCCCCTTTTTATAGGGGTCCCGAACCCTTCTGTTGACCTCAGCAGAAGGGCGGACTAGTCCGGCAACTGGCCCCGAACTAGTCTGGCCCAATGAGACCACTGACCTCTGGTCAGGTCTTGACAACTGCCACACTGTGCGATGATCATCACGCTAACCGCCAAATTTCCAAATTCAAACGGTCACTAAACAACAGACTAGTCTGGTCCAAAACGGACTAGTCCGAAGTAGGATAGAAGGGTTTAGTCCGGCTCAAAACGGACTCATCTGTGTAGGACCGGACTAGTCCGACCACAGGGGGCGGACTAGTTCGGCCCTCTAGGGTTTCTCTCGGTTAATCTCACTAAGTCTCAAACGGACTAGTCCGCACCCATGCGGACAAGTCTGAACTTTTTAGAGAGCTTTGGTCCGTCCAAAAATGGACAAGTCCGGTCTTCTGGGACTTAGCTCTATTTTCACTAAGAATCACTCCAGAGACGTTTGGTTCGTCTCAAAATGGACTGGTCTGTCTGGCTGGATTAGTCCAGCCTTGAGGCACGGACTAGTCCGGCCTCCTAGGGTTTTTTCTCATTTATGCTTCTCACTTAGGTTTTTCTCTAAACCACCACTTTGAGCCCCTTAGAATGATATCAATGCACATGATACATCCACCCTCTCACATGATACGGCTCATATAAGCTCAACTTCATAGAAACCCTAATTTCTACTCTTGAGCCTTTGACGCTCGTTATGTCCTTTTCCTTTTTGAAGGGTTTCATCTCATTTCAATCATTGTACCTGTGCTTAAGATCAACTTAGCTCATTAGACTCTTAATTGTCGTCATCAATCATCCAAAACCCACGGGGATGCCTAGATGCACTTTCACCAGGTCAACTTACCTTGGCCTCCTCTAGCGCTACAGATCTACCACTGTTTTCTTTGCCCACGTTGTTGTTTCCTATAGCCGTGTGAGGCTATTCGCCGGCCGCCGGTCACCGCCGCCGCAGCTAAAGTTGGGGTCGTGCTCGCCATTGTCGCGCTCTGCCTCCTACCCTTGGTGTTCCTGGTCTTCGTCATGGTCGTCGCCGGGTGGAAGGTGTACGCCATCCGCACCGTGTTCAATGCCGCCATCGACGTGCTGTGGATTGAGTATGGGAGACGCTGACATCAGCGTGATGTCTACGTGATATCATCATAAAGCATCTAGGGTTTCGGAGTTAAAAATTCTGGCGACGTCGACTCATCTTCGGATCTGAGATGGAATTGACATCTTTTGAGTGCCTTCGTTTTGGTTGTTCGTGACATCTTGATCCATCGTTGATTCGAAAGTTTTGCCTCTACCTCATAAAAAAAATTATTGCTTATGCCGCTTTTATTTCGCTCTCCCCATCGTCTGCCATTGCTTATTGTGCGCCATTTTTGGCCATATTTGTCATGATGACCTTTTCTTCTTCAGCCAGAATTTCAGTTGTACGGTGGGTGATGCTTTTCAATTGCATCAATTACTGTAATTGGGTTCCTCATATGCGTCTACATATGTGTGATGTACGACTTTGGGAGTTGCTCACAGACGATCTCTGGTTGGTATTGGCTCTTGTCGTCACGATTCACAGCGTCTTTTGAAGTTTGACTGGCTTCATCTTCTTTCCATTGTGCCTGTCAGTTCAGTTGACTCCAGTTTGCTGCTTCATCTACTTCGACGTTTTGCTCAGTGACACCACCATTTAGATTATTTTTTGTGGCTCTTAGCATGATTTTTTTATCTCCCAAAACTCAATGTTCTTGACGCACCTTGAGTTTGAGGAGGGATATTAAAGATATAATAGTGATATTATATTAGATGATGTGTTATGGACTTATTTGCATATTGGTCATCTTTGTATATCTATCTATAAAGGTTTTCAGTCTCCTCAATAATGCAAGATCCAATATTCATAACATTTATGAGCATAGCGATGCTTATTTACTCGTTCAGTCATAAATTACAATCCATATCCGGACGGAGTGGCTGCTAATTGCAAAAATACTACCCCCCCCCCCCCCGTTCCCAACGTCAAATAACATAACAGTGTTAGAAATCAAGAGGGAGCCCAAAGATCAAATAACCACTAAATCATCTCGAATTACATGGAGAAATCTGATTACAACATGAACACCAAGTGCTATCTCTCAAATAGCACAAGAACATCAATAATACCTTCACCTCTATCTTTGTTGTTGCTTGACGATGCGGCCATCTAGCCAACAAGGCAAGGCCGCAAGAAGAACGACGACGAGAGGCGTTTCCTGTAACACCCTCATTTTCATGCATCATGCCCTACATGCACTCATATACATGTTTAACATTAACCCATAACCAGAGGAACAAGTTTAAAATTGATTTGGAACAAAACTGCACTTAAAAATGTAGGAAAGTGCGGACTAGTCCGGTTTTGCTGAGGACTAGTCCGATTTCTCTCTGTCTAAAAACGGACTTGTCCGTTTTTGCTGCGGATTAGTCCGATATTTGCCTCTGGACAACTTCGGACTTGTCCGATTTTGTGCGGACTAGTCCGGTATTCCATGAATCCTTGAAAATTTGCTAAGTCCCTGGACTTTTCCGGACTAGTCCGGTGTTCCAGCGGACTTGTCCGTTTTCCTTTCTGCCTAAGATCGGACTTGTCCGATTTTTGGCCAGACTTGTCCGATTTTCTCTCTGGACGACTTCGGACTAGTCCAGTCCTGTCCGGACTTGTCCGATATTTCGTGACTCCGAGATTGACCTTTTGTTTTATGACTTCTTTCTTGGGTTTCACGTCAAGTGGGCCTAGGGACGTCGTGCCCAACTCTTTTAGAGCCCATGTGGGACTCTAAACCGGCCTCTACTCATCCTAAACTCGAAATACATCTAACCCTAGCCTCCACGTCTATATAAACAACCCCACCCCTTGGTTTGACATCTATTTGCCACTTTTCCACCCACCCAAACCCTAGTTCGTGGGGAGCCACCATCAAGGAGGGAGGAGAAGATCCCAAACAAGAAGAAGAAGAGGAGGAAACGAAGGAGGATCAAGATCTCCACCAAGTTTCGTCCTTCACCACCAATTCATCTCCAAGTTCATCACCAACCCTAGATCATCAAGATCCAAGTGTTACCTCCAAGTTTCTTGGTTCATTGGAGTTCTAAACACCTGGTATACCTTCTATTCTCTTTTCCTTATGTGAATTCAACCTCTAATCTCTAAATTCACATCGATCTAGAAAACCCTAATCTGCTGATCTCGTCAAGTGCGGACTTGTCCGGTCCCTAGCGGACTAGTCCGATCTTTCTGGTTAAATTGTGTTGAATTAATTCTAAAATTTGATCTAATCGACCCCAAACCTGTATAAACTTGTTAAATCTATTAGAGCTAGTTAGTGATCATTAAAAGCAATCTAGTGACAAGTTCTACCTTGCATTGCATCAATCATGCATGTCATGTCATATTGAGTAATATTTGTGCACTCTTTGATTGTGTTTCTTGTCTTGTATGTTTATTGTGTGGATTAGACGGATTTGCGCTAGAGAGTGCCACGGAGGATCTACAACATCAAGAGTTTGAAGGCTTTGACCCTAATCAACAGCAAGAGCAAGGCAAGTGTCCTTGAAGCATATTGATCCTGTTTTTAAAATAAATGTTTTGTTTGCAAAACTGCATGCTTGTGTCAAATTGATGGGAAATCCTATGGTAGGAAGTTTACTAGATTTGCTAAACCACCCTTGTCACCTGGAATTTATGGTAGAGAGTCGGGAAGGGTTTTTACCTTTTTGCTTCGCTTAATCAACTGGGATGGGAAACAACTATATCACTCAATTTAATTATGCATGGATGAGATTATGGTTAACATGAACTGGTTAAACATGGTATGGTAATGGATGATCTAAGCAATCCTGGTATGTGGATGGGTTGGATATTATGGTGGTTTGCTTGCTTTAGATGTAAGGACCGGTTCATGCGAGAATAAGCCAGGACTACAGTGCCACCACGAGGCCAAGTATGGGTGCGGCGTAGCTGATTAATTAGGGCTTTGCTAGTGCTGTTTGGACCATTGTGGATGCTCGGGGAAGGGGTAGTCGGATTGGGTTTGTTGATGATTGGTGGGACTACCCTGGGATCCGAATGGCTCAAGAGGGGGCCCTTGGTTGAAGATGTGCTCTGCGGGAGACATCGCCACCGGTGAAACCTCAGTGGGGTCTAAATAGGCTAGTAATCCCTTTGTAAAGGCTATTTTGTGATCTCTTGGCCACACACCAACGGAAGTGTGTAATGTGACTGACGGGTCATGGGCATAAGGGAGGTTCTTAGTCGCCGAAGGGTGATGAAATCACGAACACGTGGGTAAAGAGGTACAAACTCTGCAGAGTTAATTAAAACTATCATGATAGCCGTGCTCCCTGTTATGAGCACCTGGACAACTACCATGATTAGAGGGTATTTGGTATTGGTAATGGTTATTGTAATGGTTATGGTAATGGTTATGGTGATGGTTATGGTTGGTTATGAATTTATTTCTAGTATTGAATCTGGTTATTGGCAATGGTGAAATCCGGAATTTTTGATGATGGTAATGAATTCAGATTTAGTATTACGGTATTACTTATGATTATGATGGGTTTACTTCACATACTTATACTATATTGCTTTTCAAATGTTTTACTGTACTTTTCAGCACTTTACCATTATTATTGTCGACATTTGAATAAGCCACATGTCATACTTTCCACACTTGCTGAGTACGACATGTACTCACTCTTGCAATCCCCCCCAACAGTTGCAGGTCAGGATTGGGAGTTTAATGGCGATAATGCGGAGTTCTAGGCCGTGTCTACCGTCAGCTTTGCCTATGGTGTTGATTGGAGCTGCGCATGCATACCCTGTCGCTTATGTTGCATAGTTGCTTAGTTTGCTTAATTAGTTTATTTCCGCTGCATTAGTTGAACTTGTCATTAATACTCATTGGAGCTTGGATTCGAGGATAATATGGTTTGTGCAATAAAATTTGGTTAATTAATCTTGTCTTGTGGTAATTTTCTGTATACTCTTTTGTGATTGCACTCGTGTATGTGTGATGAACATCCTGGGCACACATATGCGTTAGCTTGGTTCATTTTCAAAACCGGGCGTCACAGATTGGTATCAGAGCCAGGTTGACCGTAGGATGCAGCCTAGATAGAATGGACACTTTAGGACACATAGGAGCACTCAGGAATCGATGTGTTTTTGCTTGGAGTGCTGCTTGCTATATATATTGGTTGCTTGTGTGCTTAATAGAGGATTTTGGGATGCTTTAGCATTGCCATGTCCACCTAGGCTAGTGTAGCTAGTTGTTTAGTTTCATATCCCTTGATGCATATAGTTGGGGCGTTTTCTAATTCTTACCTACTGCTTTTCTTCATATGGTGAGGACTCGCAACCAGAGGGATGTCAATGATGAGGAGGAGAACCATGGAGCGCCTCAGAACAACAATGGACAAGGACCTGCTCATGGAGCTATCAATATTGAGCAGCTACTAGCTATGCAAAACCAGCTCATGCAGACCATGATACAAACTATGGGACAGCTGCAGGCTGGCAATATCAACAATCAGCCCCACATGCCTCCACCGCCACCCCCACCTCCTCATAACCGATTGGGAGAGTTTATGAGGACTAGGCCGCCAACCTTTGCTCAAGCCGCAGACCCTATGGATGCGGATGATTGGCTCAAGTCCGTGGAGAAGAAGCTAGCCATTGTCCAATGCAGCGACCGGGAGAAGGTGCTATTTGCTTCTCATCAACTCGTTGGAGCAGCTGCAGATTGGTGGGATTCTTATTGCAATGCTCATGAGAACCAAGAGAGAATTACCTGGGCGGAATTCAAGGAGAGTTTCCATTCTCATTATGTGCCGGCAGGTGTTATGATCTTGAAGAGGCAAGAATTTGAGAACTTGAGACAAGGAAAATCAAGCGTGAGTGAATATCTCAATAAGTTCACTCAACTCTCAAGATATGCGCCTGAGGATGTTAGCCGGGACAGCCGGAAGCAATACTTGTTCATGAGGGGATTGAACAATACGATCCAAGTGCAATTGCTCAACTATGATTATGTCAATTTTCAGAAGCTTGTGGACAAAGCAATTGTGGTTGAGAACAAGATCCGTGAGATGGAGCAAGAAATCAAGAGGAAGGCGCCATATCAAGGACAGCAACAAGGAAGTAATGTGCGCCCTCGCTTTGCGCCGCCCAATGCGCCTCATTACATCTCCTCTATTCCTGCTCAGTGCCCTGGTTATGCACCGCGCCCAACTCAGTTTGTGCAGCAGCGCCCTGTCATGCAAGCACCTAGGCCTCCGATGCCTTATGCACCTCGTGCTGATTTTCCTGGAGCCAATGTTCAAAACCAAGCTCATCCCAATAATTCTGGTGGAGTTAAGAAGTTCTATACTCGTGGAGAAGCTGGACACTTTGCACATCAATGTCCTAAGTCGGGCCTTGGTCAAGGAAGCAATGCATCGAGGCAAAACCCAAGACCTAATGGAGGACAGCCACAAGGAAGCCGTGGACAGCAAAATTTTGCTCGTGGCAACGTGAACCATGTCTCTACGGAGGATGCTCAACAAGCGGATGACGTGGTCATTGGTATGTTTCTCGCCAACTCCAACCCCGCGACTATGTTATTTGATTCTGGAGCATCGCATTCATTCATTGCATCGAAGTATGTTGCCAAGTATAGTTTGCCTATCTCTCATATGAAGTTTACTCTGTTGGTTAAGTCTCCTGGAGGAGATATGAGGACAAATATAGTATGTCCAAAAGTAAGCCTTAGAATAAGGGGGGTAGACTTCTCCGCCAACCTCATTGTTTTAGATTCTCAAGGGTTGGATACTATACTTGGTATGGACTGGTTGAGGAAGCACAATGGAGTTATTGAATGTGCCACAAAGACGGTGAAGTTGACCAATGAGGAAGGGATCACCGTAGAATTTGAAGCATCTCAAACCGCACCGAAGCAATTGGAATTGAATCATATGGACGGTGCCGCAATTGAGGAGATTCTGGTTGTATGTGAATTTTTGGATGTGTTTCCGGATGAGTTGCCAGGTATGCCACCCGATCGAGACATTGAGTTTGTTATTGATTTAATACCTGGAACTGCACCTATAGCTAAGAGGCCGTATAGGATGCCTCCTATGGAATTAGCGGAGCTCAAGAAACAAATTCAAGAGCAATTAGAGAAGGGTTTTATTCACCCTAGCTCTTCACCTTGGGGAGCGCCCGTTCTATTTGTGGACAAGAAGGACGGATCCCAAAGGATGTGTGTGGATTACCGAGCTCTCAACGAGGTAACAATCAAGAACAAGTACACCTTGCCACGCATAGAAGACTTGTTTGATCAGATGAAGGGTGCTTGTGTCTTCTCTAAGATTGACTTGAGGTCGGGATACTTTCAAATGAAGATTAGACCATCGGACATACCCAAGACAGCTTTTAGGACACGGTATGGATCTTATGAGTACACCGTGATGTCTTTTGGATTGACAAATGCACCTGCCTACTTTATGTACCTCATGAATAAGGTCTTCATGGAGTACTTAGATAAGTTCGTTGTGGTGTTTATTGATGATATTATGATCTACTCGAAGGATGAGAAGGAACATGAGGAACACTTGAGGCTTACGTTGCAGAAATTGAGGGAGCATCAATTGTATGCCAAGTTCAATAAATGTCAATTCTGGTTACGGGAAGTTTCCTTCTTAGGCCATATTATTTCCGGAGGAGGAGTATCAGTTGACCCAGGGAAGGTGAGAGATGTGCTTAAGTGGGAACCGCCACAGAATGTCAAGGAAATTCGGAGTTTTCTTGGGATGGCTGGATATTACCGTCGATTCATCAAGGACTTTTCCAAGATAGCCAAGCCTATGACGGAGTTGCTAACGAAGGGAAAGGCGTTCCAATGGACTGAAGCTTGTCAGAATAGTTTTGAGGAGTTGAAGAAGAGGTTGACAACAGCCCTGGTTTTGGTATTGCCGGATGTAAGCAAGAGTTTTGACATTTATTGCGATGCATCAAGACAAGGGCTTGGATGTGTATTGATGCAAGAAGGTCAAGTGGTCGCCTATGCGTCGAGACAATTGAAGAAACATGAGCAGAATTACTCCACGCATGATCTTGAACTAGCAGCCGTGGTACATGCATTGAAGATTTGGAGACACTATATTCTTGGACATAGGTGTGAAATTTACACGGATCATAAGAGTTTGAAGTATATTTTCACACAAACGGATCTGAACTTGAGGCAACAAAGATGGTTGGAGCTCATCAAAGATTATGATTTGGGGATCAACTATCATCCGGGAAAAGCCAATGTAGTGGCCGATGCTTTGAGTAGAAAGGGAGTAAGCCATCAACTTACAGTTCGGGAGTTACCGTCCAAGTTATGCAAGGAGTTTGAACGGTTGAACCTTGGGTTTGTAAACGAGATGGAGATGATGGAGTTAAACCCAACCTTGGAGCAAGAAATTCGAGAGGCACAAACCACAGATGAGGAGATCAAGGAAATCAAGGAAAGAACCGAAGAAGTGAGAGAATTCAGATTTGACAAGGATGAACTTGGTACCTTATGGCTTGGAAAGAGGATCGTTGTGCCTAATGTAAAGCATATTCGGGAGACAATATTAAAGGAGGCACATGACTCGCCTTACTCGATTCACCCCGGTTGTACGAAGATGTACAAGGACTTGAAGACTAGCTATTGGTGGGATAGCATGAAAAAGGACATAGCTGAATATGTAGCATTATGTGATGTGTGCCAACGAGTCAAGGCGGAACATCAAAGGCCAGCCGGATTATTGCAACCGTTGAAGATTCCGGAATGGAAGTGGGAAGAAATTGGTATGGACTTCATAGTTGGGTTACCGCGTACTCAGTCCGGGTATGACTCAATTTGGGTAATTGTGGATCGCTTAACCAAGTCAGCTCATTTTGTCCCTGTGAAGACCAAGTATACAGCTGCACGATTGGCCGAAATATACATGGAGCATATTGTGTGTCGACATGGAGTCCCTAAGAAGATAGTCTCGGATAGAGGTTCTCAATTTACCTCCAGATTTTGGCAAAAATTGCATGAAGCTTTGGGAACGATGTTGAATTTTAGTTCAGCATATCATCCTCAAACGGATGGACAAACCGAGAGGACCAATCAGATTTTGGAGGACATGTTAAGAGCTTGTGCTTTAAAGCATGGGAAAAGTTGGGACAAAAGCTTGCCATACGCAGAATTTTCATACAACAATAGTTACCAAGCAAGCTTGAAAATGTCACCATATGAAGCGCTTTATGGGAGGAAGTGTAGGACACCTTTATTCTGGAATGAGGCAGGAGAAACTCAAGTATTTGGTCCGGACGTGTTGCAAGAAGCCGAAAAGCAAGTCCAAATAATTCGTGGAAACTTGAGGGCTGCCCAATCAAGGCAAAAAGGCTATGCGGATAATAGGAGAAGGAAATTAGCCTTTGAAATAGGAGATTTTGTTTACCTCAAGGTGTCACCAATGAGAGGTCATAAGAGGTTTAACATAAGAGGCAAGCTCGCACCTCGTTATATTGGACCATTCAATATTTTGGACAAAAGAGGAGAAGTAGCATATAAGTTGGAGATGCCAGCTCATCTTTCAGACGTACATGATGTGTTTCATGTTTCCCAACTCAAGAAGTGTCTCGGTGTACCGGAAGATCAAGTGCCAATGGAAGAATTGGAACTAGAGGAAGATTTGACGTATGTCGAGCAACCGGTCAAAATCTTGGAAACCAAGGAGAGAGTCACAAGGAACAAGGTGATTCGATGGTGTAAAGTCCAATGGAAGCACCATACCGAAAAAGAAGCAACTTGGGAGCTAGAAGATGATCTCAAGAAGGAATTTCCCTATCTCTTCTCTTCCGCGTCGAATCTCGAGGGCGAGATTCATTTTAAGGGGGGTAGGTTTGTAACACCCTCATTTTCATGCATCATGCCCTACATGCACTCATATACATGTTTAACATTAACCCATAACAAGAGGAATAAGTTTAAAATTGATTTGGAACAAAACTGCACTTAAAAATGTAGGAAAGTGCGGACTAGTCCGGTTTTGCTGAGGACTAGTCCGATTTCTCTCTGTCTAAAAACGGACTTGTCCGTTTTTGCTGCGGATTAGTCCGATATTTGCCTCTGGACAACTTCGGACTTGTCCGATTTTGTGCGGACTAGTCCGGTATTCCATGAATCCTTGAAAATTTACTAAGTCCCTGGACTTTTCCGGACTAGTCCGGTGTTCCAGCGGACTTGTCCGTTTTCCTTTCTGACTAAGATCGGACTTGTCCGATTTTTGGCCACACTTGTCCGATTTTCTCTCTGGACGACTTCGGACTATTCCGGTCCTGTCCGGACTTGTCCGATATTTCGTGACTCCGAGATTGACCTTTTGTTTTACGACTTGTTTCTTGGGTTTCACGTCAAGTGGGCCTAGGGACGTCGTGCCCAACTCTTTTAGAGCCCATGTGGGACTCTAAACCGGCCTCTACTCATCCTAAACTCGAAATCCATCTAACCCTAGCCTCCACGTCTATATAAACAACCCCACCCCTTGGTTTGACATCTATTTGCCACTTTTCCACCCACCCAAACCCTAGTTCGTGGGGAGCCACCATCAAGGAGGGAGGAGAAGATCCCAAACAAGAAGAAGAAGAGGAGGAAACGAAGGAGGATCAAGATCTCCACCAAGTTTCGTCCTTCACCACCAATTCATCTCCAAGTTCATCACCAACCCTAGATCATCAAGATCCAAGTGTTACCTCCAAGTTTCTTGATTCATTGGAGTTCTAAACACCTGGTATACCTTCTATTCTCTTTTACTTATGTGAATTCAACCCCTAATCTCCAAATTCATGTCGATCTAGAAAACTCTAATCTGCTGATCTCGTCAAGTGCGGACTTGTCCGGTCCCTAGCGGACTAGTCCGATCTTTCTGGTTAAATTGTGTTGAATTAATTCTAAAATTTGATTTAATCGACCCCAAACCTGTATAAACTTGTTAAAATCTATTAGAGCTAGTTAGTGATCATTAAAAGCAATCTAGTGACAAGTTCTACCTTGCATTGCATCAATCATCCATGTCATGTCATATTGAGTAATATTTGTGCACTCTTTGATTGTGTTTCTTGTCTTGTATGTTTATTGTGTGGATTAGACGGATTTGCGCTAGAGAGTGCCACGGAGGATCTACAACATCAAGAGTTTGAAGACTTTGACCCTAATCAACAGCAAGAGCAAGGCAAGTGTCCTTGAAGCATATTGATCCTGTTTTTAAAATAAATGTTTTGTTTGCAAAACTGCATGCTTGTGTGATGGGAAATCCTATGGTAGGAAGTTTACTAGATTTGCTAAACCACCCTTGTCACCTGGAATTTATGGTAGAGAGTCGGGAAGGGTTTTTACCTTTTTGCTTCGCTTAATCAACTGGGATGGAAAACAACTATATCACTCAATTTAATTATGCATGGATGAGATTATGGTTAACATGAACTGGTTAAACATGGTATGGTAATGGATGATCTAAGCAAGCCTGGTATGTGGATGGGTTGGATGTTATGGTGGTTTGCTTGCTTTAGATCTAAGGACCGGTTCATGCGAGAATAAGCCAGGACTACAGTGCCACCACGAGGCCAAGTATGGGTGCGGCGTAGCTGATTAATTAGGACTTTGCTAGTGCTGTTTGGACCATTGTGGATGCTCGGGGAAGGGGTAGTCGGATTGGGTTTGTTGATGATTGGTGGGACTACCCTGGGATCCGAATGGCTCAAGAGGGGGCCCTTGGTTGAAGATGTGCTCCGCGGGAGACATCGCCACCGGTAAAACCTCAGTGGGGTCTAAATAGGCTAGTAATCTCTTTGTAAAGGCTATTTTGTGATCTCTTGGCCACACACCAACGGAAGTGTGTAATGTGACTGACGGGTCATGGGCATAAGGGAGGTTCTTAGTCGCCGAAGAGTGATGAAATCACGAACACGTGGGTAAAGAGGTACAAACTCTGCAGAGTTAATTAAAACTATCATGATAGCCATGCTCCCGGTTATGAGCACCTGGACAACTTCCATGATTAGAGGGTATTTGGTATTGGTAATGGTTATTGTAATGGTTATGGTAATGGTTATGGTGATGGTTATGGTTGGTTATGAATTTATTTCTAGTATTGAATCTGGTTATTGACAATGGTGAAATCCGGAATTTTTGATGATGGTAATGAATTCAGATTTAGTATTACGGTATTACTTATGATTATGATGGGTTTACTTCACATACTTATACTATATTGGTTTTCAAATGTTTTACTGTACTTTTCAGCACTTCACCATTATTATTGTCGACATTTGAATAAGCCACATGTCATACTTTCCACACTTGCTGAGTACGACATGTACTCACTCTTGCAATCCCCCCCCCCCAACAGTTGCAGGTCAGGATTGGGAGTTTAATGGCGATAATGCGGAGTTCTAGGCCGTGTCTACCGTCAGCTTTGCCTGTGGTGTTGATTGGAGCTGCGCATGCATACCCTGTCGCTTATGTTGCATAGTTGCTTAGTTTGCTTAATTAGTTTATTTCCGCTGCATTAGTTGAACTTGTCATTAATACTCATTGGAGCTTGGATTCGAGGATAATATGGTTTGTGCAATGAAATTTGGTTAATTAATCTTGTCTTGTGGTAATTTTCTGTATACTCTTTTGTGATTGCACTCGTGTATGTGTGATGAACATCCTGGGCACACATATGCGTTAGCTTGGTTCATTTTCGGAACCGGGCGTCACATTTCCCCTTGTTCTTCTCTTGGTATCTTGATCGGATTCTGAGTGGATTAGAGTGTTCAAGTGTGTATGAGTGTATGCTCTTAAGCCTTCTTTGATCACACACTTGACTCTCTTCTTATAGTTGACCAAGAGACACAAGAGGGGGCCTCCCACCCTTAGGAATTATTGAGTCTCCCGATCAGAGACTCAAAATTCGGTGGGTTGTGTCCTTTCAATTAGAACACATGTCAATTTCGAGTTCAAACTGACAGTTACTGAAAACTAGTCCGTATAGGGTCCGGACTAGTCTGGTTACCCTTACTGGACAATATCGGACTAGTCCTCTAAGGGTCCGGACTAGTCCGGTTACCCTTACTGGACAAAACCGGACTAGTTCGGTCTTTACCAGACAAGTTCGGTACTTCCCAACATTCTCCCCCTTGAACTCGAATCTGAAACTTACCAACTTACTTAATACTAAACTTAGTGTCCATTTTCTCATGCTTGACATATAGGGCACGACGCATCACAACAACCATTTACGTATTGTTGGACTCGAAGGCCACAATACATCTCACACTTGAAAATGAACCTTACTCTTACTTGGCCCCTAAATATCCAGTGATCATAGGCTCTCCCTTAAACCCATGCCGGCTACGTGTTCACTGAACACGCTGGGTGGAAGACCTTTTGTTAGCGGATCCGCAAGCATACGCTTGGTACTTATATGCTCAAGACTTATGGTATGATCCTAGATTCGATCTTTCACAACATAAAACTTAATGTCGATGTGTTTGGCAGCACCACTCGACTTATTGTTGTGAGAGTAAAATACTGCGGGCTCATTATCGCAGTATAACTTAAGTGGTTTTTCAATGTTGTCGACCACTCTAAGACTGGGTAAAAATTTCTTAAGCCAAACAGTTTGCCTGGTGGCCTCATAACATGCAACAAACTCGGCATGCATTGTGGACGATGCAGTGACGGTTTGTTTGGAGCTTTTCCACGAAATGGCTCCATTAGCGAGGGTGAATATATAACCTGACGTGGATTTCTTAGTATCCACATAACCCGCGAAATCTGAATCTGAATATCCCACTACTTCAAGTGGGTCTGACTTACTATACGTTAACATGAGGCCTTTTGTGCCTTGCACATATCTTAATGCTTTCTTAACTGCCTTCCAGTGATCAATCCCTGGATTGGCTTGATATCTGCCAAGCATTCCGGTCACATAAGCTAAGTCAGGGCGAGTACAGACTTGAGCATACATAAGGCTTCCGACAGCAGAAGCATATGAAACCGACTTCATTTGAACGATCTCATATTGGTTCCTGGGACACTGAAAGTTCCCAAACTTATCGCCCTTGACAATCGGAGCAGGCGAAGGCTTACTCTTATGTATACTGTACTTTCTCAGTACATTCTCTAAGTATACGTTTTGTGATAAGCCTAATACCCCCTTATTTCTATCTCGGTGAATTTCTATGCCCAATACATAGGATGCTTCACCAAGATCTTTCATATCAAAATTAGAGGACAAAAACTTCTTAGTTTCTGATAGTAGATTGACATCACTACTTGCAAGTAGTATATCATCTATGTAAAGCACGAGGAAAATAAATTTCCCGCTCTTAAACTTAGCATAAATGCAATTGTCCTCCTCATTTTCTTTAAACCCAAATTCTTACTATTTTATCGAACTTGAGATACCACTGCCTTGATGCTTGTTTAAGTCCATAAATGGACTTTCTTAAGTGGCACCCCATATGTTCCTTACCCTTAATAACAAAACCTTTCGATTGTGTCATATAGACGTTCTCATATAGATCACCATTGAGAAACGCCGTCTTTACATCCATCTGATGTAATTCTAAATTATAATGTGCAACTAATGCCATAATGATTCTGAACGAATCCTTACTTGAGACAGGTGAAAATGTCTCATTATAATCAATCCCTTCTCTTTGAGTGAAGCCTTTTGCAACAAGTCTGGCCTTAAACTTATCAATATTCCCTTTGGAGTCACGTTTAATTTTGTAGACCCATTTACAGCCTACTGTTTTGGCTCCATTAGGAATCTCAACTAAATCCCAGACTTTGTTTGTTTCCATAGACCTCATTTCATCCTCCATGGCTTTACGCCATTCAGGTGATTGATGACTTCTCATAGCTTCTTCAAATGTGGTGGGATCACCCTCCATTTGAATTGCCTCACTCAAATAGATCTCATAATCGTCCGGAATGGCCGATTTTCTTTCTCGTTGAGATCTTCTTAATTGCACATTATCCTCATTTTGAGACTGTTGTTGCTCTTCATTATTAGTGACAACGGGCTGAAAATGCTCAACCTCTCTTAATAATTCCGTTGTCAATGGAGAACTAACAACAGGTGTTGAATCATTATCAATAGGCACTGATGATTCAACAGCAGTAGGTAATGAGAAATATGGTTCTTGAATCATAGGAGTGGGTACATAAACCCGCTTCTCTTCAAGATTAATTTCTCGTCTTACCATACTCCCCCTGATCATGGCATCCTCTAAAAAGACGGCATGCCTTGTTTCTACAAACTTAGTATATCGTTCTGGACAATAGAAACGATATCCCTTACTCTTTTCTGCATAGCTAATAAAATGGCAACTTACTGTCTTAGAATCCAACTTACCAATGTTTGGGTTAAACAATTTTGCCTCAGCGGAACAGCCCCATATATGCATATAACTTAATGAGGGCTTACGTCCTGTCCACAACTCATACGGTGTTTTGGGCACCGACTTAGTAGGAACCCGATTTAGCACATGAATAGCGGTTTTTAATGCCTCCATCCTTAAGCTAACCGGCAAATCTGATTGACTTAACATGGATCTAACCATATCCATTAGCGTACGGTTGCGCCGTTCCGCTACTCCATTTTGCTGAGGCTCGCCCGGTGTGGAATACTGGGCGACTATGCCATTTTCCTGTAGGAACCGAGCAAACGGTCCAGTAACTTGGCCATACGGGGTATGACGACCGTAGTACTCACCACCACGATCGGATCTTATCACTTTAATCTTAATATTGTGCTGATTTTCAACTTCAGCCTTAAATATCTTAAATTTATCCAACTCTTCAGAGCGTTCTTTAATTGGATAAATATAGCCATAGCAAGAATATTCATCCGTGAAGGTTATGAATGAATCAAAACCATCAACAGATACTACGGGGAATGGACCACAAATGTCCGTATGGATTAATTCCAAAATTCCCGCACTGCGTATGGCACCTTTCTTAATTTTCTTAACAAACTTTCCCTTAATGCAGTCTATGCATTCTTCTGAATCCGAAAAATCCAAATGGGGAAGAATCGATTGTGAAATCAATTGTTCAATTCTCCCCCTCGAAATATGGCCCAAGCGATAATGCCATAATTTCGAAGACATTTCGGAATCGATTGTCTTACGCTTACCCTGATGTGAGGAAAACTGATTGTCGCTTACAACATTAACATCATCATGCATAGATAATAAGTATAGCATGCCTTGTCTTATGGCAACACCAACCATCTTATTATCATACTTAATTACACATCTGTCTTTGCCAAACTGGCAAACATAACCATCATCATCTAAGCATGACACTGAGATGAGATTTCTACTTAAAGAGGATACATATAACACATCCTAAAGTGTAAGTACAAAGCCATTTCTTAATACTAATCGATAATCTCCAATGGCTTTCACTTCAGCTTCATGGCCATTAGCAACTTTAATGGCCCTTTCCCCTCTTTCTAGGATCCTCCTCATATTTAACCCCTGCAACGAATTGCAAACGTGCACAATGGCACCTGAGTCAATCCACCAAGAAGATGATGTATAATCTAAAAGCAGGGATTCATCAACAAAGGTCACAAAGTCATTACCATTTTTGCAACACCATTTAAGGAAGCCAATGCAATCCTTCTGATGGTGACCTTTGTCTAAACAAAAACGGCACTGATCTTTATCCACTTTCACATCCTTATTGTAAGGATGGCTTTGTGGAAACTTACTCTTATCTTTATCATGGTGAGATGAACCATGATACTTAAAAGATTGCTTAGAAGAATAATTCTTCTTAGCCTTACCTTTTCCCTTCACGTAATTAATAGCATCATAACCGTGAAGGGACTTAATCATCTCTTCCTCCTGAACACACATAGCCATGAGTTTTTCTATGTTCCATAGTTCAGGTTGAGAGTTGTAGTTGATGACAAAAGTCTCAAATTCCTTAGGAAGTGAGGCAATGATGAGATGCACAATGAACTCATCTTTAATCCCCAAATCCATAGGCTTAAGCTTTGCAGCCATATTTGTCATCCTTAAGATGTGCTCACGCACACCACCTCCATGATACTTTTCAGTAACAAGCCTCTTGATAAGAGTGCTTGCAGTGGCCTTAGAAGAACCAGTAAACTGATTCTCTATCCTTTGGAGGTACTCAACAGCAGTTTCACATTCAGGGATTGCTCCCCGAATGGCCTCAGTGATAGTGCCCTTAATAACCATCAAACATTTCCTGTTTGATTTCTTCCACTTATAACAATCAATGTCATATGCCAATAACTCAGTAGTATATTCCTTTGTCCTCACGGCAAAGGCTTCCTGAGTTTCATCAGCATTTCTTACTGGTTCAACCGGTGCAACCGGATATGGAGTAGTGAGAGCCAAGTCTATCTCAGAGACTGCCAAAGTAATCTCCAACTTCTCTCGCCATCTCCCATAATTGCTTCCATTGAGTGGATCAATAGAAGCGATGAAACTCAGTGCTGAATTAGCATTGGAGGAACCTTCATAACCAAAAAACCAAAATCAAGAAGAATGCATAGATGTTAACCACAAGAAAATGATGAGTTTTATCTTTCACTTTGGTTACTCGACCAAAACTCAACATTTGAGAATAACTTAAAATCAACATAGTAATTTATCTTTCGCTTTGGTTACTCGACCAAATTACTATGTTCTTACAAAAAAAATGTCATTAATGCCTTTCACTTTGGTTACTCAGCCAATAATGACATTAAAACTGAACATTGAAGAACAACTGAAATACATAGTAATTTATCTTTCGCTTTGGTTACTCGACCAAATTACTATGTACTTAGAAAGGAAAATGTCATTAATGCCTTTCGCTTTGGTGACATTAATAAAACTTAAAATCATGATAATTCTATTTTTCACTTTGGTTACTCAATAGAATTTCATGCAACTTAAATTGACATAACAATTTATCTTTCGCTTTGGTCACTCGACCAAATTGCTATGACAATAAACTTAATTCACAGCGGAAGCTTAATTTAATAAGCAAACTTAATTGTATAGCACGGACTAGTCCGCACATGGTCGGACTAGTCCGGACTCTTACAGTATAGTTTTCGGACTAGTCCGGTCCATACGCCGGACAAGTCCGGTCCCATCACAAACATTTGATCCGTTCTTTATTGAACTTTTCGAGTTTGGTTCGTACTATTCCGGACTAGTACGACCAACCCCAGAAAAGTTTCATATAAAAAACTGAAAAAATGTCGAAATACCCAAAAGAGAATCTTAATCTTACCATCTTACCAAATCAACTTAATTTTCACAATAGATTTCAATCCAAAGTGCTTAATTGGTTTTCAATCAGATGAACGCGTCAAAACGCCCTGATCCGAAAACCTAACCACTTTACGTGGCACACCGGACTAGTCCGGCCCTTAGACCGGACAAGTCCGGACCTTCAAAAACTTTTTAGCAAAAAACTTCGATCAAAACTCAATTCGAAATGGTTAGTGGACTAAATGACTCTGATACCATTGTTAGAAATCAAGAGGGAACCCAAAGATCAAATAGCCATTAAATCATCTCGAATTACATGCAGAAATCTGATTACAACATGAACACCAAGTGCTATCTCTCAAATAGCACAAGAACATCAATAATACCTTCACCTCCATCTTTGTTGTTGCTTGACGATGCGGCCATATAGCCAACAAGGCAAGGCCGCAAGAAGAACAACGACGAGAGGCGTTTCCCCTTGTTCTTCTCTTGGTATCTTGATCGGATTCTGAGTGGATTAGAGTGTTCAAGTGTGTATGAGTGTATGCTCTTAAGCCTTCTTTGATCACACACTTGACTCTCTTCTTATAGTTGACCAAGAGACACAAGAGGGGGCCTCCCACCCTTAAGAATTATTGAGTCTCCCGATCAGAGACTCAAAATTCGGTGGGTTGTGTCCTTTCAATTAGAACACATGTCAATTTCGAGTTCAAACTGACAGTTACTGAAAAATCGGACTAGTCCATATAGAGTCCGGACTAGTCTGGTTAGCCTTACTGGACAATATCGAACTAGTCCTCTAAGGGTCCGGACTAGTCCGGTTACCCTTACTAGATAAAACCGGACTAGTCCGGTCTTTACCGGATAAGTCCGGTACTTCCCAACAAACAGTGGAAGTTGGAATCCCACAAGATGCAATGGTAATGTAGGTCTTTCTGTTTAGTTGTCTGGATTTTCAGTAGTCCGGGCAGGATTCGAAGCCATGGCCTTTTCCAGATTTTTATTATACCCCTGGTGCTCTCCACATCGGATTATGCTATGCAAAGTGTTCAGCTTTAGTGAAAACGTGTGGATCCTGTGTAACTTTCTGCTGCACGACCTAAATTGCTGCTGTTTAACAAGTCGTCAAACTAGGGGCCGTGTTTATCCTATCATGAACAAATATCCAGTTTGTTATTTTTTTTCAACCATTTGAGACGGGGACGAAAGGGAATTACTCGCCTCTGTCTTCACACAATTTTGCCCCCCGCCCCTCCTCTTCTTCCTCCTCACCGCGACGTTCTCCTTAAATCCGATCGATAGCTGCGTCCCTCTCTCACTCCTCGTTGCGCGCCCGCGCACCCACCTCCACACGCACTCGCAGCTACTACTTACTAGTACTATAAAGGGGAGCCGCATCACCACTCGCAGGGAGATACATCGACCGAGCTTCTTCCAAGTTGAGGGTTCTTGGTTGTTTGGAGAGCCGCCGGATCCTTTCGGTTCGGGGGTAGCAGCTTCAGTCAGTGGCCCCTTGATTTGGGGCCGGTCAGCAGTGTGCCATCGGTAAGAAGACCGTGCCTCTTCATTGCCTTACACCTTCGATTTTGGCATCTTAGCAGTCAACCAGTACCGTCAGGGGGCTTTGTACCCATTCCTCCAGAAAGAACAAAAAATTTGGTTCCCTGACGTCGCGTTTCTTTGCTCGTTTTAGCCAAAGCTGTCTCTTTTGGATTTGCACAGAGAGACCGCACCATTCTAAAGGTCCTAGCAAAGCCTTGCCTTGTCAGATCTGAACTTAGAATAACACTGGGCGTCGACGGACTGGATATGGATAACCCATAACGCTCAAAATTATGATTTTTTTTTGTAACCATAGATATGCCTAGATGGTAAGCTGTTCTGTTGGCCTTTCACCATCCGAGAGGTTGCCTCATTTGGTGATCTTCGTATCAAGTACACGACAAGAACAACTAATTAACTAATGGTCCTAGGACCCTCGACAAAGCTCTAGATTGTTCAAGTGGATGTAGTAAGCTCTGGATTACGTTTGACTTACATTACACGATTACTCTCCCATTTCACTTTTATTATCACCGAATCTCAGCGTGGCCTACTTGGCTGGATATGTTGAACAGTCAAATTTGAGAATTCTGTACTTGGTAGGTTGAATTCTGGCAGTTCTCGATGAATTTTAGTTAGCCTTTTACTTCCATTTCAGAGTTTTAGTTCCTTGTCCATTGTTTGTGATACATCAAGAAACCTTTATATCAGGTATCAACATAACATTAAGGGAATAGTAGAGTTCTATACTTTTATGATGTGTCTGTGTGGTGGTCATAACAGTGCCCGTGTGCTTAATTTAGATGATTTTCATAACCACACTGCTTTTGAATCGCAGTTTGTGCATCTCTTTTGGCTGAACTGAGTGCTGCAACTTGTTATTTCAGACCTGCACCACATCTAAAGATGTCTCTCCGCAGCATGGTTCGTGATTTACGGGGGAGCTTTGGGAATATATCAAAGCAGAGCTTTGAGGTCAGAGTTCATCACAGAGGGAAATCTATTAGATCATCAAGTGATATGCAGGAGGAACCTGTGGTAGTTCAGCACAGCAGATGGGCTAGCCTTCCTCCTGAATTGCTCCGTGATGTGATGAAAAGGTTGGAGGAAGATGAGAACAGCTGGCCATCACGCAAGGATGTAGTTGCTTGTGCTTCTGTTTGTAAAACCTGGAGGGATATGTGTAAGGATATAGTGAAAACTCCAGAATTTTGCTCAAAGCTCACATTTCCAGTGTCTCTTAAGCAGGTAATGAACATACTCAGTAAATATTGAATAGTTATACAATTCTTAATCTCTGAATGCAGTGTGCCTTTCATGAAAGTATCTCTCTCATTCTACTGAATCACCAGTTTTTACATTCAATTAGCACACGGCATATAACATGTTCAGACTTCAGACATATGCGTATCATTTAATAATAAACCCCCCTGCATTGTAGTATTTTTGTTCAGGTTGGCCTCCTTGTTTCATAACATCATCCATCTTTTCTTATCGAGATATGATGTTTCATGTATCTCATAATCCTTGCTTGGTATCTCATGCACAGCCTGGACCCAGAGATGGAATGATACAATGTTTCATAAAAAGGGACAGATCAAAACGAACATACCGTCTCTACTTGTGCCTTACCTCTGGTAAGCCTCAAATGTTTATCTCCGCATTAAAACTTTTGTTTCTTTTGATTTATTTGATTTGGTGGTGGCCCGTTGTGGGCATTTTCTTTATGTTTGGATATAGTTTCGAATAGTAAAGAACCACAGTTTCCATTGCAATTTGATGCGAGCGTGCATAATTGTGAGCTGCAAAAATATCATACTCTCCGAGTGAAGGATATAAATTAATGCTCCGACCGTAGTGAAAATAAATAAAATTATTTGTTTAATGAAACTAGATTTGTCACTTGTCTCTTAAATCATGTTGTACTATTTCCCACAGACCTGTTTTCCGATCTTCCAACAATTTTGGTGTTTTTGGTTAAATCATTTTCCACAAACATGGATTGTGCATGCTACTCACTGTTTGCCATTTTCCATTGTTTTTGTTAAACTAAAAGCCATAGTGCTTTAGTAATCACGTGCAGACTGACTTTGAAATTCAGCTTGAGATTGCCTCTTCCCATTGTCTGAAACCCTGCACCCTTGATAACATAGTGGAGCTGCATTTGTTGATACTGTAACCAAAGCTGAGATTTCAAGCGGTATTATAAAATGAGGTGCAAGACTGAATATCATCACAAGATATTGCAGCATGTATAATATTGATAATTATTTTTACTTGATTTGTTAGCTGTGCTCGATGTGAGTGGGAAGTTCCTACTAGCGGCTAAAAGGAGCCGACGGACGAGTCACACTGACTATGCCATTTCTATGGATTCTAAAAATATCTCCCGATCGAGTAGTGGCTACATTGGAAAATTGAGGTAAAAGTTTTCTTAGCAAGCGTCTTCCTTTATACACCTGGGCTCTTGAATGGATTTAGTGACTTAAAACTTTATATTCAAATCTAATATAAATTGTATTATTGCAGGTCAAATTTCCTTGGAACAAAATTTATCATTTATGACACACAACCCCCGTACAATGCTGGGAGACTTCGCTCACAGGAGTGGAGCAGCCGTCGATTTTCTTCCAGAAAAGTCTCACCAAAAGTTCCTACCGGTATCTACCCTGTCGCACAGGTGAACTACGAGCTGAACGTGCTTGGAACCCGGGGGCCAAGGCGGATGCTTTGCACTATGCATTCAATCCCAGCATCAGCAGTAGAGCCTGATGGTGTTGTTCCTGGGCAACCTAATGAGCTCCTCCCGAGGCTATTTGAGGAGTCCTTCCGCAGCACAGGAACTTCATTTTCCAAGTATTCCATTGCGGATAGTTCCATGGATCTGAGCAGTTGTCGCTTCTCTGAGTTTAGTGTGGATAATGGAGATGATGCAGCAGAGGAGAGTCCTCTGGTTCTGCGCAACAAGGTGCCAAGGTGGCACGAGCAGCTACAATGCTGGTGCCTCAACTTCCGCGGCCGTGTGACGGTGGCTTCAGTGAAGAACTTCCAGTTGATAGCTTCGGTGCCTTCACGGCCAACATCTTGTGCACAGGCAGCGCCGCCTGCAGGAATGCAACCCCAGGCGTCAAGTAGTTCATCTTCGACGTCCAGCCATGACAGGGTGATCCTGCAATTCGGCAAAGTCGCCAAGGACATGTTTACTATGGATTACCGGTACCCGCTGTCGGCTTTCCAGGCTTTTGCGATATGTTTGACGAGCTTCGACACGAAGCTAGCTTGTGAATAGAATAGATGGGTAGGTTTGTAACCACCCTGAGAATATGTGGTGAATCTCTAGTGTTCTCAGCATATTATGGGTGTGCAGTTAAATGTGAGTGAAGTCTTGTTTCCTACTGTCTGTTACAATGCCTCAAAAGTACGTACACTACACTATGTATTTGAAGCGCATTTGTTTGCCGGGGGTTTAATAGGACAAGGCTTGAATTCTGTTGGTGTACTACTTGAGTTTGCCGGGTACTCCTTTTTTTTTAAAAAAAAAGGTTTGGCGGATGCTGAACATGAACTGTAAACCAACACCAACTGAAAAGGTTTACTTCATTTCAAATTACTTGTCGTTTTTATAATTTATTTTAGTTCAGAATGAATTAAAATTCTTGTCTTAAACAACAAATAATTTAAGATGAAAAAAAGTATTAATTCTGTTTTTTCCTCTGGGCAATCGAAGTGGAAATCGCACGTGACCTTGACCTTTTGGTCTAAGCACGTGACCTCGTGCTCTACTAATTGCTGGATTAGGCGCCACCACATTCTGACAGTGACAGACAGCTGGTCGACTGGTCGTATACCGTGCATCTCGATTACATATCCAAAAAAATCAGGATACCCTTTATAATAATACATTTTTCTGATTCGAAATATTTATCACCGATTAGTTTAAAAATAAAGTTACTGATAACAAATATTTCGAATTAGGAGAGAGTTAGTTCAAAAATGAAATAACCGATGACAAATATTTCGAATTAGAAGGGAGTAATAATCAATATTTGATACTCTCTTTGCATAAAAATGTTTGTCATTTATAGTTAATTTTTAATTAAAAAGCGACAATTTTATTGAACGTAAGAAATACTTAATAAAATAAATGAATGGGATTGAACGTTGACAGGGTGGAGGCAGCAGAGCAGACAGAGAGACAGACCTCCGCCCGCAACGCATTTCGCTGCCCCCCAACCCATTCCTCTTCCCTTTCGGAACCCTAGCGAGCGCAGCAATGCCGGATTCCTCGTCGGCGGCCACCTCCATCGGCCGCTCCCTCCGCTCCCTCCGCCGCGACCACATCCCCGCCTCCCCGCACCCTGCCCACAGCCACGCCTCCGCTTCCTTCGAACACGAGGCCGACGCCTTCCAGCGCAACGCCGCCGACCTCCTCACCGACCTCCTCGCCCCCGACCTCCTCTCCCTCGCCTGGACCACCCGCCTCCTCGACTCCTTCCTCCTCTGCCTCCAGCAGTTCCGGGCCCTCCTCTTCGGCTCCTCCGCCGCCGCCGCTGCCGCCCGCCCCCCGCTCGACCGCCTCGTCGCCGACTTCTTCGAACGAGCCGTTAAGGCGCTCGACCTCTGCAACGCCGTCCGCGACGGTCTCGACCTCGTTCGCCAGTGGCGCAACCACCTCGCCATCGCCGCCAGGGTCCTCGCCTCCGACGCCGCCCTCGGGGAGGCCCAGATCCGCCGCGCGCGCAAGGCGCTCACCGACCTCACCATCCTCATGCTCGACGACAGGGACGGCGGGGTCGTCGCCAACCGCAACCGCTCCTTTGGCCGCGCTGCCAAACCCCAACAAGGCGGCCAGGGCCACCACCGCCGGACCAGCAGCGGCGGCAGCAGCTCTGGCTCCGCTTCTAGCAACCACCTCAGGTCCCTCTCCTGGAGCGTCTCCCGGGCCTGGTCCGCGGCGCGCCTGCTGCAGGCCATCGGGGGAGGACTTCCCGTGCCCCGCCCCAGCGACATCGCCGCCACCGGAGGCCTCGCTTCTGCGGTCTACACCATGAGCGCCGTGCTCTTTATCGTCGCCTGGGCCCTTGTCGCCGCCATCCCCTGCCAGGACCGTGGCCTCCAGGCGCATTTCTCCGTGCCCAGAAACTTCCCCTGGTCTGGTCCCGTAACCACGCTCTACGAGCGCATCCTCGAAGAGTCCAAGAAGAAGGACCGCAAGAACTCCTGCGGCCTGCTCAAGGAGATCCACCAGATTGAGCTCTGCTCCAGGCATCTCATGGAGATCACGGACACTGCAGACTTCCCCTTGCCCGAGGAGAAGGATGCGGAGGTGCGGGAGGCGGCGCAGGGCCTAGTCCAGGTCTGTGGATCCCTCAAGAATGGCCTAGACCCGCTCGAACGCCAGGTCAGGGAGATGTTCCACCGCATTGTGTGTACCAGGACAGAAATGCTCGATTGCCTCAGTAGGTCAAATGGCGCCGAGTGATCCATTTGGACAAATTCAATTGTTGTCATGCTGCTAGCTTTCAACATCCTGCTTGTAAGCGAGACGTCATTCTCCTGATTGAAATGAGGTGGTACCTTTTCTTCTGCATCATCATTAGTTAGTAGCAGCTACATCTACATCTTTCTGCACAGAGGCGTGACCTTGTGATAAAATTGGGAGTTCGTTTATTCTTTTCTTTACCCCTTGTACTGCTGTGCTTGTGGATCCTTACTTGGGCATTGCTTCGCCCTCATGCTCTGGTATTATTTATTTCATTGTTCTCATCCGGGGACTTCTTTGATTCTTTTGTATTCATGATTGGTTGGTCTCTACAACACTGGATATGGTTTATGGTCGTGCCTTTATAATTTGGACCACCTGTTTTGCAATATGTGAACATAGGAAACGTCATTTCAATTATCACTCTATAGTCTATGCATATTTTTGTTAGCTTAGTCCATAGCCACGTTTTCTTTCAAACGGACATCAAATAGAATGACATTGTTGTCAGTGATGGGGGCAAACTGATAGCAAGGAACAATGCCTAGACTTGGAATTGATTGTTAGTGCTAGTACATTTTTAGTTTAGCACTTAAGGTCCCTCTGATTCTTTTCCTATTCTGTACCCCCTCTGATTTTTATTGATGATGTTAGGATAACTTTTGAAGTTAATTTGTGGACTAAAAGTTTTGTTATAATGAGAACGATTAGACACCAGAGGGACTAAGGGTGTGTTTGGTTTGAGAGATATGGTGGGACGGGACGGGATGATTCTACTAGTTTGGAGACATGTGAGATGGAGTCATCCCTCAAAAGAGAATATTCCACCTAGATGTGGGATGAAACCATCCCACCGAAAACATGGGGATGGATCCGTCCCACCTCCGTGGAGGCAGGCCCGCTGCCCTCCGGAGGTACAAATACTCACATATCTTTGTCTCATCCTTTCATTCAAACAGGAAACAGGACAATTCCGTCCCACGTCATCCCACAAAACAAACAAGAAACAGTAATCACCCCATATCTCTAGACAAACAGAAAACGGAATCATCCCATCCCTGAAAAATGGGATGAATCCATCTCATTCCACTTTGACTCTCAATTAAACACTTCATAATGGTGTTGCCTGGGATGGATCTATCTCATTCCACTTTGACTCTCAACCAAGCACATCCTAATGGTGTTGCCTCTTGAGTGCTAATTGAATTTTATGACACTTTGTTGCTGAGCTACTTGGAGTAGACAGGGTTGAATGATTTATTTCACAAAAAGATTAACTGTTGCAAATTTTGTTGTTGAGATGGAGTATACTTTATCCCTGTGTTTCTACTATGCTTGAGTTTTCAACTCTGTACGAACTCGTGTGGAGTTCCAATTCTTCCTGCGAATTTGATGACAAACTTTTTTTTTTGGGGGGGGTACTCCCTCCTCTCTCAAAAGTTTGTCACTTTCTAGTTCAAAATTGAACTAGAAGGTGACAAACTTTTGAGAGAGGAGGGAGGCTCTGTTATATGGACCTTGGGCTAATCTGACTGCCCGTAACTTTTGGTACTAATAAGTTGACAGCTAGGTAAATGTTAGGCAGCAGACTAAATGAAGATTAGTTGTTTACTTTATTTTGCTGTCGAATTAGTACCAAGTGTTATGGTTAGTCAAATGGGGCTCAGCCATGTGAGTTGGTCAATGTACATGTTTCTTGAATGGAGATTTTCTTTTTTAATGCTACTGTTGCAGTGTTGCACGCTGAGTGCATCTTGGTCAATAGGCAAAATCTCCTTGTCCTCTTTTTTATTTTTTTGAAAAAATGTTTGTCCGTTGTGGTTCCCTGTTTTTTGCAGCCTGATCAGCTCCGCCTTGGTTCGATTTGTGCCGCCGTTTTGTGTAAATGAAACTGGAGGGGGTTACTTTGAAGGGTATTTATTTGAACTTGCTCCTCAAGGCAGGTAAAGTGTGGACTGAAATCGTACTATGGCCAAATTTCTAACCCACTGAAGCATTTTAGCGCAAGTACGAAACGAACTATTTATACTTGGAGCTCATTTTGGATGCTGATGATCAGGTTTTAGCTTGCCGATCTTTCTTGGTCCCAGTTTGAGCATCAGAAATCAGTTACTCTTTTCCTTTCAAAAAGATTGTTGTTTTGTAGTTTATTTTTGAACTACAAGCCGACATTTTTTTTGGAATGGAACGATTAGCTCTAAGCATTACTAGTAGTTGAAACTTTGTAGTACTTGACCCGCTGGTAGGGCATACTACTCTTCCAGTTGTATAGTTTTATTCATGTGACGTTGATTAGTTGCATTTTGATGCAAGGTCCATAAATGTCTTCTTCCATAGCAAATCTCTGTTGTTTGCTCATAATAATCCAGAACGCACTTGACACGAGTTGAGAAACACGAACATTGATATAGCAAAGCAGAGCAGTTGAGCAGTTTGAAACGGAGCAGGGGGTGAACGATCCTATGATTTTTCTGCTCTGATCACTAAGCACCACTCCCTTATTTCTTACGTACGTACCCTCAACAAACTAACACCGTGCATGTGAAAATACTACAATTAAAAACACATACAGTAAGGGACACTTTTGGAGACGACGCTTCTAATATCGTCGATGTGACTATGCGTCCGCCGCCAGGCCCTCGTCGTGGGTGGCGATCTGGAGGCCCCTCCGGGGGTTGCGCACAGCGCAGTTGAGGCGGACCTCGCCGGCGTTGCCAGTGAGCACGTCCATCTGGCTCATCTTGACCATGGACCTGGAGAACTGGTCGAAGAAAGCGGCCTGGTTGAGGGAGAAGCGGGTGGCCATGCGCTTGGTGTCCGGGTGGTTGATGAGGCCCTGGTCCGACTTGAAGAGCCCCTGTTTCGCGATGAGGTCGAAGTAGTACTTGTTGTCGAAGGCGTTGGGCGTGCGCACGTCCAGCACCTGCGACGCCGCGGGGTCCTTGGTGCACTTGGCCGCCAGCTTGGCCCTGAACGCCGGGTCGATGGTGTCGTCCACGTTGGGCGGCAGGCGGTCGCTGAAGGAGTTGCAGTGGCCGAGGCCGATGGTGTGCGCGCCGGAGAGCGCCACGAGGTCCGCCGTGTCCAGGCTGCGGTTCTTGAACGCCTCGATGAGCGTGGGCACGTCGAAGAAGGGGGGCGGTAGTGTGCCCACCTGGACGGTCGACGCCGGCGAGAAAGCGTCGCGGCGGCCAAGCGGCACCTCGAAGAAGGGACCTCCGGACTGCATTGCATTGCATGTGTTGTTGAGTTACACTACTATTTCGTCATTGCATGACTGAGCTGAATAAGAGTAGTAACGACGTCCTTGCTAGTAAGTAGCAGCAGTTGAAGAGAGGAGTTAGCTAGGAAGTATTACCGCTACGACTGCGTCACGCGTGGCGAGCGTGGTGATGTCGGCGCAGGACACCTTGGGTCCGCATGCCTTGTGGATGGCGGCGCGGATGTCTTCGATGAGCTTGAGCGCCGACGGACGCAGCGTCTGGTTGGGGATCTCGTTCTGCTCGCTGTTGGGCCCCGACAGGAGGAGGGACGCGTCGCAGCCCTGCAGGTATGCATGGTAGTTGATTGCTGCTCAGCTCGTTTAGAAAGAAATTCTCGTATACTTGCGCAGTTGATTACTAATGATGCCGCGCGTTTTTGAAGAACGGGGAAGGAACCTGCGGGAAGCAGTCGTGGAAGAAGATGCGGAGGATTCCGGCGGCGATGCCGATGTCGCGGCGGAGGGCCTCGGTGACGTGCCAGCGCACGATGCCCTCCGCCGAGGGGCACGACGCGTCGTAGAAGCTCCAGGAGAGGCCGGCGGCCAGGGGCTCGTTGACAGTCACGGTGGCCAACACCGAGGGGGCGGTGCAGAGGGAGCAGATCGCCACGACCATGAGGGCGGCGGCTGCTCCCGCTCCGGTAGTGGTGGACTTGGCCATTTCTCGGTCTTCTTCTTGAACTACAGTATATGGCAGCTAGCTAGCTAGCTTGCTGAAGGAGCAGAGGTGGACGACGTGTGGCTTGCACGGGGCGAAGAGAGAAGGTATCGCGATGTCGTTACTTATAGACGGTTAAGGATCAACATCTCAGTCAATCAGTCTCATCTAGTGGTGCATGCATCTATCTACCTATGCGCTCATGATCGTATCCACAAAATGCAAGTTGCCTGGTGGTGCCGTGGTGGTGGTAAGGTTATTTCCTGGCATCTTCCACAAGCTAGCTGCCGCTGCACGTACCACCTAATCCGGCCCTTGCTCTGAAATGAATGCAGCGACGACGTTCGCTATCAGTACCAGATTCAAGTTGCAACTGTTAGTAATCTTGACTTGTTGTGTAGTAGTACTAATGCACAAGAGAGATACGTGCATCCATGTGCTTTGATCCACGCACTAAAACCAGCAGTAAGTAGTACGGCATGCTTTGAAGGCGCAGGTCGATGGAGAGAAATTAGCGGCGGCCGAGCTGCAACAAGTCTTTTCTTTCGGCGGAGATGAGAGGAATGAGTCGTCGGAATCTTGCGAGCCCACCAGAGATGTGATATTTGTTCAAGCTCCTGCCTGCCTGCCTGCTGTTGCTGATGAGTGACTGCTGACTGTACTGTTTGAAAACAGCCGAGAGCAATGATAAGGTTTTCTATAGGTCATGGCTGACACACGACGATATTATATTTATAAACTCGCGTGTGGGTGCACAGCTTGCTATCGATCACGTGGTGGTGCAGACAAAGTTGCTAAAAAGCTGGACTTGATGAGAGAGGAGATCCAGATCCAATGGATGATGCCCAAAATCCTACTCGCCTCTGCCCTGCCCTGCCCTGCCCTGCATTGTCCTGTGTTTAAACAAATATCTTCGATTACAGTGCGAGTCCCCCCTCGTACAAGTCATGTTTAAACAAACATTTCATTCAACCTCTACTCCCACTAGAGCGCTCAAAAGTACCCCATTCCAAATCGCTTTAATTACAACAAGCACATGCATGCCAATAACACAGCAGACAGCAGGATAAGATTCCAAAACCGAATGGTGGAGTGCATTGCATATGGATGGTTTGACAGGAATGCATATGCATGTATGGGGTAGTTTGTCTCCACAAAATTATAGAATCTTTTTGTTTTAGCGTACTAGTTTATGATGTTAACAGAAATAGCACGCGGTTAATATTTTTTGCAACTATAGCACCCGAATCGCACACTAGAATGGCGAGTCGCACTATAGCCGCACGAGACGCACGACAGGGTGATACGAGTCCGGTTTCGTGCGGCGGCGCAACGAAAGATTCTCCGCGCATGTCTGCTGGGTGAATCACATGACTGTTGGGTGAATCGCTTCGCTGTTGAGCGAGTCGCGGGACCGAAGGGCAAATCGCCATGTTGCAGAGCGAGAGGCCCCACTCCCTCACGGGCGGCCGGCCGCGAGTGGCGTCACGGGCGGCGCTCGGCTCACGGGCGTGTTGTCCAGTTGCGACGCCGGCGGCTATAAAAACGGCTCCGGCCCCCTTCATTCGAATGCACCTGGAGGGAAGAGGAAAAGAGAGGAGAGGAGAGGAGAGGAGAGAAGAGAAGAGAAGAGAAAAGAAAAGAAAAAAGAAGCGAAAAGGGTACACATGTTAGTTTTTTTAGTACTGTTATTATTAGTTGTTATTAGTTATAGTATTGATAATAATATTTTAGACATGGTTTAATAGTTTAAAATGTTATTTTTGATTTAAGTTTATTATTATTAGTTTATGTATTTTTATATCTATTATTAGCATTGTAAAATAAATTTTAGTGTATTATATTAGTATGATATGAGGAGTAGTTAGTGTATTTACATAGTCTATTATAATTAAATAGTGTATATTATATTTAAGTACTATATAATAGTGTATTATAATAGTATTATATATAATACTTATATGAGGCATGTTAATATATTTAAATTATAAAAATGTATCATAATATAGTAAATGAAACATAAATAAAAAATTGTAAATATAATATAATAAATATGAATATATATATAATACGAAAAATAAATTATTAATGTACCATTTCAAATATTTAGTAGGTATGGAAGATAAAGTATCATTTCAAATATATTTTGGAGAAGGGGAGATAACATATGGTCCAAATAGAGTGGATTTATCTGTATTTACATCTGTCGGTACCTTGGGTACCGTATACCTCTTGAGATTGCAAAGATCTCAAGGAAATGCCATCTACTTGATTTGAAGACCTTCGAAGGCTCACATGTCAGACATAACCGGACCCGCTTCCCCAACATGGTTAGTCCCAGGGTCGCCACATGTACCATCAAAACCGGAGCTACCGCCCACAAGGGGGAAGCTCCGGGCTATGTACCGTAACGGCACCCCCGGACCTAACTCCAGACCGAGGGAAGCTCCGGAATTGACACGTGTTTGGTGGCACCGGACCTATCTGTTCCTCACAGCATGCTCCGGAGCTGTCACGTGTCCAACCGTCGGATCTTCAGCCTCAAACCTCCGGAAGACTCCACAACGGCTCTGGATCTTCAAAGGGGAATCAAGGACTTCAAGACCCGATTAAGTGTCATTAATACTATGTTAATGACACACGATTGGACAACCCTTATTACCAGTAACGGCGCCGTCAAAGCCCATAACTCGGTCATTAAGGGTAATTAAGCGCATCAAATGTGTATCAATATTAGTAACCGCCGGGGCCACATGTCGGGCCAGGCTAACTTGTAACGGTCTGTCCTTATACTATAAAAGGACAGGCCGACATACACACATGAGAGACTGATCTGACCTGCTCTGATCTGATCTAGTCTGATCAGCTGACACGCGCTCTCAACTCACGTTGAGCTCATACATCCAATACAACACCAACACACCCCGTGGAGTAGGGTATTACGCTCAGGCGGCCCGAACCACGTAAATCTCTGTGTCTCCTGTGTCATTTTACATATCACCTTCTTGAATCTCCGTGCGCCCATACTGAACCTCAAACTCCGCAAACACTTTTAGTAGTGTCGGGAGATCTGCCGGATCAAAACCACCGACAGTTGGCGCGCCAGGAAGGGATGCGCTTGAGATTTCAAGAATGTTGAACTCAGCTGCTGAATCATCCAATGGTCATCCCGCTGTTCAAGCTGCTGGGGGCAATCTCTCCAATATGCAGCCACCAGCAGGAACCTCAGTTCCAACAGGAGTCACACTTCCACCACCGCCGCCTCCACCAGCAAATCAAGCTGGACAGCGCGATGGTGCGCCGGCGTCAATCACTGCGTTGGCGAATCATGACAACCCAGAACACGTTCTCCACGCAGCACGTGCTCTCCTTCAGCGCCCAGCACCTCCGGATGCATCCCGGGATGCAATGGAGCAGTGGAGGGCCGATGTGGAACACTTGGTTGCAGCAGCAGCCGACCGCATCAGTAACCAGGGTCCTCCTCCTTCAGGACGGGCCCCGTCGCAGCGACGTACCTTGTCTGGCAGACTTGGTCCGCACGTTTCCAACAACAGGAGATGTGCTGCATCACAGCAGGTGACGTCGTTGCCCTCCAGGGCGCGACACACTCACACGGTATCAAGGCTTTCAACTCATGACCTCCGGGCGGAGCTTGATCGTCGATACCGTCAACAAGATGGCCGAGTCCATATTGAGCGTGCTCGTGAAATATGAGAAGCTCAGAACATTCCTGCTCCTGAAGGAGTAGGAGGAGGCTGCCCAGCCCTCGCCATGCATCTGCGTATGGTCAGGTGGCCACAGAAATTCCGGCCTCACCTGCCGGAGAAGTTTGACAGGACCGTTAATCCCATTGAATTTCTTCAGATTTACTCCACTGCTATCCTGGCAGCTGGAGGAAATGAGGCCGTAATGGCCAATTATTTTCCAGTGGCTTTAACTGGGACCGCCCGGTCCTGGTTTATGAGCCTTCCACCCAACTCCAGCAATAGTTGGGAGGAGTTGTGCCGACAGTTCACCGCCAACTTCGGGAGTTCATACACCCGACCAGGCATCGAACTGGACCTTTTTGCAGTCGTGCAAAAAGGGGGAGAATCACTGCGATCATTCATCCAAAGATTCTCTCAGGTACGAAATACTATCCCTTCTATCTCTAGCGCTTCTGTGTCATTGTGGCATTTAGACAGGGCGTACGGGATAACAAGATGTTGGAGAAACTGGCGATCAAGGAGATCACCAGTGTCATGAAACTCTTCAGCTTGGCCGATAAATGTGCTAGAGATGCGGAGGGCGTGAAATGCACTCTAAATCACCTCCGGAGGATCGCAAGAAATCCTCCAAAGGCGAAGCCACTACCTCCGGGAGTGGCAAAAAGAAGAAAAAGACCAACGGCAAGAAGAAGCCGTTGGCCGGCGCATCTAATGTTGCAGCTGCTGCAGCTCTGGGTGGCCGGGGGCCACGCCCCGAGAAGCGACCTCGAACGTCTTCTGAAGACGGTGGCAAACCCAAGGTGTGGTGTCCAATTCATAAGACGGACATCCACTATTTGGAAGACTGTCGGGAGGTCCAAAACCTTGCCGAGCGCTACAACAAGCGCCGGGAAGAAGTTCCTTTCCGACAGAGGGAAGGAAAACAAAAAGTTGACAAAGCTCCGTCTGAAGAAGAGTTAGGTTTTCAGGATCCTAAAAAAGTCCTGAATGTCGTCTACACCTTCGTCGATGACGATTCTGACGTCTCTGATAACGAGCATCGGAAGACCATGAACACAATTTTTGGTGGATCATGGGACATCACCTCCCGCCACATCCTCAAGACAATGCGTCGGTACATGGCCGATGTAGCTCCTACAGCCAGGGTGGAGCCTCATCGGAAGTGGATGGACACAACCATCACTTTTGATGCTTCGAATTGCCCTCGAAGCATGGTTGGAGCAGGCCAGTTACCTTTGATGGTATCTCCTACCATCAATAACATTCAGCTCCACCATGTTATGGTAGACGGAGGTTCGGGGCTGAACCTCATAAGCTTCAAAGCTTTTACCAAGCTTCAGATCCGACCTTCGGATCTTCACCCCTTCCGACCTTTCTCCGAAGTAGGTCCGGGAGCCATTACCCCACTCGGTGCTATTACTCTCCCCGTTACCTTCGGGACCCGGGAGAAGTATCGCACTGAGAAGTTGGTCTTTGACGTTGCTCAACAACTTACCTTTCAATGCCATCTTGGGTAAGCCTGCCTTGTACAAATTCATGGCAGCTGCTCATTATGGTTACCTAGTGTTAAAGATGCCAACACCAGTAGTCATTCTCCGGATCCGTGGAGATCGCACTGCCGGAGTAACCGCTCTGGAAGAACTTCATGCGCTTACTACGACGCAAGAGAAGGATTCTAGGCAAGCGCAAGCTCCAAAACCCCCGAGCATTCGTCAACGAGGCTTGACTTCTGCACCTCGTGTGCAGCCAAGCGGCGACACCGACATTCTCGTCAAAGTCATCCAAATCAGTTCTGGTGCCGCTCAGACCACCCGTATATCGGGGGGACTGAATGACAAATAGGAACTCGCGCTCATCGCTTTTCTCCGGGCTAATGTCGACGTGTCTGCCTGGCAACCGTCACAAATGCCTGGGATCCCCAGGGAAGTGATTGAGCACAATCTGAAGATCAACCCTGACGCCCGACCCATGCATCAGAAGCCTCGGAAGCAATCCGTGGAGCGACAGAACTTCATTCGACAAGAAGTGATGAAGTTGCTCGAAGATGGATTCATCCGAGAAGTCTTCCATCCAAAATGGCTGGCAAACCCAGTCGTTGTGCCCTAGGCCGGCGGGAAGCTTCGGATGTGTATTGACTACACAACACTAAATAAGGCATGTCCAAAAGATCCATTCCCACTACCTAGAATAGATGAGATAGTGGATTCCACCTCCGGGTGTGAATTACTGTGTTTCCTAGAAGCATATTCTGGGTATCATCAAATCAGAATGTCTAGGGAAGATGAAGAGCATACCTCTTTCATCACAGTAGATGGATTGTACTATTATACAGCCATGCCATTTGGTCTCAAGAATGCAGCTTCAACCTTTGTACGAGCTATGTACAAAACTTTTGAAGAACTCATTAGAGACATAGTGGAAGTGTACGTCGATGACATCGTGGTCAAGGTCAAGAACAAGGAGTCACTCCTTGACACCTTACAGGCTGTCTTCGACAAGCTGCGGGTTACCCACACAAAGCTCAACCTAGACAAGTGTGTCTTCGGGGTTAGCTCCGGAAAACTTCTTGGTTTCTTGGTAAATCACCGGGGCATAGAGGCTAATCCGGCGAAGATCAAAGCCATTGAAGACATGCGGCCACCAGCCCGCATCAAGGATGTCCAAAAGCTGATTGGATGTCTAGCAGCCCTCAGCCGATTCATTTCAAGACTGGCGGAATGGCACTTACCTTCTTCAAGTTATTGAGGAAGTCCGGACCATTCCAATGGTCTGAAGAAGCAGAAAAGGCATTCCAGGAGCTAAAACAGCTCCTCACCACCCTACCAACTCTGGTAGCTCCGAACCCTGGTGAGCCTTTGCTGCTTTACATTTCAGCAACTGACAAAGTCGTCAGTATGGTCCTGGTTGCGGAGAGACCAGAACCATCCCATGCTCAGGAATCCAGACCCCCCAGGAGGGTCCAGAGGTTCCTGAAAGCGAGCCTGGGTCCCAGTTCCCAGACTTGGGTCCACAAGAAGTTACTTCAGAAGACCCAGACCCCTTCGAGAGGGTCCAGGTCGCTTCTGAAGAAGCTCCGGGTCCCTCCAGCAAGGACCCGGAGGTCTCCGAAGAAGGTCCGGATCCCTTCGAGAGGATCCGGGTCAATGAAGAGGAAGCTTCGGGCCCCTCCGGGAGGGTCCAGACCATCTAGCGCCCAGTGTACTTCATCAGTGAAGTACTTCATGACGCCAAGACTCGATACCTAGAGGTGCATAAGCTGCTCTATGCAGTTCTTATCGCCTCCAGAAAGCTTCACCATTACTTCCAAGCTCACAAGATTTCAGTGGTGACTTCTTACCCACTTCGAGCAATCTTGCATAATCCCAATTCAACTGAGAATATTGCAAAGTGGGTAGCGGAATTGGCTGAATTCGGTCTCGAATTCATTCCAAGACAAGCAATCAAGAGTCAAGCATTGGCAGATTTTGTGGCGGAATGGACTCCCTCTCCATCAAACCCTGGGGGCCCCACTGAGCAGAAGTCGGAACACAAGGCTCCGGTCTTCACCGAGCCTCACTGGACCCTCTACTTCGACGGCTCCATGCAAAAGCAGGGGGCCAGAGCTAGAATCCTTCTCCTCGCACCAACCGGGGAGAAGGTAAAATACAATGTACACCTTGACTTCAAGGCGACCAACAACATGGCGGAGTACGAAGCACTCATCTACGCACTAAAGGTGGCATTGTCATACGGTGTCAAGCAGCTGCTGGTCAAGGGAGATTCACAGCTCATCATTAAACAAGTGAAGGGTGAATGCTCCTACAACAATCTCCAGCTAGCTGCTTACCTCCTTGAAGTCCAGAGGCTTCAGAAGGACTTCGAAGTCCTAGACCTCCACCACGTCCTGCGTGTCCACAACGCTGAAGCCGACGAACTCTCGATGAAAGCGTCAACCGGAGCTTCGGCTCCTGATGGAACTTTTGTCCGGAGGTTGTCAAAACCCACAACTCAGCCTGCCGAACTGAGCGAAGGGGGCGAGATCAGCATCCCGAAGCTGACGGCCCCGATGGCCCTGTTACCATGGCAGCCACCAAGGGTCGTAGGTGCTGCGGGAAGCTCCGAGCAACCCAGCACGCAAGACTCAAATGCTCAAGTTAGCTCCGATGCATGGATCTCGGAGATCCGGAGCTACTTGAAAGACAACATCCTTCCTGACGATGATGTATCCGCTGACCGGATAGTCAGATTGGCTAAAAGATACACGTTGGTAGAAGGGGATCTACCGGCGCGGTGCCAACGGCATCCTAATGCGGTGCATCACAAGGGAAGAAGGCTGCAAGCTCCTCGCAGAAATCCATGGAGGCGAGTGTGGGAACCACGCGTCTTCCCGCACGCTGGTCGGTAAAGCCTTCCGACATGGCTTCTACTGGCCTACAACACTCCAGGATGCAACTGAGCTGGTGAAGAAATGTGAAGCATGCCAATTTCATGCAAAGCAAATTCACACACCGGCTCAACCTCTACAAATGATACCTCCTACATGGCCCTTCGCTGTGTGGGGGATGGACATCTTGGGACCTTTCTCAAGAGCCGTCGGAGGTTACAAGTTCCTCTACATTGCCATTGACAAGTTCACCAAGTGGCCGGAAGCAACTCCAGTTGTGACAATAAACAAGCAATCTGCTATCAATTTTTTGCAGTCCATTGTATGCAGATATGGAGTCCCAAACAAAATCATCACTGATAACGGGACCCAATTCACAAGTTCTGCATTTCAAGGATATTGCAAAGACCTCAGCATTCAAGTTTGCTACGCCTCCATAGCTCACCCGGAAAGCAATGGCCAGGCCGAGAGAGCAAACGCAGAAATCCCGAAAGGACTCAAAACGCACACCTATGAGCGCTTGAAAAAACATGGAGCCAACTGGATTGAAGAGCTTCCGCCCACTCTATGGGCCAATAGGACAACTCCAAACCGGTCAACTGGAGAGACACCCTTCTTCCTGGTGTACGGAGCTGAAGCAATCCTTCCTCCGGAAATCACCTTGGGGTCACTCCGGGTCCGGACCTTCAACGAAGCCACGCAGGACCAGCTCCGGCGTGAAGACCTAGACCTCCTAGAGGAGGGAAGGTGCCAAGCAGCTGTTCGGAATGCCCGATACTGCCAAGCCCTTCAGCGCTATCATCAGCGGCATGTACACAACCGACAGCTCGAGGAAGGCGATCTGGTGCTACGGAGAATACAATCCAGAGAAGGGTTAAACAAACTCTCCCCCAGCTGGGAAGGACCCTTCCGAGTGATTAAAGTATCCCGTCCTGGAAGCGTTCGCTTGGCTACCAAGGATGGGACACCTCTCCCAAATCCTTGGAATATTGAGCACCTCCGTAAGTTCTACACTTAATATCACGGAGGTGAGTCTGTAGTAACTTGAGGTGTATGTTACAGAGTCATTGTACAGAGCCGGGTAGTTCCTCCGGGAGAACAGTCGGACCTTTCCCGGAAGGTCCGCAAAGTTCATGCAACAATTGTCACAGTCTCAGGACTAAAAGTGTGGCTAGCTACCCTGGGTCAAACGAGAAATGAAACACGCTTAGCCTGGTTCCGTACCCTAAGAGTGTACTTGTTTCCCCTGTACCCCAAACCTATAATGAAAGACATCTTCATGTGAAACAGACTCCACGTGCATTTATTTTGTACAGGCTCAACATTTTTTATTTTTCTCTTTCTTGTCTATAACAAAGTTGTGCAATTCTTAAGAAATTTTAGTTCGACCAGTTCATATACAATTCGAGCCGTATTGTCAATTCTTTTGGATTCAAATATTGTTCATGGCCCACTCGCCTGAATGCCACCAAGCCAATCTAGGGCCGGAGTGTGCTATCGACTTAGCCTGGTCAAGCACCCTAAGTACGCCACTCTACCTACACCCCGGCAGGCCGAAGTAAGGCGGGTCCAAGTACAATTGGATCTGGAAGAAAGAAGGCAACACATTCGGTTGTATTCAGAATTGTGTTTGACCTAAACCTTTCTTGGGAATCGTAAGCCGCGACGAAGTTATAGGCAATGAGCGAATTTTACTATTTTTCTTGGCTTCAGTGTGCAGGAAAAATAAAGAATCCATGTTGATGGAAAAAAGCCGGAGCTAACAAAGCTCTGACTCCCCCTAGGTGGCTTGTAATCGATGTTAAACATTGAAAATGAGCATTACCAGAGCAACCAAGCTCCGGCAAAGCTAGGAGGGCCAGCCGTCGACGCAGAATAAAAGATGGTGAGAAGACCCCACAAGCGGAGTCTGCTGCCGACAAGCTACGCGTTGGCAAAGGTCACTGCCGGAGCTACTAAGCTCGGACACCCCGGAGGGCTAACTATCGATGCTCTACGCGTTGATAGGGACTATTGCCAGAGCTACTAAACTCCGACGGTAGTTAATGCCAGAGCTTCTGAGCTCCAACAATCTCAGGGGGCCTTCACTATCGAAGACTTCGGACCTACACTCTACAAGTTCGAAGCAAACGAGTCTTCAACAAAACATAATATCCTCTTGGTACATGTTCACAATCAAATTGTGTACATCTACCAGGGGGCCAAGTGAAGACAAAAGTGTTGAAGACAAAAAATGAAATTCACAAAAATTTCGATTTCATTCCTCTGGAGACAAGGGATTATAAAATTGGGGAAGAAAAAGAGAGAATACAAGTGGGAGCTACAGAGATGGTCCTAGACCCTATGGAAGAACTGGGCGAAATTTTGAGCAACCTCCGACACGTTGGCTCGGGTGGCTTCACCTTCTCCTTCAACGGGACCTTCAAGCACCGGGTCTAGAGGAAATTGGGGATCCCGGTTGGTGTAGCACGTCAGCACATACTCTGCGACGTTCTTCGCTAGGGACTGCCCCTCAACCTCCAACTGGTCTGCGATGACGTCACCCACCTTGGAGAGTTTGCCACCCGCCGAGCTCAACGCTTGCAATGCTAGGTCCGGCTCCGGCTCTGGATCATCCAGACGCACGGGACTGAAGCCCATTGGTGTCAGCGCGTCGTTGGCTTTGCTCAGGAACTCCCAAACCTGTAGGGAGTCCACAGTCCTCAAACCCTTCAGTTCCTCCAAGGATCTTTTGGCCGCCGCCAGTTCAGAATTCTCACGAGCAAGGTGCTCAACCTCTTTGGCATTTTGCTGAATCTTTTCAGCAACCTGCTTCTCGAGTTTTCCGAGCTCCCCCTCCCGGAGGTGAATCTTGTTCCGGCGGTCGACCAGATCCTTCTCCCGGCCCCTAAATTTCTTCTCCCTGGCAGCGATGGCACACTCTTGCTTGTAGAGTTCCTGCCCTCACACCCAGGCCTTCTCCTCCTCCTCAACACAACGCTCCTCCAATTTCTTGGTGCATCCCTTGAGGCCCTTGTCAACCAGAGCCAACTTTTCAGCGAGCTCCTCCTCCCTCCTCAAGACATCATCCTGCAGCTCTAGGAGTTTTTGCTCTTTGTCTTCGAGCTTCTTCTCCCTCTCCTCAAGTGACTCCCGTCGCTTGATGAAGGTAGTGTTAATGGATTCAAGTATTTCTTGGCGATCATCGGCCGCACTATTAGCTGCCTTGGTCTGCTCATAAATGGCCCAAGATTGAGCTTCGAGGGCACGAGTCAAGCTCTCCCTATCATCCAATAATTTTCCCCAGTATTCCAGGCGAACCTTCTCCTGTTTGATCCACTCCTTTTCGTCTGCCAGCCTCGACTGTGCCAGCTTGGTCTCGAAGTAGAGCCGATTACGCCACCGCCTAAGGGTTTGGCGCTCCTCTTCAAGAGCCTTGATGTCGTGGTAGAACGCCAGCTGGACTTGACGCAGAATGGAGCAAGCATTGTCAATGGACAACGACAGGGGAATAGGGTCCGTACCTGCTGGGGTCTCCTCCACTGGTTCCAGCGGGTTCTCGCTTACAAAAATTGGGTCCCACTCCACAAGAGTGGTCCCTTGAGCTTCCACGGCACTAGGGCCGTCCTCTGGGATAGCCTCAGTCGCCATCAAGGAGGGTCCCGCAGAGGAAGTTCCAACCTCCGGAAGTTGTTCCGAAGGCCCTGCCGCCAGGTCTTCATTTGCCCCCTCAGGCAAGGGGCCATCGACTTCATGAGGATACCCTGGCTCAACAGCAAGCGCATCCGCCATCATCACTTCCAGAGCAGGAGCTACTTCCGGCTCTGGCCTGGGCTCCTCCTCCGCTGGTGGCTCCGGTGTTGGCGCCTCAACCATCATGGGTTCGAGTGTCGATGCCTCCACAACAACTGGCCCTGAGGTCGGAGCTTCAACCTCAACCGGCTCAGGCGCCGGAAGGTCTTCAACTGCAACCGGCTCTGCAGCCGGAGCTTCAGTGGCAACCGGCTCTGAAGCTGGAGCTTCGGGGGTAGCCAGCTCGCTCGCCGGGACTTCCTCAACTTCCGGCTCAACCGCTGGGGCTTCGAGAATTTTCAGCTCTTGGGACGGAATCACTGCTTCCTCTAGCTCAACGGCCGGAGCTTCCAACATCTCAGCATCAAGACCTGGGGCTTCAACCTCCGGGGCAGGTGCCGCTGGCGCATCTTCTCTCCCGTGGTCCGGCGCTACCACGGGAGTCTCAGGGGATGAGTCGAGGTCCATAACCACGACAGCTGGCGCCAGAGCTGCCGTAGCTTCAGCCACCACTTGGGGCGGTACTAGGACAGGAGCAGAAGCCTCCGCCCTCACAGCTTCAGCTGTTGTGGCTGAGGGTGGAGCCTCACTCCTCTTCTTGGGGACGCTGCAGATGATGGATGAAGAAACTTAAAAAACAGTTACTACAACAAAACAACTGTCTGAGGTAGAGATTAAAAATTACCTCAGAAGGCTTCAGCACCAGCTTGCACGGAATCTCTTTCCTGGGCGTTCTGGACTGACCATGGCCGCCGCCGGCGTGGTAGCTCCGGAAGGCCCCCCGGAACTCGTTGCAGCCGCGGGCATTTCCTTAGTCGAGGCCCCCCTCGACCGGGAAGGACCTCCGGACCCAGAGGCCTCAGCTGGCCCTGGTACTGGAGTCACATGCCCGGGGCTAGCACCCCGGGAAGACACTGTTGCAGGTACAGTCGCCGCAGTTGTAGAAGACCTCCCCCTCCGGGGAGAAGGAGCTGCTGCAGAGGATGCAAGCCTGACGGACCTTCCGTCGGCATGCTTCAGCTTCCTCTTCCGGCTTGAGGGTTCGGCCATCGGCTCCTTACCCTTGCCGACGACTTCGGTCCTTGGCTTCAGGGCAGGGTCGGAGCCACCTTCAGAAGCCCCAGGGATCACCACCCTGGAAGTCGATCGTCTCTTGACAACACCAAGGTCGTCAAGCACCGGCATCGTCCGCCGGAGCTCCCTGCTGATCTCTACTTCCACGTTCAGAGGGAGGAAAGCTGGCGGCAGGGTCAAGTCATCACCCGCAACATCGATGCCGTGCTGGAACTTCTTGAGATGAAACTCCAAGGTCGCCCCCTCCATGTTGGACTTCAGCCCGATCTCAACCCGGTCGTCGTCCATCACACTGTTGAGGCCCCAAGCGAGTTTTTCTCTCCTCTTCAGCGGTGCCCACCTGTTGACCAGGAAATTGCAAAATACCGCCTGAGGAGTTAATCCTCCCTCCACACAGTGGTGGATACTGGTCAGAGCAGGGTTGAAGGCATTCGACAACACCAGAGCTTCACCCAGACTGCAGTGTCGATGTTGGGGAGGCCTTCGGGCAGCTCCAGCTTCTTGTGCTCCTCCACCCGGATGACTATCCAGTCTTTCTTCCAATCGTCCCACTTTCCAGAGGGAAACGATCGGAGGTACTTGAATGGTCACTTCTTGCGCTTCACAAAGTAGTAGAAGCCAAGGTACTCATCACCCCTCCCGGTAGTATGGATGGTGAAGAAGGTCCGGAAAAGCTCAATGCAGGGGGGAATGCCCACCCACATTTCACAGAAGTGGACGAAGACAGATACTAAAAGAATGGAGTGGGGGCCAAGGTGATACAGCTGCAGACCATAGAAGTCTAGCAGCATCAAGAAAAAGGAGGAAAAAGGTGGGATCAACCCCACCATGGCGTACGCAGAGAAGTACACCATCTCGCCGGCGTGCTCCTTCTCGAACGGGAGCTCCCCACCGGCGCAGACTAGGTGGTTGAAGAAGTCCGAGGACCATCCCATGAGGGCCCGGACCTTCTTCAAGTCACCTTCGGTCTTCAAGCGGCTCTTGCGGAGACCCAACTCCATCGCAGCACAGCGAGGCAAGGGAGGAAAAGCAAGCACAAGTTTGGGAGTTCAAGCACAAGTTCAGATGAGAAGCGTAAAAAGCCCCAGACGGAGCGCGCTTTCCTTCTTAAGTAAGCCCCCGCAACGCTTGGATGGAAACCGCAGGGAAACCGAAGATACCATTCAAAAATTTCACCCTGCCGATGACAAGAGGGCCCGGGACCACCCCGACGATCAAGTCGAGGTTCTTACCCAGACGAACGGTTGTCATCATGAAAGGCGGAAAGCCCGAAGGCGGTGGCCTGACAAGGCGCGCGGAACCGATACGATTTTCGTATCGGGAACCGGCGACCTTCAATTGCGTGAGATCCACATGCCAAAGATCTCATTTGCCGCACTTGGGATATGCCACGCGGCGAGGATTTAACTCCAAAACTATCGCCAACGGCACCTCTGAAGACCTTTGAAGACTCGACTCAAAAGTCGAAGGATGGACCCACCTCCGGCAGAATGACTTCACCCAAGAGGTCTTCTCCAGAGGTGGGCCCAGGGGGCCACTGTCGGTACCCTGGGTACCGTATACCCCTTGAGATAGCAAAGATCTCAAGAAAATGCCATCTACTTGATTTGAAGATCTTCGAAGGCCCACATGTCAGACATAACCGGACCCGCTTCCCCAACATGGTTAGTCCCAGGGTCGCCACGTGTACCATCAAAACCGGAGCTACCGCCCACAAGGGGGAAGCTCCGGGCTATGTACCGTAACGGCACCCCCGGACCTAACCCCAGACCGAGGGAAGCTCCAGAACTGACACGTGTCTGGTGGCACCGGACCTATGTGTTCCTCACAGCATGCTCCAGAGCTGCCACGTGTCCAACCGTCGGATCTTCAGCCTCAAACCTCTGGAAGACTCTACAACGGCTCCGGATCTTCAAAGGGGAATCAAGGACTTTCAGACCCGATTAAGTGTCATTAATACTATGTTAATGACACACGATCGGACGACCATTATTACCAGTAACGACGCTGTCAAAGCCCATAACTCGATCATTAAGGGTAATTAAGCGCATCAAATGTGTATCAATATTAGTAACCGCCGGGGACACATGTCGGGCCAGGCCAACTTGTAACGGCCTGTCCTTATACTATAAAAAGGACAGGCCGACATACACACAGGAGAGACTGATCTGACCTGCTCTGATCTGATCTAGTCTGATCAGCTGACACGGGCTCTCAACTCACGTTGAGCTCATACATCCAATACAACACCAACACACCCCGTGGAGTAGGGTATTACGCTCAGGCGGCCCGAACCACTTAAATCTTTGTGTCTCTTGTGTCATTTTACATATCACCTTCTTGAATCTCCGCGCGCCCACACTGAACCTCAAACTCCGCAAACACTTTTAGTAGTGTCGGGAGATCTATCGGATCAAAACCACCGACAACATCAATAACGAAAGGAATACAAAATCCAACACAGAGAACATATTTGAGTATTCGTATTTGGTTGATGCGGATATTTAAACTGAATGAAGAAAGTATTATGCAGTTATTAGTCGTGGAAATGTGAAATTTTATGGAGGGTTACTTAAAATGAAAGGAACAACAGTTTGGAAGAATTATACTCAAAGGGCCATTCAATATGGATGGCCTTTAATTCTCTTTATTGAAGTAACAACTAGAGAGATAGTTGATGAAATACCTCATACGGTCGTAGATGGGGACAGAGAAAATGAAGATTCTGAAAATGAGGAGGAGAGTGATGCACCTAATAATGTTCACATGAAGCCTACAGGTGCAACAGATGAAGGAGAACGATTGAATCATTTAGTTGATCAAATTGTTCAGGAAGATAGAGATTATGAGAATATTTCTAAAAATAATTCCTCAGATAATGATGAAGATGTTCCAGTACCTGCAGAATGGAATAATCAACAATTTGATAATCTAAGAGTTCATGAAGATTCTCATGTTCCTAGGGAATATCACGGGAATGATATAGTCGTGGAATCTTTATTCAAAGATAAATAATCATTGAAGGATGCAGTTAAATACTGGTCTCTTTCAGTGAAAAGATCATTCGTAACCCCAAGATCTAATAAATAAATTTATGATGTCAGATATGTTGATTCAATGTGTCCGTTTCGTGTGCATGGATATGCCCAAAAGTGGAGCGGTCTTTGAAAATGTTTAATATATATTAATCATAATTGTGAGTTGTTGAAACTTGAGAAGTGCAATATTGCTCTTAAATCGCAGTTTATTGCGAATTACATGTATTCTCGAGTCGTAGATAATGTTGGTTTTGAACCAAAATCTATTATCAACACTATTGAGCAAGATTTCAAATATACAATAAGCTAATCCAAGGCTTGGAATGCCAAAGTTAAGATTTTAGAGAAGAAATTTGATACTTTTGAAGCATCTTATGATAATTTGCCTAGATCGTTAGAGACCATATACACAAGAAATGTTGGGACATTTGTTGACATTATAAATGTTCCAAATCCACAAATTCCTGGAAAGTTGATTCTTCAATGTGCTTTCTTTGCTCTTTGTCAAATGATAAATTGTAACACCCTCATTTTCATGCATCATGCCCTACATACACTCATATACATGTTTAACATTAACCCACATAAAGAGGAATGAGTTTAAAATTGATTCGGAGCATTTAAAATTGATTTGGAACAAAACCGCACTTAAAATGCAGGAAAGTGCGGACTAGTCCGATTTTACTGAGGACTAGTCTGATTTCTCTTTGACTAAAAACGGACTTGTCCGTTTTTGCTGCGGACTAGTCCGATTTTTGGCACTGGAAACTTTCGTACTTGTCCGATTTTGTGCGGACTAGTCCGATATTCCAAGAATCCTTGAAAAATTGCTAAGTCCTTGGACTTTTCTGGACTAGTCCGGTGTTCCAGCGGACTTGTCCGATTTCCTCTCTGTTTAAAGTCGGACTTGTCCGATGTTTGGCCAGACTTGTCCGATTTTCTCTCTGGACGACTTCGGACTAGTCCGGTCCTTTCCGGACTTGTCTAATATTTCGCGACTCCGAGTTGATCTTTTGTTTTATGACTTGTTTCTTGGGTTTCACGTTGAGTGGGACTAGGGGCGTCATGCCTGACTCTTTTAGAGCCCATGAGGGACTCTTAACCGGCCTCTACTCATCCCAAAACTCGAAATCCATCTAACCCTAGCCTCCACCTCTATATAAACAGCCCCACCCCTCGGTTTAACATCTATTTGCCACTTTTCCACCCACCCAAACCCTATTTCGTGGGGAGCCACCATCAAGGAGGGAGGAGAAGATCCCAAGCAAGAAGAAGAATAGGAGGAAACGAAAGAGGATCAAGATCTCCACCAAGTTTTGTTCTTCACCACCAATTCATCCCCAAGTTCATCACCAACCCTAGATCATCAAGATCCAAGTGCTACCTCCAAGTTTCTTGATTCATTGGAGTCCTAAACACCTGATATACCCTCTATTATCTTTTCCTTACGTGAATTCAACCCCTAATCTTCAAATCCACGTCGATCTAGAAAACCCTAATATGCTGATCTCGCGGAGTGCGGACTTGTCCGGTCCCTAGCGGACTAGTCTGATCTTTCTGGTTAAATTGTGTTGAATTAATTCTAAAATTTGATCTAATCAGCTCCAAACCTGTATAAACTTGTTAAAAGCTATTAGAACTAGTTAGTTATCATTAAAAGCAATCTAGTAACAAGTTCTACCTTGCATTTGCATTAATCATGCATGTCATGTCATATTGAGTAATATTTGTGCACTCTTTGATTGTGTTTCTCGTCTTGTATGTTTATTGTGTGGATTAGATGGATTTGCGCTAGAGAGTGCCACGGAGGATCTACATCACCAAGATTTTGAAGGCTTTGACCCTAATCAACAGCAAGAGCAAGGCAAGTGTCCTTGAAGCATATTGATTCTGTTTTGAAATAAATGTTTTGTTTGCAAAATTGCATGCTTGTGTCAATTTGATGGGAATCCTATGATAGGAAGTTGACTAGCTTTGTTTAACCACCCTTGTCGCCTGGAATACATGGTAGAGAGTCGGGAAGGGTTTTTACCTTTTGCTTCGCTTAATCAACTGGGATGGGAAACAACTATACCACTCAATTTAATTATGCATTAATGATATTTTGGTTAATGTGAACTGGTCAATACGAATGTTAATGGGTGATCTAAGCAAGCCTGGTATGTGGATGGGTTGGATGTTATGGTGGTTTGCTTGCTTTAGATCTAAGAACTGGTTCATGCGAGAATAAGCCAGGATTACAGTGCCACCACGAGGCCAAGTATGGGTGCGGCGTAGCTGATTAATTAGGGCTTTGCTAGTGCTATTTGGACCATTGTGGATGCTCGGGGAAGGGGTAGTCGGATTGGGTTTGTTGATTATTGGTGGGACTACCCTAGGATCCGAATGGCTCAAGAGGGGGCCCTTGGTTGAAGATGTGCTCAGTTGGAGGCATCGCCACCGGTGAAACCTCAGTGGGGTCTAAATAGGCTAGTAATCCCTTTGTAAAGGCTATTTTGTGATCTCTTGGCCACACACCGATGGAAGTGTGAGACGGCATAATAGAGGTTCTAGTCATTGAAAGGTGATGAAATCACAAACACGTGGGTAAAGAGGTACAAACTCTGCAGAGTGTGTCTAAAACTATCATGATAGCCGTGCTCCCGGTTATGAGCACCTGGAGAACTTCCATGATTAGAGGGAAATTGGAATTTGGGATGTTTATGGTTTGGTAATGGTTATGGATTTATTTCTGGTATTGAATATGGTTATTGGCAAATGGTAAAATATGGAATTATTGATGAGGATGGTGAATTGTGGACTGGTATTATGATATTACTTATGGTTATGATGGGTTTGATTCATATACATATAATATATTGCTTTTCAAATGTTTTAATGTACTTTTCAGCACTTTGCCATTATTATTGTCGTCATTTGAATCAGCCACATGTCATACTTTCCACACTTGCTGAGTACGACATGTACTCACTCTTGCAATCCCCCCAACAGTTGCAGGTCAGGATTGGGAGTTTAATGGTGATAATGCGGAGTTCTAGGCTGTGTCTACTGTCAGCTTTGCCTGTGGTGTTATTGGAGCTGCGCTATACCCTATTGCTTATGTTGCCTAGCTGTTTAGTTTGCTTAATTAGTTTATTTCTGCTGCATTAGTTGAACTGGTCATAAATATTCATTAGAGCTTGTATTCGAGGATAATCTGGTTTGTGTAATAAAATTTGGTTAATTAATCTTGTTTTGTGGTAATTTTCTGTATACTCTTTTGTGATTGCACTCGTGTATGTGTGATGAACATCCTGGGCACACATATGTGTTAGCTTGGTTCATTTTTCGGAATCGGGCATCACAGATTGGTATCAGAGCCATAGGTTGACTGTAGGATGCAGCCTAGATAGAATGGACACTTTAGAGCACATAGGAGCACTCAGGAATCGATGTGTTTTGTCTTGGGGTGTTGTTTGCTATATATATTGCTTGCTTGTGTGCTTAATAGAGGATTTTGGGATGCCTTAGCATTGCCATGTCCACCTAGGCTAGTGTAGCTAGCTGTTTATTTTATATCCCTTGATGCATATAGTTGGGGAAGTTTTCTAATTCTTACCTATTTCTTTTCTTCAGATGGTGAGGACTCGCAACCAGAGGGATGGCAATGATGAGGAGGAGAACAATGGAGTACCTCAGCACAACATTGGACAAGGATCTACTCAGGGAGTATCAACATTGAGCAGCTATTGGCTATGCAAAACCAGCTCATGCAGACCATGATACAAACTATGGGATGGCTGCAGGCTGGCAATATCAACAATCAGCCCCACATGCCTCCACCGCCACCCCCACCTCCTCATAACCGATTGGGAGAGTTTATGAGGACTAGGTCGTCGACCTTTGCTCAAGCTGCCGACCCTATGGATGCGGATGATTGGCTCAAGTCCGTGGAGAAGAAGCTAGCTATTGTCCAATGCAGTGACCGGGAGAAGGTCTTGTTTGCTTCTCATCAACTAGTTGGAGCAGCTGCGGATTGGTGGGATGCTTATTGCAATGCTCATGAGAACCAAGAGAGAATTACTTGGGCCAAATTCAAAGAGAATTTTCGTTCTCATTATGTGCCCGAGGGTGTTATGATCTTGAAGAGGCAAGAATTTGAGAATTTAAGGCAAGGAAGATCAAGCGTGAGTGAATATCTCAATAAATGCACTCAACTCTCAAGGTATGCGTGTGAGGATGTTAGTCGGGACACCCGGAAGAAATACTTGTTCATGAGGGGTTTGAACAATGAGATCCAAGTGCAACTACTCAACTGCGATTATGCCAATTTTTAGAAGCTTGTGGACAAAGCAATTGTGGTTGAGAACAAGATCCGTGAGATGGAGCAAGAAATCAAGAGGAAGGTGCCATATCAAGGACAGCAACAAGGAAGTAATGTGCGCCCTCGCCTTGCACTGCCCAATGCACCCTATTACAGCTCCTCTATTCCTGCTCAGCACCCTGGTTATGCACTACGCCCAACTCAGTTGGTGCAGCAGCGCCCTGTCATGCAAGCACCTAGGCCTTCGATGCCTTTTGCACCTCGTGCTAATTTTCCTGGTGCCAATGTTCAAAACCAAGCTCGTCCCAATAATTCTGGTGGAGTTAAGAAGTGCTATACTTGTGGAGAAGTTGTACACTTTGCGCATCAATGTCCTAAGTCAAGCCTTGGTCAAGGATGCAATGCACCGAGGCAAAACCCGAGACCCAATGGAGGAGCGCCACAAGGAAGCCGTGGATAGCAGAATTTTGCTCGTGGCAACGTGAACCATGTCTCAACGGAGGATGCTCAACAAGCGGATGACGTGGTCATTGGTATGTTTCTCGCCAACTCCAACCCCGCGACTATGTTATTTGATTCTGGAGCATCGCATTCATTCATTGCATCGAAGTATGTTGCCAAGTATAGTTTGCCTATCTCTCATATGAAGTTTACTTTATTGGTTAAGTCTCCTGGAGGAGAGATGAGGACAAATATAGTATGTCCAAAAGTAAGCCTTAGAATAAGGGGGGTAGACTTCTCCGCCAACCTCATTGTTTTGGATTCTCAAGGATATATACTTGGTATGGACTGGTTGAGGAAGCACAATGTAATTATTGAGTGTGCCACGAAGACGGCGAAGTTGACCAATGAGGAAGGGATCGCCATAGAATTTGAAGCATCTCAAACCACACCGAAGCAATTGGAGACGAATCATATGGACGGTGCCGCAATTGAGGAGATTCCGGTGGTGTGTGAATTTTTGGATGTTTTTCCGGACGAGTTGCCAGGTATGCCACCTGATCGAGACATTGAGTTTGTTATTAATTTAATACCTGGAACTGCACCTATAGCTAAGAGGCCGTATAGGATGCCTCCTATGGAATTAGCGGAGCTCAAGAAGGAAATTCAAGAGAAAATAGAGAAGAGTTTTATTCGCCCAAGCTCTTCACCTGGGGGAGCGCCCGTTCTATTTGTGGACAAGAAGGATGGAACGCAAAGGATGTTTGTGGATTACCGAGCTCTCAACGAGGTGACCATCAAGAACAAGTACACCTTGCCACGCATAGAAGATTTGTTTGATCAGATGAAGGGTGCTTGTGTCTTCTCTAAAATTGATTTGAGATCGAGATACTTTCAAATGAAGATTAGACCATCGGACATACCCAAGACAACTTTTAGGACACGGTATGGATCTTATGAGTACACCGTGATGTCCTTTGGACTGACAAATGCACCAGCCTATTTTATGTATCTCATGAATAAGGTCTTCATGGAGTACTTGGATAAGTTCGTCGTGGTGTTTATTGATGACATTATGATCTACTTGAAGAATGAGAAGGAACATGAGGAACACTTGAGGCTTACGCTGCATAAATTAAGAGAGCATCAATTGTATGTCAAGTTCAACAAGTGTCAGTTTTGGTTGAAAGAGGTGCCCTTTTTGGGTCATATCATCTCAGGAGGAGGAGTATCGGTTGACCCCAGAAAGGTGAGGTACGTGTTGAAGTGGGAGCCACCGCAAAACATAAAGGAAATAAGGAGTTTCCTTGGGATGGCTGGATATTACCGTCGATTCATCAAGGACTTTTCCAAGGTAGCCAAGCCTATGACGGAGTTGCTAATGAATGGAAAGGCTTTCCAATGGACTCAAGCCTGTCAAAACAGTTTTGAGGAGTTGAAGAAGAGGTTAACAATAGCCCCAGTTTTGGTACTGCCGGATGTGAGCAAAAGTTTTGATATATATTGTGACACCTCGAGACAAGGACTTGGATGTGTGCCCATGCAAGAAGGTCAAGCGGTCCCCTATGCGTCAAGAAAATTGAATAAACATGAGCAGAATTACCCAACACATGATTTAGAACTTGCAGCCGTGGTGCATGTGTTGAAGATTTAGAGACACTATATCCTTGGACATAGGTGTGAAATTTATACGGATCATAAGAGTCTTAAGTATATTTTCACACAAACGGATCTTAATTTGAGACAACGAAGATGGTTGGAACTCATCAAGGATTTTGATGTGGGGATCAACTATCATCCGGGAAAAGCCAATGTAGTGGCCGATGCTTTGAGTAGAAAAGGAGTAAGTCATCAACTCACAGTTCGAGAGTTACCATCCGAGTTATGCAAGGAGTTTGAACGGTTGAACCTTGGATTTGTAAATGAGATGGAGATGATGGAGTTAAACCCAACCTTGGAGCAAGAAATTCGAGAGGCACAGACCAAGGATGAGGAAATTCGGGAAATCAAGGAAAGGACCCAAGAGGGGAGAGAATTCAGATTCGATGAGGATGAACATGGTACCTTATGATTGGGAAAAAGGATTGTCGTGCCTAATGTGAAGCATATTCGGGAGACGATATTAAATGAGGCACATGACTCACCATACCCAATTCATCTTGGTTGTACAAAGATGTACAAAGACTTGAAGACATGATATTGGTGGGATAGCATGAAAAAGGACATAGCTGAATATGCAGCGTTGCGTGATGTATGCCAACGAGTTAAAGCTAAACATCAAAGGCCAGCTGGATTATTGCAACAATTGAAGATCCCAGAATGGAAGTGGGAAGAAATCGGAATGGACTTCATAGTTGGGTTACCACGTACTCAGTCCGGTTATGACTCAATTTGGGTAATTGTGAATCGCTTAACCAACTCACCTCATTTTGTCCCCGTGAAGACCAAATATACAGCTGCACAATTGGCTGAAATATACATAGAGCATATTGTGTGTCGACACGGGGTACCAAAGAAGATAGTCTCAGATAGAGGTTCTCAGTTTACCTCCACATTTTGGCAGAAATTGCATGAAGCATTGGGAACAAGGTTGAACTTCAGTTCAGCATATCACCCTCAAATGGATGGACAAACCGAGAGGACCAATCAAATTTTGGAAGATATGTTAATAGCTTGTGCTTTAAAGCATGGGAAAAGTTGGGACAAGAGCTTGCCATATGCAGAATTTTCATACAACAATAGTTACCAAGCAAGTTTGAAAATTTCACCATATGAAGCACTATACGGAAGGAAGTGTAGGACACCTTTGTTTTGGAATGAAACAGGAGAGAACCAAGTATTTGGTCCTGATGTGTTACAAGATGCTGAAAGGCAAGTTAAAATATTTCGTGAAAACCTAAGGGCTGCTCAGTCGTAGCAAAAAGGTTATGCGGATAATCGGCGAAGGAATCTAGCATTTGAAATAGGAGATTTCGTATACCTCAAAGTGTCACCTATCCGAGGGCAACGTCGGTTTCACGTCAAAGGAAAACTGGCACCTCGCTATATCGGGCCATTTAAGATTCTGGACAAGCGAGGAGATGTAGCTTATCAACTTGAGCTGCCGGCGTATCTCTCCGATGTACACGACGTGTTTCACGTATCTCAACTCAAGAAGTGTCTGAGGGTGCCGGAAGAACAGGTGCCGATGGACGAGTTAGAACTTCAGGAGGATTTGCCCTATGTCGAGCAACCTATCAAGATCTTGGACGTGAACGAGAGGGTCACGAGGAATAAGAGGGTCTGTTGGTGCAAAGTGCAATGGAACCACCATACGAAAGCCGAAGCTACGTAGGAACGTGAAGAAGACTTGAAGTTTGAATTTCCTCATCTTTTCTCCACGCCGTCGAATCTCGAGGGCGAGATTCACTTTAAGGGGGTAGGTTTGTAACACCCTATTTTTTGCATCATGCATTGCATACATAATCATGCATTAAACATTAATAGAATAAAAGAAAAATAATAAAAGATAAAACATACGTATACAAATATGTGTAGCAAAAGAAGAGAGAAAGAAAATAATAGCATAAAAATGTAATAGGGAATAAATATAAAAATAATATATATATATATATTCGTGAAACCGAAAGAAACAAATACAAATATATAAATAAATAAATAATATATAAAATAATATATAAAAAATAAAATAAAATATATATAATAATATATATAATTATAATATTTATATATGTAAAGAAAAAGAAAATATAAAGAATAAACAAATAAAAACAAAACAAAAAAGGGCAACAACCGGCGAGGCCGAGCCGGCCCAGCCAGCGCGCCCCGCACCGAGCTCGCTCCTGCGCGCCGCCTATCAATGCACCTAGCGCACGCCAGCCCCCCGACCCCACCCGCGCGAGCCACGCGCCACGTGCCCCTGCGTCTGGCCCCGCTCGCCCCACCGCCCGACCCACCCAGCACCCCGCTCCCGCCCGCGCGACCCCTCTTGCCCCGCCCACGTCGGCCTCGCTCCCGAGTCGGCCGAGCGGCCACTCGCGTGCCAACCGTGCTGGCCCCAGGCTGAGCCGGCCTCTGGCCACGGTACCGACTCAGTACAGAGCACCTTGTGCCTATAAAAGGATCGGGGGACTCCGTGTTTTATCGACAGAAGCGCCGCCAGAGCCCAAAACCCTAGCCGCCGGTAGAAAAAAAAAAGGGACCAGAGGCTGCCGCCGCCAGGGGAAGAAAAGGAAGAAAAAAAGAGGGGAAGAAGAGGAAGAAAAAGAGGAGGGTGTCGTCGTCCGTCGGAGATCGTCGTCGTCATCGTGCCGCCGGAGGACCGCTGCGCCATCCACTTAGTCTACGCGTCGCCATCGTCCCGCGATCTTCGAAGCCGTCGCATCTACTGTAGGATTTGTTTTTCCGATGCGAATTTTAGCGACGTATTAGATCTAATAGACGTAAATTGATTTTAGTTGCATCGTCTTTTTATTTTCAGCAGCATTAATCCTCGCTAAAACCCCCGTAAACTCATATAAACACGTATGAACTAGTTGCATCTAATCAATAAACAACCATAGTTAATTAATAATTGAACTTTGCATGTAGGCATGTCATTGCATGTTGATTAGTACGTGTGCATCATGTTGATTTGTATGTATTTTCTTGTATGTGTGATCACAAGTAGAGGGAAGTGCTCAAGAGGTCATGTACGAGGATTTCCAGAACCAAGACTTCGAAGCGCTTGAGCAACCCTATTCGTCGGAACAAGGCAAGTGTCCTTGAAGCATATTGATCCTGTTTTAAAATAAATGTTTTGTTTGCAAACTCCATGTTGTGTCAATTTGATGGGAAACCCTATGGTAGGAAGTTTACTAGCGTTGCTTGACCACCCTTGTCACCTGGAATTTATAGGAGAGAGTCGGGAAGGGCTTTTTACCTTTTTGCTTCGCTTAAGTAATTGGGATGGGAAAACAACACTACACATTTAATTATGCATTAATGATATTCTGGTTCATGTGAACTGGTCAATATGATATGGTGATAGGTGATCTAAGCAAGCCTGTTATGTGGATGGGTTCGATGTCATGGTGGTTTGCTTGCTTTAGATCTAAGGACCGGTTCATGCGAGAATAAGCCAGGATTACAGTGCCACCATGAAGCCAAGTATGGGTGTGGCATAGCTGATTAATTAGGGCTTTGCCAGTGCTATTTGGACCATTAAGGATGCTCGGGGAAGGGATAGTCGGATTGGGTTTGTTGATGATTGGTGGGACTACCCTGGGATCCGAATGGCTCAAGAGGGGGCCCTTGGTTGAAGATGTGCTCAGTTGGAGGCATCGCCACCGGTGAAACCTCAGTGGGGTATAAATAGGCTGGTAATCCCTTTGTAAAGGCTATTTTGTGATCTCTTGGCCATACATCAAAGGAAGTGTAATTGGTGTGAGGGAGATTCTGTAGTCGCCGACAGGTGATGAAATCACGAACACGTGGGTAAAGAGGTACAACCTCTGCAGATTGTGTCTAATAAAACTATCATGATAGACATGCTCCCGGTCACGAGCACCTGGACAACTTCCATGATTAGAGGGAAATTGAGATTTGGGATGGTTATGGTTTGGTACTGGTATTGGCTGGTTATAGATTAACTATGACATTGAATATGGTTAATGGTATGATGGTGATGGATATGGAATATGGATTGGTGCTATGTTATTAATTATGATTTATGATGAGTTTACCTCACATACATATAATATATTGCTTTTCAAATGTTTTAATGTACCTTTCAACACTTAGCCCTTATTATTGTCGTTATTTGAATCAGCTACATGTCATACTTTCCACACTTGTTGAGTACGACATGTACTCACTCTTGGAACCCCCCCCCCCCCCCCGCCCAACAGTTGCAGGTCAGGATTGGGAGTATTACGTTAATAATGTGGAGTTCTAGGTCGGGTCTACTGTCAGCTTTGCCTGTGGTGTTGCATGGAGCTGCGCTATCCCTTTGCTTAGTTTGCTTAGTTGCTTAATTGGAGTATTTTTGTTGTATTAGTTGAACTTGTCCTTAATAATCATTAGAGCTTGTATTCGAGGATATTCTGGATTGTGTAATAAAAGTACTTATTTAATAATTTGAGCTGTGATAATTATCTGTTTATCATTTGTGAATCACTTGTATATGTGTGTTGAACATCCTAGGCACACATATACTGCACTTGGTTCTTTTTTCAGAATCGGGTGTCACAACCGAGCTCTCAATGAGGTGACAATCAAGAACAAGTATACTTTGCCCCGCAAAGAGGATTTGTTTGATCAGATGAAGGGTGCTTGTGTTTTCTCCAAGATTGATTTGAGGTTGGGATACTTTTAAATGAAGATTAGACCATCGGACATACCCAAGACAGCTTTCAGGACACGATATAGATCTTATGAGTATACCGTTATGTCCTTTGGATTGACGAATGCACATGCGTACTTTATGTACCTCATGAATAAGGTCTTCATGGAGTACTTGGATAAGTTTGTTGTGGTGTTTATCGATGATATAATGATCTACTTGAAGGATGCGAAGGAACATGAGAAACACTTGAGGCTTACGTTGCATAAGTTGAGAGAGCATCAATTGTATGCCAAGTTCAACAAGTGCTAGTTTGGGTTAAGGAAAGTGTCATTTTTGGGTCATATCATCTCGGCAGGAGGAGTATCGGTCGATCCAGGAAAGGTGAGGAACATGTTAAAATGGGAGCCCACGCAGAATGTAAAGAAGATCCGGAGTTTTCTTGGGATGGTTGGATATTACTATAGGTTCATCAAGGATTTTTCCAAGATAGCCAAGCAAATGACGGAGTTGCTAATGAAGGGAAAAGTGTTTCAATGGAATCAAGCTTGTCAATAAAGTTTTGAGGAGTTGAAGAAGAGGTTAACCACAACTCCAGTTTTGATATTGTCGGATGTGAGCAAGAGTTTTGATATCTATTGTGACGCATCGAGACAGGGACTTGGATATGTGATCACGCAAGAAGGTAAAGTAGTAGTTTATGCATCGAGGCAATTGAAGAAGCATGAGCAGAATTATCCGACCCTCGATTTGGAAGTTGCAGCCGTGGTACACGCATTGAAGATTTGGAGACACTATATCCTTGGACATAGGTGTGAAATTTATACATATCATAAGAGTTTGAAGTATATTTTCACACAAATGAATCTGAATTTGAGGCAACAAAGATGGTTGGAGCTCATAAAGGATTATGATTTGGGAATCAACTACCATCTAGGAAAGGCTAATGTAGTGGTCGATGCTCTGGGTCGGAAGGGAGTAAGTAATCAACTCATGGTTCGAGAGCTGCCATCCGAGTTATGCAAGGAGGTTGAACGGTTGAATCTCGGATTTGTGAATGAGATGGGAATAATGGAATTAAATCCAACCTTGGAGCCAGAAATTCGAGAAGGTCAGACCAAGGATGGGGAAATTCAGGAAATCAAGGAAAGGACCCAAGAGGGAAGAGCATTCAGACTTGATGAGGACAAACATGGTACCTTATGGCTTGGTAAGAGGATTGGCATACCTAATATGAAGCACATATGGGAGACGATATTAAAGGAGGCACATGACTCGCCCTACTCAATTCATCCTGGTTGTACGAAGATGTACAAAGACTTGAAGACATGTTATTGGTGGGATAGCATGAAAAAGGACATAGCTAAATATGTAGCATTGTGTGATGTGTGCCAATGAGTCAAGGTGGAACATCAAAGGCCAGCTGGATTATTACAGCCATTGAAGATCCCAGAATGGAAGTGGGAAGAGATTGGCATGAACTTTATAGTTGGACGTCACGTACCCAGTCCGGGTACGATTCAATTTGGGTAATTGTGGATCGGTTGACCAAATCAGCTCATTTTATTCCTGTCAAGACCACATATACCACTACGAAGCTAGCAGAATTATACATGGATCATATTGTGTGCCGGCATGGGGTACCAAAGAAGATATTATCGGATAGAGGTTCTCAATTTACCTCCAGATTTTGGCAGAAATTGCATGAAACATTGAGAACAAGGTTGAATTTTAGCTCAACATATCACCCCCAAACGGATGGACAAACTACGAGGACCAATCAAATTTTAGAGGATATGTTAAGAGCTGGTGCCTTAAAGCATGGGAAAAGTTGGGACAAGAGCTTGCCATATGCGGAATTCTCATACAACAATAGTTACCAAGCAAGTTTGAAGATGTCACCATATGAGGCACTATATGGAAGGAAGTGTAGGACACTCTAGTTTTGGAATGAGACAGGAGAAACTCAAGTATTTGGTCCGTATGTATTGCTATAAGCTGAAAAACAAGTTCAGATATTCGTGAAAACTTGAGGGCCGCTCAAGCAAGGCAAAAAGACTGTGCGGACAATAGGAGAAGAAAATTAGCCTTTGAAGTGGGAGATTTCGTATATCTCAAGGTGTCGCCAATGAGAGGTCATAAGAGGTTTAACATAAGAGGCAAGCTAGCACCTCGCTACATTGGACAATTCAAGATTTTGGACAAAAGGGGAGAAGTAGCATATAAGTTGGAGATGCCAGCTCATCTTTCAAATGTCCATGATGTGTTTCATATTTCCCAGCTCAAGAAGTGCTTAAGAGTACCGGAAGAACAAGTGCCAATGGAAGAATTGGAATTAGAGGCAGATTTGACTTATGCCGAGCAACCGGCCAAGATCTTGGAAACCAAAGAGAGTCACAAGGAATAAGGTTATTTGATGGTGCAAGGTGCAATAGAAGCATCATACAGAATTGGAAGCAACATGGGAATTGGAGGATGATCTTAAGAAGGATTTTCCCTGTCTCTTCTCTTTCGCGTTGAATCTCGAGGGCAAGATTCATTTTAAGGGGGTAGGTTTGTAACACCCTCATTTTCAAGCATCATGCTCTGCATCCATCATTAAATATATTTAACATTAAGCAACATAAAAAGGAACAAGTTTAAAATGAATTTAGAGCAGAAACGCACTTAAGAATTCTGGGAGTGCGGACTAGTCCGTTGTTGGTGCGGACTAGTCTGATTTCTCTATGAACTCGCTCGGACTTGTCTACTTTGTTGCAGACTAGTCCAGTATTCTAATTCCTTGGAAATTTCGCTAAGTCGCTGGACTTGTCCGGACTTGTTCGGTATTTCAGCGGACTTGTCTGTTTTCCCCTCTGACTAAAGTCGGACTTGTCCGATTTTGGTCAAACTTGTCCATTTTTCCCCTCTGGATAAGTTCGGACTTGTCCGATGTCCAGTTCAGACTTGACCGATATCTCTCTGTCTAACTTCGCACTAGTCCAACCCTTTTTGGACTTGTACGATAAATCGCGACTCCGAGTTGATCTCTTGTTTCATGACTTGTTTCTTGGGTTTTACGTTATGGGGGCCTAGGGACGTCGTACCTAACTCTTTTACAGCCCGTGTGGGACTCCAAACCAGCCCCTAGTCATCTCAAACTCGAATTCCATCAAACCCTAGCCCTCCATCTCTATATAAACAACCCCACCTCTTGGCTTGACATCTATTTGCCACTTTTCAACCACCACCAAACCCTAGCTCGTGAATAGCCGCCATCAAGTAGGGAGAAGGAGGTCTCAAACAAGAAGAATAAGAGGAGGAAGCGAAAGAGGATCACATCAACAATCCATCTCCAAGTTCCTCATCAACCCTAGATTGTCAAGATCCAAGTGTTTCCTCCAAAACTCTTGATTCATTGGAGCCCTAAACACCTGGTGTACCTTCTACTTCCTTTTTCTCACGTGAATTCAACCCCTAATCGCCAAATTCATGTCGATCTAGAAAACCCTAGTTTGTTGTTTCTGCGACGAGCGGACTAGTCCGATCCCCTGCAGACTTGTCCGATTTTCCTGGCTAAATTGTGTTGAATTAATTCTAAAATTAGATTGAATCAACTCCAAACATGTATAAACTTGTTAAAAGCTATTAGAACTAGATAGTAAACATAATTAACAACCTATTAACTAGTTTTACTTCACATTTGCATTAATCATGCATGTCATGTCATATTGAGTAATATTTGTGCACTCTTTGATTGTGTTTCTTGTCTTGTTTGTTTATTGTGCGGATTAGACGGAGTTGCACTAGAGAGTGATGCAGAGGATCTCAAGCACCAAGAGTTTGAAGGCTTTGACCCGAACCAATCCTAAGAGCAAGACAAGTGTCCTTGAAGCATATTGATCCCGTTTTAAAGTAAATGTTTTGTTTTCAAAACTGCATGTTGTGTCAATTTGATGGGAAAACCTATGATAGGAAGTTTACTAGATTTGTTAACCACCCTTGTCACCTAGAATTCATGGTAGAGAGTCGGGATGAGCTTTTTACCTTTTGCTTCACCTAATTAATTGGGGATGGGAAAATAACTATACTATTTAATTATGCATTAATGAGATTATAGTTAATATGAATTGGTTAAAGTGACATGGTAATGGGTGATCTAAGCAAGCCTGGTATGTGTATGGGTTGGATGTTATGGTGGTTGCTTGCTTTAGATTTAAGGACCGGTTCATGCGAGAATAAGCCAGGACTACAGTGCCACCAAAGGGTCAAGTATGGGTGCAGCGTAATTGATTAATTAGGGTTTTGCCAGTGCTGTTTGGACTGTTAAGGATGCTCGTGGAAGGGGTAGTCAGATTGGGTTTGTTGATGATTGGTGGAACTACCCTGGGATCCAAATGGCTCAAGAGGGGGCCCTTGGTAGAAGATGTGCTCAATTGGAGACATCGCCATCGCTGAAACCTCAGTGGGGTCTAAATAGGCTAGTAATCCCTTTTTAAAGGCTACTTTGTGATCTCTTGGCCATACACCAAAGGAAGTGTAATTGGCATAAGGGAGGTTCTTTAGTCACCGACGGGTGATGAAATCACAAACACGTGGGTAAAGCGGTACAAACTCTGCAGAGTGTAAAACTATCATGATAGTCGTGCTCCCGATTAAGAGCACCTGGATGACCTACATGATTAGAGGGAACTTGGTATTGGGATGGTATTTGGGATGGTTTGGATCTTGTTATGAATTGCATTATGGAAATGGATATGGTTAATGGTAATGAGAAAATCTGCTATATGGATGATGGTAATGAAATATGGACTGGTATTATGATAACTACAAGGATTATGATGGGTTTACTTCACATACATATAATATATATTGCTTTTCAATTGTTTTAATGTATTTTTCAGCACTTAGCCATTATTATATTTGTCATTTGTATCAGCTACATGTCATACTTTCCACACTTGCTGAGTACGACATGTACTCACCCTTGCAATCTCCCCCCAGCAACAGTTGCAGGTCAGGATTGGAAGTATAACGATGATAATGCGGAGTTCTAGGCCGTGTCTACCATCAGCTTTGCCTGTGGTGTTGATTGGAGCTGCACTATACCCTATGCTTATCTTGCTTAGTTGCTTAATTAGTTTATTTCCGCTGCATTAGTTGAACTTGTCTTTAATATTCATTAGAGCCTGTATTCGAGGATGTTATTAATTGTGTAATAAAATTTGTTAATTAATCTTGTTATGTGGTAATTGTCTGTATATTATTTGTGATGCACTTGTGTATGTGTGTTGAACGTCCCGGGCACACATATGCATTCACTAGGTTCATTTTCAGAACCGGGTGTCATAATGTACTTGTATATTATCTAGAACTTTTGAACGATGATCTTTATGTTATGTTTATGTTTATTTTTAGGTATTTCTACTGGAATTTTTCTCAGTGTTACTCTCTATTTAAGTTGTGGATTTTAACAACTTTAGAAATTCCGTGATATAATAAGAGTACAATACAATATACTTCTAACGTACAAGTTGCCAACATCACCTCAAAAGATTAATATACAACATCAATGCAATCAGTGTGTTGTCCACATCAGCTATAAAGTTGTCAGAACATCAGTCCTTATCAACTGTAGTGCAATAAGTGTGTTGTCCACATCAACTGTAAAGAGTACAATACAATATACCGGTAACAAAGATTGGTTCTCCTCCCTCTCTTCCGTGTCACGTGTAGAGAATGTTACTTTTGCCAATAATTCTTCAACTCCTATAATTGCTAAGGGTTCGTTAGAGTAAATGATCACTACACTTTGAAGGATGTGGCACTTGTCAAAAATTTGAAATACAACTTGCTTTCTGTTGCACAATTGCTAGATGAAAATCTAGAAATTATTTTCAATAAAAACTTCTGCAAAGTTGTAGGTTCAAATAGTGAGCTTATTTTTAACATGTCTCGATTCGGAAGAGTTTTTAAAGCTGATTTTGAGATGTCTTCCTCTAAGCATAGGTGTCTAGTTGCTAATGATTCAAATGACTTATATTTTTGGCATCGTAGACTTGGTCACGTAGGCTTTGATCACCTAACGCGTGTTAGTGCTCTTGATTGCATACGTGGGCTGCCTAAGCTTAAAGGGGACAAAGAAATTGTGTGCTCTTCTTGTAGACATGCTAAGATGGTTGCAGGTTCACATACTCCTCTCACAATGATCATGACAACTGAACCATGTCAACTTTTGCATCTTGACACCGTAGGACCTTCACGTGTTCAATCCTTTAGAGGTAAATGGTATGTTCTTGTTATTGTTGATGATTATTCTAGATACTCTTGGGTTTACTTTATGGCGTCTAAGAATGAAGCTTTTAGTCACTTTAGGACTTTATTTCTTAGATTATCAATTGATCACCTAGGATCTTTAAAGGCAATTAGAAGTGATAACGAAACTGAATTTAAAAATCAATCTTTTGATCACTTTTGTGCTGAAAATGGAATAGATCATCAATTTTCTTCCCCATATGTACCTCAACAAAACGGTGTTGTAGAAAGAAAGAACAGAACCTTAGTTGAGATGGCTAGGACTATGCTTGATGAATATCAAACTCCTAGGAAATTTTGGGCTGATGCGTTAGCAACCGCTTGTTATGTCTCAAATCGTATTTTCTTGCGTGCTAAGCTAGGTAAAACACCATACGAGCTTCGGTTTGGACATAGGCCTAGTGTTACACACTTTCGCGTCTTTGGTTGCAAATGCTTTGTTAAGAAACATGGTAATATTGATAAGTTTGAACCTCGATCCATTGATGGCATGTTTCTTTGTTATCCATCTCATACTAGAGGCTACCGTGTGCTTTTACTTGACACTAACAAAATTGTGGAGACTTGTGAAGTGTCTTTTGATGAATCTAGCCCAGGTACTAGCTCAAACATTGCAGGTCCAGATCCATATCCGCAGGGGGAGAGCATTTTCATTGAAGATGAGGAAGAATTGGAGTTGCTGCCAGAAAATTCAGCAGCTAAAGACTTTGGTTTAGCTCCGGATGTTATGTGACGCACGGTTCCAAAAACTGAACCAAGCTAACGCATATGTGTGCCCAGGATGTTCAACACACATACACGAGTGCAATCACAAAAGAGTATATAGAAAATTACCACAGAATAAGATTAATTATCAAATTTATTACACAAACCATATTATCCTCGAATACAAGCTCTAATGAATATAAATCACAAGTTCAACTAATGCAGCGGAAATAAACTAATTAAGCAAACTAAGCAACTATGCAGCATAAGCGACATGGTATGTATGCGCAACTCCAATCAACACCACAGGCAAGCTGACGGTAGACACGGCCTAGAACTCCGCATTATCACCATTAAACTCCCAATCCTGACCTGCAACTGTTGGGGTGGGGGAATTGCAAGAGTGAGTACATGTCGTACTCAGCAAGTGTGGAAAGTATGACATGTGGCTGATTCAAATGACGACAATTATAATGGCAAAGTGCTGAAAAGTACAGTAAAACATTTGAAAAGCAATATATATATTATATGTATGTGAAATAAACCAATCATAATCACGAGTAATACCATAATACCAAACTGAATTCATTACCATCATCAATAAGTCCAGACTTCACCATTGCCAATAACCATATTCAATACCAGAAATTAAATCCATAACTGTTATCAAACCATAACCATTCCAATACCAAATTTCCTCTAATCATGGGAAGTTGTCCAGGTGCTCATAACCGGGAGCACGGCTATCATGATAGTTTTATTTAACTCTGCAGAGTTTGTACCTCTTTACCCACGTGTTCGTGATTTCATCACCCTTCAGCGACTAAGAACCTCCCTTATGCCCATGACCCGTCGGTCACATTACACACTTCCGTTGGTGTGTGGCCAAGAGATCACAAAATAGCCTTTACAAAGGGATTACTAGCCTATTTAGACCCCATTGAGGTTTCACCGGTGGCAATGTCTCCCGCAGAGCACATCTTCAACCAAGGGCCCCCTCTTGAGCCATTCGGATCCCAGGGTAGTCCCACCAATCATCAACAAACCCAATCCGACTACCCCTTCCCCGAGCATCCATAATGGTCCAAACAGCACTAGCAAAGCCCTAATTAATCAGCTACGCCGCACCCATACTTGGCCTCGTGGTGGCACTGTAGTCCTGGCTTATTCTCGCATGAACCGGTCCTTAGATCTAAAGCAAGCAAACCACCATAACATCCAACCCATCCACATACCAGGCTTGCTTAGATCACCCATTACCATATCATATTTAACCAGTTCATGTTAACCATAATCTCATCCATGCATAATTAAATTGAGTGGTATAGTTATTCCCATCCCAGTTGATTAAGCGAAGCAAAAAGGTGAAAGCCCTTCCCGACTCTCTACCATATATTCCAGGTGACAAGGGTGGTTAAACAAATCTAGTAAACTTCCTACCATAGGATTCCCATCAAATTGACACAGCATGCAGTTTTGCAAACAAAACATTTATTTTAAAAACAGGATCAATATGCTTCAAGGACACTTGCCTTGCTCTTGCTGTTGATTAGGGTTAAAGCCTTCAAACTCTCGGTGCTGTAGATCCTCCGCGGCACTCTCTAGTGCAAATCCGTCTAATCCACACAATAAACACACAAGGCAAGAAACACAATCAAAGAGTGCACAAATATTACTCAATATGACATGATATGCATGATTGATGCAAATGCAAGTTAGAACTCGTTACTAGATTGTTTTTAATGATCACTAACTAGTTCTAATAGATTTTAACAAGTTTATACAGGTTTGGGGTCGATTAGATCAAATTTTAGAATTAATTCAACATAATTTAACCAGAAAGATCGGACTAGTCCGCTAGGGGCCGGACAAGTCCGCACTCTGCGAGATCAGCGGAATAGGGTTTTCTAGATCGACGTGAATTTGGAGATTAGGGGTTGAATTCACATAAGGAAAAGAGAATAGAAGGTATACCAGGTGTTTAGAACTCCAATGAATCAAGAAACTTGGAGGTAGCACTTGGATCTTGAAGATCTAGGGTTGGTGATGAACTTGGAGATGAATTGGTGGTGAAGGACGAAACTTGGTGGAGATCTTGATCCTTCTTCGTGTCCTCCTCTTCTTCCTCTTGCTTGAGATCTTCTCCTCCCTCCTTGATGGTGGCTCCCCACGAACTAGGGTTTGGGTGGGTGGAAAAGTGGCAAATAGATGTCAAACCAAGGGGTGGGGCTGTTAATATACAGGTGGAGGCTAGGGTTAGATGGATTTCGAGTTTTGGGATGAGTAGAGGCCGGTTTAGAGTCCCACATGGGCTCTAAAAGAGTTAGACATGACATCCCTAAGCCCACTTAACGTGAAACCCAAGAAACAAGTCGTAAAACAAAAGATCAACTCGGAGTCGCGAAATATCGGACAAGTCCGGACAGGACCGGACTAGTCCGAAGTCGTCCAGAGAGAAAATCGGACAAGCCTGGCCAAAAATCGGACAAGTCCGAATTTGAATAGAGAGGAAAAACGGACAAGTCCGCTGGAACACTGGACTAGTCCAGAAAAGTCCAAGGACTTAGCAAATTTTCAAGGATTCATGGAATATCGGACTAGTCCGCACAAAATCGGACAAGTCCGAAAGTTTCCAGAGCCAAAATCGGACTAGTCCGCAGCAAAAACAGACAAGTCCGTTTTTAGTCAGAGAGAAATCGGACTAGTCCTCAGTAAAATTGGACTAGTCCGCACTTTCCTGCGTTTTAAGTGCGGTTTTGCTCCAAATCAATTTTAAATGCTCTGAATCAATGTTAAACTCGTTCCTCTTTATGTGGGTTAATGTTAAACATGTATATGAGTGTATGTAGGGCATGATGCATGAAAATGAGGGTGTTACAAACCTACCCCCCTTAAAATGAATCTCGCCCTCGAGATTCGACGCGGAAGAGAAGAGATAGGGAAATTCCTTCTTGAGATAATCTTCTAGCTCCCAAGTTGCTTCTTTTTCGGTATGGTGCTTCCATTGAACTTTACACCATCTAATGACCTTGTTCCTTGTGACCCTCTCCTTAGTTTCCAAGACTTTGACCGGTTGCTCGGCATACGTCAAATCTTCCTCTAGTTCCAATTCTTCCATTGGCACTTGTTCTTCCGGTACTCTCAAACACTTCTTGAGCTGGGAAACATGAAAGACATCATGCACGTCTGAAAGATGAGCTGGCATCTCCAACTTATATGCTACTTCTCCTCTTTTGTCCAAAGTCTTGAATGGTCCAATATAACGAGTTGCGAGCTTGCCCCTTATGTTAAACCTCTTATGACCCCTCATTGGTGACACCTTGAGGTAAACAAAATCTCCTATTTCAAAGGCTAATTTCCTTCTCCTATTATCCGCATAGCCTTTTTGCCTTGATTGGGCAGCCCTCAAGTTTTCACGAATTATTTGGACTTGCTTTTCGGCTTCTTGCAACACGTCCGGACCAAATACTTGAGTTTCTCCTGCCTCATTCCAGAATAAAGGTGTCCTACACTTCCTCCCATAAAGTGCTTCATATGGTGACATCTTCAAGCTTGCTTGGTAACTATTGTTGTATGAAAACTCCGCGTATGGCAAGCTTTTGTCCCAACTTTTCCCATGCTTTAAAGCACAAGCTCTTAACATGTCCTCCAAAATCTGATTGGTCCTCTCGGTTTGTCCGTCCGTTTGAGGATGATATGCTGAACTAAAATTCAACCTCGTTCCCAAAGCTTCATGCAATTTTTGCCAAATCTGGAGGTAAATTGAGAACCTCTATCTGAGACTATCTTCTTAGGGACTCCATGTCGACACACAATATGCTCCATGTATATTTCAGCCAATCGTGCAGCTGTATACTTGGTCTTCACAGGGACAAAATGAGCTGACTTGGTTAAGCGATCCACAATTACCCAAATTGAGTCATACCCAGACTGAGTACGTGGTAACCCAACTATGAAGTCCATTCCAATTTCTTCCCACTTCCATTTCGGAATCTTTAACGGTTGTAATAATCCGGCTGGCCTTTGATGTTCCGCATTGACTCGTTGGCACACATCACACAATGCTACATATTCAGCTATGTCCTTTTTCATGCTATCCCACCAATAGCAAGCCTTCAAGTCCTTGTACATCTTCGTACATCCGGGGTGAATCGAGTAAGGCAAGTCATGTGCCTCCTTTAATATTGTCTCCCGAATATGCTTTACATTAGGCACAACGATTCTCTTTCCAAGCCATAAGGTACCATGTTCGTCCTCATCAAATCTGAATTCTCTCCCTTCCTCAGTCCTTTCCTTGATTCCCTTGATCTCTTCATCTGCGGTTTGGGCCTCTCGAATTTCTTGCTCCAAGGTTGGGTTTAACTCCATCATCCCCGTCGCATTTACAAACCCTAGGTTCAACCGTTCAAACTCCTTACATAACTCGAATGGTAACTCTCGAACCGTGAGTTGATGACTTACTCCTTTTCTACTCAAAGCATCGGCCACTACATTGGCTTTTCCCGGATGATAGTTGATCCCCAAATCATAATCTTTGATGAGCTCTAACCATCTTCGTTGCCTCAAGTTCAGATCCGTTTGTGTGAAAATATACTTCAAACTCTTATGATCCGTGTAAATTTCACACCTATGTCCCAGAATATAGTGTCTCCAAATCTTCAATGCGTGTACCACGGCTGCTAGTTCAAGATCATGCGTGGGGTAATTCTGCTCATGTTTCTTCAATTGTCTTGATGCATAGGCGACCACTTGACCTTCTTGCATCAATACACACCCAAGTCCTTGTCTTGATGCATCACAATAGATGTCGAAACTCTTGCTTACATCCGGCAATACCAAAACTGGGGCTGTTGTTAACCTCTTCTTCAACTCCTCAAAACTGTTTTGACAAGCTTTAGTCCATTGGAACGCCTTTCCCTTCATTAGCAACTCCGTCATAGGCTTGGCTATCTTGGAAAAATCCTTGATAAATCAACGGTAATATCTAGCCATCCCAAGAAAACTCCTTATTTCCTTGATATTTTGCGGCGGCTCCCACTTCAACACGTCTCTCACTTTTCCGGGGTCAACCGATACTCCTCCTGCTGAGATTATATGACCCAAAAATGGCACCTCTTTCAACCAAAACTAGCACTTGTTGAACTTGGCATACAATTGATGCTCCCTCAATTTCTGCAGCGTAAGCCTCAAGTGTTCCTCATGTTCCTTCTCATCCTTCGAGTAGATCATAATATCATCAATAAACACCACAACGAACTTGTCCAAGTACTCCATGAAGACTTTATTCATGAGGTACATAAAGTAGGCAGGTGCATTTGTCAATCCAAAAGACATCACAGTGTACTCATAAGATCCATACCGTGTCCTGAAAGCTGTCTTGGGTATGTCTGATGGTCTAATCTTCATTTGAAAGTATCCCGACCTCAAATCAATCTTGGAAAACACACAGGCGCCTTTCATCTGATCAAATAAGTCTTCTATGCGCGGCAAGGTGTACTTGTTCTTGATTATTACCTCGTTGAGAGCTCAGTAATCCACGCACATCCTTTGGGATCCATCCTTCTTGTCCACGAATAGAACGGGCGCTCCCCAAGGTGAAGAGCTAGGGCGAATAAAACCCTTCTCTAGTTGCTCTTGAATTTGCTTCTTGAGCTCCGCTAATTCCAAAGGAGGCATCCTATACGGCCTCTTAGCTATAGGTGCAGTTCCAGGTATTAAATCAATAACAAACTTAATGTCTCGATCGGGTGGCATACCTGGCAACTCGTCCGGAAAAACATCCAAAAATTCACACACCACCGGAATCTCCTCAATTGTGACACCGTCCATATGATTCAGCTCTAATTGCTTCGGTGCATGTTGGGTTGCTTCAAATTCTACGGTGATCCCTTCTTCATTAGTCAACTTCACCGTCTTTGTGGCACACTCAATAACTCCATTGTGCTTCCTCAACCAGTCCATACCAAGTATAATATCCAATCCTTGAGAATCCAAAACAATGAGGTTGGCGGAGAAGTCTACCCCCCTTATTCTAAGGCTTACTTTTGGACATACTATATTTGTCCTCATCTCTCCTCCAGGAGACTTAACCAACAGAGTAAACTTCATATGAGAGATAGGCAAACTATACTTGGCAACATACTTCGATGCAATGAATGAATGCGATGCTCCAGAATCAAATAACATAGTCGCGGGGTTGGAGTTGGCGAGAAATATACCAATGACCACGTCATCCGCTTGTTGAGCATCCTCCGTAGAGACATGGTTCACGTTGCCACGAGCAAAATTCTGCTGTCCACGGCTTCCTTGTGGCGCTCCTCCATTGGGTCTTGGGTTTTGCCTAGGTGCTTTGCTCCCTTGACCAAGGCCTGACTTAGGACATTGATGCGCAAAGTGTCCAGCTTCTCCACAGGTATAACACTTATTAACTCCACCAGAATTATTGGGACGAGCTTGGTTTTGAACATTGGCTCCAGGAAAATCAGCACGAGGCGCATAAGGCATCGGAGGCCTAGGTGCTTGCATGGCAGAGCGTTGCTGCACGAACTGAGTTGGGCGTGGTGCATAACCAGGGCGCTGAGCAGGAGTAGGGGAGCTGTAATATGGCGCATTGAGCGGTGCAAAGCGAGGGCGCACATTACTTCCTTGTTGTTGTCCTTGATATGGCGCCTTCCTCTTGATTTCTTGCTCCATCTCACGGATCTTGTTCTCAACCACAATTGCTTTGTCCACAAGTTTTTGAAAATTGGCATAATCACAGTTGAGTAGTTGCACTTGGATCTCATTGTTCAAGCCTCTCATGAACAAATATTGCTTCCGGCTGTCCCGACTAACATCCTCAGATGCATACCTTGAGAGTTGAGTGAACTTATTGAGATATTCACTCACGCTTGATCTTCCTTACCTTAAATTCTCAAATTCTTGCCTCTTCAAGAGCATAACACCTTCCAGCACATAATGAGAACAGAAACTCTCCTTGAATTCCGCCCAGATGATCCTCTCTTGATTCTCATGAGCATTGCTATAAGCATCCCACCAATCTGCAGCTGCTCCAACGAGTTGATGAGAAGCAAATATGACCTTCTCCCGGTCACTGCATTGGACAATAGCAAGTTTCTTCTCCACGGACTTGAGCCAATCATCAGCTTCCATAGGGTCAGCAGCTTGAGCAAAGGTTGGCGGCCTAGTCCTCATGAACTCTCCCAACCGGTTATGAGGAGGCGGGGGTGGTGGTGGAGGCATGTGGGGCTGATTGTTGATGTTGCCAGCCTGCAGCTGTCCCATGGTTCGTATCATGGTCTGCATGAGCTGGTTTTGCATAGCCAAAAGCTGCTCAAAGTTGATAGCTCCCTGAGTAGATCCTTGACCAACGTTGTTTTGAGGTACTCCATGGTTCTCCTCCTCATCATTGCCATCCCTCTGGTTGCGAGTCCTCACCATCTGAAGAAAAGCAATAGGTAAGAATTAGAAAACGCCCCCAACTATATGCATCAAGGGATATGGAACTAAACAACCAGCTACACTAGCCTAGGTGGACATGGCAATGCTAAAGCATCCCAAAATCCTCTATTAAGCACAAAAGCAAACAATATATATATATATATATATATATATATATATATATATATATATATATATATATATATATAGCAAACAACACACTAAGCAAAAACACATCGATTCCTGAGTGCTCCTATGTGCTCTAAAGTGTCCATTCTATCTAGGCTGCGTCCTACGGTCAACCTGTGGCTCTTATACCAATCTGTAACGCCCGGTTCCAAAAACTGAACCAAGCTAACGCATATGTGTGCCCAGGATGTTCAACACACATACACGAGTGCAATCACAAAAGAGTATACAGAAAATTACCACAGAACAAGATTAATTATCAAATTTATTACACAAACCATATTATCCTCGAATACAAGCTCTAATGAATATAAATCACAAGTTCAACTAATGCAGCGGAAATAAACTAATTAAGCAAACTAAGCAACTATGCAGCATAAGCGACAGGGTATGTATGCGCAGCTCCAATCAACACCACAGGCAAGCTGACGGTAGACACGGCCTTGAACTCCGCATTATCACCATTAAACTCCCAATCCTGACCTGCAATTGTTGGGGTGGGGGAATTGCAAGAGTGAGTACATGTCGTACTCAGCAAGTGTGGAAAGTATGACATGTGGCTGATTCAAATGACGACAATAATAATGGCAAAGTGCTGAAAAGTACAGTAAAACATTTGAAAAGCAATATATATATTATATGTATGTGAAATAAACCAATGATAATCACGAGTAATACCATAATACCAAACTGAATTCATTACCATCATCAATAAGTCCAGACTTCACCATTGCCAATAACCATATTCAATACCAGAAATTAAATCCATAACTGTTATCAAACCATAACCATTCCAATACCAAATTTCATCTAATCATGGAAGTTGTCCAGGTGCTCATAACTGGGAGCACGGCTATCATGATAGTTTTATTTAACTCTGCGGAGTTTGTACCTCTTTACCCACGTGTTCGTGATTTCATCACCCTTCGGCGACTAAGAACCTCCCTTATGCCCATGACCCGTCGGTCACATTACACACTTCCGTTGGTGTGTGGCCAAGAGATCACAAAATAGCCTTTACAAAGGGATTACTAGCCTATTTAGACCCCACTGAGGTTTCACCGGTGGCGATGTCTCCCGCATAGGACATCTTCAACCAAGGGCCCCCTCTTGAGCCATTTGGATCCCAGGGTAGTCCCACCAGTCATCAATAAACCCAATCCGACTACCCCTTCCCCGAGCATCCATAATGGTCCAAACAGCACTAGCAAAGCCCTAATTAATCAGCTACGCCGCACCCATACTTGGCCTCGTGGTGGCACTGTAGTCCTGGCTTATTCTCGCATGAACCGATCCTTAGATCTAAAGCAAGCAAATCACCATAACATCCAACCCATCCACATACCAGGCTTGCTTAGATCACCCATTACCATATCATATTTAACCAGTTCATGTTAACCATAATCTCATCCATGCATAATTAAATTGAGTGGTATAGTTATTCCCATCCCAGTTGATTAAGCGAAGCAAAAAGGTGAAAGCCCTTCCCGACTCTCTACTATATATTCCAGGTGACAAGGGTGGTTAAACAAATCTAGTAAACTTCCTACCATAGGATTCCCATCAAATTGACACAGCATGCAGTTTTGCAAACAAAACATTTATTTTAAAAACAGGATCAATATGCTTCAAGGACACTTGCCTTGCTCTTGCTGTTGATTAGGGTCAAAGCCTTCAAACTCTTGGTGCTGTAGATCCTCCGCGGCACTCTCTAGCGCAAATCCGTCTAATCCACACAATAAACACACAAGGCAAGAAACACAATCAAAGAGTGCACAAATATTACTCAATATGACATGATATGCATGATTGATGCAAATGCAAGTTAGAACTCGTTACTAGATTGCTTTTAATGATCACTAACTAGTTCTAATATATTTTAACAAGTTTATACAGGTTTGGGGTCGATTAGATCAAATTTTAGAATTAATTCAACACAATTTAACCAGAAAGATCGGACTAGTCCGCTAGGGGCCGGACAAGTCCGCACTCTGCGAGATCAGCGAATTAGGGTTTTCTAGATCGACGTGAATTTGGAGATTAGGGGTTGAATTCACATAAGGAAAAGAGAATAGAAGGTATACCAGGTGTTTAGAACTCCAATGAATCAAGAAACTTGGAGGTAGCACTTGGATCTTGAAGATCTAGGGTTGGTGATGAACTTGGAGGTGAATTGGTGGTGAAGGACGAAACTTGGTGGAGATCTTGATCCTTCTTCGTTTCCTCCTCTTCTTCCTCTTGCTTGGGATCTTCTCCTCCCTCCTTGATGGTGGCTCCCCACGAACTAGGGTTTGGGTGGGTGGAAAAGTGGCAAATAGATGTCAAACCAAGGGGTGGGGCTGTTTATATAGAGGTGGAGGCTAGGTTTAGATGGATTTCGAGTTTTGGGATGAGTAGAGGCCGGTTTAGAGTCCCACATGGGCTCTAAAAGAGTTAGGCACGACGTACCTAGGCCCACTTAACGTGAAACCCAAGAAACAAGTCGTAAAACAAAAGATCAACTCGGAGTCGCGAAATATCGGACAAGTCCGCACAGGACCGGACTAGTCCGAAGTCGTCCAGAGAGAAAATTGGACAAGTCTGGCCAAAAATCGGACAAGTCCGAATTTGAACAGAGAGGAAAAACGGACAAGTCCGCTGGAACACCGGACTAGTCCGGAAAAGTCCAGGGACTTAGCAAATTTTCAAGGATTCATGGAATATCGGACTAGTCCGCACAAAATCGGACAAGTCCGAAAGTTTCCAGAGCCAAAATCGGACTAGTCCGCAGCAAAAACGGACAAGTCCATTTTTAGTCAGAGAGAAATCAGACTAGTCCTCAGTAAAATCGGACTAGTCCGCACTTTCCTGCGTTTTAAGTGCGGTTTTGCTCCAGATCAATTTTAAATGCTCCGAATCAATGTTAAACTCGTTCCTCTTTATGTGGGTTAATGTTAAACATGTATATGAGTGTATGTAGGGCATGATGCATGAAAATGAGGGTGTTACATGTTAATTCTCAACCAGCACTGACAACCATCAATGCTGATTCAAATCATCCTCAAGCCACAAGCTCATCGATTTGTGATGAACATGAAGAAGAAGAAGCTTGTGAGACATCTGTTCCCCTACGGTTTTACAAATATCATCCCCCACAACAGATGATTGGAAGCTTGCACGAACGAGTCACACGGTCCAGGTTTTGCGATCCAAACTCTTATGCTCATTCTGCTTTTGTTGCTTCTTTTGAACCCAAAGATATATCACACGCACTCACTAATGAATCTTGGATTATTGCCATGCAAGAAGAGTTAGAAAATTTTGAAAGAAATAATGTTTGGAAACTTGTACCTCCACCTCAAGGTCACACTTTAATTGGAACTAAATGGGTATATAAAAATAAACAAAGTGAGGATGGGGTTGTGGTTAGGAATAAGGCTACGTTGGTTGCTCAATTTCACTCAAGTTGAAGGTCTAGATTTTGATGAAACTTTTGCTCCTGTCGCTAGATTAGAAGCCATAAGAATTTTGTTAGCTTTTGCAGCATCTAAAGGTTTTAAGCTATTTCAAATGGATGTTAAAAGTGCTTTTCTTAATGGCTACATAGACGAGGAGGTTTATGTCAAACAACCACCGGGTTTTGAAAATCCAGATTTTCCTAATCATGTTTACAAACTGTCCAAAGCCTTATACGGTCTCAAACAAGCCCCTAGAGCATGGTATGATAGGTTAAAAACATTCTTACTTGAAAAGAGGTTTACCATGGACAAGGTTGATAAAACTCTTTTTGTGCTTAAGCATGGCAATGACTCATTATTCGTTCAAGTGTATGTGGATGATATTATCTTTGGTTGTGCTTCTCATGATCTTGTGTCCAAGTTTTCAGCAATGATGAGTTCCGAATTTGAAATGAGTATGATGGGTGAACTCACTTACTTTTTGGTGCTGCAAATCAAGCAAACCAAGGAGGGTACCTTTGTGCATCAAACGAAGTATACCAAAGACCTCCTAAGGCGCTTCAACATGGACAAAAGCAAGCCTCTTCGGACACCAATGGGAACAGCAACAACACTTGAACTTGATGAAGATGGTGCACCTGTGAATCAAAAAGAATATAGAAGCATGATCGGATCACTTTTGTACCTTACAGCATCAAGACCGGACATACAATTCAGCGTATGTCTTTGTGCATGGTTTCAAGCCTACCCACGTGTTTCACATCGTCAAGCCGTCAAAAGGATTCTCAGGTACTTACATGGAACCCAAGAATTTGGCATTTTTCTTCCTTCTTCCTCAACCGTTACTAAAGCTTTTTCGGATGCTGATTTTGGGGGTTGTAGGATTGATAGGAAAAGTACTTCTGGTGCTTGTCATTTTCTTGGTAATTCTCTTGTTGCTTGGTCCTCTAGAAAACAAAATTCAGTTGCACAATCCACAGCCGAATCTGAATATGTAGCTGCTGCTAGTGCTTGCTCACAAATTCTTTGGATTGTTCAAACACTTAAGGACTATGGGGTTGATCTAGATAGTGTTCCACTGTTCTGTGATAACACTAGTGCCATTTGCATTGCTAAAAACCCCGTGCAACATTCTAAAACTAAGCACATTGACATTAGGTATCACTTTCTCCGAGATAATGTTGAAAAAGGAAACATTGTGCTTCACCATGTAGATACCGAACAACAATTGGCTGACATTTTTACAAAACCTTTGGATTTCACTCGTTTTTGTTACATTCGTAGTGAAATAGGGGTTATGCATCCTCATTGCTTAAATTGAGGGGGAGTTTTGAAACTTGGGAAGTCTATGTGTGAATCTGAAATTAAAATAATATGAGCATAGTATTTCGTACATATATGACTTTGTGATTCCTTTTACATGCTGAAAGTTCTTACTACATTACTCGTGTTATACATTTTGTAGTTTTTGCCATGTCTAGTAATTGGAATAATTACTTACACTAAATCTGGTCATGGTCGAACTTTCTTGCTGTTTTGAACTTGTTGCATGCTCACAAATGCTTTTAATCATAAAGAATTAATCAAGTAATCAACTCACATGTTGAGTTTTTATGAACAAATATAAATTGAGAAAAGATCAAGAGAATATGCATGCATCGCACTTCTTCTTTTGAGATAGCTTGTCATTGCACTTAGATATGAACTTGGAAGAAGTTGTGTATGACTAAAACTATGTCCTTAAGCTTCTGATTGTCAAATGACATAGGCTTGGATTGGTTGGTTAGAATAAGGCAGATGCGCATATAATCTCTTGCAAATATCATATGATTTAAATTTATGATTTGAAAAATAATAAAATGCAGCAACTAGTGTCATGCTTTCAGGTTTTGAAATAGTTAAGTTTGTGAGATCATGACTTGTTTAAATTGAAAATTACATTTGATCTCTAGCATGTCTTACACTACTTTATGTATTTTATTGATGTGATAATGTAAGGTACTTGATAGTATGACTTGGATGAGCTTTGTTTATATGTATATGTTATAATATGCTCATAACAACTAAAGAGGGAAAGATAATTTGTTTATATGCTCATGACTTGCTGAATACATTGTCCAATGAAGAGAAAGAGAATATGTGCATAAGGAGAGATAATAAAGGGGGAGAGATTTTCTTCTCATTTTACTTTTGATTTACAAAGGGGAGAAATTGCCTTCACAACTTTTATGTGAATAAGCCAATGTTCGGATTTTAAATGGTGTTGCCAATGCATTCATCAATGGGGAGATTGTAAGATCTATGTGTGCTGAATACATTGGCTTGTAGTGAATACACTTGGCTTTGATGATAAAAGTTTTGAATATCACCAAAACACCTTTTTATCAAGGTCCGACTCTAGCTCTGAGCTACAACAAGGTCCAACAGTAGGTCCGGCTTGGTTTGGGTAGCTCCGGTTACGTTCGATGCTAGGTCCGACTAGCTTTGGTCAGCTCCGGTGAGTTTTGTATTTAGCTCTGACATGTCTTTGATAGCTCCGGTGAGTTTTTGCTAAGGTCCGAGTTGATTTTTCTAGCTCCGGCTTTTGGGTTTACTAGTTCCGACTAGTTCTGGTTAGCTCCGGCGCTAGGCCCTGCTAGTTTTGTAAGCTCCGGCGGGAGCTTCGTTGTACTAGTTTTGGTAAGCTCCGGCGCTAGGTTCTACTAGCTTTTGTTAGCTCCGGCTCAAGGTCCAGGTTGCTCTGGCAAGGTCCAGAACTTGACCGCAGTGCTTCTGCTTTTCATTTGCAATGTTTCGTACTTGCTTTACATTGTTGGAAAGTTTGCTTAGTATTCTTTTACTAAGTTTTTGGTGTGTTTTGGATGATATGGATGATATCGTTTTGCTATGCTTTGCAACATGCTTATGTGAGGTTCTCACGTAAGGTGTTGTGTTCGGAACTAACTTGAGTCAAGTCGAGGACTTGGGCTCGTATGGATTGATTGTTTATTAATGTGCAGGTGTTGCTTGAGTTCAAGTCATGGCTGGTGACGGGATCCATTGGACTAGTCTCATGGAGGAGATGAGGTTCCAACAACCAAGTTCGGAAGGAACTGTGGTTGAGCTGATCAGGAGGTCGCGCAGGATGATTAAATCAAGGGCAGTGCATATGATGATGAAATCAAGGGCGGTGCATATGAAGGTCATTGGACATCGAAGGAAGGTGTTTGCATGTATGCATGCGGTGCATTACGTGGCAACATGGTTGCTAAGATGGTTTATGGATGGGAAGATCTGGTTGAAGGATCGGATTGTATCGGTTGATGACTTCGGTTGCGGTGAAGTCGGTTATGGCTCGGTATAGAAAGTATCGAGTTGGTTATGATAGTATTTCGTGTGGGTCACGAATTTGAGTTGTTTAGGAATGTGGAATACGTTCCTAAGGTGTTTGGAAGTCTTAAGATTGCTTCTATCTGCGTATAGAAGAATCTTGAGCAGTTATAGAAAGTTACGATTCGTGATCTGAGTAGGATTGAAGTCCTAGTTGATATTGGATTGGCCTAAGGGCTGGTTATATAAGCAAGAGAGCCAAGAGCTCGTGGTGCACGACTTTGGGGCTGTTCCTCTTGTGTTCTATTGAATAAAATTCGTAGTTTGAAGGAACTTTTATGCCTTGTTCGTCCGACTTGTTCCAGACAAGTTTTACTCGTCAAGTTTCTGGACAGCACTACCTTTCATCGGTGGTTTTATCATAACTCGAGTTTTACAGATCCAATTGACGTGATTCTTTTTGGGTTGTCTTCGCAACTTGATTATATATCATATGTCAAAATTTCACGGTCATTGGATTTTTGGTTTCTGATCTACACGAGTTTCTTTGCAGCATTCCAGAATTGTTTTTTCTCGGGTAGGGCAGATTGACCTTGTTTGATCTTTCGATCATAGCTTGAGTTTTTCTAAACGGAATTGAGTGATTCCTTTTGTGTTGTCTTCGTGACTTGATTCTCTCTGATATCCATCACTTTTGTCACGGTGAAACACATTTAGATTAGTCTCACACACGATTTCTTTAAGAGATTGTTTTTCTGTCGAAGGGGTTGGGGTTTAATTGTTTACGATGCGTAAGATTTTTAAATCTACCATTCACTCCCCCTCTGGTAGCTTTTCACGTGCTCTTCGATCCTACACCAGCACCCAGAAGTTGGCGGTCCTGGTGGCCCTATTACCATGGTGTCCACCAAGGATCGTAGGCGCTGCAGGAAGCTTCGAGCAACCCAATGTGCAAGATTCGAAAGCTCAAGTTAGCTCCAATGTATGGATCTCGGAGATCCGGAGCTACTTGAAAGACAACATACTTCCTGAAGATGGTGCTTTTGCTGAACGAATCATCAGATTGGACAAAATATACACAATGGTAGAAGGAGATCTCTACCAACATGGTGCCAACGGTGTTCTAATGCGGTGCATTGCTCGGGAAGAAGGTCGTGAGCTCCTCACGGAAATCCATTGAGGCGAGTGTGGGAACCACGCATCTTTCCACATCTTGGTTGGTAAAGCCTTCTGGGATGGCTTTTACTAGCCTACATCACTCCAGGATGCAGTTGAGCTGGTAAAAAAGTGTGAAGCGTGCCAGTTCCACGCGAAACAAAATCACACACCGGACCAGTCACTGCAAATGATACCTCCTACATGGCCATTCTTTGTGTGGGGGATGGACATTTTAGGACCTTTTCCAAAAGTCGTCGGAGGTTACAGGTTCCTGTACGTCGCCATCGACAAGTTCAGTAAGTGGTCGAAAGCTACTCTAGTTGAGACAATTAACAAGCAATCTGCTATCAAGTTCTTGAAGTCCATAGTCTGCAGATTTGAAGTTCCAAACAGAGTCATAACCGACAATGGAACCCAATTGACAAGTGCAACATTCCAAGAGTATTGCAAAGATCTTGGCATACAAGCCAGCTACGCATCAGTAGTTCACCCAACAAGTAATGGCCAAGCCGAGAGAGCAAATGCACAGGTACTAAAAGGACTTAAGACGTGCACATATGAGCACCTGAAGAAACATGGAGCCAACTGGATAGAGGAGCTTCCATCTGCATTGTGGGTGAGCAGGACAACACCTAATAGGTCAACTGGAGAGACACTCTTCTTCTTGGTGTACGGAACTGAAGCGGTCCTTCCTCCAGAGATCACCATGTGGTATTTCCGGGTCCGAACCTTCAACGAAGCTGCGCAGGACAAGCTCCAGCGTGAAGATCTAGACCTCATCAACGAAGGAAGGTGCCAAGCAGCTGTTCGGAACACACGATATCGTTAGGCGCTCTGTCGCTATCATCAAAGGCATGTGCGCAACCGACAGCTAGAAGAAGGCGATCTGGTGCAGCGAAGAATACTGACTCGGGAAGGGATGAACAAACTCTCCCCAGGCTGGGAAGGTCCCTTCCGAGTTATCAAAGTTTCATGCCTCGAATGTGTTCGCTTGGAAATAGAAGATGGGATCCCGCTTCCCAATCCATGGAATATTAAGCACCTTTGTAAGTTTTATACTTAGTTTCATGGAGGTGAGTCTGTACTTACACATAATGTAAATTATAGAGTCTATGGACAGAGTCAGGTAGGTCCTAGACAAAAAGCACACTTAACTTTGTCATTGTACTTTAAGTGTAGCTTACCTACCCTGGGTTAGAACAAGATGAATAGCACACTTAGCTTGGTTCTATACTCTAAGTGTGTCCTTGTCTCCCCTATAATTCGGACCTATAATGAAAAATATTATTGTGTGAAATCAGACTCCACGTGCATTAATTTTGTATAGGGTCGTTTTTTTATTATCTTTTCCTTCTTGTCTATAATGAAGTTGCGCATTCCTTTTTTGAAATTTAGTCCGGGTTATTCATGTGGTATATAAATTATATTGTTGATCTTCTTTCGGATCTAAGCATTGCTAAATAATCTACTCGCATAAAAACCAAAGCTTCCAGATGGGTCTGAAGTGTGTTATCGACTTAGACTGGTCAGGAACCCTAAGTACGCCAATCTACCTATATCCTGGTAGGTCCCAGTAGGGCGGGTCCGGAAAGCATTCGGATCTAAAGAGATTTTATCAATATACTTACGTTGAACTACTTGGAACCTAAAATTCAAATAAGGATAATAAGCTGCAAACAAATTATAGACAGGATGATGAATTTTACTGCTTTTCTTGTCTTTAATGTGCAGGAAAAATGAAAAATTCATGGCGATGGTGAACGATGTCGGAGCTGCTAAGCATCGACAACCCCCAAGGGGGCCGCCGTCGACGTTTATACGTTGAAAATGGGCGTCATCAGAGCTAACAAGCTCCGAAAACTCCCGGGGGGGGGGGGCGCCATTGACATTTTTAAGCGTTGGCAGTGGGCACCGTCGGACTTACCAAGCTCCGAGAACTCCCAGGGGGGCCGCTGTTGACTTTTTAAGCGTTAGCAGTGGGCGTCATCAGACCTACCTAGCTCTGATAACTCCCAGGGGCCTGCAGTCGACGTAACAAAGGGTCCCTGGAGATGTCGGAGGTAAACTTCAGAACTCGGAGCTATCGTTTTGGCTACGAGCAAGAAGTGAAGTCATCAAGACATTGTCAAATCCTTTTGGTACATGATCGCAATCAAATTGTGTACATCTACCAGGGGGATAACAATATAAAGGGCAATGCATTGAAGACATACAAAAAATGGAATTCATTAATTCAAAAGATTGGATTTCGTTGATTCAAAATTGGAGGATTACAAGTGAAGGCGGAAGAAAAAAAACTAGCTACTGGAGGTCCTATGGAAGAAAGAGGCAACTTTTTAGGCAGCTTCTTGAACGCTGGCCCTGGCGGCATCTTCCTCTTCAACAACGGGTCCTTCGACTATCGGATCTAGAGACAGTTGTGAAAGTGCATCTAGGCATCCCTTGTGGGCTTTGGTTAATTTATGACAAGAAAATGAGATCCTAACCAAATTGTTGAGATGAGCGCAGGTTTTAATGAAATTATGAAGAAAGCGCAAAAATAAAGGAGAATGAGGATCTATATGGAAAAGAGCTCAAGAGCTGAATAGATCAGATCAGTGTGTATGAAGTGTGTTGGAGAAACACACCCCAAGAGCTCAAGCACATGAAAACTCATTCACCGCACAATTTTACACGGGTCCGGACTAGTCCGATATACCCCGGACTAGTCTAATAATCCCTCTATTCAAAATCGGACAAGTCCTCCCAGTGTGAACTTGTCTGCACAGTTCAGGTTTACACAGACCGGACTAGTCCGATATCACCACAGACTAGTCCGATATCTTTTTGACTAAATTTGGACTAGTCCTCCCTAGTGCGGACTAGTCCTCACCATTTCACAATTTTGCACGAAATCGAACAAGTTTGATATCTTTCTGATCTAAATCGGATAAGTCTGATATTTGCACGGATTAGTCCGAAAACCTTCTGACTAAAATCGGACAAGTCCTCCAAGTGTGGACTTGTCCCCAATTCACTAAGGGGTTCACCACAGCCGGACTAGTCTGATAATGACCGGATTAGTCCGAACATTTCCAGAGCCTAAATCAGACTAGTGTACCCAAGGCCGGACAAGTCCGATACTCCTGAGAACTTAGGGTTTCCTACACGTTGCACAGCGGACTAGTATGGACTCCACCACGTACTAGTCCGGACTCTCAAAACCGTAACAGTAACCTTTGGAAACCTCCATATAAATAGATGTGCAGGACCCTATTTTCAACACTCTCGACCCCCTGCATTACCACACCCTCTAAGAGCCTAGAAAACATGTCTCTCCACACAATTCAACAAAATAAAGATCAAATTTGTGTGGATCAACTCTAGATCAAAGGAGAGACACGATTCTTCATGTTTGAGCTCTTGGGTTTGATTCTCTAACACACTCCTGTTGCTTTATTGTAGATCTTACGAGTGTGTTCTTGGTGGTGTTTGATTTTTAATCTTGGGGAGCCCTCAACTTAAGAGAAGTCCCCTTGAACTTGGTGATTTCCCTTCATGATAGTGGAAGAGAATTGGCCTTCGTGACGATTCAACGAAGTTAGGATTGGTGAAGACCGGTCCTTTCGTGGGCTCCTCAACGTGGACGGAGGTTGCCTTTGTGGGAACCGAATCACGGGATAAAAATCTTGTGTCCTCACTTGTGCTCATCGTTCATTGCATCTAGGTTTTATTTGATTTTGTTCATCTTACGTTAAAACATTGAAACCAAAGTTAGTTTGTGCTACACTTAAATTCATTGACTCAACATCTTCAAGTTACATACTATATTCCGCTGTGTACTGTGCTTGTATTGAGATCGTTGATCTAACTTGATCAATCTAGTCCGCACGCACCGGACTAGTCCGTACACTACTGGACTAGTCTGATTTCCTGGTATTTGATCAAGTTGCTAAGTGTTGCAGGTTCCGACTAAAATTCAAAAAGGCCTATTCACCCCCCCCCCTCTAGGCCACATTCAAGTTTGGGGTCACGGCTCTTGAAACATGTTAGCACATATTCGACGACGTTCTTGGTTAGGGACTTCCCCTCCGTCTCTAGTTGATCGATGATGACATCACCCATTGCATCCAGCTTGTGGCCGGCAGAGCTCAACGCCTTGTCCAGCTCTGGCGCCAAGTCACCCGGACGTACCGGACTGAAGCCAAGTGGCACTCGCTGGGACTCAGTTGCTCTCAAACTCCTTAGTTCGTCCAGTGATCTTCTGGTAGCCGCAAGCTCCGAACCTTCCCGAGCAAAGCGCTTGACCTCCTTAGCATGCTATTGAATGCTTTCCGCCAGCTGCTTTTCACGGTCAGCAAGCTCTGACTCCCGGAGGTGCATGCGATTCCGACGGTCCACCAGGTCCTTTTCCCTGCCCTTCACTCTCTCCTCTCTGGTGGTAATATCAGTCTCTCTCTTTGAGCCTTATTTTCCCACCTGCCAAATCCTTTTTTTCTCTTGAACACAATATTGTTCAAGCTATTTGGTGCGATCAGCCAAACTCTTATCTCCCATTGTCAGCCTCTAGGCGAGTTCCTCCTCCCTTTTAAGAGGTCCTCCTCTTTCTCTAGGAGCTTGTCCTCCTTTTCATTGAGGGCTTCCCGGCGCTTGAGGAGTACCTCGTTTAACTCTTCGATGCTATCTGAGCGGGTATCAGCTGCCTCATTGGTCTCGCATGCTCGAGAATATCCTGAGTCTTCTCTTCGAGGGTCTTGATAGCAGTCTCTTGCTCATTCAATAAGCAGTCCCACCGTGTCAGCCGGGCCTTCTCCTTGTCAATCCATTCCCGCTGGTCTGCAAGCCTTGATTGAGTCAGTTTGGTCTCGAAGTAGATCCTGTTGCGCCAACGCCTCAGGGTGTGGTGCTCTTCTTCAAGGACCTTGCTCTCATGGTCGAAGGCAAGCTGGACTTGATAGAGACTGGAACAGGCGTTGACTATAGACAATGCCGAAGGAATTGGCTCCGGACCAGCCTCGATCTCTTGCACCGGCTCCAGCGGGTCTTCCAAGATGACTGAGGGGTCCCAAGACGCGAGCTCCCTCTCCAGCAACTCCACATCGGCTGGACCGATCATCGGAAGCTCCTCCACCTCCATAACACTTGGAGCCAATGAGGAAGGTCCCCCTACTGGACCTTCAATTATTGGCTTGATAGGTGGAGGACCCGCAGCTCAGACATGGACTTCTTTGGAGTAATCACCTTCGGGGCTGGCATTGTAACTTTGTCTGGGGCTCCCACCACCTCCGGCACAGACGCCAGAACTTCAACTACCTTCGACTCGGATGTCGGGGCTTCAGCCATCTCTGGCTCAGACGCCGGAGCTTCAGTTACTTCCGGCTCAGGTGCCAGAGCTTCTGCTATCTCCGGATCTGATGCCGAAGCCTCAGCCGCCAGCTCTGAAACCGCTGGTGCTTCTTCATGTGTCTCTTCGCTGTAATCTGGCGCTACCACGAGAACTTCTGGCATTATCGCTGGACTTGTTTCCATAACAGCTGGTTCCAGAGCTGTCGTGTCCTCAGCCACCACTAGGGAAGGCGTAGGGGTCGAAGTAGGAGCCGCTGCCTGCACAGCCTCAGTCGAAGCAGCAGAGACCGGAGCTTCAATTTTCTTCTTTGACACCCTGGAAACAAAGGATCAAAAAATTGAAAACATGGTAAAGATAAAAATAGCAACTCAAGGTGAGAAAACGACGCTTACCTTGGGAGTCTTCTGCTCCAGTCGCCGTGAAACTTCTTCTTCTGTGGCCCGGAGTCAGATCCCATCGGACCTCGTGAGGCAAAGACTCCGGACCTAGGCCGGGAGCTTGCCGCAGGAATTGGAGTCACCTCAATCGGGACTTCCCTCGGTTGGGAAGCACCCCAGGACTTGGAGCCCGTAGCTGGCACTAAGGTCGGGGTCGATTTGCCAGAGCTAGCGCCCCTCATGGACGCCAGCTCCGAAGAAGGTTTGGCCGCTGAAGCTCGACTTGGTCGGGGGGAGATGCAGCCGGAGATGGAGCCAACCTAATGGAGGCCCCATTGGCGTGTCTCAGCTTCCTCTTTCGGCCAGAAGATTTGGCTGGCTCCTTGCCCTTGCCCTTGCCCTTGATGGCGTCGTCGACTCTTTGGCTTGGAGCGGTGGGAGCCCTCCTTTCCGAAGCTCAGGGAATAGAAATCCCGGGGGTCTCACGTTTCTCCACCAAGCCAAGTGTGTGACCTATGTGTGCTGAATACATTGGCTATTGCGGTAAAAGTTTTGAATGCTACCATAACATCTTTTTAGCAAGGTCCGACTCTAGCTCCAAGCTTCTGCAAGGTCCGACAATAGGTCCAACTTTCTTTGTCTAGGTCCGACATGTTTTAGGGTAGCTCCGGTGAGCTTTTTCTTTAGCTCCGGCATATCTTTGATAGCTCCGGCATGTCTTTGATAGCTCCGACATGTTTCTCTAGCTCCGACATGTTTTTCTAGCTCTGACTTTTGGGATGACTAGTTCCGACTAGTTTTGGTTAGCTCCGGCGCTAGGTTGTACTAGTTATGGTTAGCTTCGGCGCTAGGTCCGACTAGCTTTGGTAAGCTCCGGCGCTAGGTTGTACTAGCATTGTTAAGCTCCGGCTCAAGCTCCGGTTAGCTTTGGCTAGGTCCGATGCTTGATCGCAATGTTCCGGCTTTTAATGTGAAATGTTTCGAACTTGCTTTACATTGTTGAAAAGTTTGCTTAGTATTATTTTATTAAGTTTTTCGTGCGTTTTGGTTGATATGTCTGATATCATTTTGATATTCTTTGCAACATGCTTATGTGGGGTGCTCACGTAAGGTGTTGTGTTCGGAACTTACTTGAGTCAAGTCGCGGACTTGGGCTCGTACGGATTGGTTGTTTGTTCATGTGCAGGTGTTGCTTGAGTTCAAGTCATGGATGGTGACGGGATCCTTTGGACTAGTCTCAGGGAGGAGATGAGGTTCCAACAACCAAATTCAGGAGGAATTGTGGTTGAGCAGGTCAGGAGGTCGCGTAGGATGATTGAATCAAGGGCAGTGCATATGAAGGTTACTGGACGTCGAAGGAAGGTGTTTGCATGTATGCATGCGGTGCATGACATGGCAACATGGTTCTGAAGATGTTTTATGGATGGGAATATTTGGTTGGAAGGATCGGATCGTATTGGTTGATGACTTTGGCTGCTGCAGGGTCAGTTATGGCTCGGTATGGAAAGTATCGAGTTGGTTATGATAGGATTTCGTGTGGGTCAAGAATTTGAGTGTTTTAGGAATGTGGGATATGTTCCTAAGGTGTTTGGAAGTCTTAAGATTGCTTCTATTTGCGTATAGAAGAGTCCTAAGCAGTTATGGAAAGTTTCAATTTGTGAACGGAGTAGGATTAGGGTCCTGATTTGAGTTGAGTTGGCTTTCAAGCTGGTTATATAAACAAGGGAGGCCAGATATCGTGGTGCACGACTTTGGGTATGTTCCTCTTATGTTCTATTGAACAAAATTCGTAGTTTGAAGGAACTTTTGTGCCTTGTTCATCCGACTTGTTCCAGACAAGTTTTACTGGTCGAGTTTCTCGATAGCACTACCTTTTGTCGGTGGTTTTATCATAACTCAAGTTCTACAGATCCAATTGACGTGATTCTTTTTGGGTCGTATTCAAAACTTGATTATCTATCATCTGTAAAAATTTCATGGTCATTGGATTTGTGGTTTCTGATCTACACGGGTTTCTTTTCAGCATTCCAGAACTGTTTTTCTCGGGTAGGACAGATTGACCTTTGTTCGATCTTTCAATCGTAACTTGAGTTTCTCTCGACGGATTTGAGTGATTCTTGTTTTGTTGTCTTCGTGACTTGTTTCTATCTGATATATATCACTTTTGACACGGTGAAACACGTTTATATTAGTTTCACACATGATTTCTTTAACAGATCGTTTTTCTGCCGAAGGGGTTGGGATTTAATTGTTTCCATTTCATAAGATTTTTAAATCTACCATTAACCCCCCCCCCCCTCTGGTAGATTTTCACATGCTCTTAGATCCTACAATTGGTATCAGAGCCACGGTGCTCCAATCATTGTGATTTGCACATGTTTTTGACTAATCATCATGGAGAAATACTCCGCCAAACCTTGTGCGTTTGCTGGTATTGATTTTCAGGTTTGGAAGGCACGCGTGGAGGCTTTCATCCAGGCGCAAGGCTTCACAATATGGGAGAAGGTGTACAAGCCTTACGAAGTGCCACCTAACGATCAAGTTACGGCTACAAACCTGCGGGACGTCGACAACAACAACAAAGCCCGAAACTTGATCATTCAAGGACTCACTCAGAGCGATTTCGACCGCGTTGCACATCTCCGATCGGCATACGATGTATGGAGAGCACTTTGTGACTATCACGAAGGATCCAACACGATCAAGGAGGTAAGGCAAGACATGTTCAAGAAAGAATACATGCGCTTCGAGATGCAACCCGGTGAGTCCATCGATGATCTCTTTGCTCGCTTTAACAAAATTCTCAGTAACTTGCGTAGTATCAACGTTAATTTTTCTGATGCTGAAAATGCTAGGCAACTTCTTAGTGCATTAGACATGTCAATCTGGGAGATGAAAGTTACATCTATCCGGGAATCTACTGTCATGAGTACACTTACTTTAGATGTGCTTTACTCTAAACTCAAAACTCATGAAATTAACATCTTATCACATAAGAACCCAAATAAGTCTATTGCATTTGTCTCACAACGTGATATGCCTAGCTCCGGCCAATAATCATCTTGCAATACTCTTGCTTTGTTGTCCTCACAAACCCTGGAGCAGATCGAGGAATTTCCAAAAGTGGAGTTAGCACTAATCTCTACTAGGTTCTCAAAAGCATTGCAAAATGTGAGAACTTGAAGGAGAGGAAGCTCCGGACCTCAACGCTGTTTTGAATGTGGTAAGACAGGACACTTTCATATAGAATGTCCTAACCTTTCAGGTCCTACTACCCGTGAAGAAAAATAGAACAAGGTCAAGACCACCTCTGGAAACCCCAACAAGAAAAAAAAGGGTACCATATGACGCAAGATGCTTAACAGCTTCATCACTGCACTTCAAGAGCTCGGTTCAAGCGATGTAGACTTTGAAAGTGATGAAGATGATGACGATCTAGCCAACTTATGCTTCATGGTGGGCAAAACAAGATCAAGATCAAGTCAGGATGATGCAGAACACAACAGTGACGACGATGAGGTATGTTCTACCTGTAATGAAATGTGTGATGCAATTTCTCGTGCAACTATTATTGTTAATAAAAAGGACAAAAAGCTTAGGGATAATGCTGCTAAAATTGAATCACTAGAATCTGAAATCAACCGTTTGAAAACCTTGATTCCTAGTGATGATTCTTGTCCCTCATGTGATTTAATCTATGAACAATTGTCCACACTAAGAACTGCACACTCCTCCACTCTAGATAGACTTGAATTTGAAATTTAAAAGAACGAAAAGCTTGCTGCAATTGATATTGGAAACTTAAAAGATGCTTCTTGTTCTACAATTGATTTGCATTGTTCTAGTTGTGATGATCTTGAAAAGAAACTAAAAGATGCTATGAATGAAATTTCAATATTGAATAATGCTTTACGTTCTCATGAAGTTAAATATTGTTCCAATTGCAAATTAAAAGGAAAAAATTTATGTTAAAATTGCCTTGATTTATCTGATAAACTTGATAACATGCATAGGACATTAGATCAGTTTTGTAATGGGAATAAGAACCTAAACTTGTTGTTGAATTCTTCCAAGTCTTGCAAAGATAAAACTGGTTTAGGTTTTGATTCTCATGCTCATGCTAAGGCACATCCACCTAAAATTGTAAAGTCATTAGAAAGTGGTTTGATTCAAATAGTTCCTAAACAAAAAGAAGTGGTTTTCGAATCTACAGGAGTGTTGTCTCATTCGGTTTCAAATAAAAATATTGCTTGCTCATCTAGACATGAACACAAAGTTAAATTTCATTGTACCTACTATGGTAGAGGTGGTCATGTCATAGATTTTTATTATAGACTAGCTAAACAACAGAAAAGGGAAAGAACGATTGCTAGATCTCATAACTTTCATGCAAAATTTGCTGCACATATTAAACCGAATACCAGGAACATGCAACCTGCTGTTATGAGTGAAAAACATTCAAAGTTTACCTTCGGGCCTTCTGTTTTTGCCTCCAGAGCTACTGATTTTTGTACTACACAAGTAACACCTTATAGGTCAGTAGTTAAGAGTAAAAACCTCAAACTTTGACTCATAAAGCTGCTGTTTTATCTCAGCTTTCGCGTGTTTTTCCTGTTGCATGTCATGTGACTCAGTACTGGATATCTAAATGCCTTTTTACTAACCCCAGTATTGATTCATCGATGTATTGTGCTTCTATGTAGGTTACATGCTTGAGGAAGAAGAACATTTGGATTGTGGATTCAGGTTGCTCACACCACATGACCGGTAACGAAGAATGGTTCTCCTCCCTCTCTTTTGTGTCACGTGTAGAAAATGTTACTTTTGCCGATAATACTTCAACTCCTATAATTTCTAAGGGTTCGGTTAGAGTAAATGGTCACTACACTTTGAAGGATGTGGCACTTGTCAAAAATTTGAAATACAACTTGCTTTCTGTTTCGCAATTGCTAGATGAAAATCTGGAAATTATTTTCAATAAAAATTGCTGCAAAGTTGTAGGTTCAAATAGTGAGCTTATTTTTAACATGTCTCAGTTTGGAAGAGTTTTTAAAGCTGATTTTGATATGTCTTCCTCTAAGCATAGGTGTCTAGTTGCTAATGATTCAAAGGACTTATATTTTTGGCATCGTAGACTTGGTCACGTAGGCTTTGATCACCTAATGCGTGTTAGTGATCTTGATCGCATACGTGGGTTGCCTAAGCTTAAAGGGGACAAAGAAATTGTGTGCTCTTCTTGTAGACATGCTAAGATGGTTGCAGGTTCACATACTCCTCTCACAATAATCATGACACCTTGACACCGTAGGACCTTCACGTGTTCAATCCTTCGGAGGTAAATGGTATGTTCTTGTTATTGTTGATGATTATTCTAGATACTCTTGAGTTTACTTTATGGCGTCTAAGAATGAAGCTTTTAGTCACTTTAGAACTTTATTTCTTAGATTATCAATTGATCACCCAGGATCTTTAAAAACAATTAGAAGTGACAACAGAACTGAATTTAAAAATCAATCTTTTGATCACTTTTGTGTTGAAAATGGAATAGATCATCAATTTTCTTCACTATATGTACCTAAACAAAACGGTGTTGTAGAAAGAAAGAACAGAACCTTATTTGAAATGGGTAGGACTATGCTTGATGAATATCAAAGTCCTAGGAAATTTTGGGCTGATGTGATTGCAACCGCTTGTTATGTCTCAAATCGTGTTTTCTTGCGCGCTAAGCTAGGTAAAACACCATATGAGCTCCGGTTTGGACATAGGCCTAGTGTTACGTACTTTTGGGTCTTTGGTTACAAATGCTTTGTTAAGAAACATGGTAATCTTGATAAATTTGAACCTAGATCCATTGATGGCATGTTTCTTGCTTATCCATCTCATACTAGAGGCTACCGTGTGCTTTTACTTGACACTAAAAAAATTGTGGAGACTTGTGAAGTGTCTTTTGATGAAGCTAGCCCAGGTACTAGCTCAAACATTGCAGGTCCAGATCCATATCCGCAAAAGGGGAGCATTTTTGTTGAAGATGAGGAAGAGGTGAAGCTGCTGCCTAAAAATTCAGCAGCTAATGACATTGTTCGAGCTCCTGATTTTGATTCATAGCCGGCATCGACGACCACCATTGCTGGTCCAGATCCTCCTCAAGTCACAGGCTCATCGATTTGTGATGAACATGAAGAAGAAGAAACTTGTGAAGTGTCCACTCCCCTCCGGTTTCTCAAAATTCATCCTCCACAACAGATTATTGGAAGCTTGCACGAACGAGTTACACAGTCCAGGTTTTGCGATCCAAACTCTCATGCTCATTCTGCTTTTGTTGCTTCTTTTGAACCCAAAGATATATCACACACACTCACTAATGAATCTTGGATTATTGCCATGCAAGAAGAGTTAGAAAATTTTGAAAGAAATAATGTTTGGAAATTTGTACCTCCTCCTCAAGGTCACACTTTAATTGGAACTAAATGGGTGTTTAAAAATAAACAAAGTGAGGATGGGGTTGTGGTTAGGAATAAGGCTAGGTTGGTTGCTCAAGGTTTCACTCAAGTTGAAGGTCTAGATTTTGATGAAACTTTTGCTCATGTTGCTAGATTAGAAGCCATAAGAATTTTGTTAGCTTTTGCTGCATCTAAAGGTTTTAAGCTATATCAAATGGATGTTAAAAGTGCTTTTCTTAATGGCTACATAGATGAGGAGGTTTATGTCAAACAACCACCGGGTTTTGAAAATTCAGATTATCCTAATCATGTATACAAACAGTCCAAAGCCTTGTACGGTCTCAAACAAGCCCCTAGAGCATGGTATGATAGGTTAAAAACATTCTTACTTGAAAAGGGGTTTACCATGGGCAAGGTTGATAAAACTCTTTTTGTGCTTAAGTATGGCAATGGCTCATTATTCAGTCAAGTGTATGTGGATGATATTATCTTTGGTTGTGCTTCTCATGATCTTGTGTCCAAGTTTTCAGCTATGATGAGTTCAGAATTTCAGATGAGTATGATGGGAGAACTCACGTACTTTTTGGGGCTGCAAATCAAGCAAACTAAGGAGGGTACCTTTGTGCATCAAACTAAGTATACAAAAGACCTCCTAAGGCACTTCAACATGGACAAAAGCAAGCCTCTTTGGACACCAATGGGAACAGCAACAACGCTTGAACTTGATGAGGATGGTGAACCCGTGGATCAAAAAGAATATAGAAGCATGATCGGATCACTTTTGTACCTCACGGCATCAAGACCGGACATACAATTCAGCGTATGTCTTTGTGCACAGTTTCAAGCCTCCCCACGTGCTTCACATATTCAAGCCGTCAAAAGGATTCTATGGTACTTACATGGAACTCAAGAATTTGGCATTTTTCTTCCTTCTTCCTCAACCGTTACTTTGAAACCTTTTTCTGATGTTGATTTTGGAGGTTGCAGGATTGATTGGAAAAGTACTTCCGGTGCTTGTCATTTTCTTGGTAATTCACTTGTTGCTTGGTCCTCTAGAAAACAAAATTCAGTTGTACAATCCACAGCCGAATCTGAATATCTAGCTGCTGCTAGTGCTTGCTCACAAATTATTTGGATTGTTCAAATACTTAAGGACTATGGGGTTGATCTAGATAGTGTTCCACTGTTTTGTGATAACACTAGTGCCATTTGTATTGCTAAAAATCCTGTGCAACATTCTAGAACTAAGCATATTGATATTAGGTATCACTTTCTCCGTGATAATGTTCAAAAAGGAAACATTGTGCTTCACCATGTAGATACCGAACAACAATTGGCTGACATTTTTACAAAACCTTTAGATTTCACTCGTTTTTGTTTCATTCGTAGTGAAATATGGGTTATGCATCCTCATGGCTTAAATTGAGGGGGGGGGGGTTTCAAACTTGAGAAATCTATGTGTGAATCTGAAATTAAAATAATATGAGCATAGTATTTCATACATATATGACTTTGTGATTCCTTTTACATGCTGAAAGTTCTTACTACGTTACTCGTGTTATACATTTTGTAGTTTTTGCTATGTCTAGTAATTGGAATAACTACTTACACCAAATCTGGTCATGGTCAAACTTTCTTGCTGTTTTGAACTTGTTGCATGCTCACAAGTGCTTTTAATAATGAAAAATTAATCAATCAACTATTCACATGTTGAGCTTTTATGATCAAATAAAAATGAGAAAAGATCAAGAGAATATGCAAGCATCGCACTTCTTCTTTTGAGATGGCTTATCATTGCACTTAGATATGAACTTGGAAGAAGTTGTGTATGACTAAAACCATGTCCTTAAGCTTCTGATTGTCAAATGACATAGGCTTGGCTTGGTTGGTTAGAATAAGAAAGATGCGCATATAATCTCTTGCAAATATCATATAATCTAAATTCGTGCTTTGAAAAATAATAAAATGCAGCAACTAGTGTCATGGTTTCAGTTTTTCAAATAGTTAAGTTTGTGAGATCATGACTTGCTTAAATTGAAAATTACATTTGATATCTAGCATGGCTTACACTACTTTATGTATCTCATTGTTGTGATAGTGTAAGTTACTTGATAGTATGACTTGGATGAGCTTTGTTTTATATGTATATGTTATAATATGCTTATAACAATTAAAATTTCTCTTTTGCACCTTGCTGAATACATTGTCAAAGGGGGAGAGATAATATGGTGAATTATGCAAGGGGGAGAAATGTGTATAGGGGGAGAAATTTATTCCTATCTCATTTGATTTTCAAAAAAAAAAAAGAAAATTGTTCTCAAAACTTTTCATGCCAATGTTCGGATTTTAAATGGTGTTGCCAATGCATTCATCAAGGGGGAGATTGTGAGACCTATGTGTGCTGAATACATTGGCTATTGCGGTAAAAGTTTTGAATGCTTCCATAACATCTTTTTAGCAAGGTCCGACTCTAGCCCCGAGCTTCTGCAAGGTCCGACAATAGGTCCGACTTTCTTTGTCTAGGTCCAACATGTTTTTGGTTAGCTCCGGTGAGCTTTGTCTTTAGCTCTGGCATATCTTTGATAGCTCTGGCATGTCTTTGATAGCTCCGACATGTTTCTCTAGCTTCGACATGTTTTTCTAGCTCCGACTTTTGGGATGACTAGTTCTGACTAGTTTTGGTTAGCTCCGGCACTAGGTTGTACTAGTTTTGGTTAGCTCTGGCGCTAGGTCTGACTAGCTTTGGTAAGCTCCGTCGCTAGGTTGTACTAGCATTGTTAAGCTCCAGCTCAAGCTCCGGTTAGCTTTGGCTAGGTCCGGTGCTTGATCGCAATGTTCCAGCTTTTAATGTGAAATGCTTTGAACTTGCTTTACATTGTTGGATAGTTTGTTTAGTATTCTATTACTAAGTTTTTGGTTGATATGGCTGATATTGTTTTGATATTCTTTGCAACATGCTTATGTGGGGTGCTCACGTAAGGTGTTGTGTTCGGAACTGACTTGAGTCAAGTCGCAAAATTGGGATCGTACGGATTGGTTGTTTGTTCATGTGCAGGTGTTGCTTGAGTTCAAGTCATGACTGGTGACAGGATCCTTTGGACTAGTCTGAGGGAGGAGATGAGGTTCCAACAACCAAATTTAGGAGGAATTGTGGTTGAGCGGGTCAGGAGGTCGTGCAGGATGATTGAATCAAGGGCAGTGCATATGAAGGTTACTGAACGTCGAAGGAAGGTGTTTGCACGTATGCATGCGGTTCATGACATGACAACATGGTTACGAAGATGGTTTATGGATGGGAAGATCTGGTTGGAAGGATCGGATCGTATCGGTTGATGACTTTGGTTGCGGCGGAGTCGGTTATGGCTCGGTATGAAAAGTATCGAGTTGGTTATGATAGGATTTCATGTGGGTCACGAATTTGAGTGTTTTAGGAATGTTTTATATGTTCCTAAGGTGTTTGTAAGTCTTAAGATTGCTTCTATCTGCGTATAGAAGAGTCCTAAGCAGTTATAGAAAGTTTTGATTCGTGAACGGAGTAGGATTAGGGTCCTGATTTGAGTTGAGTTGGCTTTCGAGCTGGTTATATAAACAAGGGAGGCCAGAGCTTGTGGTGCACGACTTTGGGGCTGTTCCTCTTGTGTTCTATTGAATAAAATTCATAGTTTGAAGGAACTTTTGTGCCTTGTTCTTCCGACTTGTTCCAGACAAGTTTTACTCATCGAGTTTCTGGACAACACTTCCTTTTGTCGGTGGTTTTATCATAACTCGAGTTTTACAGATCCAATTGACGTGATTCTTTTTGGATTGTATTCACAACTTGATTATCTATCATCTTTAAAAATTTCAAGGTCATTGTATTTGTGGTTTATGATCTACACGAGTTTCTTTGCAGCGTTCCAGAACTGTTTTTCTCGTGTAGGACAGATTGACCTTTGTTCGATCTTTCAATCGTAACTTGAGTTTCTCTTGACGGATTTGAGTGATTCTTATTGTGTTGTCTTCGTGACTTTATTCTCTCTGATATATATCACTTTTGTCACGGTGAAACACGTTTATATTAGTTTCACACATGATTTATTTAACAGATCATTTTTCTGTTGAAGGGGTTGGGATTTAATTGTTTCCGCTGCGTAAGATTTTTAAATCTACCATTCACCCCCCCCCCCTTGTGGTAGCTTTTCACGTGCTCTTCGATCCTACACCAAGATCGTCCAGCTCCAGCATCCCCTTTCGAAGCTCCCTCCTGAACTCAGGAACCATGTTCAAAGGGAGGAAGTTCGCTGGTGGAGTCAGGGCGTCCTGGGTGATAGCTCCGTGTTGAAGCTTCTAGAGATGGAGCTTCAAAGCCTCATCATCAAAATTAGTCTGAAGACCAGATTCGACCCGATTGTGATCCATATCCCTGTTGAAGGCCTATGCGGTACACTCCCTCATCTTCAGCGGAGCCCACCAATTGACTAGGAAGTTACCGAAGACCATCTGAGGGGTCACTCCACCCTCCACACATTGTCGGATTCTGGTCAGGACGGGTTTGTATGCTTCAGACAATACTAGAGCTGCATTCTAGGCATCAGTGTCGACATTGGGGAGGATCTTAGGCAACTCCAGCCTGTCGTGATGATCCACCATGATGAGCACCCAGTCCTTCTTCCAGTTGTTCCACTTCCTGGAGGGGAAAGTCTTCAAGTACTTGAAGGGACAATTCTTGCACTTCGCAAAGTAGTAGAAGCTGATCAACTCACTCCCCTTCCCAGTAGTGTGGACCGTGAATAAGGTCTGTAAGAGCTTGATGCTTGGCGGCACGCTCACCCACATCTCGCAGAAGTGGACGAAAGTTGCCACTAGCAAGAATGAGTGAGGGCCAAGGTGATGAAGCTGGAGCCCGTAGAAGTCCAGCAACATCAGAAGGAAGCTTGAAAAGGTGGGATGAGCCCCACCATGGCATACGCTGAGAAGAAGACGATCTCTCTGGCGCTTTGCTTCTTGAAGGAAAGCTTGTTGAAGCAGATTGAGTTGTTGAAGAAGGCGCTGGACCACCCCATGTAGGTTCGAACCCTCGCCAAATCTTCAATGCTCTTGATCCTGTTGTGGGGAAGACCCAACTTCATCATGGCAAAGCGAAGCGAAAGTTGGAAAAGTGATGCAAGGGTGGAGAGATTCTGAGCACAAGTTCGAATGAAGGTGTAAAGAGTCCTCTAATTGTGAAGGTTTTCCTTCTTAAGTAAGCTTCCGCAACGCTTGGATGGAAATCGCAACGGGATCAAAACTTCATTCCAAAATTTTACCCTGTCAATGACAAGCGAGCCCGGGTCCACTCTGGTGAAAAAGTTGCACCAGGTGAACCGTTGTCATGATGGGAAGTTGGAAACCCGAGGGCGGCAGCCTGACAAGTCTGTAGAGATTGCGCTCAGAACTGATACGTTTTTCGTATTGGAAACCGGCAACCTTCAATTGCGTGAGATTTGCATGCCAAGATCTCACCCGCCATATCAAAAGAGGCCTCGCGATAATGGTTTAACTGAAGACCGTCGCCCCAACAACCCAGGAAAAGACCTTTGAAGCTGCAGCGTGGGAATCGATGATGGCCCCACCTCGGGTATTGAAATCTCTCCCAGAGGTGTGCCCGAGGGCTACTGTCGTTACCCTGGATATCAGGTACCCATTTTTACCATGATTAAAACTACGGAGTTCCACCTATTCTTTCGAAGGCTCCACGTGTCCCGCAACATTGGACCTGCCTCCCTTGTTGGGGTAGATCCAACACTGCCACGTGTATTGCAAGGACGGACCTAACTCACTTCATAGGGAAGCTCTAGTCATGCCATGTGTACAGTGACCCCGGACCTAACCCCCAGTAGAGGGAAGCTCCGGTGCTGCCACGTGTTTAGTAGCTTCAGATCTGCCTCTCCACAGAGGGAAGCTCCAAAGCTACCATTTGTCGAGCCTTCAGACCTAAGCCTGCAATGGGAAGACTGTTGGATCTTCAACTGCACAAATATTCAAGAGGCTATTAAAACAACCGTTACAAGGCCTGGTTAACACGTTATTAATGGTATATTAATGACGCGTAGTCAGAGGACTTTCAATACCATTAACACAGTCATTAAGACGTGTTATTACACTGTTAATCACTCATAACATCAGTAGATTGTGTATATAGTGTTTAATACAGTCGGGGCCACCTGTCGGGCCAGGAAAATCATGTAACGGCCAGTCCTTAGCATATAAAAGGGATGTGTCACACTGTAGAGGACAAGGCAAACCAAGCCAACTCAAGCTCACAAGCCTACTACGCAAGTTCATCAACAACCACCCCGTGGAGTAGGATATTACGCTCAGACGACCCAAATCACGTAAAAATCCTCTGTGTCACTGTCTTGCTCTTAATCTTATGCGTGTCCCAACTGAATACGAACATCCACGAACTACGCTTTAGTAGTACCAGGGGAAGTGTCGTAGCAACACTTCGACAATACACTTCTGGACCATAGTGATATCCTCTCTTCGTTTCTTTTTATTTATCACAGATTAGTTTAAAAATGAAATAGTCGGTGACAAATAAAAAGAAACCAAAGGGTACAATACTATAAAAATAGACCATGCATGGAGACTGTCGGTACCCTGAGTACCGTATACCCCTTGAGATTGCAAAGATCTCAAGGAAATGTCATCTACTTGATTTGAAGACCTTCAGAGGCCCACATGTCAGACATAACCAGACCCGCTTCCCCAACATGGTTAGTCCCAGGGTCGCCACGTGTACCATCAAACCGGAGCTACTGCCCACAAGGGGGAAGCTCCGGGCTATGTACCATAACGGCACCCCCGGACCTAACCCCAGACCGAGGGAAGCTCCGGAACTGACACGTGTCTGGTGGCACCGGACCTATCTGTTCCCCACAGTATGCTCTGGAGCTGCCACGAGTCCAACCGTCGGATCTTTAGCCTCAAACCTCCGGTAGAATCCACAACGGCTCCGGATCTTCAAAGGGGAATCAATGACTTCAAGACCCGATTAAGTGTCATTAATACTATGTTAATGACACACGATCGGACGACCTTTATTACCAGTAACGGTGCTGTCAAAGATCATAACTCGGTCATTAAGGGTAATTAAGCGCATCAAATGTGTATCAATATTAGTAGCTGTCGGGGCCATATGTCGGGCCAGGCCAACTTGTAACGGCCTGTCCTTGTACTATAAAAGGACAGGCCGACGATACATAGAGGGGGGCTGATCTGATCGGATCTGGTCTGATCGGCTCACACGCGCTCTCAACTCACATCACCTGAGTGGAGTTCATACATCCAATACAACACCAACACACCCCATGGAGTAGGGTATTATGCTCAGGCGGCCCGAACCACGTAAATCTTTGTGTCTCCTGTGTCATTTTACATTTCACCTTCTTGAATCTCCGCGCGCCCACACCGAACCTCAAACTCCGCAAACACTTTTAGTAGTGTCGGGAGATCTGCCGGATCAAAACCACTGACAGTTGGTGCGCCAGGTAGGGGGGCCTGAGATTTCAAGAATGGTGAACTCAGCTGCTGAATCATTCAATGGTCATCCCACTGTTCAAGCTACTGGGGGCAATCCCTCCAATATGCAGCCACTAGTAGGAACCTCAGTTCCAGCAGCTGTCACACTTCCACCACCGCCGCCTCCACCAGCAAATCAAGCTGGGCAGCGCGATGGTGCACCGGCGTCAATCAATGCGTCGGCGTATCATGACAACCCGGAACACGCGCTACATGCAGCACGTGCTCTCCTTCAGCGCCCACCACCTCCGGATGCATCTCGGGATGCAATGGATCAGTGGAGGGCCGATGTGGAACACTTGGTTGCAGCAGTAGCCGACCGCATCAGTAACCAAGGTCCTCCTCCTTCAGGATGGGCCCCGTCGCAGCGACGGACCTTGTTTGGTAGACTTGGTCCGCACGTTTCCAACAACAGGAGACGTGATGCGTCACAGCAAGTGACGTCGTTGCCCTCCGGGGCGCGACGCACTCACACGGTATCAAGGCTTTCAACTCATGACCTCCGGGCGGAGCTTGATCGCCGATACCACGCAGCCACGCAGGACCAGCTCCGGAGTGAAGACCTAGACCTCCTTGAGGAGGAAAGGTGCCAAGCAGCTGTTCGGAATGCCCGATACCGCCAAGCCCTTCGGTGCTATCATCAGCGACATGTACACAACCGACAGCTCGAGGAAGGCGATCTGGTGCTACAGAGAATACAATCCAGAGAAGGGTTAAACAAACTCTCCCCCAGCTGGGAGGGACCCTTCCGAGTGATTAAAGTATCCCGTCCCGGAAGCGTTCACTTGGCTACCGAGGATGGGACACCTCTCCTAAATCCTTGGAATATTGAGCACTTCTGTAAGTTCTACACTTAGTATCACAGAGGTGAGTCTGTAGCAACTTGAGGTGTATGTTATAGAGTCATTGTACAGAGTCGGGTTGTTCCTCCGGGAGAACAGTCGGACCTTTCCCGGAAGGTCCGCAAAGTTCATGCAACACTTGTCACAGTCTCAGAACTAAAAGTGTGGCTAGCTACCCTGGGTCAAACAAGAAATGAAACACGCTTAGCTTGGTTCTGTACCCTAAGAGTGTACTTGTTTCCCCTGTACCCCAAACCTATAATGAAAGACATCTTCATGTGAAACAGACTCCACGTGCATTTATTTTGTACAAGCTCAACATTTTTTATTTTCCTCTTTCTTGTCTATAACAAAGTTGTGCAATTCTTAAGAAATTTTAGTTCGACCAGTTCATGTACAATTCGAGTTGTATTGTCAAATCTTTTGGATTCAAATATTGTTCATGGCCCACTCGCCTGAATGCCACCAAGCCAATCTAGGGTCGGAGTGTGCTATCGACTTATCCTGGTCAAGCACACTAAGTACGCCACTCTACCTACACCCCGGCAGGCCGAAGTAAGGCGGGTCCAAGTACAATTGGATCTGGAAGAAAGAAGGCAACGCATTCGGTTGTATTCAGAATTGTGTTTGACCTAAAACTTTCTTGAGAATCGTAAGCCGCGACGAAGTTATAGGCAAGGAGCAAATTTTACTATTTTTCTTGGCTTCAGTGTGCAGGAAAAATAAAGAATCCACGTTGATGGAGAAAAGCCGGAGCTAACAAAGCTCTGAATCCCCTAGGTGGCTTGTGATCGATGTTAAACATTGAAAACAAGCATTACCAGAGCAACCAAGCTCCGGCAAAGCTAGGAGGGCCAACCATCGATGCAGAATAAAAGATGGTGAGAAGACCCCACAAGCAGAGTCTGCTGTCGACAAGCTACGCTTTGGCAAAGGTCACTGCCGGAGCTACTAAGCTCCGACACCCCGAAGGGCTAACTATCGATGCTCTACGCGTTGATAGGGACTATTGCCGGAGCTACTAAGCTCCGACGATAGTTAATGTCGGAGCTTCTGAGCTCCGACAACCTCAGGGGGCCTTCACTATCGAAGACTTTGGACCGACCTCGACGATCAAGTTGAGGTTCTTAGCTAGGCGAACGGTTGTCATCATGAAAGGCGGGAAGCCCAAAGGCGGCGGCCTGACAAGGCGCGCGGAACCGATACGATTTTCGTATCGGGAACCGGCGACCTTCAATTGTGTGAGATCCGCACGCCAAAGATCTCATTTGCCGCACCCGGGATATGCCACGCGGCGAGGATTTAACTCCAAAACTATCGCCAACGACACATCTGAAGACCTTTGAAGACTCAGCTCAAAAGTCGAAGGATGGACCCACCTCCGGCGGAATGACTTCACCCAAGGGGTCATCCCCAGAGGTGGGCCCAGGGGGCCACTGTCGGTACCCTGAGTACCGTATACCCCTTGAGATTGCAAAGATCTCAAGGAAATGTCATTACTTGATTTGAAAACCTTCGAAGGCCCACATGTCAGACATAACCGGACCCGCTTCCCCAACATGGTTAGTCCCAGGGTCGCCACGTGTACCATCAAACCGGAGCTACCGCCCACAAGGGGGAAGCTCCGGGCTATGTACCATAACGGCACCCCCGGACCTAACCCCAGACCGAGGGAAGCTCCGGAACTGACACGTGTCTGGTGGCACCGGACCTATCTGTTCCCCACAGTATGCTCTGGAGCTGCCACGAGTCCAACCGTCGGATCTTCAGCCTCAAACCTCCGGTAGAATCCACAACGACTTCGGATCTTCAAAGGGGAATCAAGGACTTAAAGACCCGATTAAGTGTCATTAATACTATGTTAATGACACACGATCGAGCGACCTTTATTACCAGTAACGGCGCTGTCAAAGCTCGTAACTCGGTCATTAAGGGTAATTAAGCGCATCAAATGTGTATCAATATTAGTAGCCGTCGGGGCCACATGTCGGGCCAGGCCAACTTGTAACGGTCTGTCCTTGTACTATAAAAGGACAGGTCAACGATACATAGAGGGGGACTGATCTGATCGGATCTGGTCTGATCGGCTCACACGCGCTCTCAACTCACGTCACCTGAGTGGAGTTCATACATCCAATATAACACCAACACACCCCGTGGAGTAGGGTATTACGCTCAGGCGACCCGAACCACGTAAATCTTTGTGTCTCCTGTGTCATTTTACATTTTACCTTCTTGAATTTCCGTGCGCCCACACCGAACCTCAAACTCCGCAAACACTTTTAGTAGTGTCGGAAGATCTGCCGGATCAAAACTACCGACAGAGACCAAGTGATACAGCTGCTCACGTCTGGGAAAGGCAATTAAAGGAGGCCCACTTGTACAATATATTCACAGTGACCAAAAGCGTTGGTGCATGCATGCAGTCTCCTTCTCCTTTATCGATGTGCATCATGCAGCACAAACAAAAGCATCAAGTCGCCACTTGCATTTGTTGGTTTTCTTATGGTTAGACGATCATATAGGCAACGCAACCAGATAGAAGTGCGCTCGGTCTCATTCGGTTCACTGCACGTGTAGTAGTATATGCAGGAAATGGTCAAAACCGAAATGCTGCAAATTTTTGCTAAATCTCCCTGGATTTACTCTTAAAGATAACGCTCGTCACTAAAATTATGAACTCACTACAAATACGGTTGTATATTCAAATTAAGTTGTAAAGAGAAGGAATCATCATGCATGATAACGTACAAAAATCGCAGGGTACGACCAGCTATGTCATACAAGAGATAACCAGAAAATCATAAAAGTATGTCCCTCCCTCAAACTTGTGTCTCCACAAAATGAGAGGCGGCGCCTAAAATTCTACTTATTCGATCGAGACTCATGTCCCCGGTAGCATTCAGTTTGTTTGAGACTTTGAGTTCATACAACCAAGGTTTTTCCTTCAATTTTCTGAGAACTATCTCATCAACCAAGGACATTATTACTGTTACGGAAATTAAGACAGACGAACGCGAGGAAACTAGTAACTAGCAATTAAGCTACTCAACAGCTAGCTGATCTCGTCGTCATCTTCAAAGGCAAAGAGGAGCTAGGTGACGGTCATGAGATGGGTCATCAGGCCGAGGTTGCAAAGCCCTGGTCGGCATCGATGATATTGCTGAGGCGGCCTCTTGGCTTGGTGCAGTCGAGGCGGATCTCGCCGTTTCTTGAGGTGGCCCAGTTGGTCTTGCTCAGCTTGGTGAAGGAGGTGCCCCACTGGTTGAAGAAGCTCTGCTTGTTGTTGGCGAAGTCCCGGACGAAGCGCTGCGTGGTGGGGTGGGTGAGCAGGTTCTGGTCGGAGTCGAAGACTCCCTGGTTCCTGGTGAGTGCCAGGAAGTACTGGTTGTCGAATTCGTCGGGCGTGATGACGTCAAGGATCTGGCGGTTGCCGTTCCGCGAGCAGACGGGCTGGAAACTAGGCCTGACGATGCTGCAGATCTTGGTCCGGCCGACGGTGTGGCCGCCGGAGAGCGCGACGAGGTCGGCGGGGTCCTTGAGGCCGAAGTCGCCGAAGAGGCGGAGCAGGTCGTCGATGGGGGCGAAAGGGCTGGGCAGCTTGGAGGTGTCCACGGGCCTCAGGCTGTCGAGGCGGCCACGGGGGATGGCGACGTTGGGGCCTTTGGCCGCAACGACGGAGTCGCGCGTGGCGAGCGCGAGGATGTCGGCGCAGGAGACGGACCTGTCCCCGCACTCCCTGTTCACCTTGGCTCGGATCTCGTTCACCAGCTGCCGAACCCGGGGCTGCACCGAGTTCTGGTTCACTCCGGCGTCCCACTCGCCGTCCAGCAAGATGGACGCGTCGCAGCCCTATATCCGTCCAGTTTTTCTTTTATTAGTTTAATCTATTATTGGTTTGTTCGATACTGTATCATCAGCGTTAGTAATAGTGATCTAGACTCTAGATAGAGAGAGAAATTAGAGACCGAAGTGAAGCAGTCGTGGAAGAAGACGCGGAGGAAGCCGGCAGTGATCTGATTGTTCTTCCTGAACTCCTCGTCGACGGCCTGTTTGACGATCCTCTCCACCTGCGGGCAGGGGTCCCTCGGCTGGTACAGGCCCTGCTGTGCCATTGCTGCCGAAGATGAGGCCAGCACGACCACCATGAGGATGGCCAATGCTACTGCTACTAATAAGCTTCTTGCCATCTTGCGCTGCCTGCCTCGAAATCAAGGAAGAAGAAGGTGGTGGATGGGGAGTGTGCTTCAACTTGAAGCAGCAAGGTGCTACTTATAGCAAGCCAGCCCCCCAGCTTACTGAAGAGTTAGAGCTGCATGCAGTATAATCCATATCAGTCAGTGGGGTTGGTGGACTAGACGAACGGCAGGCACGCGCACATCATCGAGATCAGTACTATCTCTGGATGCCCGTCGCCGACACGTGTGTCAGGATAGACGACTGCATGGAGATTGATGCCGCCATCACGTGCCATTTCATCAGGGCAACAATACAATAGTCCTGTATAGAAGAGGAGAGGACACTAGAACTGTATGAATTTGGATTTGAATATGTATAGTGGCTAGCTCCGTGACAGGGCCGCTGTCGGATCAGCTAATCTAAGCTAATTTGCAAGTTGCAACACACCGGTCATGCACGTTTAACTGTAGTTTTTTAGGGTTAGGGTTAAGTACAGTGCGTAACAGTACAGAGGAAGCTGAGAGAGATAGACAGAAGAAGAAGAAGGGGCGATACGAATCTGGATTTGAATACTTGCTCGTGATAGGGCCAGCCAGCCGGTAATCTAATAGTGCAAGTTGCTATGCATCGATCCGCAGATCGACGGTGAAGAGCTATTACTGATTGGTTTTTCTTTTTCGATTTCTCCTGCAGCTAGCACGCAGACAGGCAGAGGCAGCAACGCTAGCTCTTTGTTCAAAAATGTTCATCACGAGACGAAGACGCCGGAGGGAATCACGGCAAGTGGTTGCGAGCTCGGTGGGCTGGGCCTCACAGTTACTGCGCTGGGCCGTCACGCTGCTATGAAGTTGAGCCCTCGGCAGCCTTGGATTGGTGGTGCTGCTGAACAAGTTCATGAGGATGATCGAATGGGCCTTAGAGTCCATGGGCCGCGCTTTGTGCACTGCCCCTTGGACCAGTCCACGGACCCTCCCAAACAAGTCAGCAGCAGCACTACCGTCCAAGACTGCCACCTCCCGCCAAGACGAAGCAAAGGCTCGGCTCTAGGCTGCTGACGGTGAGATTTCAACGAGCCCACGGCGGACGGCGAGGTGATCGGCTGCCGTCGCCGTACGGCCACCTCACGACCTGTTCACCGGCGAGGTCTCTGTTAGAATCAAAAGAAGATCAAATAGTCACTAAATCATTTCGAATGATAAGGAGAAAACTGAATACAAGATCAACATCAAGTGCTATCTCTCAAATAGCACAAGAACACTACTAAAATTTTCTCCTCTATCTTTGTTGTTGCTTGATGATGCGGTCATCGAGCGAATAAGACGAGGCCGCAAGAAGAATGATGACAAGAGACGTTTCTCCTTATTCTTCTCTTGGTATTTTGATCGGAATCTGAGAGAATTGAGAGAGTTCTTGTGTCTAATGTGTATTCGCACGCCACACAGAATCATACATATAACCCTCTCATTATATATGGCCAAAAGACACAAGAGGAGGTCTCCCACCCTAGAGACAGTTAAGTCCCCCGACTAGGGACATAATTATCGGTGTGTTGTGTCTTTTCAATTAGAACACATGTCATTTTTTAGTTCAAACTAACATTAACTGAAAAGACCGGACTAGTTTGGTCAGGGTCCGAACTAGTCCGATAATTCCTCAGAAACTTTTCGGACTAGCCTAGTCTTATATCGGACTAGTCCGGACCGGACAAGTCCGTCCACAACCGGACTAGTCTGGTAGTGCTAACATTCCGCCCCTTGAACTCGAAACTGGAACTTACCAACTTACTTAATACTAAACTTAGTGTCCACTTTTTCATTCTTGACATATAGGACACGACTCATCACAACAACCATTTACGTATTGTTGGACTAGAAGACATCAATATATCTCACACTTAAAATTGAACCTTACTCTTTTTTGGACCCTAAATATCCAGTGATCATATGTTCTTCCTTAAACTCATGCTAGCCACATGTTCACTGAACACGTTGGGTGGAAGACTTTTTGTAAGCGGATCCGCAAGCATTCGCTTAGTACTAATTTGTTCAATATTCACTGCTTAATATGATCCTAGATTTACTCTTTTACAACACATAACTTATGTCAATGTGTTTGACATCACATATCACTTGTTGTCTCTGAAGTATAAAAAACTTAAGTGGTTTAATGCTGTCAACCACTCATAATTCGCGTTTACTTACTGTGTCTGCTCGGTGGTCTCATTTGTAATATATATTTGATATGCATCACACATGATACAATGACCCTAAATTTGAAGCTTTTCCACAATAAAGTTCCATTATGCGGGTGTTGATTATTGATGTAGATTTACTACACATCTCGCACAAACTGAGTCTTAGTAAGTTATTATTCTAATGACTTAATCTTATACTTAACTTACCATGAGACTTTGATACTTTCAAAACTGCAAGTAATTCTTATTTCCATCCAATCAACTGGTTTAGACTTACTTATGCCAAAATTAACCTAATACTTAAACTTTGTCAAGGTAACTTAAGAATTGAGCAAAACTCAAAAAAAACTTCTGAAAGCAAGAAGTTTTGGAACCGATTCTTATTAGGTCGACATCTTATTAGTTCCATACTTACCAACCTTGACTTAGCAGACAAAGATTTATTTTCATGCATACCGTACTTTCTAAGTACGCTCCTCAAGTATGCCTTTTGATCTAAACTTAATACCCCTTTATTTCTATCTTAGTGATTTTTTATGCCTAATACATAGGATGCTCCACCAAGATCTTTCATATCAAAATTAGAGGACAAGAACATCTTAGTTTCTGATAGTAGATTGACATCACTACTTGCAAGTAGTATATTATCTACATAAATCACGAGAAAAATAAATTTCTCGTTCTTAAACTTAACATCAATGCAATTATCCTCCTTATTTTCTTTAAAACCTAAAATTTCTTACTGTCTCATCGAACCTGAAACACCACTTCCTAGATGCTTGTTTAAGTCCATAAATAGACTTTCTTAAGTGGCATCCTATATATTCCTTACCCTTAATAAGAAAATCTTTCGGTTGTGTCATATAGACGTTCTCATATAGATCACTATTGAGAAACGTCGTTCTCATATAGATCACTATTGAAAAACGTCGTTTTTACATCCATCTGATGTAATTCTAAATTGTAATGTGCAACTAATGTTATAATTATTCTGAACGAATCCTTACTTGAGACGGGTGAAAATGTCTCACTATAATCAATCTCTTCTCTTTGAGTGGAGCCTTTTGCAACAAGTCTTGCTTTAAACTTATCAATATTCCCTTTGTAGTCACGTTTAATTTTGTAGACCTATTTACAGCCTACTGTTTTGGCTCTATTAGGAATCTCAACTAAATCTCATACTTTGTTTGCTTCCATAGACCTCATTTCATCCTACATGGCTTTACGCCATTCAGATGATTGAGGACTTCTCATAGTTTCTTCAAATGTGGTGGGATCATCCTCCATTTGAATTGTCTCACTCAAATAGATCTCATAATCGTCTGAAATGGCTGATTTTCTTTCTCGTTGAGATCTTCTTAATTGCACATTATCCTCATTTTGAGGTTGTTGTTGCTCTTCATTACTAGTGACAACGGGTTGAGAATGCTCAACCTCTTTTAATAATTCTGTTGCCAATGAGAACTAACAACAGATGTTGAATCTTCACCAATAGGCACTTATGATTAAACATCAGTAGGTAATGAGAAATATGGTTCTTGAACCATAGGAGTGGGTACATAAACCCGCTTATCTTCAAGATTAATTTCTCGTCTTACCGTACCCCTCTGATCATGGCATCCTCTAAAAAGACAACATGTCTTGTTTCCACAAACTTAGTATATCATTCACGACAGTAAAAACAATATTCCTTACTCTTTTCTACATAGATAATAAAATGACAACTTATTGTCTTAGCATCCAACTTACCAATGTTTGGGTTAAACATTTTTGCCTCAGTGGGACAACCCTATATATGCATATAACTTAATGAAGGCTTACGTCCTCTATAACTCATATGATGTTTTAGACACCAACTTACTAGGGATCCAATTTAGCACATGAATGGCGGTTTTTAATGCCTTCATCCATAAGCTAATCGACAAATCTGATTGACTTAACATGGATCTTACCATATCTATTAGTGTACGGTTGCATCGTTCCGCTACTCAATTTAATTGAGTCTCGCCTGATGTTGAATTACTGGACGACTATGCCATTTTCCTGTACGAATCGAGCAAATGGTCCAGGAACTTGGCCATACGGGGTATGATGACCGTAGTACTTACCACCACAATCGGATCTTACCACTTTTATCTTAGTATTGTGCTGATTTTCAACTTCGACCTTAAATATCTTAAATTTATCCAACGCTTCAGAGCATTCTTTAATTGGATAAATATGGTTATAGAGAGAATAGTCTTTCGTGAAGGTTATGAACGAATCAAAACCATCAACAAATACTACGGGAAATAGACCACAAATATCTTTATAGATTAATTCCAAATTCCCGCACTGCATATGGCACCCTTTCTTAATTTTCTTAGTCTATGCATTCTTCTGAATCTGAAAAAACCAAATGAGGAAGAATCGATTGTGAAATCAATTGTTCAATTCTCCCCCTCGAAATATGGCCTAAGGGACAATGACATAGTTTCAAGGACATTTCGGAATCAAATCTCTTACTCTTACTCTGATGTGAGGAAAATTGATTGTTGCTTACAACACCATTTAAGGAAGCATATGCATTCGTTTTGATGGTGACCTTTGTCTACACAAAAGTGACACTGATCTTTCATTACTTTCACATCCTCACGTTAAGGATGGCTTTATAGAGCCTTACCCTTATCATTATCATGGTAAGAAGAACCATGATACTTAAAAGATTGCTTAGAAGAGTAATTCTTCTTAGTCTTATCTTTTCCCTTCATGTAATTAATAACATCAGTGTCGGTACCCTAGAAACCGTACACCCCTTGAGGTTACAAAGATCTCAAAGGAAAGCCATCTACTTGGTTTTCAGACCCTCGGAGGCCCACTTGTCAGACATGACCGGACCCACTTCTCCAACATGGTTAATCCCTGGGTCGCCACGTGTACAACTAACCTAGAGCTACCTCCCACAAGGGGGAAGCTCCGGGCCACATACCGAAACGGCACCTCCGGACTTAACCCCAGACCGAGAGAAGCTCCGGACCTGACACGTGTCTCATAGCCCCGGAGCTACCTGTTTCCTACAGCAAGCTCCGGAGCTGCCACGTGTCCAATCTTTGGACCTCCAGCTTCTAACCTCCGGAAGACCTTGTAACGGCTCTGGATCTTCAAAGGAGAGCCAAGGACTTCAAGACCCGATTAAGTGTCATTAATGCCATATTAATGACACTTAAATGGACAATCTTAACACCAGTAACGGTGCTGTCAAAGCCCGTTACAGGGTTATTAAGAGAAATTAAGCGTGTGTCAATACTAGTAACCGCCGGGGCCATATGTCGGGCCACGCTAACTTGTAACGACCTGTCCTTGTACTATAAAAGGACAAGCCGAAGATACACGCGGGGACGTTCACAAACGACCTCACGCACCCCATACACTCGTGATAAGCTCTTACTGCTAATACAACACCAACACCTCGTGGAGTAGGGTATTACGCTCAGGCGGCCCGAACCACGTAAATTCTTGTGTCTCCTGCGTTAATTCTTACACACCTTCTTGAATCTCCGCGCGCCCACACCGAACATCAAACTCCCCTATCACTTTAGTAGTGTAGGGAGATCTGCCGGTTCTCAACAGCCCTCAGCCAGTTCATATCAAGACTGGCGGAACGGGCACTCCCCTTCTTCAAGTTATTGAGGAAGTTCGGACCATTCCAATGGTCCGAAGAAGCAGAGAAGGCATTCCAGGAGCTGAAACAGTTCCTCACCACCCTACCAATTCTGGTAGCTCCTAACCCTGGTGAGCCTTTATTGCTTTACATTTCAGCTACTGACGAAGTCGTTAGTATGGTTCTGGTTGCGGAGAAACCGGAACTACCCCACACTCAGGAATCCAGACCCCTTCGGGAAGGTCCGGAAGTTCCTGAAAGCAAGTCTGGGTCCCAGCTCCCAGATTCGAACCCACAAGAAGTCACTTCAGGAGACCTAGACCCCTCCGGGAGGGTCCAGGTCATTTCTAAAGAAGCTTCGGGTTCCTCCAGTCAGAACCCGGAGGTCCTTGAAGAGAATCTGGACCCCTCCGAGAGGGTCCGGATCAGTGAAGAGGAAGCTCCGGACCCCTCCGGGAGGGTCCGGACCATTCAACGCCCGGTATACTTCATCAGTGAAGTATTACATGATGCCAAGACTCGATACCTAGAGGTGCATAAGCTGCTCTATGCAGTTCTTATTGCCTCTAGGAAGCTTCGACATTATTTCCAAGCTCACAAAGTCTCGGTGGTGACCTCCTACCCACTTCGAGCAATATTGCATAATCCCAATTCAACTGGGAATATTGCAAAGTGGGCAGCGGAATTGGCTGAATTTGATCTTGAATTTATTTCAAGACAAGCAGTCAAGAGTCAAGCATTGGCAGATTTTGTGGTGGAATGGACTCCCTCTCCATCAAACCCTGGGGGCCTCAGTGAGCAGAAGACGGAGCATCAAGCTCCAACCTTCACCAAGCCTCACTGGACCCTTTACTTCGATGGCTCCATGCAGAAGCAGGGGGTCGGAGCTGGAATCCTTCTCCTTGCACCGACTGGGGAGAAGGTGAAATGCATGGTACACCTTGACTTCAAGGCAACCAACAACATGGCGGAGTATAAAGCACTCATCTACGGACTAAAGGTGGCACTGTCATATGGTGTCAAGCAACTGCTGGTCAAAGGAGATTCACAGTTCATCATCAAGCAGGTGAAGGGTGAATGCTCCTGCAATAATCTCCAGCTAGCTGCTTACCTCCTTGAAGTCCAGAGGCTTCAGAAGGACTTTGAAGTCCTAGACCTCCACCATGTTCAGCGTGCCCATAACGCTGAAGCTGACGAACTCTCGACTAAAGCGTCAACCGGAGCTCCGGCTCCTGACGGAATCTTTGTCCGGAGATTGTCAAAGCCAACAGCTCAGCCTGCCGAACTGAGTGAAGGGGGCGAGATCAGCATCCTAAAGCTGACGGTCTCAATGGCCCTGTTACCATGGCAGCCATCAAGGGTCGTAGGTGCTGTCGGGAGCTTCGAGCAACCCAGCACGCAAGACTCAAAAGCTCAAGCTAGCTCCGATGCATGGATCTCGGAGATCCGGAGCTACTTGAAAGACAACATCCTTCCTGACGATGATGTATCCGCTGACCGGGTAGTCAGATTGGCTAAAAGATACACGCTGGTAGAAGGGGATCTCTACCGGCGCGGTGCCAACGGCATCCTAATGCGGTGCATCACAAGGGAAGAAGGCTGCAAACTTCTCGCAGAAATCCATGGAGGCGAGTGTGGGAACCATGCATCTTCCCACACGCTGGTCGGAAAAGCCTTTCGGCATGGCTTCTACTGGCCTACAGCACTCCAGGATGCAACTGAGCTGGTGAAAAAATGCAAAGCATGTCAATTTCATGCAAAGCAAATTCACACTCCGGCTCAGTCCTTACAAATGATACCTCCTACATGGCCCTTCGCTGTGTGGGGGATGGACATCTTGGGACCCTTCCCAAGAGCCGTCGGAGGTTACAAGTTCCTGTACGTCGCCATTGACAAGTTCACCAAGTGGCCGGAAGCAACTCCAGTTGTGACGATCAACAAGCAATCTGCTATCAACTTTCTGCAGTCCATTGTATGCAGATTTGGAGTCCCAAACAAAATCATCACTGATAATGGGACCCAATTCACAAGCTCCGCATTCCAAGGATACTGCGAAGACCTCGGCATACAGGTTTGCTATGCCTCCGTAGCTCACCCAGCCAGCAATGGCCAAGCCGAGAGAGCAAATGCTGAAATCCTTAAAGGACTCAAAACGCGCACCTATGAGCGTTTGAAAAAACATGGAGCCAACTGGATCGAAGAGCTTCCGCCCACTTTATGAGCCAACAGGACATCTCAAAACCGGTCAACTGGAGAGACACCCTTCTTCCTGGTGTACGGAGCTGAAGCAATCCTTCCTCCAGAAATCACCTTGGGTTCACTCTGGGTCCGGACCTTCGACGAAGCCGCGCAGGACCAGCTCCAGCGTGAAGACCTAGACCTCCTCGAGGAGGGAAGGTGCCAAGCAGCTGTTTGGAATGTCCGATATCGCCAAGCTCTACGGCGTTATCACTAGCGGTATGTACACAACCGACAGCTCGAGGAAGGCGATCTGGTGCTACGGGGAATACTATCCAGAGAAGGGTTAAACAAACTCTTTTCCGGCTGGGAGGGGCCCTTCCGAGTGATCAAAGTATCCCGTCCTGGAAGCGTTCGCTTGGCTACCGAGGATGGGACACCTCTCCCAAATCCTTGGAACATCGAGCAGCTCCATAAGTTCTACACTTAATACCACGGAGGTGAGTCTTGAGTAACTTGGGGTGTATGTTATAGAGTCATTGTACAGAGTCGGGTAGTTCCTCCGGGAGAGCAGCCGGACCTTTCCTGAAAGGTCCGCGAAGCTCATGCAGCACTTGTCACAGTCTCAGGACTAAAAGTGTGGCTAATTACCCTGGGTCAAACGAGAAATGAAACACACTTAGCCTGGTTCCGTACCCTAAGAGTGTACTTGTTTCACCTGTACCCCGGACCTATAATGAAAGACATCTTCATGTGAAATAGACTCCACGTGCATTTATTTTGTACAGGCTCAACATTTTTATTTTTCTCTTTCTTGTCTATAACTAAGACGTGCAATTCTTAAGAAATTTTAGTTCGACCGGTTTATATACGATTCGAGTTGTATTGTCAGTTCTTTTGGATTCAAATATCGTTCATGGCCAACTCGCCTGAAAGCCGCCAAGACAATCTAGGGCTGGAGTGCGCTATCGACTTAGCCTGGTCAAGCACCCTAAGTATGCCACTCTACCTACACCCCGGCAGGCCGAAGTAAGGCGGGTCCATGAACAGTTGAATCTAAGAGAAAAGGCAACGCATCCGGTTGTATTTAAAATCGCGTTCAACTTAAAGTTTTCTTGAGAATCGTAAGTCGCGACGAAATTATAGACAAGGAACGAATTTTACTATTTTTCTTGACTTAAGTGTGCAGGAAAAATAAAGTCTACGTTGATGGAGAAAAGCCGGAGCTAACTAAGCTCCGACTCCCCAAAGGGGGCCAACCGTCGGCGCTGAATAAAAGATGGTGAGAAGACCCTGTAAATGGAGTCTGCTGCCAACAAGCCAAGTGTTGGCAAAGGTCACTGCCGGAGCTACTCAGTTCCGACACCCCGAAGGACTAACTATTGACGCTCTACGTGTTGATAGAGGCTATTGCCGGAGCTACCAAGCTCCAGCGATGGACAATGCCGGAGCTTCTAAGCTCCGACAACCTCAGGGGACCTTCACTATCGAAGACTTCGGACCTAAATGCTACAAGTTCGGAGTAAATGAGTCTTCAACAAAACACAATATCCTTTTGGTACATGTTCACAATCAAATTGTGTACATCTACCAGGGGGCCAAGTGAAGATAAAGGTGTTGAAGACAAAAAGTGAAATTCGCAAAATTTGGGGATTTCATTTATCTGGAGACAAGAGATTACATCTGGAGACAAGGGATTACAAAATTGAGGAAGAAGAAGAGAAAATACAAGTGAGAGCTAAAGAGATGTTCCTAGACCCTATGGAAGAACTCGGCGACTTTCTGGGCGACCTCCGATACGCTAGCTCGGGTAGCTTCACCTTCTCCTTCGACGGGGCCTTCAAGCACCGGGTCCAGAGGAAATTGGGAGTTCCGGCTGGTGTAGCACGTCAGCACATACTCTGTGACGTTCCTCGCTAGGGATTTCCCCTCAACCTCTAGTTGGTCCGCGATGACATCGCCCACCTTGGAGAGCTTGTTACCTGCTGCGCTCAACGCCTACAGCGCAAGGTCCGGCTCCAGCTCCGGATCATCCGGGCGCACGGGGCTGAAACCCATCGGTGTCAGCACGTCGTTGGCCTTGCCCAGGAACTCCCAAATCTGTAGGGAGTCCGCCGTCCTTAAGCTCTTCATCTCTTCCAGGGATCTCCTGGCCGCCGTCAGTTCGGAATTCTCACGGGCGAGGCGCTCAACTTATTTGGCATTTTGCTGAATCTTTTCAGCAACCCGTCTCTCAAGTCTTCCGAGCTCCTCCTCCCGGAGGTGGATCTTGTTCCGGCGATCGACCAGGTCCTTCTCCCTAGCCTGCACTTTTTTCTCCCGGGCAACAAGGGAACACTCGTATTCGTAGAGTTCCTGCCCCCGCACCCAGGTCTTCTCCTCTTCCTCTTGGCAGGGCTCTTCCAATTTCTTGGCGCGCTCCTCGAGGCCCTTGTCAGCCAGAGCTACTTTCTCGGCGAGCTCCTCTTCCCTCCTCAGGACGTCATCCCGCAGCTCCAGGAGTTTCTGCTCTTCATCCTCGAGTCGTCTCTCCCTCTCTTCAAGTGCCTCTCGGCGCTTGATGAGTGCGGTGTTAATGGCCTCAAGCTGTTCGTGCCGAGCATCGGCCGCGTTATTGGCAGCTTTGGCCTGATCGTAGATCTCCCGGGATTGAGCGTCGAGGGCATGAGTCATGCTCTCCCTGTCATCCAGCAGCTTGCCCCAGTACTCCAGGCGGATCTTCTCCCGCTTGATCCACTCCTTGTCATCTACTAGCCTCGACTGCGCCAACTTGGTCTCGAAGTAGAGCCGGTTACGCCACCGCCTAAGGGTTTGGCGCTCCTCTTCAAGAGCCTTGCTATCGTGGAAGAAGGCCAGTTGGACTTGACGCAGACTGGAGCAGGCGTTGTCGATAGATATCGACAGCGGGATGGGCTTCGGACCTGCTGGGGTCTCCTCCGCTGGTTCCAGCGGGTCTTCACATACAAAAATTGGGTCCCACTCTACGAGAGTGGACCCCTGAGCTTCCAAGGCACTAGGTCCGTCCTTCGGGATGGCCTCAGTCGCCATCGAAGAAGGCCCCGCCACCAAGTCTTCATTCACCTCCTCGGGCAGGGGGCCAGCGACTTCGCTTGGGCACTCCAGCTCTGCCGCAGGTACCTCCGACGTCGTCGCTTCCGGAGCAGGAGCTGCTACTAGCTCCGGTCCGGACACCTCTTCCGAAGGAGGCTCAAGCTCCATCGCCTCTTCGACCACCGGCTCAAGAGCCGGAGGATCTTCAACTTCGACCGGCCCTGAGGCCGGAGCTCCAACAATAACCGGCTCAGTGGCTGGTGCTTCGGAGGTAACCGACTCAACTGCCGGAACTACCTCATCTTCCGGCTCGCACGCCGGGGCTTCAGTCACCTCCGGCTCAACCGTCGGGGCTTCAACAATTTCCGGCTCTGAAGTCGGGATCACTTCTTCCTCCGGCTCAATAGCCAGAGCTTCCATCATTGCAGCACCAGGACCCGGAGCTTCAAACTCCGGGACATGTGCCGCTGGCATGTCTTCAGGCCCGTGGTCCGGCGCTACCACAGGAACTTCTGGGGACGGGTCGAGGTCCATGACCACGACAGCCGGCGCCGGAGCTGTCGCAGCCTCAACCACCACTTGGGGCGGCGCTGGGACAGGAGCAGAAGCTCCCACCCCCGCGGCCTCTGACACTGTGGCCGAGGGTAGAGCCTCGCTTCCCTTCTTGGGGATGCTGAAGACGATGGACGAAGAAAATTAGCAAACTGTTGCTACAATTAAAATAATTGTACAAGGTAGAGATTAAAAATTACCTTGGGAGGCTTCCGCACTAGCTTGCGCGGAACCTTTTTCCTAGACGTTCCGGGCTGGCCACGGTCGGCTTAGAAGCTCCAGAAGGCCCCCTGGAACTTGTTGCAGCCACGGGCATTTCCCGGGTCGAGGCTCTCCTCGATCGGGAGGAACCCCTAGACCTGGAGGCTCCCACCGTCCCAGGTGCCGGAGTCGTGCGCCCGGAGCTAGCACCCCAGGAGGATCCCACCACGGGGACAGACGCGCTCCGGGAGGATCCCACTGCAGGAACGGTATCGTTCCAGAAGGACCCCACTACAGGGACAGTCGCCACGGTGGTAGAAGATCATCCCCTCTGAGGAGAAGGAACCGAGGCGGAAGTAGCGGTCCTGACGGACCTTCCATCGGCGTGTCGCAGCTTCCTCTTCCGGCTCTCCGACTCATCCGCCAGTTCCTTGCCCTTGCCGACGACCTCGACCCTCGGCTGTGGGGCAGGGACGGAGCCATCTTCGGGCATTCTGTGGATCGCCACCCGGTTGGTTGATCTTCTCTCGACGACACCAAGGTCGTCAAGTGCGGGCATCGTCCGCCGGAGCTCCCTGCTGAACTCCACTTCCATGTTCAGAGGGAGAAAGGCCGATGGCGGGGTCAAGTCATCACCGTCGACGTCGATGCTGTGCTGGAATTTCTTGAGGTGGAACTCCAAGGTTTTCCCCACCATGTTGGACTTCAACCCGGTCTCAACCCGGTCCTCGTCCATCACGCTGTTGAGGGCCGAAGCGAGCTTCTCCCTCCTCTTCAACGGCGCCCACCTGTTGGCCAGGAAGTTGCAAAATACCGCCTGAGGGGTCAATCCTCCCTCCACGCATTGGCAGATCCTGGTCAAGGCGGAGTTGAAAGCTTCCGCCAGCACCGGAACCTCACTCCAGATCGTCGTGTCGATGTCGGGCAGACCGTCGGGCAGCTCCAACCTTTCGTGCTCCTCCACCCTGACGACTATCCAATCTTTCTTCCAGTCATCTCACTTCCCGGAAGGGAACGACCGGAGGTACTTGAATGGGCACTTCTTGCGCTTCACAAAGTAGTAGAAGCCAAGGTACTCATTGCTCCGGCCGGTGGTGTGGACGGTGAAGAAGGTCCAGAAGAGTTCGATGCAGGGGGGGATGCCCACCCACATCTCACAGAAGTGGACAAAGATAGACACGAGGAGAATGGAGTGAGGCCCAAGGTGGTATAGCTGAAGACCATAGAAGTCTAGCAGCATCAAGAAGAAGGAAGAAAAAGGTGGGATCAACCCCACCATGGCGTACGAAGAAAAGTACACCATTTCTCCGGCGCACTCCTTCTCGAAGGGGAGCTCTCCACCAGCATGGACCAAGTAGTTGAAGAAGTCCGAGGACCACCCCATGAGGGCCCGGACCTTCTTCAAATCGTTGTCGGTCTTCAAGCGACTCTCGCGCAGACCCAACTCCATCGCGGCACAGCTAGGAAAGAGAAGAAGAGCGAAGCACGAGTTGGGAGTTTGAGTGCAAGATCAGATGAGAGGCGTAAAGAACTCCCGACGGTGCGCGTTTTCCTTCTTAAGTAAGCCCTCGCAACGCTTGGATGGAAACCGCAGGGAAGTCGAAGATACCACTCAATAATTCAACCCAGCCGATGACAAGAGGGCCCGGGACCACCCCGACGATCAAGTCGAGGCTCTTACCCAGGCGAACAGTTGTCATCACGAGGCGGGAAACCCAAAGGCGGCGGCCTGACAGGGCGCGCGGAACCGATACGGTTTTCGTATCGGGAACTAGCGAACTTCAATTGCGTGAGATCCGCACGTCAAAGATCTCATCTGCCGCCTGTGGTGCACCACGCGGCGGGATCTAACTGTAATCCCTGCCAACGGCACCTTCGAAGACCCTTGAAGACTCAGTTCAAGAGTCGCAAGGATGGACCCACCTCCGACGGAACGACTTCACCCCAGTGATCTTCCTCGGAGGTAGGTCCAGGGGGCCACTGTCGGTACCCTAGAAACCGTACACCCCTTGAGGTTACAAATATCTCAAAGGAAAGTCATCTACTTGGTTTTCAGACCCTCGGAGGCCCACTTGTCAGACATGACCGGACCCGCTTCTCCAACATGGTTAATCTCTGGGTCGCCACGTGTACAACTAACCCGGAGCTACCTCGCACAAGGGGGAAGCTTCGGGCCACGTACCGAAACGACACCTCCGGACTTAACCCTAGACCGAGAGAATCTCCGGACCTGACACGTGTCTGATAGCCCCGGAGCTACCTGTTTCCTACAGCAAGCTCTAGAGCTGCCACGTGTCCAATCATCGGACCTCCAGCTTCTAACCTCTGGAAGACCTTGTAACGGCTCCGGATCTTCAAAGGAGAGTCAAGGACTTCAAGACTCGATTAAGTGTCATTAATGTCATATTAATGACACTTAAACGGACGATCTTAACACCAGTAATGGTGCTGTCAAAGCCCGTTACAGGGTTATTAAGAGCAATTAAGCGTGTGTCAATACTAGTAACCGCCCGGGCCACATGTCGGGCCAGGCTAACTTGTAACGGCCTGTCCTTGTACTATAAAAGGACAGGCCGAAGATACACGCGGGGATGTTCACAAACGAACTCACGCACCCCATACACTCGTGATAAGCTCTTACTGCTAATACAACACCAACACCTCCGTGGAGTAGGGTATTACACTCAGGCGGCTCGAACCACGTAAATTCTTGTGTCTCCTGCGTTAATTCTTACACACCTTCTTGAATCTCCGCGCGCCCACACCGAACATCAAACTCCCCTATCACTTTAGTAGTGTAGGGAGATCTGCCGGTTCTCAACAGCCGACAATCAGTATCATGAAGGGATTTAATCCTCTTTCCTCCTGAACACACATATCTATGAGTTTTTTTATGTTCCATAGTTCAGGTTAAGAGTTTTGATGACAAAAGTCTTAAATTCTTTAGGAGGTGAGACAATGATGAGATTCACAATGAACTCATCTTGGATTCACAAATCCATAGGCTTAAACTTTGCAGCTATATTTGTCATCCTAAAAATGTGCTCTCGCACATAACCTACATGATACTATTCAGTGAAAAGTTTCTTGATAAGAGTACTTGTTGTTGTCTTAGACGAACCAGTAAACTGATTCTTAATCTTTTGGAGGTACTCAGTGACAGTCTCACATTCAGGGATTGCTCCCCGAATAATTTCAGTGATAGTGCCCTTAATAATCATCAACCGTTTCCTGTGTGATTTTTTTCACTTAACTTTGACTATGTCACAAGCCAATAGCTCATTAGTACAGTCCTTTGTCCTCACAACAGAGGCTTTATGAGTTTCATCAACTTTTCTTATTGGAGCCACAGGCTCAACTGAATATCGAGTTGTGAGAGCCAAGTCCATCCCAGAGACTGTCAAAACAATCTCCAACTTTTCTCTCCATCTCCCATAATTGCTTACATTGAGTGGATCAATGAAAGCGATGAAAACTCAGGGTTGAATTCTCATTGGAGGAAACTTCTTAATCAAAAAAAGAGATCATGAGTGAATGCATAGATATTAATCATAAGATAATGTTGAGTTTTATTTTTCACTTTGGTTACTTGACCAAAACTTAACATTTGAGAATAACTGAAAAACAACATAGTAATTTATCTTTCGCTTTGGTTACTCGACCAAATTACTATGTTCTTAAAAGAGAATGTCATTAATACTTTTTGCTTTGGTTACTCGGCCAACAATGACATTAAAAATTAAAATTGGAGAACAACTAGAATACATAGTAATTTATCTTTCGCTTTGGTTACTCGACCAAATTACTGTGCACTTAAAAGAAAATGTCATTATTGCCTTTCACTTTGGTTACTCGGCCAGTAATAACATAATATAGCTTAAAAACATGGCAATTCTATTTTTCACTTTGGTTACTTAATAGAATTCCATGCAACTTAAAATAACATAGCAATTTTTCTTTCGTTTAAGTTACTCGACCAAATTGCTATGACAATATAAACTTAATTCACAGCGTAAGCTTAATTAAATAAGCAAACTTAATTGTATAGCCTGAACTAGTACGCACATAGCCGGACTAGTCCGAACTCTTACAGTATGGTTATCGGACTAGACCGGTCCATACACCTGGACATGTCTGAACTTAAAACAAAACCATGACCGGACAAGTCCAGTCCATAGGACGGACAAGTTCAGTATTGTTCCAGAAACATTTGATCCATTTTTTATTGAACTTTTCGAGTTTGGTCTGTACTATTTATGACTAGTCCGAGCAACCCCGGAAAAGTTTCATATAAAAAATCGAAAAATGCCCAAATAGCCAAAAGGGAATCTTAATCTTACCATCTTAAAAAATCAACTTAATTTTCACAATGGATTTCAATCCAAAGTGCTTAATTGGTTTTCAATCAGATGAACGCGTCAAAATGTCCTGATTCGAAAAACTTAACCACTTTATTGTGGCATACCGGACTAGTCCGGCCCATAGACCGAACAAGTCCGGATCTCCAAAACTTACAGCGGAAAACTTTGATCAAAACTCAATTCGAAATGATTAGTGGTCTAAACGGCTTTGACACTATTGTTAGAATCAAAAGGAAGCCTAAAGATCAAATAGCCACTAAATCATTTTGAATTATACAGGAGAACACTGAATACAAGATCAACATCAAATGCTATCACTCAAATAGCACAAGCACACTACTAATACCTTGTCCTCCATCTTTGTTGTTGCTTGACGATGCGACCATCGAGCCAACAAGGCGAGGCCACAAGAAGAATGCCGATAAGAGACGTTTACCCTTGTTCTTCTCTTGGTATTTTGATCGGAATCTGAGAGAATTGATAGAATTCTTGTGTCTAATGTGTATTCACATGCCACACAAAATCATACACATAAACCTCTCCTTATGTATGACCAAGAGACACAAGAGGGGGTCTCCCACCCTTAGAGACAGTTAAGTCCCCCAATCAGGGACATAATTGTCGGTGGGTTGTGTCCTTTCAATTAGAACACATGTCATTTTTGAGTTCAAACTTACATTAACTAAAAAGATCGGACTAGTTCGGTCAGGGTCCGGACTAGTCCGATAGTTTCTCAGCAACTTTTCAGACTAGTCTAGTCTTATATGGGACTAGTCCGGACCGGACTAGTCGGTCTGCTACCCGACTAGTCCGGTAGTGCTAACATTCTCCCCCTTGAAATCGAAACTAAAACTTACCGACTTACCTAATACTAAACTTAGTGTCCACTTTTTCATGCTTGACATATAGGGCACGACGCATCACAACAACCATTTACGTATTGTTGGACCCTGTCAGAGTGTTTTTCCAGCAATTCTCCTAGTACTACCATTGGTAGCCCGCGAAGTTTGTAGTTCGGTATTGGGCGCTTAGAGATTCAAAAGATGATGGCAAATAGACACAAGGATTTACGTGGTTCGGTCCACCTAAGCGTAATACCCTACTCCACAGGGTATGTAGTTGTTGTCTTGGGTGTCAAAGCTGAGTATAGGAGAGGTCTCAGAGTTCAAAGAGTCGTCCCCTATGTATCATCGAACAGTCCTTTTATAGTACAAGGACTGGTGTCGTTACACTGTTAGCCTGGCCCGACATGTGGCCCTGACGGTTACTGATGCTTAATACACAATTAATGAGGTTAATTACCCTTAATAGCATGGTAACAGGCCTTGACAGTGTTGTTACTGGTATTAAGAGCCTTCGGATAATGTGTCATTAATATGGTATTAATGACACTTAATCAGGTCTTGAAGTCTTTGAATTCCCCTTGAAGGTCCGAGTCGTTGGGGGTCCACCAGTTTGATTGTTGAGGCTAAAGGTCTGGCGGTTGGACACGTGGCTGCATCGGAGCTTTACGTCTGGGACGGATAGGTCCGGTGTAGATGTACACGTGTCGGTACCGGAGATTCCCTCTGTCAAGGGTTAGGTCTGGGGGTGCCGCACAAGTGTTTAGCCCGGAGCTATCCCATGTGTGGGATGTAGGTCCAGTTGCTGTATACACGTGGCAGCACCAGGACTAACCATAGATGGAAGGCAGGTCTGGTCCCGTATGACATGTGGGGCCTTCGCAGGTCTTCAACTCAGACAAGTGAAGTTCCTTTGGTATTTTTGTAGTCCCAAGGGGTATACGGTATGTAGGGTACCGACAGTGGCCCCCTGGTCCTACCTCTGGGAGAGACCTTTTGGATGATGTCATTCCGCCAGAGGTGGGTCCATCCTTCGGTTTTTGAGTCGTGTCTTCAAGGGTCTTCAGATTTGCTGTTGGCGGTAGTTCGCAGTTAAACCAATGTCGCGTGCCATATACAGGATGCGGCTGGTGAGATCTGAGCGTGCGGATCTCACGCAATTGAAGGTTGTCGGTTCTTGATACAAACATCGTATCGGTTCCGCGCGCCCTGTTAGGCCGCCGCCATCGGGCTTCCCGCCTTTCATGATGACAATCGTTCGCCTGGGGTAAGGACCTCGACTTGATCGTCGGGGTGGCCCCGGGCCCCCTTGTCATTGGCAGGGTGAAGTTTTTGAATTGTATCGTCGGCTCCTCTTCAGTTTCCATCCAAGCATTGTGGGGGCTTACTTAAGAAGGAAAGCGTGCACCTTTTGGGGATTCTTAACGCCTTCATTTGAACTTGCGCTCAAATCCTCCAAACTTTCGCTTGCTTTTCATCTCTCGCCCCACTGTGCTGCGATGGAGTTGGGTCTCCGCAAGAGCCAACTGAAGAGCGATGATGATTTGAAGAAGGTCCGGGGCCTCATGTGGTGGTCTAGTGACTTCTTCAACCACTAGGTCCGCGTCGGCAAGCTTCCGTTCGAGAAGGAACACACCAGTGACATGGTGTACTTCTCCGCGTACGCCATGGTGGGATTGATCGCACCCTTCTCCACTTTTCTCTTGATGCTGCTAGACTTTTATGGTCTGCAGCTATACCACCTTGGCCCCCACTCCATTCTTCTGGTGTCGATCTCTGTCCACTTCTGCGAGATGTGGGTGGGCATTCCCCCCTGCGTCGAGCTCTTACGCACCTTTTTTACCATCCACACCACTGGTAAGAGTGACGAGTACCTTGGCTTCTATTATTTTGTGAAGCGCAAGAAGTGCCCGTACAAGTACTTGCGGTCGTTCCCTTGTGGGAAGTGGGACGACTGGAAGAAGGATTGGATTGTCATCAGGGTGGAGGAGCATTAGAAGCTGGAGCTACCCGAAGGCCTCCCCAACGTTGACACTGAAGCTTGGAGCGAAGTTCCGGTGTTATCGGACGCCTTCAACCCTGCTCTGACCAAGATACGCCAATGCGTGGAAGGAGGGGTGACTCCTTAGGTGGTATTCTGCAACTTCCTGGTCAACAGGTGGGCTCTGCTAAAGTAGAGGGATAAGCTTGTCTGGGCCCTCAAATGTGTGATGGACGACGACCGGATCGAGACTGGTTTGAAGTCCAACATGGAAGGCACAACTATGGAGTTTCACCTCAAGAAGTTCTAGCACGGCATCAATGTCGAGGGTGACGACTTGACTCTGCCAGCGGCTTTCCTCCCTTTGAACATGGAGGCGGAGTTCAGTAGGGAGCTCTGGCGTAAGATGCAAGTGCTTGACGACCTTGGTGAAGCTGAGAGGCGTCCGACCACCAAGTTGGCGATCCCCGGAGCTTCCGAGGGTGGTCCCCCTTCCGCCCCGAGATAGAGAGTTGAAGTCGTGGGCAAGGGCAAAGAGTTGGTCGAGCCCTCAACCCGTAAAAGGAAGCTGAAGCACTCTCACAGGAGGTCCGTCAAACCTGCTCCTTCCACAGCGGCTCGTTCTCCCCGGAGGGGAAGATCTTCAACGGCGGCAACCACTCTAGCATCAGCATCTCCCCAGGGTGCTAGCTCTGGCCATACGACTCCAGTACCAGGGCCAGTTGAGGGCTCTAGGTCCGGAGGTCCTTCCCGGTCGAGGGGGACCTCAACCAAGATGACGCTGACTGCAGTAGCAAGCTCTGGGAACCTTCCGAAGCTACCACGCCAGTGGCGACAGGGTCCGGCCCCGAGCGTCCGGGAAAGAGGTTTCGCGCTAGCTGGAGCGGAAGCCTTCCAAGGTAAGTTTGATTTTTTACCTCAGTTGATTGTTTTTTGTTGTAACTGTGGTTTGAGTTTTTTCGTCCTTCATCCACAGAGTGCCCAAGAAAGGAGTTGAAGCTCCGGTTCCTGCAGCAACAGCTAAGGCTGTGCAGGCGGAAGCTCTGGCTCCAATCCCAGCACCGCCCCAAGAGGTGGCTAAGGCTGCGGCGGCTCCAACGCCGGCTATCATGGTCTTGGACCTCGACTCATCCCCAGAAGCTCCCATGGTAGCGCTGGACCACGGGAATGAAGATGTACCAGTGGCACCAGCCCCGAAGGTTGAAGCTCCGGGTTTGGATGTTGAGATCACGGGCGCTCTGGCTTAAGAGCCAGAGGTAGCTGCAGTCCCGGCCCTAGAGCCAGACGTTGTTGAAGCCCTGGCAACGGAGCCGGTGGTTGATGAAGCCCCGACAGTAGAGCCGGGTGTTGATGAAGTTCCGGCGATAGAGCCGGTCGTTGAAGAAGTTCTAGCGCCTGAGCCGGTTGGTGCAGAGGTGTCGGTGCCCGAGCCCCTGATGGTCGAAGTGCCTGCGCCTGAGCCGGCGACGGAGGAGGCACCAGCGTCGGAGTCGGAAGTGCCTTCAGCTCCGGCCGAACCTTCAGTGCCTCCTCCGGAGGTGGTGGTCCCGGAGGTGCCCGCGCTTGAGCCAGGGTGCCTAGATGAAGCTGCCGGCCCCCACGCCTGAAGGGTCAGTTGTTGATGACCTAGTGGCGGGACCTTCGGAGCCAACTCCAGAGGTCAAAAATTCTATTGTAGGACCTTCCTCGGCGGCGGCCGAGGCTATCCCGGAGGGCGGCCCTACTGCCGTGGAAGCCCAGGGGACCGCTCTTGTAGAGTGGGACCCGATTTTTGTCACGGAGAACCCGCTGGAACCAACGGAGATGACCCCGGCAGGTCCGGAGCCGATCCCTCTGTCGTTGTCTATCGACAACGCCTGCTCCAACCTTCGTCAGGTCCAGCTGGCTTTTTACCACGACAGTAAGACCCTCGAGGAGGAGCACCAAACTCTTAGGAGGTGGCGCAACCAGCTCCAATTCGAGACCAAGCTGGCGCAATCGAGGCTGGCTGACGACAAGGAGTGGGTGAAGAGGGAGAAGGTCTGGTTGGAGTACTGGGGTAAGCTGATGGACGAGAGGGAAAGCATGGTGCGATCCCTTGACAACCAGTCCCAGGCCATCCACGAACAGGCCATAGCTGCTAATAATGCGGTGAATGATCACGGGGAGAAGCTCAGCGCCATCCACGACAGCCTCGTCAAGTGTCGGGAGGCCCTGGAGGAGCAGGAGGAAAGGCTCGAAGATGTAGAGCAAAAACTCCTGGAGCTGCGGGATGACCCCGTGAAGAGGGAGGAAGAGCTTACTCAGAAGCTGACTCTGGGTGACAAGAGTCTCGCACAGCGCACCAAGAAGTTGGATGAGCACTGCGAGAAAGAGGAGAAGAAGGCCTGACAGCGAGGACAGGACCTCCACAAGAGGGAGGATGAAATTGTTGCCAGGGAAAAAAGGTGCGGGGCCGGGAGAAGGACCTGGTCGACCGCTGGAACAAGATCCACCTCCGAGAGGAGGAGCTCAATAAACTCGAAAAGCAGGTTGCTGAAAAGATTCAGCAGAACGCCAAAGAGGTTGAGCGCCTTGCGCGTGAGAATTCAGAGCTTGCAGCGACCAGAAGATCCTTGGAGGAGATGCGGGGCTCGAGGGCTGTGGAGTCCTAACAAGTTTGGGATTTCCTGGGCAAAGCCAATGATGCGTTGACACAAATGGGTTTTAGTCCCGTGCGTCCGGATGATCCAGAGCCAGAGTTAGACCAGGCATTCCAGGCATTGAGTTCAGCAGGCAACAAGCTCACCAAGATGGGCGATGTCATCGCGGACCAGCTGGAAACCGAGGGACAATCTCTGGCAAAGAACGTCGCAGAATACATGCTGACGTGCTACACAAGGCGGGATCCTCGATTCCCCCTGGACCCGGTGCTTGAAGGCCCCATCGACAGAGAGGGAGAAGCTGCCCAAGCCAGCGTATCGGAGGTTGCCCAGAAAATCGCCTCGTTCTTCCATAGGGTCTAGGGCCATCTCTTTGTAGCTCCCACTTGTATCATCTCTTTTTTTCTCCGATTTTGTAATCTCTTGTCCCCAGATGAATGAAATCCAAGTTTTTGTGAATTTCATTTTTTGTCTTCAACACCTTTGTCCCACTTGGCCCCCTGGTAGATGTACACAATTTGATTATGAACATGTATCAAGAGGACGTAACAGTTGTTGAAGACTTGCTTGCTTCGAACTTGTAGAATGTAGGTCTGAAGTCTTCGATAGTGAGGGCCCCCTGAGGTTGTCGGAGCTTAGTGGCTCCTGATTTGACCATCATCAGAGCTTAGTAGCTCCGGCATCAGTCTTCTTCAACGTGTAATGCATCGATGGTTAGTCCTCTGGGGTGTCGAAGCTTGGTAGCTCCGGCAGTGACCATTGTCAACACGTAGTGCGTCGACAGCAGACCCCATTGTGGAGTCTTCCCACCATCTTTTCTTCACATTGACGGCTGGCCCCCTGGCTTCACCGGAGCTCCAGCGACGCTTGTTATCAATGTTTGAAACATCGACTACGAGCCACCTAGGGGATGTAGGAGCTTTGGTAGCTCCAGTTTAATTCACCATCATCATGAGATCTTTATTTTTCCTGCACACTGAAGTCAAGAAAAACAGTAAAATCTGTTTCCTATGTATAACCCAATTGCGACTTACTATTCTCGTAAGAAATTTTTAGGACGAGCGCAATTCTTCATACAATCAAGTGCACTGAGTTGTTTTCTCCAAGTCCAATCGTTTTCAGGACCCGCCTTACTTCGGCCTGCCGGGGTGTAGGTAGAGTGGCGTACTTAGGGTGCAGGACCAGGCTAAGTCGATAGCACACTCCAGATCTAGATTGGCTGGCGGCATTCAGGCGAGTGAGCCATTCAACAACGTGAAAACCCGAAGGAATTAACAATGCGACTCGAGTTGTACATGAATTGGCCGGGCTAAAAAATTCTTGAGAATCGCACAACCTTGTTATAGACAAGAAAGAGAAAAATAAAAAATATTGAGCTTGTACAAAGTAAATGCACGTGGAGTCTGTTTTCACACAATGATGTCTTCCATTATAGGTCCGGGGTACAGGGGAAACAAGTACACCCTTAGGGTACGGAACCAGGGTAAGTGTGTTTCATTTCTTATTTGACCCAAGGTAGCTAGCTACACTTTTAGTTCTGAGACTGTGACAAGTGTTGCCTGAACTTTGCAGACCTTCCGGAGAAGGTCCGGCTGTTCTCCTAGAGGAGCTACCCGACTCTGTACAATGACTCTATAACATACATCACATGTAACTACAGACTCACCTCCGTGATATTAAGCGCAGAACTTACGGAGGCGCTCAATGTTCCAAGGATTTGGGAGAGGTGTCCCATCCTCGGTTGCCAAGCGAACGCATCGGATTGTATTCTCCATAGCACCAGATCGCCTTCCTCGAGCTGTCGACTGTGAACATGCCTTTGGTGATAGCGTCGAAGTGCTTGGCAGTATCGGGCATTCCGAACAGCTGCTCGGCACCTTCCCTCTTCAAGGAGGTCAAGGTCTTCACGCCGGAGCTGGTCCTGCGCGGCATCGTCAAAGGTCCAGACCTGGAGTGACCCCAAGGTGATTTCTGGAGGAAGGACTGCTTCAGCTCCGTACACTAGAAAGAAGGGTGTCTCTCCAGTTGACCAGTTTGGAGTTGTCCTGTTGGCCCACAGTGTGGGCGGAAGCTCTTAGATCCAGTTGGCTCCATGTTTTTTCAAGCGCTCATATGTGCGCGTCTTGAGTCCTTTTAGGATTTCTGCATTTGCTCTCTCGGCTTGGCCATTGCTTGCCGGGTGAGCTACGGAAGTGTAGCTGACTTGGATGCCGAGGTCTTCGCAATATCCTTGGAATGCAAAGCTTGTGAACTGGGTCCCATTATCAGTTATGATTTTGTTTGGGACTCCAAATCTGCATACGATGGACTGCAAGAAGTTGATAGTTGATTGCTTGTTTATTGTCACAACTGGAGTCGCTTCTGGCCATTTGGTGAATTTGTCAATGGCAACGTACAGGAACTTGTAACCTCCAATGGCTCTTGGGAAATGTCCCATGATATCCATCCCCCACACAGCGAAAGGCCATGTAGGAGGTATCATTTGTAGAGGCTGAGCTGATGTGTGAATTTGTTTCGCATGGAACTGGCATGCTTCACATTTCTTCACCAGCTCAGTTGCATCGTGGAGCGCTGTAGGCCAGTAAAAGCCATGTCGGAAGGCTTTACCGACCAGCGTGCGGGAATACGTGTGGTTCCCACACTCGCCTCCATGGATTTCCGCGAGCAGCTCGCAGCCTTCTTCCCTTGTAATGCACCACATTAGGATGCTGTTGGCACCACACCGGTAGAGATTTCGTTCTACCAGTGTGTATCTTTTAGCCAATCTGACTATCCGGTCAGCGGATACATTATCTTTAGGAAGGAAATTGTCTTTCAAGTAGCTCCGGATCTTCGAGATCCATGCATCAGAACTAGATTGAGGATTTGAGTCTTGCGTGTTGGGTTGCTCGAAGCTTCCTGCGGCACCTACAACCCTTGATGGACGCCATGGTAACAGGGCCATCGGGACCGCCAGCTTCGAGGTGCTGGTCTCGCCCCCTTCGCTCAGTTCGGCAGGCTGAGCTGTAGGTTTAGACAACCTCCAGACGAAGGTTCCATCAGGAGCCGGATCCCCGGTTGAAGCTTTCGTCGAGAGTTCGTCAGCTTCAGCGTTGTTGAGACGCTGGATATGGCAAAGATCCAGGATGTCGAAGTCCTTCTGGAGTTCAAGTAGGTAAGCAGCTAGTTGAGGGTTGTTGCAGCAACATTCACCTTTGATTTGTTTACAACAATTTGTGAATCACCCTTTACCAACAGCTGCTTGACACCATACGATAGTGCCACCTTGAGTCCATAAATTAGTGCTTCATACTCTGTCATGTTGTTGGTCGCCTTGAAGTCAAGGTGCACCATGTATTTAACCTTCTCCCCGGTCACAGCGAGGAGAAGGACTCCAGCTCTGGCCCCTTGCTTCTGCACGGAGCCGTCAAAGTAGAGAGTCCAGTGAGGCTCAGTGAAGACCGGAACCTTAGGTTCCGACTTCTGCTCACTGGGGCCCCTACGATTTGATGGATAGGGGGTCCATTCTGCCATGAAGTCCGCCAACGCTTGACTCTTGATCGCTGTCTTGGGACGAATTCAAGGTCGAACTCGGCTAATTCTGCTGCCCACTTTGCAATGTTCCCAGTGGAATTGGGGTTATGCAAGATTGCACGTAGTGGATAAGAGGTTACCACTGAAATCGTGTGAGCTTGGAAGTAGTGTCGGAGCTTCCTAGAGGCAATAAGAACTGCGTAGAGCAGATTATGCACCTCAAGGTACTGAGTCTTGGCATCATGGAATACTTCGTTGATGAAGTACACTGGGCGATGGACCGTCCGAACCCTCCCGAAGGGGCCCGAAGCTTCCTCCACATCTACCCAGACCCTCCCGGAGGGGTCCGTACCTTGTTCGGGGACCTCTGGGTTCCGATTGGAGGAACTCGGAGCTTCTTCTGAAGTGACCCAGACCTTCCCGGAGGAGTCCAGATCTTGCTGCTCAGCAGCAGTGACTCCTTCATTTGAAGGAGGGGGATCCTCCAGAGTCTCTCCTTGAGGATCCGGGTCTGGGAGCTGTGACCCAGACTCGACTTCAGGTAGCTCCAGACCCTCCTGAATGGGTCTGGATTCCTGAACTGGAGATGGTTCTGGCCTTTCCGCAACCAGGACCATGCTGACAACTTCGTCAGTTGCCGAAATGTAAAGCAGGAGTGGCTCACCAGGGCCCGGAGCTACCAAGGTTGGTAGGGTGGTGAGGAGCTGCTTCAGCTCCTGGAATGCCTTATCTGCTTCTTCAGACCATTGGAATGGTCCGGACTTCCTCAATAGCTTGAAGAAGGGTAGCGTCCGTTCCGCCAGTCTTGAGATGAACCGGCTGAGGGCAGTTAGACATCCAATCAGCTTCTGGACGTCCTTGATGTGGGCTGGTGGCCGCATGTCTTCAATAGCTTTTATTTTCGCCAGATTTGCTTCTATTCCTCGGTGATTCACCAAGAAACCAAGAAGTTTTCCGGAGCTAACCCCGAAGACACACTTGTGCGGGTTCAACTTCGTGCGAGTGACTCACAACTTGTCAAAGACAACTTGCAAGGTGTCTAGGAACGACTCCTTGTTCTTAATCTTGACGACAATGTCATCGACATACACTTCCACTACGTCTCTGATAAGCTCTCCAAAAGTTTTATACATAGCTCGTACAAATGTTGAATCAGCATTCTTGAGACCAAATGGCATGGCAATATAACAATATAATCCATCTACTGTGATGAAGGAGGTATGCTCTTCATCTTCCCTAGACATTCGGATTTGATGGTACCCAGAATATGCGTCTAGGAAACACAGTAATTCACACCCGGAGGTGGAATCCACTATCTGATCTATTCTAGGTAGTGGGAATGGATCTTTTAGGCATGCTTTATTCAGTGTAGTGTAGTCGATGCACATCTGAAGCTTCCCGCCGGCCTTAGGTACAACGACTGGGTTAGCCAGCTATTTTGGGTGGAAGACTTCTCGGATGAATCCAGCTTCAAGCAACTTCTTCACTTCTTGACGCATGAAGTTATGTCGCTCTATTGATTGCTTCCGAGGCTTCTAATGTATAGGTCGAGCGTCGGGATAGATCTTCAGGTTGTGCTCGATCACTTCCCTAGGGATCCCAGGCATTTGTGACGGTTGCCAGGCAAACACGTCGACATTAGCCCGGAGGAAAGTGATGAGCACGAGTCCCTATTTGTCGTTCAGACCTCCCGATATACGGGTGGTCTGAACAGCATCGGAACCAATTTGGATGACTTTGACGAGAGTGTCGGTGTTGCCGCTTGGTTGCGAGGTTGAGCCTCGATGATGAATGCTCGAGGGTTTCAGAGCTTGCTCCTTTTCGGATTCTTCCTCCTGCGTTGTAGCAAGAGCGTGGGGTTCTTCCAGAGCTGTCACTCCAGCGGTGCGATCTCCACGGATTCGGAGAACACCGGCTGGTGTTGGCATCTTCAACACCAAGTAGTCATAATGAGCAGCAGCCATGAACTTGTATAAGGCTGGCCTGCCCAAAATGGCGTTGAAGGGTAAGTTGATATGCGCCACGTTGAAGACCAACTTCTCAGTGCGGTAATTCTCCCGGGTCCCGAAGGTCACCGGAAGAGTAATTGCACCGAGTGGGGTTATGGCCCTCGAACCTACTCCGGAGAAAGGTCGAGAGGGGCGGAGGTCCGAAGGTCAGAGCTGAAGCTTGACAAAAGCTTCAAAGCTTATGAGGTTCAGCCCTGAACCTCCGTCCACCATTACATGGTGGAGTTGGATGTTGTTGATGGTCGGAGATACCATCAATGAGAGTTGGCCAGCTCCGATCATATTTTGAGGGCAGTCCGAAGCATCGAAAGTGATGGCAGTGTCCATCCACTTATGGTGCGGCTCCGCCCTGGCAGTAGGAGCTACTGAGGCCATGTCCTGCCGCATGGTCTTGAGGACACGACGGGATGTGATGTCCCACGAACCACCAAAGATGGTATTCATGGTTTTCCGACGTTCGTTGTCGAAGATGTCGGAGTCATCGTTGACGGAGGTGTAAACAGCCTTCAAGACCTTTTTAGGGTCCTGAAAGCCTAACTCCTCTTCAGCTGGAGCTTCGTCGACTTTCTGTTTCCCTTCCCTTTGACGGAAAGGAACTTCTTCCCGGCGCTTGTTGTAGCGCTCGGCAAGGTTCTGGACCTCACGACAGCCTTCGAAGTTGTGATTGTTCGACTTGTGTATAGGACACTACAGCTTGGAGATGCCTCCGTCTTCACATGACGGTCGAGGTCGTTTTTCGGGGCGTGGCCCCTGGCCACCCGGAGCTGCGGCAGCAGCGACTGTAGGTGTGCCGACCGACGGCTTCTTCTTGCCGTTGGACTTTTTCTTCTTCTTACCACTCCCGGAGGTAGTGGCTTCACCCTTGGAGGACTTTTGTTGTCCTCCGGAGGTGGTTGGGAGTGCATTTCACGGCCCTCCACAGCTTTGGCGCACTTGTCTGCCAAGCTGAAGAGTTCCGTGACGCTGGTGACTTCCTTGGTCGCTAGCTTCTCGAGCATCTTCTTGTCTCGTACACCCTGTCTAAATGCCACAATAACAGAAGCGCTTGAGATAGAAGGAATAGTGTTTTGTACCTACTAGAACCTCTGGATAAAGGATCGCAGGGACTCTCCCCCCTTCTGCTTGACAGCAAAAAAGGTCCAGTTCGGTGCCTGGTCAGATGTATGAACTCCTGAAATTGGTGGTGAACTATTGGCACAATTCCGCCCAACTGTTGATGGAGTTGAGCGGAAGGCTCATGAACCAGGACCTAACGGTCCCAGTCAAAGCCACATGAAAATAGTTGGCCATTACAGCCTCGTTTCCTCCGGCTGCAAGGATTGCGATGGAGTAGATTTGGAGAAACTCAGCGGGATTGACAGTCCCGTCAAATTTCTCCGGTGGGTGAGGCCAAAATTTTTGTGGCCATCTGACCATGCGTAGGTGCATAGCCAGGGCAGAACAGCCTCCTCCTACTCCCTCGGGAGTAGGACTGTCTCGAGCCTCTCGCCTTTCGTGAGCATACTTGATATGGACGCGTAACGGCGATCAAGCTCTTCCCAGAGGTTGTGAGTTGAAAGTCTGGTTACCGTATGGGTGCGTCGCACCCCGGAAGGCAGCGACATCACTTGTTGAGACACAGCACGTCTCCTATGTTGGGAAGCGTGCGGACCAAGTCTGCCCGACACAGTCCAATGCTGCGATGGGGCCCGCCCCGAGGGGGGGACCTTGGTTGCTGATGCAATCGGCTGCTGCTGCAACCAAATGTTCCACATCATCCCTCCACTGCTCCATTGCACCCTGGGATGCACCTAGAGGTGGTGGGCATTGGAGAAGAGCACGTGCTGCATGGAGCGCATGTTCAAGGTTGTTGTTAGCCGATGCCGTGACCGACGCAGATGCCCCGTCCCGCTGTCTAGCTTGATTTGCCGGTGCGGACGGTGGCGGCAGAAGCATGACTCCTGTTGGAGCCGCGACACCTGCTAGCTGTTGCACATTGGAGGGATTGCCTCCAGCAGGTTGCGCTACAGGGTTGTCGTTGGACGATCCAGCAGCAGAGTTCACCATCTTCGAATCTCGGGCGTTGCCCCTACCTGGCGCGCCAACTGTCGGAGTGTTTTTCCGGCAATTCTCCTAGTACTACCGTTGGTAGCCTGCGGAGTTTGTAGTTCGGTATTGGGCACGCTGAGATTTAAAAGACAATGGCAAATAGACACAAGGATTTACGTGGTTCGGGCCGCCTGAGCGTAATACCCTACTCCACGGGGTGTGTAGTTGTTGTCTTGGGTGTCAAAGCTGAGTATGGGAGAGGTCTCAGAGTTCAAAGAGCCGTCCCCTGTGTATCAGCGACCATTCCTTTTATAGTACAAGGACTAGTCGTTACACCGTTAGCCTGGCCCGACATGTGGCCCTGGCAGTTACTGATGCTTAATACACAATTAATGAGGTTAATTACCCTTAATAGCATGTGTCAAAGGTCGTAAACGACACTTCCCCCGGACCTACTTAGAGAGCAGCCCGCGGAGGTTCTTTAGATTCACGAGGGCTAGTCCCAGGAGATTGAGCGCAGTAAGATGATGAACACAGAGGGTTTACGTGGTTCGGGCCACTGGAGCGTAACACCCTACGTCCACGGGAGTTTTTGTGTATTTCCTTGCTTGAGCGTATATGAGTTTTGATCCCCTGTGAAGGTCGCATGCTGAGTCCTTTTATAGTCCAAGGACTCTGCAGTCACAAGGTGGGCCTCGAGGCCCGACAGGTGGTCCCGGGGAGAGCCAAATCCTATACAAGATCTAGGATTAAATGCTATCTACTTCCCTTTGTCAGGGGCTTCAATGTGTCGTCTTGGCGCGTCATGCGTCAGGGCTACACATAGTTGTTGATGATGGCAGACCATGTCCGCCCGTCTTGTCCCCACGGCTCACTCGTCCGTCTTGCAGAGTGGGTCTGTACTGGCTACTTGGACAAGACAGGACACTGGAGCCTTGACTTTCGCATGTGCGACTCCGCGTGCGTGGGGAAGGTGCGCATACTGAATGCTTGTCTGAGCAGCACTCTTTCCTTTACTGCGGCCTCCTACCGCATTGAGTTGGCCGTCCACCACGTGGTCGCACCGGAGCCTGCCTCTGCGGGGAGTCGAGCGCCCAGCTATACAGGCCACGTGGCGCCTCCAGAGCCCACCTCCACGGAAGGGCGGAGGCTCAGCCCTGCGGGCCACGTGGTAGTTCCAGAGCCCTTCCCTACGGGGAGACGGGCCTAGTCCCGGGGGTTCCAATGGCTACGTGGCAGCCCTAGAGCCCGCCTCGGCGAGGAGGCGAGGGTCCAGTTCTGCCGACCACATGGCAGCCCCGGAGCCCGCCTCGGCGGGGAGGCGAGGGTCCGGTTCTGTGTGCCACTTGGCTGCCCCGGAGCCCGCCTCGGCGGGGAGGCGAGGGTCTGGTCCTGCCGGCCATGTGGCAGCCCGGGAGCCCGCCCCGGCGGGGAGGTAGGATCTGGTCCTTCCCTCCACGACATGGCAGCCTCGGACTCTGCCTCCAAGTAGAGGTCGAGTCCTTAGCTGTTTTCTCCTTGTGCGCGGGGGTAGCCTGTCTGCGGGGTACCGACAGCGTGGTAACGGGCTTTCACAGTGCCGTTACTGGTATTAAGAGCCTTCCGATAATGTGTCATAAATATGGTATTAATGACACTTAATCGGGTCTTGAAGTCTTTGATTGCCCCTTGAAGGTCCGAGCCGTTGGGGGTCCACCAGTTTGATTGTTAAGGCTGAAGGTCCAGCGGTTGGACACGTGGCTGCATCGGAGCTTTCCGTCTGGGATGGGTAGGTCCGGTGTAGATGTACACGTGTCGGTATCGGAGCTTCCCCCTGTCAAGGGTTAGGTCCGGGGGTGCCACACAAGTGTTTAGCCCGGAGCTATCCCATGTGTGGGATGTAGGTCCGGTTGCTGTATACACGTGGCAGCACAAGGACTAACCATAGATGGGAGGCAGGTCCGGTCTCGTATGACACGTGGGGCCTTCGCAGGTCTTCAACTCACATAGGTGAAGTTCCTTTGGTCTTTTTGTAGTCCCAAGGAGTATACGATACACAGGGTACCGACAGACCCGAAGACCACAATATATCTCACACTTAAAATTGAACCTTACTCTTACTTGGCTCCTAAATATCCAGTGATCATAGGTTCTTCCTTAAACCCATGCTAGCCACATGTTCACTGAACACGTTGGGTGGAAGACCTTTTGTAAGCGGATCCGCAAGCATTCGCTTGGTACTAATTCACTCAATATTCAGTGCTTAATATGATCCTAGATTTACTCTTTTACAACACATAACTTATGTCAATGTGTTTGGCATCACATATGACTTGTTGTCTCTGGAGTACAAAAAACTTAAGTGGTTTAATGTTGTCAACCACTCACAATTCAGGTTTACTTAATGTGTCTGATTAGAGGTCTCATTTATAATATATATTTGGTATGCATGACACATGATACAGTGACCCTAAATTAGGAGCTTTTCCACAATAAGCCCCATTATGCGAGTGCTAATTACTGATGTGGATTTACTACACATCTCGCACAAACTGAGTCTTAGTAAGTCATTATTCCAATGACTTAATCTTATACTTAACTTACCATCAGGCCTTGATACTTGCAAAACTACAAGTAATTCTTATTTCCGTCCAATGAATTGGTTTGGACTTACTTATACCAAAATTAACCTGATACTTAAACTTTGTCAAGGTAACTTAAGAATTGAGCAAAACTTAAAAAACTTCTGATAGCTAGAAGTTTTGGAACTGATTCTTATTAGGTCGACTTCTTGTTGGTTCCATACATACCAACCTTGACTCATTAGAGTAGACAAAGATTTATTTTCATGCATACCGTACTTTCCAAGTACGCTCATCAAGTATGCCTTTTGCTCTAAACTTAATACCCCTTTATTTCTATCTTAGTGAATTTTTATGCCTAATACCTAGGATGCTTCACCAAGATCTTTTATATCAAAATTAGAGGACAAGAACTTCTTAGTTTCTGATAGTGGATTGACATCACTACTTGCAAGTAGTATATCATCTACATAAATCACGAGAAAATTAAATTTCCTGTTCTTAAACTTAACATAAATGCAATTGTCCTCCTTATTTTCTTTAAAACCCAAACTTTATTACTGTCTCATCGAACCTGAGATGTCATTGCCTTGATGCTTGTTTAAGTCCATAAATGGACTTTCTTAAGTGGCATCCCATATGTTCCTTACCCTTAACAACAAAACTTTTCGGTTGTGTCTGTCAGTACCCTACGTACCGGATACCCCTTGGGATTGCAAAGATCACAAGGAAACTCCATCTACCGGATTTGAAGACCTTTGAAGGCCCCACATGTCAGGTGTAACCGGACCTGCTTCCCCAACATGGTTAGTCCCAGGGCCGCCATGTGTATCATAAGACCGGAGCTATCGCCCACACATGGGAAAGCTCCAGCTAGACACCAGTATGGCATCCCCGGACCTAACCCCAGACAGAGGGAAGCTCCGGTTTCGACACGTGTACAAACAGCACTGGACCTACCCGTCCACGATGGTAAGCTCCGGAGCTGCCACGTGGCTAAACCGACGGACCTTCAACTTCAACAATCAGACTGGTGGACCTCCCAACAGCTCCGAACCTTCAAGGAGCAATCAAAGACATCAAGACCCGATTAAGTGTCATTAATGTCATATTAATGACACACGATCGGATGGCCCTTAATACTGGTAACGGCACTGTTAAGGCCCATTACCAGGCTATTAAGGGTAATTAACCTCATTAATTGTATATCAAGCATGTGTAACCGCCAGGGCCACATGTTGGGTCAGGCTAACGGTGTAACGACCAGTCCTTGTACTATAAAAGGACTGGTCCACGATACACAAGGGATGGCTCCAGACCACTACTGGACTCCCTGACCTAGACGAGCTTCTTCTTCTGGAACTTCATCTAGACTTACACGCTCAATACAACACCAACACACCCCGTGGAGTAGGGTATTACGCTCAGGCGGCCCGAACCACGTAAATCTCTGTGTCCACCTATCATTCACCTTCTTTAATCTATGTGCGCCCATTACCAAACTACAACTCCTCAATCTACCAACAGTAGTGTCGGGAGATCTGCCGGATCCAAACACCAACAATGTCATATAGACGTTCTCATATAGACCACTATTGAGAAACACCATTTTTACATCCATCTGATGTAATTCTAAATTGTAATGTGCAACTAATGTCATAATTATTTTGAACGAATCCTTACTTGAGACGGGTGAAAATGTCTCACTATAATCAATCCCTTCTCTTTGAGTGAAGCCTTTTGCAACAAGTGTGGCTTTAAACTTATCAATATTACCTTTGGAGTCACGTTTAATTTTGTAGACCCATTTATAGCGTACTATTTTGGCTCCATTAGGAATCTCAACTATCGACCTCATTTCATCCTCCATGGCTTTACGCCATTTAGATGATTGAGGATTTCTCATTGTTTCTTCAAATGTGGTGGGATCACCCTCCATTTGAATTGTCTCACTCAAATAGATCTTATAATCGTCTGAAATGGCCAATTTTCTTTCTCGTTGAGATCTACTTAATTGCACATTATCCTCATTTTGAGGTTGCTGTTGCTCTTCATTATTAGTGACAACAGGTTGAGAATGTTGAACCTCTCTTAATAATTCCGTTGCCAATGGAGAACTAACAACCGGTGTTGAATCTTCACCAATAGGCACTGATGATTCAACATCAGTAGGTAATAAGAAATATGGTTCTTAAATCATAGGAGTGGGTACATAAACCTACTCCTCTTCAAGATTAATTTCTCGTCTTACCGTACTCCCCCTGATCATGGCATCCTCTAAAAAGACGGCATGCCTTATTTTCACAAACTTAGTATATCGTTCTGGACAGTAAAAATGATATTCCTTAGTCTTTTCTACATAGCCAATAAAATGACAACTTAGCAACCAACTTATCAATGTTTGGGTTAAACATTTTTGCCTCAGTGGGACAGTCTCATATATGCATATAACTTAATGAGGGCTTACGTCCTCCACAACTTATATGGTGTTTTAGACACCAACTTACTATGTATCCGATTTAGCACATGAATGGCGGTTTTTAATGTCTTCATCCATAAGCTAACCAAAAATTTGATTGACTTAACATGGATATTACCATATCCATTAGTGTGCGGTTGTACCGTTCCGCTACTCAATTTACTGAGGCTCGCCTGTGTTGAAATACCAGGCAACTATGCCATTTTCTTATAGGAATCGAGCAAATGTCCAGGAACTTGGCCATACGGGGTATGACGACCGTATTATTTACCACCATGATCGGTTCTTACCACTTTTATCTTAGTATTGTTCTGATTTTCATCTTCAGCCTTAAATATCTTAAATTTATCCAACGCTTCAGAGCGTTCTTTAATTGGATAAATATGGCCATAGCGAGAATAGTCATTCGTGAAGGTTATGATTGAATCAAAACCATCAACAAACACTACGGGAAATGGACCACAAATATCCGTATGGATTAATTTCAAATTCTCGCACTGCATATGGCACCATTTCTTAATTTTCTTAGTCTATGCATTCTTCTGAATCCGAAAAATCCAAATGAGGAAGAATCGATTGTGAAATCAAATGTTCAATTCTCCCCCTCGAAATATGGCGTAAGCGACAATGCCATAATTTTGAAGACATTTCAGAATCGATTCTCTTACTCTTACTCTGATGTGAGGAAAATTGATTGTCGCTTACAACACCATTTAAGGAAGCCTATGCATTCCTTTTGATGGTGTGTAACACCCTCATTTTCATGCATAATGTCTTGCATCTATCATTAAATATGTTTGACATTAATACACATAAAAAGAAACAAGTTAAAAATGAATTGATAGCAAAGCCGCACTTAAGAATTCTGAAAAGTGCGGATTAGTCCGATTTTCGTGCGGACGAGTCCGATTTCTCTCTGACTTCAAATGGACTTGTCCGTCTTGCTGCGGACTAGTCTGTTTTTTCCTTTGTACACTTTTGGACTTATCTGGTCCTGTGCGGACTAGTCCGGTGTTCCAATTCCTTGAAAATTTTGCTAAGTCCCTGGACTTGTCCGGTGTTCCAGTGGATTTGTCCATTTTCCCCACTGACTAAAAGTCGTACTTGTCTGATTTTTTGCTAGACTTGTCTATTTTTCTCCTCTGGATAAGTTCGGACTTGTTCAATGTCCAGTTCGGACTTGTCTGATTTCTCTCTGTCCAACTTTGGACTAGTCGGACCCTTTTTGGACTTGTCCGATAAATCGCGACTCCGAGTTGATCTTTTGTTTCACGACTTGTTTCTTGGGTTTTACATGTGAAAGCATCTAGGCCCCATGAGGTACGGTTTCGGTAATTAATGACAACCATTCGATATTACTAATAAATTTGTGAATGCAAGGTCTCAATAACACTCAATCAAATGAAATCAAAATTACATTGGAGACCCATATAAAATCAATGAATGAGATCAAATTAAATCATATGAAGACAAGAAGTGAAAGCTCTAACTTGATATCACTCAATGCTTGAAGGCAATCAAAACAACATTTCAAACAAGTGTCAAAGAGGTCACAAGTTCAAATTCCAAAAGAACAACTCAAAACAACTCGAAGTCAACAAGTTGAACACACTGGATCAACCGACGTTCTATGAGTTGACTACATCGGTCGAGTTGGTTCAACTGAAGAAGAAGACCTCAGTCAAATGCACTCACCGGATCATCCGATGTGGGTGGCTCAGTGACATCGGTCCATTCTTACAGATTGCAACACTGTTGGACCAAGTGAAGCACCGGATCATCCGATGTGCAGACTTACACACATCGGTCGATCACTCCAGTGAGCTTCAAGATGAAGCAAAATTTTGGAGGAAGAGCCACCGGATCATCCGATGAGAAGACAGATCAACATCGGTCTAACAACGGTCATATCTGACACAGTAACATCAGCTAATTTGGCTTTGACCGATGTTAACTGAAGGGGAGACATCAGATCATCCGGTGTTCGCAGAGAAGTGATGTCAGCCTACTTTTCCAACGGCTATCTCGTGGAGGCTGGCTATTTATACCCCTTCAACCTGTCAAATCGACAAGACTTGAAGCCCAGACATACTCTACACATCCTAGAGCATTCAAGCAATAGAGCTACCACTTTCACATCATTTGCTCATCATTTGTACACCAAGAGATAGGCTAGAACTAGCTAGAGATAGTGCTTGGGTGCCTCCATTCTTGGTGATTGGAGTCTCTAGTGTAGTGAGAGCCCTAAGGGAGTGTCCCTTGGTGTGTGCAACTTCCGGAGCTTGCCAAGAAGATTGTGGAAGCCCGGAGGATTCCAAAGTGTACAAGGCTTGAGCTCCACCTTGCCGAGGTTGGCGAACGGAGAAGAATAGTGAAGAACCCCCTTGTCTCGGTGACTTGGGAGTGGCAAAACCCTTCGGTGGGTGCCACAACGTGGATGTAGGTAGATCCTTGTGATCTTACCGAACCACGGGATAAACTCCGTGTCCCTTGAGCGTTTGCATCCCTCTCCCTTTTTACACTTATGCAATCTTCATTCCGCAACTTTAATTTACATTGATTGCATAGTTTAATTGCATAGGGAATTGGGCTTGAGGTCGTTAATCTTAATTGCTTTAAAAATTGAAAGAAAGCCCAATTCACCCCCCCCTCTTGGGCATTTCGATCCTTACAACATGAAGTGGGCCTAGGGACGTTGTGTATAACTCTTTTGGAGCCCATGTGGGACTCTAAATTGGCCTCTACTCATCTCAAACTCGAAATCTATCTAACCCTAGCCTCCACCTCTATATAAACAATCCCACCCCTTGGCTTGACATCTATTTGCCACTTTTTAACCTCACCCAAACCCTAGCTCATGAATAGATGCCACCAAGGAGAGAGAAGGAGATCTAGAGCAAGGAGAAGAGGAGGAGGAAATGAAAGAGGATCATGATCTCCATCAAGTTCCGTTCTACATCACCAATTCACCATCAAGATCTTCATCACCCTAGATCGCCAAGATCCAAGTGTTGCCTCCAAGATCCTTGATTCTTTAGAGTCCTAAACACTTGGTATACCTTCTATTCTTTTTTCCTCATGTGAATTCAATCTTGTTCCTCCAAAATCATGTTGATCTAGAAAACCCTAATTTGTTGTTCCTGCGCAGTGCGGACTAGTCCGACCTCCTGCGGACTTGTCCGATTTTTGCAATCTATTTCCTGTTGGATTAATTCTAAATTGTTTCGAATCAAATCCAAACCTGTATAAACTTGTTAAAAGCTACTAGAGCTAGTTAGTAAACATTAAAAGCAACTCATTAACAAGTTCCACCTTGCATTTGCATCAATCATGCATGTCATATTGAGTAATATTTGTGCACTATTTAATTGTAATTATTGTCTTGTATGTTTATTATGCGGATGAGACAGATTTGCACTAGTAAGTGATGCGGAGGATCTCCAGCACCACAAGTTTGAAGGTTTTGGTCCGAACCAATTCCAAGAGCAAGGCAAGTGTCCTTGAAGCATATTGATCCTGTTTTAAAATAAATGTTTTGTTTTCAAAACTACATGCTTGTGTCAATTTGATTGGAATCCTATGATAGGAAGTTTACCAGTTTTGTTAACCACCCTTGTCACCTGGTATTTATAGTAGAGAGTCGGGAAGGGCTTTTTACCCTTTTGCTTCACTTAATTACTTGGGATAGGAAAACAACTATACCATTCAATTATGCATTAATGAATTATGGTTAATATGATATGGTAATGGGTGATCTAAGCAAGCCTGATATGTGGATGGGTTGGATGTTATGGTGGTTTGCTTGCTTTAGATCTAATGACTGGTTCGTGGAGCGATCATACAGGATTTACAGTGCCACCACGGGGCCAAGTATGGGTGCAGCATAGCTGATTAATTAGGGTATTGCCAGTGCTATTTGGACCATTAAAGATGTTCGCGGAAGGGGTAGTCAGATTGGGTTTGTTGATGATTGGTGGGACTACTCTGGGATCCGAATGGCTCAAGAGGGGGCCCTTGGTTGAAGATGTGCTCAGTTAGAGGCATCGCCACTGGTGAAACCTCAGTGGGGTCTAAATAGGCTAGTAATCCCATTGTAAAGGCTATTTTATCTCTTGGCCACACACCGACAGAAGTGTGAGACGACATAATTGATATTCTATAGTCATCGAAAGGTGATGAAATCACAAACACATGGGTAAAGTGGTACAACCTCTGCAGAGTGTGTCTTAAAACTATCATGATAGCCGTACTCCCGGTTATGAGCAACCTGGACCCTCACATGATTAAAGGAAACTTGGTATTGAGATGGTTTAGTAATGGTTTTAGTTAATAATATGGTTATGGCTGGTTATGAATTAAATTCTGATATTGATTATGATTATTGGTAATGAGAAATCTGGATTATGGATGATGGTAATGAATATGGACTGGTACTATGATATTAATTATGGTTTATGATGGGTTTACTTCACATAAATGTAATATATTGCTTTTCAAATGTTTTAATGTACTTTTCAGCACTTAGCCATTATTATTATCGTCATTTGTCTCAGCTACATATCATAATTTCCACACTTACTGAGTACTACATGTACTCACCCTTGCAATTCCCTCACCAATAGTTACAGGTCAGGATTGGGAGTTTGACGATGATAATGCGGAGTTCTAGGTCGTGTCTATCGTCAGCTTTGCCTGTGGAGTGTTGGAGCTGCGCTATCCCTTTTGCTTAGTTGCTTAATTAGCTTAATTTTGCTGCATTAGTTGAACTGGTCATTAATATTCCTTAGAGCTTGTATTCGAGAATATTATGAATTTTAAAATAAAAGAGTTTAATTAATCTTGTTCTGTGGTAATTTTCTGTATATCCTTTTGTGAATGCACTCGTGTATGTGTGTTGAACGTCCTGGACACACATATGCGTTCACTTGGTTCTTTTTCGGAACCGGGTGTCACATGGTGATCTTTGTCTAAACAAAAGTGACACTGACCTTTCTCTACTTTCACATCCTTACGTTAAGGATGGCTTTGTAGAGTCTTACCCTTATCTTTATCATGGCGAGAAGAACCATGATACTTAAAAGATTGCTTAGAAGAATAATTCTTCTGAGTCTTATATTTTCCCTTCACGTAATTAATAGCATCATTACCATGAAGAGATTTAATCCTCTTTCCTCTTGAACACACATAGCCATGAGTTTTTTATGTTCCATAATTCAGGTTAAGAGTTGTATTTGATGACAAAAGTCTCAAATTCTATAGGAAGTGAGGCAATGATGATATTCACAATGAACTCATCTTTGATTCCCAAATCCATAGGCTTAAGCTTTGCAGCTATATTTGTCATCCTTAATATGTGCTCTCGCACATCACCTCCATGATACTATTCAGTGACAAGTTTCTTGATAAGAGTACTTGCTGTTGTCTTTGAGGAACCAATAAAATGATTCTTAATCTTTTGGAGTTACTCAGTGATAGTCTCACATTTAGGGTTTGCTCCCCGAATAATTTCAGTTATAGTGCCCTTAATAATCATCAAACATTTTCTGTGTGATTTTTTTCACTTAACTTTGACTATGTCACAAGCCAATAGCTCATTAGTATAGTCTTTTGTCCTCACAGCAAAGGCTTCCTGAGTTTCATCAACTTTTCTTACTGGAGCCACAAACTCAACTGAATATGGAGTTGTGAGAGCCAAGTCCATCCCGGACACTGCCGAAACAATCTCCAACTTTTCTCTCCATCTACCATAGTTGCTTACATTGAGTGGATCAATGAAAGCGATGAAAACTCAGTGTTGAATTCTCATTGGAGGAAACTTCTTAATAAAAAACGAGATCATGAGTGAATACATAGATATTAATCATAAGATAATATTGAGTTTTATCTTTCACTTTGGTTACTTGACCAAAACTTAACATTTGAGAATAACTAACAACATAGTAATTTATCTTTCTCTTTGGTTACTCGACCAAATTACTATGTTCTTAAAAGAGAATGTTATTAATGCCTTTCGCTTTGGTTACTCGGCCAATAATGACATTAAAACTTAAAATTGGAGAACAACTGAAATACATAGTAATTTATCTTTCGCTTTTTTTACTCGACCAAATTACTATGCACTTAGAAAGAAAATGTTATTAATGCCTTTCGCTTTAGTTGCTCGGCCAATAATGACATAATATAGCTTAAAACATGACAATTTTATTTTTCGCTTTGGTTACTTAATAGAATTCCATGCAACTTAAAATGACACAATAATTTATCTTTCGCTTTGGTTCCTCGACCAAATTGCTATGATAATATAAACTTAATTCATAGTGAAAGTTTAATTAAATAATCAAACTTAATTATATAGCCCGAACTAGTCCGCACATAGTCGGACTATTCCGAACTCTTACAGTATGGTTTTTGGACTAGTCCGGTCCATACACCCACACATGTCCGAACTTATTTTATTGAACTTTTCGAGTTTGGTTCGTACTGTTCATGACTAGTCCGGCCAACCCTAGAAAAGTTTCATATAAAAATCGAAAAATGTCGAAATACCCAAAAGGGAATCTTAATTTTACCATTTTACAAAATCAACTTAATTTTTACAATGTATTTCAATCCAAAGTGCTTAATTGGTTTTCAATCAGATAAACACGTCAAAACGCCTTGATCCGAAAAACGTAACCACTTTATTGTGGCATACCAGACTAGTCCAACCCATAGACCGAACAAGTCCGAATCTTCAAAACTTACAGCGGAAAACTTTGATCAAAACTCAATTTGAAATGATTAGTGGTTTAAACGGCTCTGATACCATTTTTAGAATCAAAAGGAAGCCCAAAGATCAAATAGTCACTAAATCATTTCGAATTATAAAGGAGAAAACTGAATACAAGATCGACATCAAGTGCTATCTCTCAAATAGCACAAGAACACTACTAATACATTCTCTTCCATCTTTGTTGTTGCTTGTCGATGCGTCCATTGAGCCAACAAGACGAGACAACAAGAAGAATGACGACAAGAGGCGTTCCCCTTGTTCTTCTCTTGGTATTTTGATCGGAATCTGAGAGAATTGAGAGAATTCTTATGTCTAATGTGTATTCACACGCCACACAGAATCATACACGTAACCCTCTCCTTGTATATGACCAAGAGACACAAGAGGGGACCTCCCACTCTTAGAGACAGTTAAGTCCCCCGATCAGAGATATAATTGTCGATGGGTTGTATTTTTTCAATTAGAACACATGTCATTTTTTAGTTCAAACTGATATTAACTGAAAAGACCAGACTAGTCTGGTCAGGGTCCGAACTAGTCCAATAATTTCTCAGAAACTTTTTGAACTAGTCTAATCTTATATTGAACTAGTCCGGACCGGATCAGTCCGTCCACTACCGAGCTAGTCCGATAGTGCTAAGAGTCTCCTCTTCCATACACTACAAACTGCCAAAGATGCTAAACAAACAAGTACAACTGGCTGAGAGAAATTAAAGTGGTCGATCCATCGCCATGTGCGCCGCGCCTGGCTGGCTGGCTGAGATCCATTCCAGTTCCAGTTCCATCCTTGATGAGCTCTTCTAATGGAAGCCATCATCCACCGCATCTAAGTTGCAAGCAAGGAATAAATTTATTTTTAGGGCAAGGAATAAACTTGGATTTTAACAACGATTAGCAGCAACCAAACACTGGATACTAGACCAGATATATCGCAGCAGGATTCAGGTTCCGTGCCGCGTAGCATTTACTCTGTCCGGGACGGGACCCACCCTTGATGGTGGAATGGTGGGCTGCTTCTGCTTCTGTCTACTGAAAAGTGAGGAAAACCCTGAACCCAGCAGATTCAGCCACACCACTTGTTGCCAAATCTCCCGATGATTTTTGGTTCAAACACCTCGATCGTGTAATTGCCAATTTATTTTACTACCTGACCAGTAGCAGCCATGCCTTCAAAGACAAATTTTTAAATCCAAAGACAGCGAAAATTTATCGGTGGAACACAATACAAACATGACGAGCCAGACTTCTTTCAGCAAGGGATCTTAATTACGTTCCTCCGAATGAAACCTTGGCCGATTTGTGCGTGAAACACTCGAAGAAAGGAAATGACAAGTCAGTAGAGGGGGGCTATATCTGTGATTCTCACTCTGCAACTGCAAGCAAAGCAGTGAGCTGACCGCACTGCACTGGACGACCTAAAAAGCTAACCAAACCAAACCCTGGGCGGCGCGGCGCGGTCACGGGGGGCTGCAAAGAAATCATTGTCGCTCGCTCTTCGCGACCAGCCGCCCCAACCATCCAAAACCTCCGCTCTCTTCTCCTTCCTTCCTCCGCACTCCACTCCACAGTCACCGCCCTTGACCTGCGGACGCCTCCAAATGCAGCTCCGCCGCTCCTCCCCCATTCTGTTGCTGCTTTTATTGCTCTCCTTCTCGGTCCCTCTCTTCTTCTCTTCAAGCCCCGTAGCAACCGCCGTCGGAGGTCAGTTCCCCAACTTTGTTCTCTTTTTTCCCCTATTATCGTACGCAGTATTTGCGATTGATGATCCTCCAGTATAACTGTCGTTTTTCTTATGTTACGACATTAATTAGAATACGATGATTATTATCGGATGCATGATCTGCTAGGGAGTGATCTGCCCACACGCTTTGCGATTTCCATACTTGCAATACATGCCCGATTTGAATATTTATTCCAGCGTGCTCTCTTTGTATGCTCGATGATCAGACAAATATAGATTTTTTCCCCTCCTCCTACAGGCTCAATATGATTTTAGGGTTGCAGAATCCCCAATGGAGCTCAATATGATTTTACTGAATTGTACTGGTCCTCTAGCATACTAGGTTTTTACTAAAGGTAGCCTTTTTTCCCTCCTTCTACAGGCTGCCCCTTGGATTTTAGTTGGGCAAACTTCACATTAGCTTCGGCTGCTTGCTCTGATCCAACCCAGCGGGCAGCTTGCTGCCGCTATATCAATGCATTCGTCGCCATTTCCATTGCTCGGTACGCCAATGCCACCGGCAGGCTTGGAGTCCCACCCGCCTTCGCTGAGATGTGTCTCCGATCGGTGTCCGATACCTTCAGGCTACGGGGAATCCCTACCGATGCCGATGTGTTCTGTGGGCTAGGCCCCAAAATAATGGTCTCATATCAGTGCGCCGGGCGGGATACCGTGCTCGAAATTATGCAATCCCCTAATTTCAATGATGTCATCGGGAGCTGCAGGGGCCCTCTCTCCCTGGACATTACCTGCAAGACTTGCTTGAACTATGGCATCGTTTACCTCCATCGCCTCATCGGGTCAAATGATAATGTTGGCCTCAGTGTGTGCCGCAATGCAGTTTTTGTAACGCTTGCAACTCAAGAGGGTATCCTTTCCAATGAAGATATCGTCAAATGCTTCTTTGGTGTTCAAGGAATCACCACCTTTCCAGGCATTGCTCTTACTGCATTTTTATTATGCTCACCACATTCCTGCCAGTAAGTTTTATCTAACTCTCTGACATTTCAGGACCATCATCTGTCACATCTACTCCGGCATCCTCTCCGAATGTTACTATTGATTCTCCTGCTCCAAGAATCACAGGTTTTCCACAGAAACATCGGCAGCATTACCGTATTACAGTTGTTCCAGGGATAGGGATAGGGGTTATATTGTTGGCCGTGCTGCTTCAGCTCGTCTTAGTTGTACTTATTCGTAGAAAGAGCAGAGAATTGAAGAATGCCGACTTTGCTAGTCAGAATCCAGAAAATACCTTTCACCGGAGTCAATCCTGGAGATGCCCAGAAGGTTTGTAGAAATGCTTCTATTTCTGCATTAAATTTATACTCCTTCCGGTTTAGAATATATGAATTATGATTTCATACCAACTTCATTAGTTTAAAATTGAATCTATGAATATTGAACTAATGAAGTTGGCCGAATGACACAGTTTCTAATCTGGAAGGGAGTATTTCACACTGGGAGAGATCTTTGAGCTATAAAGCAAGTAATTTGAACACATTATCTAAAAAATAAATCATGTAATTTGGTTTTGACCCATTCATGGTCTCACCAGTTACATATATTGTCCGCCTAGAAACGGCTCAATATGTTTTTCCTTTCCCCTTATTTTTTTCTTTTGTTCGAACGAGCCTCTCTGCAAAAGCAGGGGTAAGGCTGTCTAGAAATAACCCTTCCCCAGACCCTACAATGTGCGGGAATCTTCAGCACTAGGTACACCCTTAGTTTTTTTTTTCTTG